>CM076852.1:25322096-25922096 GCA_039519185.1 Astragalus membranaceus
CTCAAAATTTTAAGTGCATCCAGGACATAAATTATGCAGTGGATTTGGACCACTTGGAACTTCCCTCAATATTCTTGGTTTAATTTTAAAGCAGTTAACATCTTCCTGTTTGGGAATTCATTTAGACAGCTCCATTAGTCGAGCATGCCTCGGCATGAATGTAACCAGAAGTCTCCCTCGTAAGAAGCAAACAAAAAAGAACAAACAAAATGATAGAGCAAAAAATTGATTTTGATGCCATTGGAGAAAAGTAGGTTTGCAATCAAGTTGTGGCGATATTCATGACAATGGTGTATATATATTCATGCCGAAGCATGCTCGATTAATGGAGGATGTCTAAATGAATTCCCAAACAGGAAGATGTTACCTGCTTTAAAGATTAAACCAAGAATATTGAGGGAACTTCCAAGTGGTCCAAATCCACTCCATAATTCATGTCCGGGATGCACTTAAAATTTTCTGAGAAAATGAGTATCCCCCAGGGCCCGGTATTGGGATCCTCGATATACAATAATAGTTGTTCAATAATTTTTACATGTCTTTAAAATTATTAAAAGCATGTATACTACATTTGTTTTAAGTGTGTTTCAATATTGGAAGACATATATGCTTGTTTGTTGTTAGTGAACATGCACTATAATATTTTGATCCTACGACAATTCCTAATTTTGCAACGCTTAAAAAATGTTCTATTACATTACAATAGACAACGATTTTTTGATGTCATTGCTAAAATATGACTTCTTTTAAAAAGCTACATCGAATGGAAAAAAACGATTCTCAAAAAATAGTAGCAACAATTTTTCATGCCTTACTCTCATATCCACTCGGCGAAGTCTATGCCTCGACTTGGTTCCCCCTTGGCCAACTACTCAACAGATTTTGGATGTTAACAAGTTCATTGAATTTTGAATATTCAACATAATTAGAAAAGTATTAAATATGAAGATGTCGAATATACTTAATCATACTTTTAAAGAAACTAGTCGGGGAAAGAAGGAGTTTGTAACGTCCCTATTATTTCAACCTTGGAAGTAATAAAAGAAGATCGAAACAATTAATAAATCAGAGTACTAAACCGATTCTGGATTTGAATAAAACATAGCTAGACAGAATGATCCATCTCATAACTCTGATTGGGTCTAATGACCGAAAAAGTTATATAATGACATATTGAAAAACAGTTACGTAGGTTCTTATACAACATAGTTCAAATCCAAAATAGAAGTTTAATCCTAATACGATCACCCTACTAAGTAACTAACTAGAGTGATACAAGCAGTAACTTAGATCTCTAAAGATCCCGTAAACCAATGGCATCAAAATCCGTTCTTTGCTCTATCATTTTGCATGACTTCTGGCTACATTCATACCCAAGCATGCTCGACTAATGGAGGTTGTCTAAATGAATTCCCAAATAGGAAGATGTTACTTGCTTTAAAGATTAAACCAAGAATATTGAGGGAAGTTCCAAGTTGTCCAAATCCACAGCATAATTCATGTCTTGGATGCACTTAAAATTCTGAGATTATGATTGTCCCCTAGGACCCGGTATTAAGGATCCTCGATATACGATAATATTTGTCCAACAATTTTTACATGAATTTAAAATTAATAAAAACATGTATACTACATTTGTTTTATAAGTGTGTTTCAATATTGGAAGACAGATCAGCTTGTTTGTTGTTAGTGAACATGCACTATAATATTTTGATCCAACGACAATGCCTATTTTTGCAGCGCTTTAAAAATGTTCTATTACATAACAATAGACAACGATTTTTTGATGTCGTTGCTAAAATATTTTTTTTTAAAAGTTACACGCAATGGTAAAAAACGATTCTCAAAAAATAATAGCAACAATTTTTTAGGCCCCACGCTCATATCCACTCGGCTAAGTCTATGCCTCGTCGAGGTTCCCCCCTTGGCCAACATTATGACAAGAAAGATGGGAACGAGCCACGAGGCTCTCGCAAAAGACCAGGTTGCCCCATAAGGGCAAAGTTATTGGGAATGACGTCGGCAAGGCCTCCAAAGAGGACGACTTAACAGACAACTTGGGATGTCCAACGGCAACGGCAGCGAGCTGGCCAGCGAGGACGACTTAACACATGACATGGGATGTCCAACGGCAACAGCAGCGAGCCGGCCGGCGATGACGACTTAACAAATTCTTTGGAATGCCCAACTGTAACGGCAACGAGCCGGCCGGCGAGGACAACTTAACGAGTGACTTTAGATCTCCAACGGTAACGGCAACGAGCCGGGCAGTGAGGACGACCTCACAAGAGACTTGGGATATCTGACGGTAACGACAACAAGTCGGCCGACGAGGATGACCTAAGCAACAATCTCAAGCCAAGTTTATCATCCGGAATAACCCCGGCTTGGGGGCAACTAATCTGGATTGGGCCATGAGGCCTACTAAGCAAGTTGGATCAGAAACCAGCCCAATGTCAAGGATCCATATCCATAACCCTGCATTCCACATTAGGCCATGAGGTTCATGCGCCTAATTGAACATAGACAAGCCCAATTCTTTGGATCCACATCCAAAGCCAATCCATCACGCCTCGATGGCTCAAATTCACCCGAACGATCCAACGGCTCAGAGCTTGCACTGATTTTTATAAATACAGGCTCACATAGCCATAAAAGGTACGCATACCCTCTAGTCTTGGATCCTCAGCCGGACCCTGCTACCCAAGGCAAAATTCCTGTTCTTGGCCAGGCAGTCCAGCAAATTCTGAGCCTCTTGGACGACCGCTCCCAGGCAGTGGCTCAGTAAGAAGTGGTATCTGCACGAGAAAATGAAATGACCAAACTGCGTCATCCCCGCGAAAGAACGCCAACCATCTTGTACGATAATTTTGAGGCGCTATAGGTCTCCACCCCGAAGAAAACTTCACCACAGGTCTCCACCCCGAAGGAGGTCTCATCACAGATCCTTACCATGCCGTCACAGAGGCAGGGGATTACCCTATCCACCATGCTCTCCCCGACTACTTCAGATAGCACCTACTAGCCAGACGAATTCTCTATATGGGGATCTTCACGTGAATCGTCAAACTCCCGCTACCGATCTCAAAGCAGGGATAGATCCCCTAGGCAACGCCACCAGCATTCTCGGTCTAGGAGATCTCCAGAACGACGTGATTGATGAATCCTCATATCATGATGTGTTTCATTGGTTTAAAGAGAGTTTTTAAGTGGAAATGGTGATGAATGAATTATAAGTGTGATGAAAAGTATCAATTTGTGCTATTTGAAATTGCTTTGCTATGCAGTGTTTATGCTGGGTTTTGTCGTGTTTTTGTGCCCAGGGACTAGGTGGAAATGAAGAACGAAGCAGTGCAGGCAAATGCACTCAAAGGCGCAAGATCTAGGAGCTTTCAGCCAAATGGCGCGCAACTGGCGCGCAGGTGGCGCTGCAGCGCGCAAACTGACAGAAGCCTCAGTCAAATGGCGCGCCACTGGCGCGTGGCGCGCAAGTGGCGCGTGGCGCGCAAGTGGCGCGTGGCGCGCAAGTGGCGCGTGGCGCGCAAGTGGCGCGCAGATTCACGGCGAACAAGCTCCTTCTCGCGCGTAAGTGACGCGCCGCGCGCAACTGGCGCGCGAAACTCCAGAATGCGCGTTAAATCATGTCCAGAACGCGCTTTTGGGGGACTTTTGCACTATTTTGGAACCCTAGCACGCGTGAGAGCTGATCCCTTGCGATTGGAGTTGAAGATTCGAGACTTGGGAACAAGGATTGAAGATTCACATGCGTTCTTCATCATCTCCTATGTGTAAAAATCCCTTTTCTTTCTCTTTGATCATGTGTAACTAAACCCTAATGTTAGGGATGGATGAATTTTGATGTACAACTATTGTTGCTGGTTTATGTTAATGTTCTTAATGTTTTCTCTCTTCATTTGTGAATTGAATTTCAGTGCTTGACATTTCTATGATTGGAAAATTATAGAACAAATCTTTATTCAATGATCAAATGGGAATTTTATTATTGGAATGTTTGAATTTCAATTCCTTCAATTCGTAGCTTAGGAATATTCTTCGAATTGATGTATGTTGCGAATCCTCGTTGTTAATGCTTGTTGTTAGTAGATGCGCCTAAGGAATTAGGGCTTTTTATGAATCAACAAAGGACTATTCACCTAAGGGATTAGGGCTTGGTTAGAATTGTGGATTCGATAGGAAATGAGAGAGAGAGATTATCTTATGAAAATAAATCAGTGACAATAGTGTGAAATCGAAAGGCATTCATCCCTAGCGTCTTCTCATCCATATTTTCTCCTAAGCATTTCCGTTTTCTCTCGTTGAAAACACCAAAAATATTTAACTGTTTTAAATTAGCGTTAGTAACGCAATCATACCCTTTTCAAATTATTTCCATTTGGTTCTTTTAACGTGTTGGTAGATTAAATTCGATCCTCGAGGACGATACCCGGTCTTACCGGTTTTTATTACTTGAACAATTCGGTACACTTGCCGAAATCCTCAATAGTGATTGCCGAGATCTCCATCTCAGAGATGGGTCGCCTCGTTACATCTCAGGCACATCCCAGGGGTATCCATTCACGAGAAGGATCTGCGACTACCTAATTCTGAAGGCGCTAGAGAAACCTCCCCGTCTTGAACATGTATGATAGGACCAGGGATCCAAACGATCACTTGTCATACTTCACCTTGAGGATGCGATACCGGGGGGCAAGAGAGTCCGTCATGTGTAAAATTTTCCTCCTCACTCTTGAGAAATCCGCACTGGCTTGGTACCAAGAGTTGAGATCAAACCCAGTCTCGTCACGGAGACAGCTTGCTCAAATGTTCTCGGCTCGTTTCACTACTTCCCGAGTGAAGCCTAAGTTCATAGAGGTACTCCGAGCCGTCAGGCAAGGTGAGAACGACTTGCTCAGAGAATATATGGAGCGTTTCAACAAAGAAGCTTCCAATGTTCGGAATCAGGATGACCAGCAAAGATTTTTCTGGATGAAAGACGGCATGCGTAAGGGAAGCTTGTTCCAGGTAAACATCGGGTTAAACAAACCTAGAAGCCTTGGAGAGTTTCTCCGAAGGTCCCAGAAGTACATGGACTACGAGGAAGATGACATGGTCTACCTAGTAGCGGCCAAGAGTGGAACTGGGAGGGAGACAGAAGTCAGTGAGTACCATCCCAAGATGGACGCAGGGGGATCACAGCACGAGTCCCGACCATGCCGCTTCGATGAGCATACCCCTATGAATACCACCCGGGCGAAAATCCTAGTAGAGTGTGCAAACACAAAATTTAGAAACATAAAAAGACTAGAGCCTTTGGTGCTGAAAAAAGGATAAAGGCCCTCTAGGAAGTACTGTCGTTACCACCGGAGCAATATGGACATGACACTAACGGCAGCCGTGCCTTGATAGATGACATTGAAGAGCTAATCCGTCGAGGGAAACTCTCACAATATGTCAAGAAAGATGGGGACGAGTCACGAGGCTCTAGCAAAAGACCTCGGTTGTAACACCCCAATATTTCTAACATGTAGATATATTCAAATGCACAGCTTAGCCATAATCAGAGGACACAATCCATGTTTAGATATTGAACATTCTAAATTTTTCCGATAATAAAACATAATATCTCAGATTCATCCGTCTTCATTTCCATGAAGTTCACTTGGTTCACAACTTAAAAGGAATACAGAGTCTATTGTTCAATATCATAAACCGAGAAGCGGAGTAAATTTATACAACTCATATCAAATACAAGTTACATAACCAGAACAGAAACGACAAACGAAGAACAATCAGAAACATCAAGACTACAAGTCTTCGGCTTCGCCATAAGCACATCACCTACTCGTGTCGCCTTGTCTTCCTTTTTCCCTGTTTCTCTGTAAAAACCACAACAATGATAGGGTGAGATAACATATCTCAGTGAGTTCTACCGTGCCCCCTCACAATCACTCGGTTCAATTATAAAACCGTTGCAACATAGTTAAATTTATAAATTATTTGCTTATATTTATTCTTAGCCCATTACCGACCGTACAACAGCCACAATCTCGGCATCTAATGTGCTATTCATTTATTTTTAAGCCTTGTAAGTTACTTTACCATTACAATCTTAACAATCGAAACACCGACTGTGCAACAGCCACAATCTCGGCGAATCGTGCATAGAACTTAGCATAATATCGGCCGTGCAACAGCCACAATCTCGATAAACCCCCGTTAGTAACTATTCCATAACGTTTCCATGGCCTAGGGCAGGGGATCATGACCTTCCTCTCCTAGAATGCTATTCGTTGGGTCGTCACCCAACTTGATCTAATTTATATATCATACCCGTATTGGGCCAACTCCTATTTTCGATAAAATCTATATATCACACCGGCATTGGGACGACTTCTATATTCGATATATTTTATATCTATTGTTGTTCTATAACCCGTTTTGATGAATACGATACTAGACATCCGGCGTTATAATACGGTACCAAGTTGTACACATAATCCGATTAGTTATTCAAACATGTACTCACACGCGGTCTACTTTTCAGTTTTTCGAATATTTATACTTTCAAAACCTTTTCTCAAAAATCAATTTGAATACCTTCACAACAATGATTTTATCAAGGTAATATTATCACAATTGGTTGGGAAGAAGATTAGAAGAGGTTTGGAATCAAAAGGAGCGACGAAACGAGAAATTTGCACCTCGAGACAGAACCACACGCACGGTCCGTGCCATAGGGGGGCACAACCCGTGCGTGATGCACCATTTTAATTAACCAATCTGCGAAGCTGGCGCACGGTTCGTGCTACAGGGGCGCACGATCCGTGTGCCCTGTTCTGTAATCCGATTTCATTCCGTTTCTCTCGTTTGGCTTCTCCGTTCGCGTCCAATCCCAATTCCAATCAAAATCCAACCTCAAAACAGATAATATATATTGCATTCTAGTCCATAATTCCAGTCCAAACATTTCAATCAACAATCCTTAGAATACACATATATTTTTATAAAAACCGTAAAACGTTATTTTTCCGAAAAACGGTTTTCGACTCGATAATCTTTCGAAATCAGAATCATTGCCAAAGAACCAGAAATGCAATAAGTTTGAAAAAACTAAGATAAAACCCTAACGTGAGTAAAACTCACCGTTTTGGAGAGTTCGTTCGAAATCAAGTCTCCACGCGAAATAACCGAACGGTGACCACTCGAACAATCCCCGTAATCGTCCAAACCGCTTTCAAACGAAACCAACATCTCCTATTTTGAAACTTGAGCTTCCTTGCTGCTGAACTTTTTCCTAAGTGACTTAGTACAACAATGAGGGCTCAAACTTTGCCAAGAACTGCTCCCCTCATGACAGCCCACAACATGCAAGCAAGAAAATTGAGATTTTGTCAACATTGAGCTTCAAGCTCCATCCATGGCAATTCGAGTTAGGAGCAGAATGGAAGGCTGAGAATAGGCTCAATGCAAAGAGCTCGAAAAATGGAAGGGAAAGGAGAAGAGAATACTTACATGCAATGAAGGTTTTGGCTGATCCTCCTTCTTACTCCTTCTTCTCTCGCTCTCAGCCTTCTCCCTCTCTCTCAACCTCACCTCTCTTTCTTTTCTTTCTTTTTAAAATTCTTAGTGTCACTAATGTATTAGAGTGAGAAATCAGATGTACATGAAGGGCTGAGTTGCTTCAAAAGGGGAGGAAATGACCAAAGTGCCCTTAGCTTAAAACTTCCACTTAAACTCCTTGTTTAAGCCATTACTCCATAGTTTAGATACGAATATCTTTTAATCCTACGGTTATCCCTTAATGTTGCTTTCTCGACTATCCCATATCCGAGTCACGACTTATTATCTCACTCAAATAATGAAATCGTTCAAAATTTCCATAAACCGAATCTTTAAAAATTTAGGGATGTTACAATTTCTGAAACAAAGAAATACAAAGGAATATCTAAACATACGTTTTCGTTTACATCTGAGTATAAAAATTTCTGCTTAGATAAACATCGTTGCAAGAAACAGCGGAAACTATTACACATCATTGATCAAATTCGAGTCACAAGACCGAATACAGAAAACACATCGGAATCAAAAACAAGGATGAAAGACTAAATCTCCAACTTCTCCTCGAGCATGACAACTGACCATGCCGCCCGCTATCCTTATTTCCTGTGCTCTATAAAAACAACAACATATGATAGGGTGAGAAAACATATCTCAGTGAGTTTTACCGTAACCCCTCACATCTCTCGGTTCAATTATAAAACCGTTGCAACATAGCTTAATTTAGGCTAAATATATATTTTGGCCCTTTATCTTTGGGGTTGTGGTCACTTTGGCCCTTTATCTTTTTTTTTTCTCATTTTAGACCCTCATGTTTTTTGTGTGTGTCATTTTGGCCCCTGCCGTTATGTTTATGTTTTTTTAGGCAAATTTTTAAGGACGAAAATGAAATCAATTAAAAACATAAGGGCCCAAAATGAAATCAATTAAAAACATAAGGGACTAAAATGAAATCAATTAAAAACATAAGGGACCAAAATGATAACGGCAGGGGCCAAAATGACACACACAAAAAACATGAGGGTCTAAAATGAGAAAAAAAAAAGATAAAGGGCCAAAGTGACCACAACCCCAAAGATAAAGGGCCAAAATATATATTTAGCCTTTAATTTATAAACTATTTGCCCATATATATACTTAGCCTATTCACAATAAGAAAAACTGTTTTTTTCGGCTAGGACTTTCCGGCGGATTGACATCCGCCGAAAATTTTCCGACGGATTTTAGAACTTATCGGCGGATTTTATCCGCCGAATCATTACCGGCGGATTTGTTGGTAATTTTCGGCGGATTTCTTTGAAAAAAGCGCGGGGTAAATACGCCGGAAACCCCCTAAATCCGCCGGTAACCCCCTGATCCGCCGGAAACCCCCTAAATCCGCCGGCAAATGACATTTTCGGCGGATTTTGCCTTTTGACCATTTGGCTTCGTTTCTTCTATATAAATCCCTTCTCCAGATGCTGTGTTTGATATGTTCGGTTGCAAGTATGATCCAATTTGTTACCCTCATTGAACGAAATGCTAGGAGGATTTCCATTCCAAATGAGATTTGGAGACTAGAGTTGCCTGGTGACTTTTATTTTGTTTTGGAAGTTGGCCCTTGTATTCGCGGTCTCAATTCGTTATCCAGTTGTAGTTTTTTACTGTTATTTTGTTTATCAATAATTGTAACTGAATGTCACTGATTTAGTAATGAATAAATATTGGGTTTATTATTTTTTGGTTTACAGTACCGTTTCAATTAAACAACAACTTTATTATTAAAAAGCGTCACCATACAAATGACAGAAACTACTGAGCTGGTGGAGTTAAATGACTAAGGATCTCAGCGAGGGTCCGTGTGGTTTCCACATACAAATGCAGATAACCCTTCCATTTAAACAGGACATAAATGGACATCATTGCTTGGACGTCATCGTCGTTCTTGACATCCATTTTAGACCAGTGCACACGTCCTTCAGACCAATCGGGTTTCCGATAAACTATACGAGTTATCTCTCGCTCGTCGCCCTCCACTTGCACCTTCCCAGCAGTTTATCTTTTAGGGTAGTGAATGTTATGTTGTGTTTAAGCCTACACTACATTTTTTTTTTGTGTTTATACGATATGGTGGAGAAGAAGCGGAGAAGGGGTTAGGGTTTTTGTGAAGTAGAAGGGAAAGCTGAAGCCCATTTTATAATAGGCGTGGGGAAACATGAGCCGTTGATCAAACTTTTAGATGACAAATTTGAGCCGTTTATTTTTAGGTATTTCCGGCGGATTTTAGGTATTTCCGGCGGATTTTAGGCATTTCCGGCTGACGTGCGATCTGGGTTGGTGGACCTCTGGGGGTCTGGAAGATCGGTGCTAGACTCAGTGCTAACATTACGATCTGGTTTGCTGGGTTAAGGTCAACGCTTGTCGCGTTGGCTTAAAAAAACTGGGAGGGTCGACACTTGAGGTCGGTATGCAACGGGTATTATGCATATGACATGCATGCAATGTATGCATGTGTAATGATTGATGTTGAGTGGGATGATGAATGAAATATGGAACAGTTTGCTCTGGCTTTCTTTTCTTTTCTCCTTCTTTATTTTTCTTTGCTTTTTTTGCTTTTCTTTTTGGCTTTCTTTTTACTGGTCTCATCAACTCGCGGGACTTCCGGCGTGAGATATGAGGGTTGCCCCGAGTAATGGCATTGCCAGATTGAAGCACGGGCTATTACGATTCTTTGTTTGAAGTGATCGTGCAAGTATTTGCCCTTTTGCAAGTTTTATTTATGAGAGATTATCTCATTTCCGTAATTTTCTGAAATTTCGTAATGATTGTAATGCTCTTGATTATGCACATGCTTTGCAATTCAGTATCATGTATCATAAAACATCATTTTAAAGTGAATTGGAAACAAGGGAACGAAGAAAGTGTTTAATATTCAAATGGAGGCCAAGTGCGCAGAAGGTCGCACTGACTGGAAATTACATTGAGAGCTTTAAACTGAAAACCAAGGTTCAAAAGATGGAAGCCAAGTGTGCAGAAGGTCACACCGGCCGGAAATTACATTCAGAGTTTCTAAACTAAAAAAGAAAGAAAAAGGAAGAACAGATCTCTTAATTGTTTGCATCCTTAGAGTAACGACGTCGATTTCCCATACACATAAACTTGACCACTCATCATTCAGCTTTCGGAAGCATGACTGCCTTAGTATCTGTTCAAAGTCCAACTTTCTGACCCTAATTTTTGCTTGGATCACTCTTTAGAAATTTCAATCCATCGGGTCACTCTAATTTTTGCCTAGGCCACCCTTTTGGGTTTTCAACCTAGCGAGCTCATTTTTGCTTGGATCATCTTTCTCTTTTTTCATATATTTATTTTAGGCATGGTGCTTCTTGACTGCATCTGAGTTCACTGGGAGTGGGAGGTCATCACCATCCATTTTTGTGAGGATTAATGCCCCTCCAAAGAATGCTTTCTTCACCACATAAGGTCCTTCATAATTAGCGGTCCATTTCCCCCGTGAGTCTTTTTGGATAGGCAGGATTTTCTTGAGCACTAGGTCTCCCTCCTGAAACTGCCGAGGCCAAACATTCTTCTCGAAAGCTTTCCTCATTCTTTGCTGGTACAACTGCCCGTGGCACAGAGCGACTACTCTCTTTTCTTCAATGAGATTCAACTGATCCAGACGAGCTTGAACCCATTCTGCTTCTTCTAATTTTGTTTCCATCAGCACTCGCAGAGAGGGTATTTCAACTTCGATGGGAAGAACTGCTTCCATCCCGTATACTAGCGAAAATGGAGTTGCCCCTGTTGACGTGCGAACTGAGGTTCGGTATCCGTGCAGGGCGAAGGGAAGCATTTCATGCCAATCTTTGAATGTCACTACCATTTTTTGCACGATCTTCTTTATATTCTTGTTTGCCACTTCGACCGCCCCATTCATCTTTGGACGGTATGGAGAAGAGTTATGGTGTTGAATTTTGAAGTCCTCACACAACTCTTTCATCATTTTGTTATTCAGGTTGGTCCCGTTATCTGTGATGATCTTATTTGGAAGGCCGTAACGGCAGACCAAGTCCCTTTTTACGAACTTGACGACCACAGATTTCGTTACACTGGTATAAGAAGCAGCTTCGACCCACTTGGTGAAATAATCAATTGCAACCAGGATGAAGCGCTGACCGTTCGATGCTTTAGGTTCGATAGGACCGATGACATCCATGCCCCACATTGAGAACGGCCATGGTGCTGCTAAGACGTTCAAAGAAGCGGGCGGTACATGAATGTTATTAGCATAGATTTGACATTTGTGGCACTTCCTCACATAATTAAACCAATCGGTCTCCATTGACAACCAGTAGTAGCCAGCCCTCAAGATCTTTCTTGCCATTGTGTGCCCATTAGAATGAGTGCCAAACGAGCCTTCGTGGACGTCTTTCATAATCCTTTCTGCTTCCTCTTTAGCCACACATCGGAGGAGGACCATATCATGATTTCTTTTATAAAGTACCTCCCCATTAAGGAAGAAACCCATTGACCATCTCCTGAGCGTTCTCTTATCATTTTCTGTGGCACCAGGAGGGTATTTGTAACACCCCGTTAATTTCTATCTCGTAGAAATTACCGAAGCGCACGACTGACATACATCAGAGTGACTTCCTTTTTAAATACTGAACACATACTAATACTCGATGCTAAAAACCCATCAAGTTCGCTTACATAACTTAATATAAAATACATAAGGTCGGTCCTTACACCACTCAACTAGTGTTCAGTACCAAAACCGAAAGTCTGCGGAAGCGATTTACAACTTAAAAACATAAGTCGTACCATCGTACATCTTAAGAAACTGAATAACAATACCGAAATACAAATGAAACTGAATAACAAGACATAATGAAATAAAGATAGCGGCAGCTCCTCAAGCGTCTCCATAGCCATGCCTTACTGTCTTCATCTTTCCCTGCCTAACTGAAAAACAACAACAATGGATTGGGTGAGACAACTTGTCTCAGTGAGTTCTATCGCGACCCCTTACTAAAACCTCTCGGTTCAATTATGCTTGATTCATTATTCTGATTCTAATTCATAGTCCTCAAAATTGACTATGTGGCTGGCTAACTGAAGTTGTCCTTATAACCCTTAGGCCGGTTACAAGACGCAACTCATAAACTGAACTAAACGTTGTCCTCATAACCCTTAAGCCGGTTATAAGAAACAACACATAAACTGAACTGATATTTTAGCGTGTCACTGGTCACTTGGCATAATAAGCTTCCGGTGAACCCGTCCCCACTAATCGGCTGGGTCCCTGATGGGGCCTAGGTTCATAGGGCTCATGACTTCCCCTCCCCTAGCACACTAAACTGAAATAGGGTCGTCACCCTAACTGAACTGATGTATATATGATGATATACCTGAACTGAACTCAACAATGAACTTAAACATAACCATAACTTAACTGAACAATGAACTGAACAGAACATAAACTTATTACTAAGGTGATCTAATTACTAACTAAGTCTAATTATTAAGTGATCTCTCATGGATTACTAAGGTTTGCTAACTTATCTTATCAATCTTACTAAACCAGTCAATCCAGCACAATACATCAAACACAAATTCATAACATGAAATCAATGGTCAATCACATGAGCATTCACTTAACCTGAACGTAATCCAAACACAACCAAGCATATGGTACTAACATAACTTAGATCCAATCACAGTCAATTACCACTCAATTCAGGGCAATTTAATCATAGTAACATTGGGGAAGGTGGAAGGAAGGATTAGAAAGCAATTGGAATCGTTTGGAATGATTTAAAACACTTTTTAAAAGAGGCAACCCGAAGACCACACACGACCCGTGCGCCCATACACACGATCCGTGCGTGTCCATCATTTAACTTGTCATTCCTTTCCGATCCCGAATTACTTCCCGATCAATACTACCACTTCAGTCAAAGCTAAACATGTAGAATTACGGTGTTCCCATCCTAGGGGAACCTTGGGGAGTGGATGGGAAGGGACTTAGGACTAATCGGAACGACTTAGGACGTATTTCAAAATATCGTATCAGAGAGATACGCACGGTCCGTGCGCCTTGGCACACGACCCGTGCGCATTTTCAAAAACAGCACCAGTGGTTCCAGAATCTCACGCACGACCCGTGCCCAGAGGCACACGGTCCGTGCGTGACTAACAGTGTTGCAGAAAAACAGTTTTTCGCGTTTTCTTTCCTATTCCGATCGTTCCCGTGTCCATTCCGATTCACCTACAAATTCAATAACACAACAATACACATATTCATGGTTTTCCTAGTGAGTTATAGAACTCACCTTTTGGAGACAACAACGATTTCACACCGAGACTTTACAACAAGGACGCAAGCAACTCACGAACTCTCCCCACAACGGCTCCTCCACACCTTCACTGAAAACCCAGCAACTGAAATATTCCCTAGGATGCTCCAAAGGGTGATGTAGGTACTGAGGTAGGTTCTAAGGCTCTCCAACACAACATGCAACAGTTTTTGGTTCAGATTTGCTTAAGAGAAGCTTGGTGGTTAACAATGGTAACTCATGGTGGAGGAGGGGGATGATTACGATTTCAGTATCAATGGAAAGGAAATGATAAACTGATTCAGATGGTGGAGAAGGATCAGACATGCATGGGATTAATGAGGAACCCTCCTCTCCCTCTCACGCCTCACTCTCTCCCTTTTTCTCTAACTATTCTGTTTCAGTTTATTTCTAGAAAATGAACTGGAATGGAGTGTTGGTCCTTGGGTTCAGCTGAGGAGGTACTTATATATAGGTAATGTGAAAGGACCATCTTACCCTTCACTTACTAAATCTATTCCATATGACTCCTCTCAATCCTAATTATCCTAACTTAACCTAATTAATTACTCAATCACATACAATTCCATACTCAACAACTCAAACAAGTCATTTTCAATTCAAACAATTTCAATCAATTAATTAATTCACTACTAATTTAATTATATTATTATAATTAAATAGAAAAATAGGGGATGTTACATTCACCCCAACTTTTTAAAAATTTTGTCCTCAAAATTGGACCAATCAAAACAATTAGCACACAATATACCTTTTGCCGAACTGTCATCAACTTTGCCCTTCTGAGCGTCCAACACATAGAATCTTCCACTGGCGGGAGTAGATTTCTCCTCTCGATTCCTCTTCTTTGCCGGACACTCGTTAGCATAATGCCCTTCTTCCTTGCAGTAGTAACACACAGTGGATCCCAAACGACACTCTCCAGTGTGAGGCCTTCCGCATTTCGGACACTTACCGGACCTTAGTAGTTCGGATGCTGTAGCGTGCTTTTCTTTGTGGGAGTTACCTTTTGGCTCCTCACTTGGGGTTGGCAATTCCACTGCCTTTTTCTTTTCCTTCCTATAAGCTTTCCTTTCTTCGTACATTCTGTTGAGATCTACCTCTGCAACATAAGCTTGCTGCACCAACCCAGCATAACTAGTCATAGCATAAGAGCTAAGACCTTGGGCCACATCAGCACGAAGACTTGCCCTATACATCTGCATCTTCCACTCATCATTCGGAGCATGCTTTGCCAATTGATAAAACTGCGACAACCTTTCGAACTTGGCGGTGAACTCACCCACCGACATCTCTCCTTGCCTCAGATTGATAAACTCAGCTTGCTTGCTTAACTTCATCACCGGAGGGAAAAAGTGACCAATAAACATCTCCTTGAAGTTAACCCAGGTAACAGGAGTTCCCTGGTTCACCATCAAATCATGAGCATTGGTCCACCAGGTTTGAGCATCTTCCTCGAGCATATGGGCGGCAAAGAGAACCTTCTCTTCTTCGCTGCATTGAAGAGTCCTAAAAATCTTCTCCATCGAATCCAACCAGAAATGTGATACCATTACCTCAGGTCCTCCTTTGAAACTTTGGGGATTCATCTTCTGGAAACGAAAGTGAGCCCTATTCGGATCTTCCAGGGGAGGTTGTTGAACATTCGGTTGTTGTTGATCCATCCTCTCTTGATGCATCTGGGCCATTTGAGCCATCTGCTGCTGCTGCTGCATTTGCATCATGTCATTCATCATCTTCTGTTGCGTCTCGATGACATTCTGCATCCATTCGGTATGAGGATCAACAGGGACGCTTCTCCTACTTCCACCAGCCATGATTCTGCGAAATATGCACAAAGTGTTTAGTTGATCAGGCTAAACGTCTAATAGCATACTAAGAGGAATCACACTTAGAGGACTTAAGAGACTCATGATTCTAAGTCCGACTAGGTCGAACTGCTCTGATACCAATTGTAACACCCCGTTAATTTCTATCTCGTAGAAATTACCGAAGCGCACGACTGACATACATCAGAGTGACTTCCTTTTTAAATACTGAACACATACTAATACTCGATGCTAAAAACCCATCAAGTTCGCTTACATAACTTAATATAAAATACATAAGGTCGGTCCTTACACCACTCAACTAGTGTTCAGTACCAAAACCGAAAGTCTGCGGAAGCGATTTACAACTTAAAAACATAAGTCGTACCATCGTACATCTTAAGAAACTGAATAACAATACCGAAATACAAATGAAACTGAATAACAAGACATAATGAAATAAAGATAGCGGCAGCTCCTCAAGCGTCTCCATAGCCATGCCTTACTGTCTTCATCTTTCCCTGCTTAACTGAAAAACAACAACAATGGATTGGGTGAGACAACTTGTCTCAGTGAGTTCTATCGCGACCCCTTACTAAAACCTCTCGGTTCAATTATGCTTGATTCATTATTCTGATTCTAATTCATAGTCCTCAAAATTGACTATGTGGCTGGCTAACTGAAGTTGTCCTTATAACCCTTAGGCCGGTTACAAGACGCAACTCATAAACTGAACTAAACGTTGTCCTCATAACCCTTAAGCCGGTTATAAGAAACAACACATAAACTGAACTGATATTTTAGCGTGTCACCGGTCACTTGGCATAATAAGCTTCCGGTGAACCCGTCCCCACTAATCGGCTGGGTCCCTGATGGGGCCTAGGTTCATAGGGCTCATGACTTCCCCTCCCCTAGCACACTAAACTGAAATAGGGTCGTCACCCTAACTGAACTGATGTATATATGATGATATACCTGAACTGAACTCAACAATGAACTTAAACATAACCATAACTTAACTGAACAATGAACTGAACAGAACATAAACTTATTACTAAGGTGATCTAATTACTAACTAAGTCTAATTATTAAGTGATCTCTCATGGATTACTAAGGTTTGCTAACTTATCTTATCAATCTTACTAAACCAGTCAATCCAGCACAATACATCAAACACAAATTCATAACATGAAATCAATGGTCAATCACATGAGCATTCACTTAACCTGAACGTAATCCAAACACAACCAAGCATATGGTACTAACATAACTTAGATCCAATCACAGTCAATTACCACTCAATTCAGGGCAATTTAATCATAGTAACATTGGGGAAGGTGGAAGGAAGGATTAGAAAGCAATTGGAATCGTTTGGAATGATTTAAAACACTTTTTAAAAGAGGCAACCCGAAGACCACGCACGACCCGTGCGCCCATACACACGATCCGTGCGTGTCCATCATTTAACTTGTCATTCCTTTCCGATCCCGAATTACTTCCCGATCAATACTACCACTTCAGTCAAAGCTAAACATGTAGAATTACGGTGTTCCCATCCTAGGGGAACCTTGGGGAGTGGATGGGAAGGGACTTAGGACTAATCGGAACGACTTAGGACGTATTTCAAAATATCGTATCAGAGAGATACGCACGGTCCGTGCGCCTTGGCACACGACCCGTGCGCATTTTCAAAAACAGCACCAGTGGTTCCAGAATCTCACGCACGACCCGTGCCAAGAGGCACACGGTCCGTGCGTGACTAACAGTGTTGCAGAAAAACAGTTTTTCGCGTTTTCTTTCCTATTCCGATCGTTCCCGTGTCCATTCCGATTCACCTACAAACTCAATAACACAACAATACACATATTCATGGTTTTCCTAGTGAGTTATAGAACTCACCTTTTGGAGACAACAACGATTTCACACCGAGACTTTACAACAAGGACGCAAGCAACTCACGAACTCTCCCCACAACGGCTCCTCCACACCTTCACTGAAAACCCAGCAACTGAAATATTCCCTAGGATGCTCCAAAGGGTGATGTAGGTACTAAGGTAGGTTCTAAGGCTCTCCAACACAACATGCAACAGTTTTTGGTTCAGATTTGCTTAAGAGAAGCTTGGTGGTTAACAATGGTAACTCATGGTGGAGGAGGGGGATGATTACGATTTCAGTATCAATGGAAAGGAAATGATAAACTGATTCAGATTGTGGAGAAGGATCAGACATGCATGGGATTAATGAGGAACCCTCCTCTCCCTCTCACGCCTCACTCTCTCCCTTTTTGTCTAACTATTCTGTTTCAGTTTATTTCCAGAAAATGAAATGGAATGGAGTGTTGGTCCTTGGGTTCAGCTGAGGAGGTACTTATATATAGGTAATGTGAAAGGACCATCTTACCCTTCACTTACTAAATCTATTCCATATGACTCCTCTCAATCCTAATTATCCTAACTTAACCTAATTAATTACTCAATCACATACAATTCCATACTCAACAACTCAAACAAGTCATTTTCAATTCAAACAATTTCAATCAATTAATTAATTCACTACTAATTTAATTATATTATTATAATTAAATAGAAAAATAGGGGATGTTACAGTATTCTCCGCTTATTATATAGTGTTTGATATCGTAATACCAAGGTTTACTGTCGGGTTCTTCTTCAATCTCCATACAGTGATGTGCCGGCAGATCTCGATGTTGAATTCGAATGAATGTCAGACTCTTATTGTCATTGATATTGAACATTGATGACAACGTTGCTAAGGCGTCTGCCAACTGATTTTCTTCACGAGGGAAATGGTGGAAAGTGATCTCGTCAAACTGTTCGATCATCTTTTGGATGTGATCGCGATAGGGGATCAACTTGGAATCTCTGGTCTCCCAGTCACCTTTTATTTGATATATGACCAAGGCCGAGTCTCCATATACATCGAGTCTTTTAACTTTCCACTCGAGGGCCGCTTGGATGCCCAGAATACATGCTTCATATTCTGCGATGTTATTGGTGCAATAGAAACTCAATCTAGCAGTACATGGTATGAAGCGGTTATCTGGGGAAATCAATACAGCTCGACCCCATGCCCCCATAGATTGGAAGCACCATCAAACGACATTCTCCACCTTTCGTCGTCTGGAGATTTTCCTTCTCCGAATAGAGCCCTTATATCCTCATCTGCGAAGTCACATTGCATTGATTGGTAATCCTCAATGGGTTGGTGCGCCAAGTATTCAGCCAATGCACTACCTTTGATTGCTTTTTGAGTGACATACAAGATGTCGTATTCAGATAGTAGCATTTGCCAGCGAGCAATTCTCCCTGTGAGTGCCGGTTTTTCAAAGATGTATTTGATTGGATCCATTTTAGATACCAACCAAGTAGTATGGCTTAGCATATACTGCCTCAGACGGCGTGCAGCTCAGGCCAAGGCACAACATGTTTTTTCCAACAACGAGTATCTTGCCTCGCATTCAGTGAACTTCTTGTTTAGATAGTAAATGGCATGCTCTCTCCTTCTGGACTCGTCATGTTGCCCCAGCACACAACCCATTGATTTGTCTAGCACTGTTAAGTACAAGATGAGAGGTCTGCCAGATACAGGTGGCATTAGAACCGATGGATTTTGGAGATACCTCTTGATCTTCTCAAAGGCTTCTTGGCAGTTATCATTCGACTTCGTTTCTTGGTTCTTGCACAATAATTTGAAGATAGGCTCGCAGGTGGATTTTAATTGGGATATGAATCTGGAAATGTAATTCAATCTTCCCAAGAATCCACGAACCTCTTTCTCAGTTTTAGGCGCCGGCATTTCAAGAATTGCTCGTACTTTGGCTGGATCTACTTCTATTCCCCTTTGATTGACTATGAAACCCAACAGCTTTCCTGATTTTACACTGAAAGTGCATTTGGCAGGATTTAATCTGAGTTTGAACTTGCTCCGACGCCCGAAGAGTTTTTGCGGATTGACAACATGCTCTTCCTCAGTCTTGGATTTTGCAATCATGTCGTCCACGTAGACCTCTATTTCTTTATGCATCATGTCATGGAATAACGCTACCATTGCCCTTTGGTAAGTTGCACCAGCATTCTTCAGTCTGAATGGCATTACTTTGTAACAGAAGGTACCCCAGTGGTGATGAAGGTGGTTTTCTCCATATCCTCAAGGGCCATCTTGAATTGGTTATATCCGGAATACCCATCCATGAAGGAGAAGAGAGAGTGTTGTGCCGTGCTATCTACCAAGACATCAATGTGAGGCAAAGGAAAATCATCTTTAGGGCTGGCTCTGTTTAAATCTCGATAATCGACACACATCCGAACCTTCCCATCTTTCTTTGGAACTGGGACAATGTTGGCTACCCATTGAGGGTATTTTACTACTGCTAAGAACCCAGCATGGAATTGCTTCTTAACCTCATCTCGGATTTTCAGTGACATATCCGGCTTCATTCTTCTTAATTTCTGCTTCACCGTTGGGCATTCGGGTTTCACTGGTAGTTTGTGTTCGACTATGTCGGTGTGTAGTCTAGGAATGTCTTGATATGTCCATGCGAAAATGTCGACATATTCGAACAAAAGTCGTACTAGTTTCTCCCGTTCGCTGTCTTTCATTGTGGTGCTGATCTTCACCTCTCTCTTATCTTCTTCTGTGCCCAAGTTAATCGTTTCAGTCGATTCCTCGTGGGGCTGGATCACCTTATCCTCTTGTTCCATCATTCTCATCAACTCTGGAGGGGTTTCCTAGTTATCTTCAATAACTTCCTCAGTTTGATTAATAGGATGGTCAAAGTTACAGCATGAGTTATCGGCGTCGTTATTTTCAAAGATAATTTTTTTAGATCTGCATTTAGCGAAATTGACGGAATAAAAAAAACAAATAAAAAAAAAGACAAAAGCAAATGAAAAGAAAAAAGGAAAACGGAAATTCGTTGGAGAATTCAAAATAACATTTCATTAATATTGATACTGAAAAGAAAACATGTGTGCCCTAATGAAATGTCCTAAGGCCTTGGGCAGAGCCAAAGGAATGCATTACAGGAAAATTACTTTGGACAAAAAACTATGGGTAAGTCAACAATCTCCCAATTATTAAGCCTTTCACTTGCAGGACAAGGGCGCACAAGATTGACGACGCCATCTCCAGCATTTAGATCATCTTCAATGGCTACAATCTGATTTGAATTCAGCATTCCCGCACTCTGAAAGTTCAACTTGATGTCGCCGATGACGATCTTCTTCATGCTTGCCTCTCTACCTTCAAGCTTGGCTAACCTCCGCTCCTTCTTTTCCTCAGCTATTCTTCTCTTGTCAGTGCGACCAAGCCAGTATCCTATCCCCCGTCTGTCTTTGTTCCCCTACAAATGTATCGGTGTCAGTATTCCTTGTTCGGTCCTCCCTAAGCCGCTTCCAGCTTGGTAACATTTTCCTATCATGACTTTAGCAATCATTAAGGCAGTCTTAGACAGATTAGGCTTCAGTGGAAGGATTCCTCCCCTCACAGGTGGCATTGGCAATTTCTAATGCTTGGAAGGCGGTCTCAAGCGATTCTTCGGCAGCCTCAATGCAGCGGGCAACAGATGACCTATTCACTAGCATTTCCACTTCACCGAAAATAACTACTAGCTTATTGTTCACTATGAACATAAGCCTCTGATGTAGAGAGGAGGGAACAGCCCCGACAGAATGTATCCATGGTCTTCCCAAAAGACAACTGTAAGATGGAGTGATACCCATTATCTGGAAAGTCACTACGAAGACTTCTGGACCTACCTGTACAGGTAACTCCATCTCTCCGATGACTTCCCTTTTTGATCCATTAAAGGCCCTGACCAATATAGAGCTGGGTCTCATGTATGAACAATCCACATGCAACTTTTCCATGGTCGATTTGGGTAACACATTCAAGGACGATCCATTGTCAGTGAGCACTCGAGCAAGTGAGTACTCTCCGCATTTCACGGAGATGTGAAAGGCCCTGTTGTGTCCTCTCCCTTTGGCTGGAATCTCGTCATCAGTAAAGGTAAGGTAGTTGCTTGCAACAATATTCCCAACGATCCCATCAAACTGACCCACTGTCATGTCGTGAGTGACATAGGCTTCGTTCAGTACCTTCATTAATGCCGCACGATGAGCTTCTGAGCTGAGCAATAATGATAACAGAGAGCAGGGGTCTGATTCAGCTGGTCAACCACCTTATACTCACTCTGCCTCATAAGCTTTAAGAATTCACCGGCTTCCTGTTCAGATAGTGTCCTTTGGCTTGCGTTCTTATCAACATGTTCTACTTCTTTGTCTTTGCCCTTGCGGGCTCTTTCTCCTTCTTCTCTTGATTTCCCTCCACCGAGTCTTTCGGGGGTATAGATACGCCCGCTACGAGTCATTCCACTAACCCCTGAGATGTTAATGACATCAGGGCTGTTTTCAGGACCTTTCACTTGGACTTTCAAGCTGTAATTCCACGGGACTGCTTTGGTGTCCCAGTAGGGGAAGGGAGCTGGCACTTGGATAGTGATTGGTTTAGGCATACCCAGGGACAACTTCGAGTCCTTAGTATAGCGGATCTCTAGCGGCTTCCGAGTATCCTTGTCCGGGCCATTGTTCGATAGAAGAGTCAACACCTGGTCTTCCCTCTTTTGAAAACCCACTTGTATTATATGTCGGTCCAGTAGGTCTTGAAAGACCGGTTTGAACGCTTAGCATGTCCTGACACAGCGAGGGTTAGTACATGAATCTTTTCCGGCGCATCCCTTCATAATTCAGCATGGATAGTGTCTAGAGGTTTGCTGATATCTTCCACCTTTCTGGTTAAGGACGCTCCTTCAAAATTTCCAACAGCATTAATAGAGGAGTTCCTGTGCCCTGGTAGAGGGTTAGTGGAAACATTTTGGCCGTCTTCTTCAAAATTCAACCATTTGGATTCAATCAGGCCTTGTACCACATATTTCAAAGCTTTGCAGTTTTCAGTGGAATGGCCGGCTGCTCCAGCGTGGAACCCACAGGTAGCATTCGGGTCGTAGCCTTTGGGGAAAGGAGGCTGAAGAGGTCTCATCGGACGGGGAGTGATTAGGTGGTGACCGATAAGATGATTGAACAGGTCTGTGTACGACATGGGTATCGGGTCAAAACTAACGGGCTTTCTCTCGGGGTAATTTTGTTATCTGTAGCTGGGAATGGTTTGGTGAGGTGAGGCTGGTGGCGTTTGGGTAGGGAATTGATAGGTTTGTGGTGGTTTATTATAGGAGGGTTTTCCTGATCCAGTGATTGCGTTAGTTTCCCCCTCTTTTCTTTTGGGAAATCCAGCGAAAGGTTTTTCTAGCTATTGGTTCCGGTTAAGCTATGTGCAATATTTCCATTCCTTAAACCATTCTCTAACCTCTCCCCTATGATGATCATATCCGGGAAGCTCGAGGATACACTCCCTACCAATCTGTCGTAGAAGGGCGACTGCAAAGTATCCATGAACATTGATACCATTTGTTTTTCCAGCAAAGGTGGTACTACTTGCGCTGCTGACCCTCTCCAGCGTTGAGCATATTCCTTAAAGGACTCGTTATCCCATTTCGTCATATTCTGCAGCTGTGTCCTATCAGGTTCCATATCAGTGTTGTACTTATAGTGCTTTAGAAAAGCGTCTGCTAGGTCTTTCCAACATCGGATGTGAGCACGTTCCAACTGCATGTACCAATTTGAAGCTGACTCAGCTAGGCTGTCTTGAAAGTAATGGATGAGCAGTTTGTCATCATGTGCGAATGCGGCCATTTTCCTGCAGTACATGGATGGCTTGCTGGACAGGTTGACCCTCTATATTTGTCGAAGTCTGGCACTTTGAATTTAGGAGGGATGACCACATTTGGGACAAGACATAGGTCATACGCGTCCCTTGCGCCGACATTGGATCCTTCGATTGCTCTCAGGCGCTCTTCAAGCATTTGATATTTATCCTTGGGCTGGGAGTCCTCCATTGAGTAGTTATGAGTGGGTCCTCTCATGTTGCAGTGGGGAGGAACCATTGGCATTGCAGCGGAGTTCGCATTCAAGATGTGCGAATTGGGAGTAGGATCATGATGAATTACTACTGGTGATGGAGTATAACCCTGTGGAATGACCTGTGGTGCAGTCGCAGGACTTGAGAAGTGAGCTCGCGGTATTTCGGCATTTGTAGTTTGAGCTGAAGGTCAGCGACTCCCGAAGGTCCTTCCTCTGGATTGACCTCCATGGTAGGAGGAGCATAACCAGCTGGGAGACCATAAGGAGGCCATTGGTAGCTCTGGACATTCACTCCAGCGGTGTATGGAGTCTCGGAGCTGGGAGGAGGAGGAAGGCTCGAAGCATTGTTCTCAGTATTCCCCGCCGAGGCATTTTCATCTGCATTTCTTCTCCTGAGGAGTTTCATGAGCTCGGCCATTTGATCTTTCAATACCATCATCTCGCTCATTTGATCCTCCAGCTTTGCAATGTCTTCTCTCAGAGCCTGATTATCCTCTTCGACCATTTTCTTTGCTTGAGAACGAGTCCGGTAGCGATGTTGATGAACCAGCTTGCCTTTTCACTCTGTTTTTTCCAAGTCTTTTGACGTAAGTACATGAATGAATGAATGAATGAATGAATGAATGAATGAATGAATGAATGAATGAATGAATGAATGAATGAATGAATGAATGAATGAATGAATGAATGAATGAATGAATGAATGAATGAATGAATGAATGAATGAATGAATGAATGAATGAATGAATGAATATGCATGGAATGCAAATGTATGCTTTCGTGTTACACCAGGAGAATTGTAAGTTTCTATTCGACACAAAATAGATTCAAAGTACGAAACAGAACAAACGAGTCTTTTATTAAAAAACAATCAAGCAAACTGGCGGACTACATCTTTTTCCATGAAACCAGGGTAACGTCCTTTAATTTTTAACACAGTAATAAGACGTTTACAAAAACCAATGAATCTTGTAATCTCGATGGGCGTGTCTTTATCTCTGGCAAAGTCCGCTGCTATTAGGTGCCTGGGAATCTCTCTGACAGCCTCATTTACTAGCTCAACTAACTGTGAGAATTTGTTCCTCCAATACTCATAGTCATCATTCAGCTTCACATAATGCACTTTCAAAAACACATGTTCCTTGTTAAGGTCATCATAGATTTTGTCTTGATATTCAGCATAAGCCTTCAGGTCGATGGTTTTCTTGCATTCTTCCTACAGAGCTTCTTGATACTCTTCAAGCTTCTTTTGTATCACCTCTCTGGCCTTTCTTTCAATTACCAGTCTATTCTCACATTCGGCAGTCATTCCCTCTAGTCGAGGTTTCATATCTTCAAGTTGGCTTCGTAGTGTTCTCTCAATCGCTGCAAACTTGGTCAACTGTTTTTCCCATCCATATGCATTGTCTATAGCCCGGTCTCTCTCTCTCGATTGCGCACTTTAAGCTCTTCACTTGCACTTATGAGACTTTCTTGCAGGCGGCGCATTTTTTCTTTCCCGGCCCGCTCCCTTTCATCACATTCAGCAAGGCACTTTCTTTTCATGGCACTTTCTCGTTGCAAATCAGCATTCTCTTGGAGCACTTTCTCTAATTTAGCTTGCAACGCCGCCTTTTCTTGTTCTGCTTTGGACAAGGCAACTTGGAGTCTTTCTAGATCTTCATCGAGTATAGGGATAGGCGGAGGGACCTCGGGGGTGACCGGAGCTGCCGGGCGGAATGGTAGTCCAACCTCTTCGGCTCTGGATTTGGCCCACTAAGTGTAACTTTCTTTGGCATCAATACCTCTGGGTCCTAGTTCATGACCTTTTCTGGATATTTTGCCCCAGGCCCGACTAATCTTTCTTAGCATATCAAGATCTTCCGAACCCCTCTTCTCTAGCACAAATGAGAATAAAGATTTTTCCGGGGGTGGATTCATCATAGGATAACCCAACCGCCTCAACGCAATGGCGGGATTGTAGTTAATGCAGCCTTTGGTCCCTATGAGGGGGACATTTGGGAAATCACCACACTGATAGACAATTTCTTCTATATTTTAGTCCCGGGAATACTAGAAAATGTCACTCCCTTTGAGGACGGCGATGTATTGGGCCCATTCTGTCTTGCCCCTGACCTCTATATGATGATTTCTTTTGAAGATAAGAGAGGTGAACCAGCGATACAATACAGGCAAACAGCATAGGATCAAGCCTGATCGTTTTTTGTGACGTTCGTGAATAGTGTAACACACGTCACCAAGAACAACTGAGGCGGGATTTTGTTCCCGGAGTTTGAATGCTAAGAAAACGTCCATCGCAGTGTAATCAATATAGCCGTCGTCATTTGGGAAAAGAACGACCCCATAGATGATGAGAGCGAAGACATCCGTGAATGTAGACCAATTTTCTTTACCAGCCCAGGATGAGGCTTCTTTCTCCAAGTACCACCTTATCAAACCTTCTACCCCCTTCTTTACAATTACCTTCTTGGCCAAATCTGACGTTGGAACTTTTAATATTTCAGACAGTTTTTCGGCTATAGGATAATTTTCCACATATCGGTACGGCTTTTTGTTCTCTGGAGGGAAGCATAATATATTTTCAAACTCTTCTAAGGTCGGGGCTAGCTGATAGTCTTGGAAGGTGAAACAATGTAACGGTGGATCATAATACTGGCCCAATGCAGTGAGAGCTTCGACTTGTACCTTGATATTCAGAAGACCTAAAAGATTCCCATACTTGGCGGTGAAGGAGTCACGAAGCCATGGCGCCATTTTATTGCTTAGGTCTCACAGACTTCTTAGGTTCGGTTGCTTGATTTTCAAATGTATGGTTTGTCTTAACGTTTGATCCATCTTGTCAGAACGAAAACCTTACAATTTCCTGGCGGTCATAGGAATGCATGAAAAATGAAATGTTAATGTGCAATAATTTTTTTTATTTTTTTTTATGCCATGCAAAACGAAAAGGTAAAAATGTATGAGGTATGCTAAAAAATAATTTGCCAAGATAACATATGATTTTTTGAAATTTTTTTCTTTTTAGAAGACCGGAAAAATGTATCAGTGTTTGTTTGAATGCAGGGGTATGAGGCTCCTTTGTGTCCTACAAGGGTTCCTTAGAGAGTAGGTTTAGGACTCGTCTATTGAGTGAACCTTTCAAAGGGTAGCTCTAAAGAGTCCTACATAAGGTTCCTATAGCCAACGACCCCAGTTAAGAACACTGATCAACAACAATAGGCAATCTATTAGGAGTGCCAACATTCTCAAGAGGGACTAAACTCTAGGTGAGACTTTCGTGACCACCCAACAGGACGCACATCCAGTAGGCCATCACTACGCAGACTCGTTCTAACTTAGGTTATTCTCCAGTCTGGGTACATGACTATTTTCTCGTGTGTGCAAAAGTGTGATAGTGGCGTGTGGGAAGGAGCAAAATATCAAGAATACCCCACAAGGTGCAAAACAAACAAACATATATACAAAAAAGCGGTCTCCTATCCTAGGGTTTTCATATCACAAAAGAATAATATGCAATAAAAATAAAAGACGAAAGGGAAGGGTAAAAATAAACATTAAAACAGTAACTAATCCTACAACTAATTAGACCAGGTTTGGCTCTCTAAATTTTCCCCAGTGAAGTCGCCAGCTGTAGCGATCGAAAAATTCGGGATAGGATTCCTCGAAGGTTCAAAAATGAAGCCGCCACCAAAGTTTAATTATAAGGGCAAACATTGGAAAATCCCTTTTGGAATGGATAAGGGTCCTTGAGACCAGATAAGGGTTCGGGAGTCAGTTATGCGTGAGGAAGGTATTAGCACCCCACGACATCCTTCCTAAGGAAGGTTACCTGCCAACTAGTTGTAGGAAAGAATATTAATTTTGAAAATGTATATTTTACCCTTTTATTACGAATTGAAAAGAAAGAAGACTTAATGAAAATTTTAGTTTTTTGTGCTTGACAGGAGTGGGCCCCTGCTCCTACGTATCTCTAGGTGCGATGGAGAAATCAAATCTACGTAGTTCTTGGGTAGAAAAAGTTTGTTGGTATTTTTTAATATAGGGGTTTTAGGACTATTGAGCTGTACAGCTCATCCGTCCTAGAACGCTGACTAACCCGTTTGTACAGTCGACTTAGTCCACTATTTTCTGAAAACGGGGTTTTTGAAGTTTGGAAAATGATTTGAAGTGTGTTGGTTTGATTTTATTGGAATAGGGGTTTTAGGATTCCTGAGCCGTACGGCTCATTCATCCTAGAACGCTGACTAACCCGTCTGTACAGTCGGCTTAGTCCCCTATTTTGAGAATTTGATTCGTGGAAAGAAGTATGTTTGTGTTTATTTTGATTTAGAAATTGTTTGTTTTAAATAGGGATTTTAGGACATGATCCGTAACGGTTCATTAGTGACCTAAGAAGCAGACTAACCCGACTGTACAGTCGACTTAGTCCCCTTTTTATATTTTTTGAAAATGAAATATTTATCTACTTATTTTTATAGGTTTCTTTTAAAAGAAACTAATAAAAACGAAAACAGAGGGTGCAATAGTAAAATGGGGTGCAGTTCGCGGAAGGGAGTTGTATTATTAAAACTGGGTGTGAAAAGCAGCAGCCCAGTTTGTGGACTGGCCTGCGAATTTATGGGCTTTTCGGGGGGGCGTATACAGGAAAATGAAAGGTGTAAGTAGTATTGAGTTAAATGAAAAGACGAAAACAACCCTAGGTGTCCACACTATATAAGGTATTTTGAAGAAAAACCTAAACCTAATTCCTTTTCATCTCTCATGCGACGCTGTTCACGGCCTAACCCTAATTTCTCAATTCCCTAATCTCTCAGCCGCAACACCCAGAATGGAGAGAGAGAGAGAGAAGCGAAATTTTAGGAGTGAGAGAGAAAGAGAGGAAAACGAAAGGGAAAGAGGGCGAGATTTACGGTGGTGAGGGTCTGACGGTGACGAAGATGGTGGGCGGTGTTGCCAGGCCATCACGGTGGTGGCTGTGCGAAGAGCAGCGCGTGCAGAGTACTGGTCATTGGGGAGAAACGACAGCGGCGCTGGAAGGACGATGAGGAAAACCGTGTGCGATGCGACAGCGGGCTTACGGTGGTGGACGACGTTGACAGACCGTCACGGTGGTGGTTACGACACCTAACGCGTAGTACGAAGGCGTGATTAGGAGGTTCGGTGGTGGTGTTTTGGAGTGAACGGCCACCGTCTACGGTGGCCGGAACAAATGGGTAAGGCTTCGGTTCCTATGGTTTTTTTTATATTTTCTCCTTTCTCTTCACTCTTCTACTCTGATTCCTTTTCTTTATGTTTGTTTTTTTTGTTTCTCTGGGTGGTTTACAGCCAACGGCGAGCCTTACGGCGGTGTTCAGTGACGGTGACGACGTGGCTATGGAGGACGACCACCGTCTACAGTGGTCGAAGCTAAAAGTGGTAAGCTTCAGTTCTGATTCCTCTTTTTTGTATATCCTTTTTTATTTCTCTATTTGATTTCTGTTTTTACCTATTTTTTGGTTTCTGATTTCAAAACTTCCAAACCCTAGTTTCTTTAGCAACTGACTCCTATTTCGATTAGCCTCTGTTTCAAAAACTAAAACCCTAATTTAATTTTACTAGAACTATTCTGTTCATGATTTTTTTTAGAGAAGCTGACCTATTTGCGAACCTGATTTAAACTCTATTCCGTGCATGACCCTTTTTACGCCATAGTCTGTTCATAATACTAACATTCACAGCACTAACGTTTCTAACAAAAACATAAACCGAACCTATTCTAAGATTTATAACTATTGCTATTTTGGTTTTTTTTTTAAGAACCAATTCTGACACAATAAATATTTACAACTGAGCCTATTTCAAGTTGATAACTACTCCTACTAATGAAACAAAAGTAAAACAACTTTTAGGAGCAAACTGATTCGACAAACCTTTTTTTCCGGCCTCTGTTTGGTTTCTTGTTGCCTACTGTTAGTACCTGCCTGTTGTTGTTATGCCTGCTACTGTTGTTCTTTGTTTCCTTACTGCTATGGCTGCTGTCCCCTTTTTCTTTTTTAGAATTTTGGTGATTAGGGTTTCAGTATGAAACCCTAATTTTGCTATCAAACGTATGATTTTCTGTATGAACTCTCTGAATCCTTTGTGTCTGAATTTTTTGGGTGTGTCCAGGCTTGTTTATATAGGTGAAAATTAGGGTTTTTCTGATCCTTCTCCATCTTTGTTTCCTTTTTGCAGGTTTTGGGCTTGGGTTGGAGAAGATGGGTACTTGGTGAGCAAGGAAAGGACTAGGGTTCAGCTGCTGTTTTTTCCTTTAGACTGAGGCGCCTCTTTTGCTTTTTTTCATTTTTATGTATTTTTTATGTATTTTCGGATTTTATTATTTTTTGTATTTTTTGGATTATTGTAAATGAAATTTTAATTCTGATTTTATTATATTTTGGGATGTTGTAATATTTTTTTTAAATCTGATTTTATTTTATTATCATTTTTTTTATGTCTTTTTGATCACAAAGGCTAAATTAGGTCCAAAAAACCAGCCACGGGCCCATTTATCAAAACTGGCCCAAAAGTTAGATGTGGGCCCAGACGACCCAAAACATTAGACCTAAGCCTGCTTATTAAAAACTGATTCAAAACAAAAAGCGTAAGCCCAATTAGATAAGCTAACAAAATCAGGCCCAAAAGGTTGGACATAGGCCCAATTGGACAATTCGGTCTAACTTTAAACAAAACAGCACTCGAAATGCCATGGGCTTGTGACACGGGGCTAAAACAAATACGATAAAAAGATCGGGCAAAATTGGGGTATAACAATCGATATGTTCTTCTTACATACACCGTGAAACAACACATTTTTGTTCTTATTATTTCAAGAATGAGTTTGCTCCTGGAAGCAGTCAAAATGAAATGGATACTGAATGGCCTAGACATCATTTAGCTTTGTCTACCCGATCGTCCATCTGGGAAGGACTCAATTCAATGGCTAACAGATGAAGAGTTAAGTTCACCACATGTTCATGTGTTGATAAACTGTAATGAGGTGCAACCATTTATTGAGTATGTTCCTCAACATTAACAATCAATCTTAATTAGTTAATATATAGCAGACAAATGTGTAACAATTAATTATTTCTTTTTAGGGAATTCTTGTCATCAGAGGACGTAAGTGAGCAACAATCTTCTGCTCATATTAATGCACATTTTCCAACGTGGTTTAGGCAACATGTTTATGCCCTCCCACCAACACCTACCAACAAACACTTGAGGAACATATCAGACGGTCCTCTAAGATGTGTTAAAGAATGGCACACATACTTTGTCAATGGATACAAATTTCACACCAATGAATGGACACAGGGCAGAGAGATAGTCAATAGTGGAGTGTGCATGAAGGGTGTCACCGGAGGAGGTGAAGATAATTTTTATGGTGTGGTTCAACACATATATGAACTTTCGTACCCCCATCTAGATTTTAGTCAGAAGGTAGTGGTTTTTTATTGTAATTGGTTTGATCCGTCTGCTCGAGGAACAAAGGTGAATCCAAAGTCAATTACAGTGGACTAAGTCTATTCAAAATGATTGGTAGATATCGACTGTATGATCCGTTAGTCATTCCACAAATTGTGAGACAAGTCTATTATGTCCCTTATCCATCAACGCGGACTCATAGGCGTGGTTGGTGTGTCGCAATTAAAACAAAACCAAGAGGTCGCATTGAGACAAATGATGAAACGGTGGAAGATGTGCCATATCAAATGGAAGAGATGTCTAATGTAAATGAAGTGATTCAAGTTGAACCCATTAGTCGTTTATGTGATGAGCCAAACACCGGCGATGAAGTTGATGACGAAGAGGATGCTGATGAAGATGCAACAGACCACATTGGTGTATCAAGAATTCACTCCTCTGATGATGATGATTTTGAGAATGAATGTGTAACACCCCGATAATTTCTAACTTGTAGAAATTACCGAAGCGCACTACTGGCATACATCAGAGTACCTTCTGTTTTAAATACTGAACACATACTAATACTCGATGCTAAAAACCATCAAGCGCGTTACATAACTTAACCTGAAAAATACATAAAACGTTCTTACACCGCTCAACTAGTGTTCAGTACCAAAATAGAAAGTGTGCGGAAGCGATTTACAACTTAAAAACATAAGTCGTACCATCGTACATCTAAGAAACTGAATACAAAATACAGAGAAAAAAGGGAAACTGAAATACAAGACATAAAGAAATAAAGATAGCGGCTGCTCCTCAAGCATCTTCATAGTCGTGCCTCACGGTCTTCATCTTTCCCTGCTTAACTGAAAAACAACAACAATGGATTGGGTGAGACAACTTGTCTCAGTGAGTTCTATCGCGACCCCTTACTAATTCTCTCGGTTCAATTATGCTTGATTCATTATACTTAACTCATAAATCATAGTCCTCAAAATTGACTATGTGGCTAACTAACTAAACGTTGACCTCATAACCCTCAAGCCGGTTACAAGATACAACACATAAACTAAACTAAAGTTGTCCTCATAACCCTCAAGCCGGTTACAAGAAACAACACTAACTAAAGTTATAGCGTGTCACCGGTCACTTGGCATAATAAGCTTCCGGTGAACCCGTCCCCACTAATCGGCTGGGTCCCTAACGGGGCCTAGGTTCATAAGGCTCATGACTACCTCTCCCCTAACACACTAAACTAAATAGGGTCGTCACCCCGACTAAAGATATATATGAAGATATACCTGGACTAAACTCAACAATAAACTTAAACATAATAATAACTTAACTGAACAATGAACTGAACTGAACATAAACTTATTACTAACGTGATCTAATTACTAACTTAGTCTAATTATTAAGTGATCTCTCATGGATTACTAAGGTTCGCTAACTTATCTTATTAATCTTACTAAACCAATCAATCCAGCACAATGCATCAATCACCAAGTCATAACATGAAATTAATGGTCCATCACATGAGCATTCACTTATCCTGAACGTAATCCAAACATGACCAATCATAAGGTACTAACATAACTTAGATCCAATCACAGTCGATTACCACTCAATTCAGGGCAATTCAATTATAGTAACATTGGGGAAGGTGGAAGGAGGGATTAGAAAGCAATTGGAATCGTTCGGAATGATTTAAAACACTTTTTAAAATAGGCAACCCGAAGGCCACGCACGACCCGTGCACCCATACACACGATCCGTGCGTGTCCATCATTTAACGTGTCATTCCGTTCCGATCCCGAATTACTTCCCGATCAATACTACCACTTCAGTCATAGCCAAACATGTATAATTACAGTGTTCCCATCCTAGGGGAACCTTGGGGAGTGGATTGGAAGGGACTTAGGACCAATTGGAATAGCTTAGGACGTATTTTGAAATTTCGCATCAGAAGGATACGCACGGTCCGTGCGCCTTGGCACACGACCCGTGCGCGTTTTCAAAAACGGCACCATGGTTCCAGAATCTCACGCACGACCCTTGCCCAGAGGCACACGGTCCGTGCGTGACTAACAGTATTTCAGAAAACAGTTTTCTTTTCTATTCCAATCGTTCCCATGTCCACTCCGATTCACATTCAAACTCAATAACACATCAATACAGACATGTCAACCATTACAATCAATAATTTTCATTCAACAATCACACTTATGCACTTTAACAATTTCAATCTCAATGACCTCATGACTTGACGGTTCACACGCGAGATTTTCGTAAACATTATCGACTCGAATTTTATAAAAACGCGAGACCTGAACCAGGACACACATGCATACACAAATTCATGGTTTCCCTAGTGAGTATAGAACTCACCTCTTGGACGACAATAGCAATAGACACCGAGACTTCACGATCACGATCACACGGTGACTCCAAATTCACCCAAACCGCTCCAATTAACTTCCAACCGAAAACCCAGCCACTGAACTACTCTCTAGGTTGCTCCAATTTGTGTTTCAGGTACAGGGACTGGTTCTACAACTCTCCAACATAACATGCAAGGGACAGATTTGGTGTTTGGCCAAGTGAAGCTCAAGGTGGTCTTCAATGGTGGAATGTGGTGGAGGTTGGGGATGACTATGAACTTAGCATCAAAAGAAAGGAAATAGGGAGATGATTCAGAATATGTTGATAGATGAAGCATGCATGATGGTTTGAAGGAAACCCTCACCTCTTCTCTTCCTCTCCCATTCGCATCCTCTCTCTTTTTCTCCTCTCGGTTCTGTTTTTCTTTCTCTTTTGAGAAGTTAAAAATGAAGTGTTTCTCCATGTAGCTCAGCTGAATGGGTATATAAAGGGGCATGGCAAAAGACACAAATACCCTCCACTTAAACATTTCCTCCCTAATGACTCCCTTCAGCCCCCAACACTCTAACTAGATGCATTTAATATTAATTAAGCACATCATTTGCATAACAAATCAATCAAGTATATACCAATCCAATTAATTTATTTTCAATCGAGACAAGAATTCACAATATAATAATTCACACCAAATTAACTAAATAGCGAAAATTGGGGATATTACAGAATGGGATTCCAATTAGTTATTTATGTTTCAACAATATATATATATATATATATATATATATATATATATATATGTTAACCTATTTTTAATCAACGATGTAATTTATGTTTGTTATGTTTATATATTTTTGTTTAGTATGTTTATGTTAACCTTGTTTAGTGTATGTTTGTTTGTTTAAATGTATATGTCTAGCATGGCATCTCACTCAGGATCCGATGACGAGACATATGTTCCTCCACCTGTTACGGGTGATGCCGCCAGCACTAGCAGGCGGAAGACTTCTACTCGCCTAGGGCGTCGTGTTCAGCCTGCTCGTGTTGTTGTTTCTGGTGGCAGATATTTGCCACCACCTGGGTCTGAGGGTGCTAGTACTAGTACTGCAGGGGACCCAGTGATTCCTGCTGCTACTGAGGGCTTAGCCCCGACAGATGTTGATTCTTATGGGGTACGCACATTCACTGTTGACCGTGAGGTGGTGAGGTATACACCTGATGGGCGTATCATATTGGAGACTGCTGACGATTCGTAAGTATATATATTATTATTTATTAATTTATTTTTGTCTCCTTTTATATAACTAATATAATTTGGTGTAATAAAATTCATCTTTTTTTAATGCAGGTTTCTTCCTTCGAAGGCTACAGCTACCGCCATCATAAAAACAATCAAGAGGAATTTCACCAGCAGCTGGAAGAATTGGACGGCTGTTAGAAAAGATACAGAGGAAATTGGGAGGATGTTAAAATCATTTTTGGTAAGTTGTTCGACGAAATAATTAATTAATTTGGTGTATTATCTTATTGACTTGATTAATTAATTTGTCTTATAATTAACAACATTATTGTAAATTTCTTAAATAGGAAAAATGTACATGGTTACCAGAGCAGCAAAGGGAAGTTGAGAGAGTCTTCCATAAGAGATGTTCCCATCGCTATTCTGAATTACTGCGGGAGGCGCGCGGTAAGAATGCGAAGCCATCTTATATGGGAGACTCAACTTGGGCTGGGTTACAGGAGTACTGGCAGACACCAGAATTTAGGAATTTTTGTGAGAAAGCCAAGAAGAACCGTGCTTCTGAAAAAGGTGGTTGCACACACACAGGGGGGAGTGTTAATACTGCAACGCATCACAGGCATTTGGTAAATTTATTACTTTATTACTTGATTAATTAATTATTTATAATTAACTAGTCATTTTCATGTGTATTAATTAATAATTTATATATATATATATATATATATATATATATATATATATATATATATATATATATATATATATATATATAGAAGGCGAGGGAACAAAGGGCAATCACTTTGCCTGATTTGCATCACTACCTTCATATGCGGGAGGACACTGGTGACTTTGCTATAGATCGGGCGAGGAATATTCAGGTAAAACTACTTTTACAATTATATATTAATGTTTATTATTTATACCAATCTTTATATCGGGCGAGGAATATTATATTAAGACTACTTTTGCTATAGTTATTTATTTGTTGGGTTCTTTTTTCAGGAGAGCTTCCAGGGTGGGCTGACTGAGTACTATCAGTCACAACAGAGCAGTGGGGCAGCTGATATCGATCCAGTGGGGGAGGCTAGAGTAGCTCGTGATATTTGGGAGAGAGCAGTTGGTCCCCAAAAGAGTAATCATATGGTGGGATCAGGTGGTATTGGACCAGCTGCTTTCCGAACAAGAATTACTTCGAGTCTATCAGCTTCACAATATTCTGGATCCTCGAGTACTGGTCGCTCTTATGTTCCCATTGCTGGTGAGTTGCATGCTGTTACGCAATTGACGCAGCAACTGAGCGAGGCCTAGCGTCAGTTTGCCGACCGGCAGGAGCAAAATGAACGGGAAGTGCAGGCGCTTCGGGAGAAAGCCAGGATAGCTGAGGAGCGCATGGAGGAGCAGACTAGGGTAGCTGCGGAGCGCATAGACGAGCAGGCTAGGTTAGCTGTGGAGCAGGCCAGGCTAAATGAGGAGCGCTTTAAGTTTTTGCGGCATCAGCTGATGTCTCAGCCATCGAGGCCATCCTCATCACATATGCCATCCTACCTGCCGCAGCAGCCGCAGCAGCATTACGGCGGTGCATTTCAGTAGTGGCCTCAGCTGCAGTATGCACCCCAGTATTCCCAACAGTATGCACCTCACCCATACCAGCCATACCAGCAGCCATACCAACAGCCCCAGCAGCAGTCACCCCACCAGCCAAACCAGCACCCCCATTGGCGCTCACCCCAGCAGCCCCACATCGATCTTAATAATATCGATTCGATTAGTGCTTTTCTTTCATCTGATGATACCTAATATCAGGGTGATGAGTTAGACCAGCAGCCGCCCCAATAGCTTTGGATTATTTTATTTTGTTGTATGAATATTTTTTTTATTGTATGGATATTTTTGTTGTTGTATGGATATATATTTATTTAAATTAATGATTAATTTTCATTCCTAATTTTTATATTTTAAATAGTAAACTAGTAGGATACCCGTGCATACGCACAGGTGCTGTCGTGTTATTTTTATGAATGAACTTAGACAGTATTTAAATAGTCTGAACATTACCCCGTGAAAATAGAGACAAATTTAAAGTAGATAAAAAAGAGTTTCAAATTAAAAACAGATAAATATTAAAATCTAAAAATGTAAAAGTATCATTTAAAAACAATACATGCATTTATCCCGTGTTTGTTTATATATCAGTGAAGTGTTCTTTTATAAATCAGTGTTGCTATCCCGTGTTTTTCTATATATTAGTGCAGCTATCCCGTGTTTATATATATATATATATATATATATATATATATATATATATATATATATATATACCCGTATTTTTTTATATATCAGTGCAGTTATCTCGTGTTTTTTATGTATCAGTGCAGTTATCTCATAGTTTCAATTGAATATTTGAGTTGATTAGTAGATTATAGTAGATAGTAAAAGATAGATAGTAGATTATTAATAAGAAATATTTATCCCGTGTTTTTTTTATATATCAGTAACAATTATTTGTCCTTCTTTTGGTATTAGTGACAAATATTTGTCCTATGTGTTTTAAATATTAATCAGTTTAAATAGTCATTAAGTCTTCTTCTTTTATTAGATAGTAGGTTTATAGTAATTTTCAAAAATTATAATTATCAATGGCAAATATTAATCCCGTGTTTTTTATATATCACTGCAGTTATCCCTTGTTTTCTATATATCAGTGCAGTTATCTGGTAGTTTCATTTGATTATTTTAGTTGATTAATAGATTATAGTAGAAAGTAATTTTGTTAGATAGTAGATTATCAATAAGAAATAATTGTTTTAAATATTAATTAGTCTTCCTGTTTTTTAGATAGTAGGTTTGTAGTAGTAGTCTTCAAAAAATTTAATTATCAATGACAAATATTAATATCGTGTTTTTTTTTCATATATTAGTGCAGTTATCCCGTGTTTTATATATATCAGTGCCGTTATCTCGTAGTTTCAATTGATTATTTTAGTTGATTAGTAGATTATAGTAGATAGTAAAATAGAGATAGAAGATTATCAATAAGAAATATTTTTCTTAAATATTAATCAGTAGTTGAAATAGTCATTAAATATTATTGTTTTATAGATAGTAGGTTTATAGTAGTCTTCAAAATTTTTAATTATCAATGACAAATATAAATCCTGTGTTTTATATATATATATATATATATATATATATATATATATATATATATATATATATATATATATATATATCAGTGCAGTTATCCCGTGTTTTTTTATATGTCATTGCAGTTATCCCGTAGTTTCAATTGATTATTTGAGTTGATTAGTAGATTATAGTAGATAGTAAAAGATAGATAGTAGATTATCAATAAGAAATATCTATCCCATGTTTTTTTATATATCAGTAACAATTATTTGTCCTTTTTTAATTAGGTATTAGTGACAAATATTGTCACGTGAGTTTTAAATATTAATCAGTTTAAATAGTCATTAGGCCTTCTTGTTTTTTTAGATCGTAGATTTATTGTAGTTTTCAAAAATTATAATTATCAATGGTAAATATTAATCTCGTGTTTTTTATATATCACTGCAGTTATCCCGTGTTTTTTATATAACAGTGCAGTTATCTCGTAATTTTGATTGATTATTTTAGTTGATTAGTAGATTATAGTAGATAGTAAAAGTTAGATATTAGATTATCAATAAGAAATATTTGTTTTAAATATTAATTACTAATTTACATAGTCATTAAGTCTTCTTATTTTTTAGATAGTAGGTTTGTAGTAGTAGTTTTCAAAAAATTTAATTATCAGTGACAAATATTAATCTCGTGTTTTTTTTTCATATATCAGTGAAGTTATCCCGTATTTTTTCTATATATCAATGCAGTTATTTCGTAATTTCAATTGATTATTTTAGTTGATTAGTATATTGTAGTAGATAGTAAAGGAGAGATAGTAGATTATCAATAAGAAATATCTGTTTTAAATATTAATCTGTAGTTTAAATAGTCTTTAAATATTATTGTTTTTAGATAGTAGGTTTATAGTAGTCTTCAAAAATATTAATTATCAATGACAAATATTAATCTTGTGTTTTTTTTGTATATCAGTGCAGTTATCCCGTGATTTTTATATATCATTGCAGTTATCTCGTAGTTTCAATTGATTTCTTTAGTTGATTATAATAGATATTAAAAGATAGGTAGTAGATTATCAATAAGAGGTGTTAGTAGATTATCAATAAGAGTGTAAACAGATTTCGGAGAGAAAAATTAAAATTTTAAGGTGATAGTTTTGTTTTGTTTTTTAGTGTAACACATTTACATATTTATAGGTAATTTGAATAGAGTAGTGTTTGTATAAATTTAGAAATTTAGTTAAAAAAATTAAAGTGAAGTGATAAAAGAAAGAGAATAATTATTTATGGAAAAATTAAAAGTAAAGTAAAAAGAAAAAAAGAAAGAAAGAGAGTGTAAGAGAAAAGTGAAAAGGAGAAAAGATAGTGTTTGAAGAAAGAGAAAAAAGGAAGAAAGAGAGTGTAAGGGAAAAGTGAAAAGTAAGAAAGAGTGTGTAAGAAGAAAGAGAAAAAAAAAGAAAAAAAAAGAGTGTAATGACATTTTTACCCTTAAATTAGATATGTGTCTTGTTAATAAGAGATCCAAATTGGTAACTTCATAGGAGGTTTGTTTGTATAAATAGATAGATTAATTAATTATTAAATTTTACTTTTTATCAATAATTAAAGTTTTTAATAAAATAATCAATTAAAGTTTTTAATAAAATAATATTAATTTTTTAAATAAAACGATTTTTAGAAAAAACGATTTTTCCGGCGGATTAGTGGACTTTCCGGCGGATACTCCGCTGGAAATTTCCAGTGGATATATTCAAACGATTTTTTTTTTGTATTTTCCGCCGGAAATTTCCGGCGCCACTGTATCCGCCGGAAACCGTTTGCTGCGAGCTGGCTACCGGCGACAAAAATCCGCCAGAAAATCGGCATTTTCGGCGGATTTTGCCCGCCGAAAAGTCCAATTTTTCGTGTAGTGATTACCGACCATGCAACAGCCACAATCTCGGCATCTATGTGCTATTCATTTATTTTTAAGCCTTGTAAGTTACTTTACCATTACAAGCTTACCAATCGAAACACCGACCGTGCAACAGTCACAATCTCGGCGAATCGTGCATTGAACTTAGCATAATATCGGCCGTGCAACAGCCACAATCTCGATAAACCCCCGTTAGTAACTATTCCATAACGTTTTCCAGGGCCTAGGGTAGGGGCTCATGACCTTCCCCTCCTAGTAGATACATTAAGGTATGTCTTTTTAATTAAGGTATGTCTTTTCAATTTTGAGGACAAAGTTTTAAAAATTGGGGTGACTGTAACAGCCCTAAATTTTTAAAGATTCGGTTTATGAAAATTTTGAACGATTTAATTATTTGAGTTAGATAATAAGTCGTGACTCGGATATGGGATAGTCGAGAAAGCAACATTAAGGGATGTGACAATGGTCTCCACGAGGAAGATCTAGGTTTCCCCATAAGGGCAAATCTGTTGTGAATGACGTCGGCAAAGCCTCCAAAGAGGACGACTTAACAGACAACTTGGGATGTACAACGGCAACAGTAGCGAGTCGTCCGGCGAGGACGACTTAACACACGACATGGGATGTCCAACGGCAGCGAGCCGGCCGGCGATGACGACTTAACAAATGGCTTGGAATGTCCAACGGTAACGACAACGAGCCGGCCGGCAAGGATGACTTAACGAGTGACTTGAAATGTCCAACGGTAATGACAACAAGCCGGCCGGTGATGACGACCTGACAAGTGACTTGGGATATCTGACGGTAACGGCAACAAGCCGGCCGACGAGGGTGACCTAAGCAGCAATCTCAAGCCAAGGCTATCGCCCGGAATAACCCCGGCTTGGGGGCAACTGATCTGGACTGGGCCACGAGGTGGCCCCCTAAGCAAGTTGGATCCGAAACCATCCCAATGTAAAGGATCCATATCCATGACCTTGCATTCCACATTGGGCCATGAGGTCCATGCGCCTAATTGAGCATAGACAAGCCCAATTCTTTGGATCCACATCCAAAGCCCAATCCATCAAGCCTCGACGGCTCAGATTCACCCCAACGATCCAACGGCTCAGAGGTAGCACAGATCTCTATAAATACAGGCTCGCATAGACACAAAAGGTACGCATACTCTCTAGCCTGCATACTCCAAGATTTTCTACCGACTTGAGCGTCGGAGTGTGTAACACCCCGGTATTTCTTTAACAAAGAAATACCTAAATATACAATTTGGTATAAATCAGAGTATAAAAATTTCTGTTCAGATATACATCTTTACAAGAAACAGCGGAAACTATAAAAATAACTTTTTACAAGTTCAAGTCATAAGACCGAATATAGAGACTACATCAAAAGAATCCAACACACAGATGGAAGATTTCATCTTCAACTTCTCTTCGAGCCTGACGATTAACTGTGCCGCCTGCTGTCCTTATAACCTGTTCTCTGTAAAAACAACAAATATGGATTGGGTGAGACAACTTGTCTCAGTGAGTCCTACCGTGCCCCCTCACTGACACTCGGTTCAATTTATTATACCGTTACAACAAAAGCTGACATAACAATGCCTTAATTATTAATCGAATTGCCGACTGTGCAGCGACCACTAATCCCGGCAATTCGTGTTCTTAACTTATTAATCGAAACGCCGACTGTGCAACGACCACTAATCCCGGCGAATCGTATGTTTAACTTGTTTTATTAATCAAGACGCCGACTGTGCAACAACCACTAATCCCGGCGAACCGTGTACTTACTTATTTTATTAATCGAGACGCCGACTGTGCAACAACCACTAATCCCGGCGAATCGTGTACTTACTTATTTTATTAATCGAGACGCCGACTGTGCAACAACCACTAATCCCGGTGAATCGTGTACTTACTTATTTTATTAATCGAGACGCCGACTGTGCAACAACCACTAATCCCGGCGAATCGTGTACTTACTTATTTTATTAATCAAGACGCCGACTGTGCAACAACCACTAATCCCGGCGAATCGTGTACTTACTTAGCATAAACCGGCTGTGCAACCATCCACTAATCCCGGTAACCCACGAATTGACCACGCCAAAACGTATACAGGGCCTAGGGTGACGGCTCATGACTTCCCTTCCTAGTATGCTACTTGTCGGGTCGTCACCCAACGCGATACATATGACAATACGCATCAAATTCTCGAGAGTTAGATAATTTATATCTTTTCGATCACCAAAGGATCAGTCATAAAAGTTCATTAGATAATTTATATCTTTTGATCACCAAAGGATCATTCACATAGTAATTGGATAAGCAATATCCATATCGATCTATAATCCGTTTTGAGGAATTCATAAATTAGACCTCCGGCATTATAATCATATTCAATTGACATATATAAACATATATATATTCAGTCAGTCTGTAACGCCCAAATATTTATTTAAATTATTTAATTAAAATATTTAGGTATTCAATTATTGATTTTATTTATTTTAGCTGGTGTAATTATAATAACGATAGATTGAGAGGTGCGTAATTGGATTTTAGGTGATGGCGTTAGTGATCGGGCATAAGCTGGAGGAAAGCCCGTGATCCAAGCCCGCTAGCTAGGCGCATAGGAGAAGCGCCTAGGCTAGGGTTTAGTGGCATTTGCGAATTGTTGAGAAAGAAAGAGAGGGGAGTTGCGAAATAGAGAGAGGAGAAGAGAGAAGGGTACGGCGCGCAAGCAAGGGAGAAGAGGAGGAGGAGAATTTCGCAGATTCAAGGAAGCAGAGAGGAGCTGTGTTGCTGAGGTTCTGTTGGTGACTTGATTCAAGGGATTGGTGCTCTCCTACTATAAGGTAAGGGTGGGGTTCTTCCTTATAATAGGGTTTTATGATGGGGTTATGTGGGAATAGATCCTATGATGCCTAGGGTTTGATTTCGAGGTGTAGTTTGGTGTTAGTTGAATTGTATATAGGTTGGGCTGAAATTTGGATTGTTGGTGATTGATGTGATCATAAGAAATTGAGACTCATTGTTGTTATAATAAATTGCATGTTAGGTGTTCGATAAAATGTTTGTTGGTGTTGTGATTAGCGAATTATGATGATTGGCATTGGTGATTATGAATTGATGAGCTAAATTGGTGATATAATGTTCATATGTGGTGTTTTGGTGAATTTGATGTGTTGCTGATTTGGGGTCCCTGGTGCTGGGCGCCATGCTGGGTGTTGCCTGTGTTGCTGTTTTTGGCGCCCTATGCCTGGGCGCCGTGTCTAGTCCTGTTGCTTGGTGTTTCGGTTGCTGTTTCTGGCGCCCTGTGCATGGGCGCCGTGCTTGGTGTGTGTGTCAGTGTGCCAGGGAGTTGTTGCTGTTGTGTTCTGAGTCATGGGCGCCATGGGCGCCTGTTCCAGTGTGGTGTTGCGCGCTGTCTTGAGCAGGGGGCGCCATGGGCACCGTGGGCGCTGTGTCTGGGTGTGTCCCGTTGGTGTTGCGTTTTGTTCTGGGTTGTCTGGGCGCCAAGGGCACCAATTCCTGTGGCGTTGCCTGTTGCCAGGCGCCCTGCTCCTGGGCGCCAAAGTCATCTGTGTTGCGTTGGTTTCCAGGCGCCCTGCTCCTGGGCGCCAAGTCCAGTGTTGTTTCCTGTTGCTGGGCGCCCTGCTCCTGGGCGCCAGTTTTCTGTGTTGTGTGTTCCTGCTAGGCGCCCAGGACTGGGCGCCATTTTCAGGATGTTGCTCAATTTTTCCCCGGTTTGTTTTTGAGATATCTTTTGACTCGGGAGTCCAATTTAGGCGTTTCAAAATGTTTTGGAAAGCTTATTCAGAGGCCTAACTGAATATTCTAATTTGAGGCAAAGTGGCCCATTTTACTGGAAAATTTGTTTACCGTTGGTGTAGTCGTTATATGGTGATGTTTTAAAAGAAAATTGTCTCCGTAAATAGGGGCGTCATCTTGGTGTATTGGTGCTGTTTTGGAAAATTGTTGTCTTCTTGGTGTCTTGGTCTTGTTTTGGAAGATTGTTGTCCTCTAGGTGTCTTGGTGCGGTTTGATGCTACGTGTGAAGGCTCAAACCTTGGTGTTGTTGGAACTAGGTGTGAAGGTTCCAAGTCTTGATGTCCTGTGGTGTCAGGTGATTGGTGTTTTCGGTGTCGTTGTGGCTAGGTGTGAAAGCCCAACTTTTGTGATATTTGGTGATTGTTGTTGGTGTGTCACATTGTGACTAATTTGGTGATTGTCTGTGTGCATTCACGGTGTCGCATACAGCATATGCATTATTTTGGTGAAGACCTTTGGTCTTGGAGCTAGGTGTGAAAGCTCAAATTTTTACAAAAACTGGTGAGCCTGGTGTGAAAGCTCGATTTTTGGTGTATTGGTGAGCCTGGTGTGAAAGCTCTCAATTTTGGTGACGCCCCTATTTACGGGCAAGACTTTTGGTGATTTTGGTACCACATGCATATGCCCGTTGGTGTGGGTTGCATTCATGCATCGTCATGACATTTGGTGACTGTTTGTGGTGTTTATAATTGATGTATGATTTTAATTGATGTGTGCTTACGAGTAGTGAGGTGGTAGACGTAGTTGACGTATTCTAGCATATTTTCTATCATTTTATGCTATTATATTGGAGATATCTCACCCCTTCTGTTTGAATGTTACCCCTATGCGGTAACGTGCAGGTGATTGCGAGTGAAGGCTTAGGTACCTTCGCTATTCTGAATCGGTGTCGTCGGTGTCCTTGCTTTGATGTGTAACACTCAAGGGGGGGAATAGAACGCCGAACCTGGTTGTTATGTTTTATTGTTTGGAGTCCATTCAGGACGTTATTATTTGATGTTTTAGAACTTATACTATATTCCGCTGCGAGATGATGTAATTTTGATCAGGTGTTATTTATATCGTATGAGACATTTATTTAACGATGATGTGTGACATCTCTTTTCGAAATATGAATTAAATTTTTGTAACTCTGATTTTATTAAATAATTACCGCGTAGAAAAGGGGTGTTACACAGTCCATCAGACGGTGTACCCACACGCATACTGGGGTTTCGGTTTTTCAATCGAATATGCTTTTGAAACTCTTTTTCAAAATCATGAGTTGAATAAGTTCAAAACACGATTTTTAATAAGGCAATTTCTTTTTAAATGATTGAGAAAGAGATTAGAAAAGGTTCGGAACCAAACAGAGCGACGAAACGAGAAGACGGGAACTGGCATCAGAACCTCACGCACGACCCGTGCCCAGGGGCGCACGACCCGTGCGTGGTGCACTACATAGAACCCTTCTATCAGAAAGAAACGCACGATCTGTGCCCAGGGGCGCACGACCCGTGCGTCTCGTTTCTTTGCCAACAAGACCCATCAGATTGGGACGCACGATCCGTGCCCAGGGGCGCACGATCCGTGCGTCCTGCGTCTGTTACCGTTTTCCCAGTTTTCCTCATTTTCGCTCTCCGTTTTCGCCCAACTCGATTTCTAATTCCAATCACCTGAAACTCAGAAGATTTCCAAATATTCCAGATAGTATATAGATTATTTCATTTCAACGATTTAATCAAAATTCTCATTAAACCGTAAAACACCGTTTTGACTCAAAATCGTTTTTCGGTTCTAAGTCTTTCGAAAACGGAATAATTGCCTTAGTATTTAAAACCGACACAGTTTTCAGAACACACGAAAATATCCCTAATCCGTGAGTAGAACTCACCCGGTTGACGATCTCGCGAGAAATCACGCCGGAGCACGGACGACAGGACCGTAACCACTCGAACAATCCTCGTAGTCACGTACCCGCTCCGAATGCCTCCGCAACTGAATTCCGCAACCAACACCCCTCTTGATACTGACTTCATCTCCGGTGGATAGAATCGACGTCTCGCGCGACTTGACAACTCGAATCCCAAATCCGATGAATCACATTTCCAGCTTCTTCTTTCTGTTTTCCAGCAACATGATTCAGTTTTGCAACAGGCATAACTTGGTAAATCTGTGACCAAAACTATCCAAACCGGTGCTCATAGTGAAGGTAATTTCGTCTACTTTCAGATGGTCAAGGATTCACACGCATGCATCCAGTGGTTTGGGAGATATCACCAAGACAAGGTGACTGGTCCAGGACAGTGTTTGATTCTGAAACCGTATCTTGGGGACGTGATATCTCCTTCATTTCTCCATTCAATCATACGGTTCTTGTGCCCAAAATGAAGATATTTGTGTCTAGTTTCCATAGGGACAAGAATCACTATCATCGGAGTAGTGTACAGTGAGATACGATGAAAACAATGAAGGTGGTTCATACGGGTTTTACCCAGAATTTCTGATGAACTTCGATCATCATCCTCCATCATTTGCAACTTCAACTTGAATTTCCATTCTCTGCACCAGCAGCTACTCAGACACTATAACACCTTCCAATTCACAAATACAAGGACAAGGCTTCTTTATTGGCAGCCATTCAGAACATGCAAGACGTTAGGGGATCAAAACTCCATTGTCTTCAACCTTGAGACTTTAAATCCGAAAATGGTGCAAGTTGGAAGAGGGAGAGTTTGGTTCAGAAAATAGGCTCAATAGAAATAGCATGAAAAATGGAGTGGAGAGGAGGTGAGAGAACTTACATGCATGGAGGTTCAAGAGAGCTCTCCTCCTTTCTCCTTCCTTCTCCTTTCCCCCACTCTCTTCTCTCTATTCTCTTTTTCTTTCCATCTTTTCTTTTGTTTATTAGTTGCTGGAAGTGATGAATGAGAAAGAATGGTTCAGCAGGGGTAAGAATAACGGCTGAGGGTTAAATGGTGAGGAAATGACCATTTTGTCCTTGGCCCATCTATCCAAGGTTTTTGGTACTAGAGCCCCTAAAATTTTATGGTTTTCTACTCGGCAAAGGTTTCTCGACTACCTCTCTCTCCAGTTGCGATTAATCATTTCGTTCAATTGATAAATCTTCGATGTGAGGTGAAATGACGATTTTACCCTTCAGTTGAATTGTTCAATTAATTTATGACTAAGCTACAATTAAATGTAGAGTAGGATTTCTTTGGACTTTTTCTCGACTATTAATCCCCGAGACACGACCAATTATCCCCTCAAATAATTACTCGGTCTTAGGCATCATAGTACGAGTCCTTTAAAAATTAGGGATGTTACAGAGTGTCTTTGCAGGTACCCCCCCTCTCGCTCAAAACACACGGAAATCCGACCCGGACATGAGCACTACCCACTGCAGTCTCGGATTAACACGGAACACGTGTCAATAATCCTGGTGACATTGTCAAAAAAATAATCTTGGTGACGTTCGCCAATAATTATAATCAGCTACTAGTAACATACCCGTGCATCCGCACGGGTGTGATCGCGTTACGTGGTACGATTATTATTCAATGTGAAAATGTATTCCAGCTACTAGTAACATACCCGTGCATCCGCACTACAACAGATTTAAGCATTGGGAGCGCTTTTTTTAGGCCATAGGGAGCGCTTTCGGGCGCTCCTAAAGCTAGCGCTCCTGTTGCAAATCACCCAAAGGTAGCGCTCGAAAAGCGCTCCCAAAAAACAGGCAAGAGGAGCGCTTTTTATTACAAGCGCTCCTTATGCTTAGGCGCGCTAAGACAATAAGGAGCGCTTACCATAAAAAGCGCTCCTCATGGTCTTAAGAAAAGGGAGCGCTTTTTATTATAAGCCCTCCTTATTCCTAGGCGTGCTAAGACAATAGGTAGCGCTTTTTACAGAAAGCGCTACCAATGCCTAATTTTTTTTTTAAGAAAGTTTTGCCTGTTTCTTCTATATTACCAATTCTCAGCTCCCTGCAATCAGAAACCAGCAACAACCAGAAACCAACAACCAGCAACAAAGTTTCAAATAAAATTCCAAATCAATAACCAATTTCAAATCAGTTTCCAACTAATTATACATCCTCATGTACCAATCAACATATGTGCCAATTCCCGAGTAGCCTTTTCGGCTAAGAAGCCTTCCCAAACTATCGTGACAATCGAAATAGTCCTTGACCTCAATGTCTTCCCGCCACGCCCTAAGATATGACTAGGATAAGGGTGGAATGATGATTCCGGTCGAAGATCGATCGTTTCAACGTTCGACGGCTGAAGTGGATCTGGAATACATTTTCTCAACTGAGACACGTGAAAGACATTATGAAGATACAAACTTTCTTCAGAAATTAACTATTCCGACCTCTTGAAAGCTGACACTAATTGTTATGGACAATGGAATGCCTACAATCTGTTGAGGATACTGTCATACCCCAATTTTGTCCGGCTTAGGTCCAAACCCTAATTTTCCACACAAAAATAAATTATGCATTTTGGATCCTAGAAACCGCTCCAAAGTTTTCGAAATCATTTTTAGGGTTAGAATGCACTTTCTAAGAAATTAGGGTTTTGAAAAATATGTTATGCATGCATGGCAAGCTTTGGAAAATATTTTATGCATGCATGGCAAAGACCTAAAAGCATTTTTGTGGAAAGCAAGAATTGATTTCTATTTTGTTCCAAAGGCCAAGAATCGATTTATAGTATATTGCATAGGCCTTGAAATCGATTTTCAGGCTCTTCCATAGGCCATGAATCGATTCCTAATTGTTGTAACTAAGTGAAGAATCGATTTTTACCTATTTAGGATGTCCTGAAAATCGATTTCCCTCTTCTTGCATAGGCCTTGAAATCGATTTTCAGGCTCTTCCATAGGCCATGAATCGATTCCTCATTGTGTTAACTAAAGCAAGAATCGATTTTCACCTATGAAGAAGGTCCTGAAAATCAATTCCTCTTGTTTTCAAAGGAGCCAAGAATCGATTCTTTATTATCTCCAAAGGCTCAAGAATCGATTCCCACTATTTTAACTAAAGCAAGAATCGATTTTCACCTATGCAAAAGGTCCTGAAAATCGATTCCTATTGTTTTCAAAGGAACCAAGAATCGATTCTTTATTATTTTCAAAGGTAAAGAATCGATTCCTACATATTTCCAAAGGCTCAAACAATCGATTCATCCTTGCAATAAATGTTTTTTAAAAAATTCTACGCCTATAAATAGGCAGCTTCAAAATCACATTTGGAGGAGGAGACTTCACGAGGTCAGAAAAACAGACACAGCTCACAAGATCAGAGAGAAGAATTGCTACACACATTTTTTCACAAGATCTGAGAAGAATTGCTCCAGAAACATTTTCACAAGATCTGGGAAGACAACTCTCGCAAATCTCATTTTCCAGTTCTCCGCTTCATTTTTGTTCTTCAGATCTGTAATATCTGCCTTCATCAGAGGTATTTCTGTTTTTATATTTGTTAAAATTCAATCATTCTGATCCATGCCAAAATTGCCCTATGTGATTTAATCTAGCTGTAGTGTCCTTGTTGATGATGAACCACATGATTCCCACTTATGCCTAGTGCATCATTTTCTAAGTGGTGAAGATGGTCTCAGATGATTCAACCTCTCCTTTCAAACCCTTTCAAAAAAAAACATTCTTTATTAGAACTACGTCGCTTTGATTCCCGTTTGGGATACGTAGGAGCGAGCCACGTTCTCGTCAAGCGCAACAAATAAAAGTTCTTTTCATCCCCATAAACAAATTATTTTCATAAAAACAAACAAAAAGAATCATTTTCCAACCCATTGTTGCTAATAGCTCATCAGAGCCTCTATTCGTTTAGCTATTGGTGACAATGTCTTTTTCTCATAAGAATAATAAACGATGGTCCATCATAACCTTTGTTAGTTTGATCATTGTGCAAATCAATCTTTTACGAAAATCACTTTCAAAAAGATAATAAAAACGAGTTGTTATCAATAGTCCATCAGAACCTTTGTTCGTTTGACTAGCGGTACAACTCTCTCTTTTTTGAGTATTTAGTAGTGATTCATCATAGCCTCTGCTAGTTTAATCATTTGCTAATGCTCGTCCTATTTCAAAAAAACTCACTAAAAAAGATAAAAAACAAAAACTTTTCAAAAAGAACCAAGAACTACGTAGCTTTGAATTCTCCATCGCACCGGGAGATACGTAGGAGCGGGCCATGTCCCGTCAAGCACTTTTTTTCTAAAAAACCTTTTTCCCCCCAAAATAAAATTTTTGTTAAGTTTTCCCAAGAAATAAATAGGCAAATCTAGGTATTTTTCAAATCAAGTGTTAAAACCACACATTTAATTAGAGGTTCCCTTTCGGTAGAAAGGACGTGAGCGGTGCTAACACCTTCCTCGCACGTAATCGACCCCCGAACCTATATCTCTAGTTTTCAAAGACCATCCGCCTTGTCCAAAAGACCTTTTTTCAATGTTTTGGTCTTAAAACTAAAATATTGGTGGCGGCTCCAAAATTTTTCCACGTTGTACATTGAGAAACCCCAACAGGGATTTTTCGGGGTGCAACAGCTGGCGACTCCGCTGGGGACACTTTTTTTTTTTTTTTAAAAAGACGAGGGTCAAGCCTAACTAATTTAAATATGTGGTTTAATGTATTGTTGATTTGATTAAAACCTTGTTTGCCTTTCTTTCTTATCATTGATTGTAGGCATATATGCATTTGTCTTTTTGGTTGTTCCATATCTCTTCTTTTAATCCTTTTCCTTTTATATGTTTATGCTCATGCATTCTTCCAACCCCCATGTTCCCTTCTTTCTTCGCTCCCTTTCTTCAAGGTAAGCTCATGCATATTCCCCAATTCTATCATGTTCCCTCTTCTTTGCTCCCTTTCTTGAGGTAAGTAGTGCATTGTTGTTAGCACCCTAGGCTAGTAGTATTTGAATAATATTGAACCATAGGGTAGCCAACATGCTATTATCTGGACTGCTCTGGTTTTCATTTCAGGTGGGGGTAGTACTAGGGAAAATGCCCTTGACACACACTACACTTATACCCTGTGACTATGTGCTTTGAGTGGGACCATAACCCAGGTCTGCAAAACTTAGGAGAGTGGATTCGAGTAGTGAGAGCCCATCAGGACCTTTGTCCGTTTGGCTACTTGCGAAAGTTTCAACCAGAGTTGTGCTCTTTCATGATGCCTCACACCTAGCAGTTTGCTGCATTTGTGGGGAATTTTGTGAAAGGGACTGTAGTTCTGGTGGCCTTGTGAGGGAGTGAATAGAGCTACATGGGAGGATTACCCTTTAAATTGCCCTAGATCGTAGGTCTCACCTCTTCTTAGGTCACAAGGGCTTTTCCAAAATTGTGTGTTGCATTATTACATCTAGTTTGGTTTTTTTCCTTCAACGATTTTCGAAAAAAACAACAAAATCAAAAAGAATATATTTCCCTTCATCAAATAAACTAGTGCGTGAGGCGGCACGTAGCGTGGCTCCTAAATTTTTGAACTTCCGTCCATATGCATCGCCTTTATCTTTTCCACACGCATCATTCATATCATAATTGCATCATACCGCATTCATTTACTTGCACTCATATTACATCTCATTTGCATTCTGCTTGCTGGGGATCACCAAATAGTGTACCGTCTTGTCATATGTGCATAGCAAGGCTTCACTTACTTCTCGCTTCCCAGTTATGAAGAAGGTTGAGTTGCTATTTCGATTCCTCGTTTACTTCACTTCCTAGATCAAAAACAAAAAGCTTATGCGCTTGTGACAAGATAAGGCACCTGTAGTTCCCGGCATCAAGTAAACATTGTACATACATTCATACATCCATTCATACATTTATTTTGATTCTTATGTAATAAAATTCTAAACAAACAGATGAAAGGTAAGCTGGTTCACCAACACCGATACTCCACCCGTCTGCAATCAAGGTTTATGGCTAGTAATCGGAATCTTAAAAATAAGAGCCGCCGGAGCCAGGAGGAGTTAGTTGCAGAGGTTCTTAATCCTGAGCAGCTGGATCGGGAGAGTCAAGCTCCAAAGACTAAAGCTGAAGAAGCACAGATAACCGAAGAAATGAGTATGCTGCAGAGGGGTGAGGCCGCTGTTGGGGCTATCGCTGTTGAAAATCCTGGAGGAGTTGTTACTTTCATTTCTCCTAAATTCAAAGTACCTGACTTTGATAAATATCGCGGCACTGGGTGTCCATCTAACCATCTGAAGATGTATGTTAGGAAGATGGCAGCTTATGCCCGTGATGATAAAGTGTTGATCAATTTTTTTCCAAACAGTCTGACTGGAGCGTCTCTAGACTGGTATATGCAGCTGCCATCCTCCGATGTTCATAGTTGGAAGAATCTCTTTAAAGCATTTCTGAAGTACTACCAGCATAACTTGGACCCAGCTCCAGACCGGTCTCAGTTACAGTTTATGAGCAAGAAAGATCGTGAGTCTTTTGAGGAATATGCTCAGCGGTGGAGAAGTGTAGCTGCACAAGTGAAGCCCCCGTTGACTGAGAAGGAAATAGTGTCTATGTTCATGGATACCCTCCCAGCTGTTTTCTACAAACGTCTGATCGGAAGGGGACCTTCAAGCTTCTCAGATGTGATCAGAGTAGGGGCAAGACTCGAAGTTGAGATAAAAAGAGGAAGAGTCCCTTGCAATCCTATTGGCGCCAACAATGCTATAGGGGAACGAAGAAAGTCGCGTCAGTTTGACTCCATCCCCATGTCATACACAGATCTCTTTAACTGCCTCATCACAAGCAAGTTCATTACCACAAGACCAATGAAACCCGTCCGACCACCATATTTCAGAGGATACAACCCTAACAATACCTGTGCCTTCCATGGGGGAGCGGTGGGGCATGTCGTGGAGAACTGTAAAGCCTTCAAGCATGTAGTGCAAGACCTAGTAGATGCCAGGTGGATCTCGTTCAAACAGGACAGCCCAAGCACCACGACTGATCCAGTGCCAGATCATCAAAAGCCAGCTATCAATGCTTTAGAAGGTTCTGTCGGGCAATTGGTAAAGGACGTGAAGAAGGTTAAGACCCCGTTGGATGTTATCTATTCTGAGTTATGTCACGCTGGAGTGGTTAAAAAGGGGTGTTGCCATGAAGAAGGATGTGCTAATTCCGCATGCGTGGGGAATTGCGAAAGCTTTAAGGTGATCCTGCAAGACCTGATAGATCGGTGCGTGGTTCAGATAGGGACCCATGATATTGAAGATGAAAAAGAAATCAATAAGGAAGTAATAGCGGTGCCTATAGAAGAGGGATGTTGGGATACCCTAGGGGAACCCAGTGGAAAGTTTGACTACTTGGTCAGATATGGCGCTCCCGAGAGTGCTCAAATCCGAATAGAAGACATCCAGCCCACAGGATGGGATGAGGAAGAGGAACAATACGACCAAATTGCTGTCATCAATAATGGTCCTAAGTCAGAAGAGGGATGTTGGGATACCCTAGGGGAGCCCAGTGGAAAGTTTGATTACTTGGTCAGGTATGACGCTCCCGAGAGTGCTCAAATCCGAATAGAAGACATCCAGCCCACAGGATGGGATGAGGAAGGGAAACAATACAACCAAATTGCTGTCATCAGTAATGGATCCGAAGCTGAAGAAAGTGAGACTGGTCTGGTTCGTCGCTGCCTTGCCAGAGAAAGTTGAAGAATGGGGAATCTGCTGCCTTTCCTGTGACTTTTAATTCAATATGATCATTGTAATGCAACTCTGTGGCTCTGCCCAAGGTCATAGAGCAAGTTGTTAGGGGCAATCATGTTTTTATTTTCAGAATCATCATCATTAATAAAAACGTTGTTTTTGAATTCCAATCAATAAAAATCAATTCCTTTTCATTTCGTGTGTCTTTTCCTTGTATTATTATTGCTTGTTTGTTTGTTTCGCCTTTCATTCTGCTTTTTCGCCTCAGTAAAAAGCGGATCCACAGCAATTGTCTCTCAAAATAACAGCGCCAACAGTCCATATTTTGACTTTGATCACCTTATCAATCAAGCAGAGTGGGACGTTGAGAAAGACCGGGAAAATCCTCCAGAAGGTTAATGAAGCAAGGAGAAAGGGTTATTCAGCATCACGGGGAATGCACTGAAGTGATCAACTTGGAGACCGCTGAAAACAAGAAAGAGGTCAAGATGGGTACTTCAATAAAAGAAAATTAGAACGGAAAGAGGAAATAAAGAAGAAGGACAAGTACGTGAAAATAAGTGAATTATTATCCCAGAGTTAATTCGTGAGGAAATAAGCAATCATGATTTGAAATGAAGATTGGACCACCATTCCATATCCAAGAACAAAATCCTCTCCTACCCACCTTAAGCCAAGAAAATCCCAAAGAGAAAAACATAATCCTTTCCGACCCATCTTAAGCCAAGAAAAAGCCAAAAATCCAAAAGTCACCTTAGACAAGGACCACCTCGGAAAAAACGGTGCATCGTTCTTTATCAGCTCACCCAAGCTCAAGAAAAAAGAAGAAGTCAAAGAAGGAAAAATCATTCAAAAAGGAAAATTCCAAAACCAAAAGAAAAATACAAAAGAAATGTAAGTGGTGAGTTGGTACATGTTACCACAAAACCCAAGAGATCCTTGTCTCAATAAACCTTCACACACTTTCTCATTTCCATGCACCTCTCCTCTCATAAACCGCCAACATTCTCCTTTGACCTCGACAGCCTGCCCTCCCCAGACCTTTAGCCAGGAACAAAACCTCCTAATACCTCATCAAGCCAGTTAACCATCATAAATCATCGATCAACAGCCAACACCGAAAAAAAACCATCCTATACCTCATTAAGCCTACTCATCTCTCCTCCACAAAACACCACAATCCCGAAAGGTCCATTCCGATCAATGATTGATTGCTGTTGTTTCTCAAAGTTTTAGCTCAAGGACAAGTAAATTCATTTGTTTACAATATGCCAAGTGGGGCAATCCTGTCGCTCTTCACCCCTCCTACAACTGGGGAAATTGACCCTACACCTATCTCATCCCTTGTCGTACTCACATTCATTGAAATCATACAGGGGCAACCCCCTTTCTTCTCTAGTGTATGGGTCAGAAGCAGTCCTTCTCGTCAAGGTTGAAGTACCCTCTCTACAAGTAGTCATGGAGGTCAAGTTAGAAGAAGCAAATGGGTCCAAGCTCGTCTAGATCAACTGAATCTCATTAAAGAGAAAAAGAATTGCTGCCCTGCGCCATGGCCAGTTATACCAACAAAAGATGAAGGCAGCTTTCGGCAGGAAAGTCCGTCTTCGAGAATTCGGCAAAGGAGACCTTGTACTCAAAAAGATCCTACCTATCCAGGCTGACTCCGTGGGAAGTTGAGGCCCACTTATGACGGTCCATATGAAATCAAGAAAGCTTTTTCCAGAAGAGCGTCGATACTCATAAACATAGACGGCGAAGATCTCAGGAATCCATTCAATTCAGATCAAGTGAAGAAGTATTATGCCTAAAAATAGATGAAAAAAGAGAAAGACAAGCCAAGTAAGAATTAGCTCGCTAGGTTGAAAACCCACAAAGGGCGGCCTAGGCAAAATCAGAGCGACCCGGTGGATTGAAAACCCGCAAAGGGCGATCCAGGCAAAAATTAGGGTCTGAAAACTTAGGCATGAAAAGTAAAGAAAGGCATACAACTCTCCTACAAGCTTGGTTGAGGGAGTGATCAAGGTCAAGGACATAGATGTTTGGCACTGTTCCACAGAGACGGACAGTCAGAATTCAGCTTCTCTCCTTTTTCGTGTCTTTTTACAGTTTAAACTTTCAAGTGTAATAAATAATCGGCGTAACTTCTTGTGCGACCGGTTTCCACATTAATAAAGTTCAAATTTCTCGTACCTGTTCACTCTTTTATTTTCTGCTTTTTCTGCTCAAAATAAACGTTTTATGATGATGATGGTCCTGAACTGTAAAACATGTGTATATATCATAGAGCATTGCAAATCATTACGAGATTCTTAAGAGTCCTGAGAGAAAGCACATCCTCAAAATCAGTCAATCATACAAGAAAGCAACTACATCCACGATTGCTTCAAACCAGCAAAGTCAAGACCAACATGCACTCGGCCCATGAGCCCCGCAAGTCCAACAGAGTCCTCAGTCTCGTGTCATGAGTGTCGCGGGTTGGCTGAACAAGCAAAAATAAAAAAAAATAATAAGCAAAAAAGGCAATAAACAAAACACAGTCATGCATTACATTCATCATGCATAAAATCATGCATTTATCAGACATAAGGTAAAGAAAAAGAGAAATTTAGGCATTTGCATTCATCATAAGAGAAAGAAAAAGAAAATATGCATCATAACATTAGCATCCAAACATTTCATTTGCATTCGCATTTCATGCATTCATCGCATGTCATCCAAGATGCCTATGTTTCCCAATCAACCATTTCATATCAGGCATCAAAGTATTGCATTTGCATCCTCACATAGCAAGAAGACAAATAGGAAAAATTCTTTAACCAGCTATCTCAGCACATGAAGGGGTCGCCTAAAGTCGGCCGCTTGTAGGGCTTTAGTGCTCGCCTGGATCCTTAGGGATTAGGTTGTTATCTTGTAGGGCTTTAGTGCTCGCCTGGATCCTTAGGGATTAGGTTGTTATCTTGTAGGGCTTTAGTGCTCGCCTTAACCCTTAGGGATTAGGTTGTTATCTTGTAGGGCTTTAGTGCTCGCCTGGATCCTTAGGGATTAGGTTGTTATCTTGTAGGGCTTCAGTGCTCGCCTGGATCCTTAGGGATTAGGTTGTTATCTTGTAGGGCTTCAGTGCTCGCCTGGGTCCTTAGGGATTAGATTGTTATCTTGTAGGGCTTTGGTGCTCACCTTAATCCTTGGGGATTAGGATGTTTACCTTGTAGGCACTTGAAGTGTTGATCCTTAACCAAAATAAAAAGGAAGAAAATCAAAAATAGCATCTCATAGCATCCATCATTCCATTGAAATCATCACATCACATACACTGTGCATAACATACATTCATACTCCATTTACATAGATATCTGCATTCCATAGAAAAAAAAAAGGGGGCAAATAAGAAAGGAGAGAAGAAAATCACAGAAGGCGGAACATAAAAGAACACAACATTTTCACATCATTCATCATTCTCATATCATCCATACCAGTCATCACTCCATGGCATCAAACTGTACATTACGCCTTCAAATTCGCATCTCAGAAGAGCGAAAGAATAACAAAAGGAAAAGAAGAGAAAAATCAAACAGAAAAGGCATCCCACCAAAGTCAATCATTGCATTCATGTGCACCCCAAACATCCAAGTGCACGCATTTCATGCACCATCCAAGAGAAAAGTTACTTCGGACCAGAGAATCCCAAAAATCTCATTTTTAGAAAATCATCAACCCCGAGTTAGTAAACTCCATCAACCCAGAGTTAGTGAACTCCCACAGAGTTAGTGAACTCCCACCGAGTTAGTGAACTCCTTCCACAGATCACAACATTGTGTACGAGCACGCAATGGATCCATCAGACTTCGTCAAGTCCTTCGGATTAGTTGTGTCAGCCTAAGGCATAGCGTAAATCCATTGATCAAATCAGTTCCGGACCTGATGTTGATCGGTCGCTCGAAAAGGCCACCCCCCCAGAGCTCGGACTCGACAAGAGTCCGTTAAAAGGTTTTAGGCAGCCTTCCAGACCCTGAGTGGTCCTTCAGAGCCTTAGTGCTCCTTCAGATCCCGAGTGGTCCGTCATTTTCTCTCTCAGTTAATGCGCCAAGTGTTAACCGTTCCCCGTTTGTTCTCAAAACCCACCTATTCAAAAATAGAAAAAGAAAAAGAGGAAAATTCGGGTTTCCCCAAGTGGACAAAATCGGTATAATTTCTGAATTCTTTATCTTCATTTTGCCTTGGAATATGTTTCGGCCAATTCATATTCCTCGTTAAAATTCAGATAAAGAGGGGCAGCTGTCATACCCCAATTTTGTCCGGCTTAGGTCCAAACCCTAATTTTCCACACAAAAATAAATTATGCATTTTGGATCCTAGAAACCGCTCCAAAGTTTTCGAAATCATTTTTAGGGTTAGAATGCACTTTCTAAGAAATTAGGGTTTTGAAAAATATGTTATGCATGCATGGCAAGCTTTGGAAAATATTTTATGCACGCATGGCAAAGACCTAAAAGCATTTTTGTGGAAAGCAAGAATTGATTTCTATTTTGTTCCAAAGGCCAAGAATCGATTTATAGTATATTGCATAGGCCTTGAAATCGATTTTCAGGCTCTTCCATAGGCCATGAATCGATTCCTAATTGTTGTAACTAAGTGAAGAATCGATTTTTACCTATTTAGGATGTCCTGAAAATCGATTTCCCTCTTCTTGCATAGGCCTTGAAATCGATTTTCAGGCTCTTCCATAGGCCATGAATCGATTCCTCATTGTGTTAACTAAAGCAAGAATCGATTTTCACCTATGAAGAAGGTCCTGAAAATCAATTCCTCTTGTTTTCAAAGGAGCCAAGAATCGATTCTTTATTATCTCCAAAGGCTCAAGAATCGATTCCCACTATTTTAACTAAAGCAAGAATCGATTTTCACCTATGCAAAAGGTCCTGAAAATCGATTCCTATTGTTTTCAAAGGAACCAAGAATCGATTCTTTATTATTTTCAAAGGTAAAGAATCGATTCCTACATATTTCCAAAGGCTCAAACAATCGATTCATCCTTGCAATAAATGTTTTTTAAAAAATTCTACGCCTATAAATAGGCAGCTTCAAAATCACATTTGGAGGAGGAGACTTCACGAGGTCAGAAAAACAGACACAGCTCACAAGATCAGAGAGAAGAATTGCTACACACATTTTTTCACAAGATCTGAGAAGAATTGCTCCAGAAACATTTTCACAAGATCTGGGAAGACAACTCTCGCAAATCTCATTTTCCAGTTCTCCGCTTCATTTTTGTTCTTCAGATCTGTAATATCTGCCTTCATCAGAGGTATTTCTGTTTTTATATTTGTTAAAATTCAATCATTCTGATCCATGCCAAAATTGCCCTATGTGATTTAATCTAGCTGTAGTGTCCTTGTTGATGATGAACCACATGATTCCCACTTATGCCTAGTGCATCATTTTCTAAGTGGTGAAGATGGTCTCAGATGATTCAACCTCTCCTTTCAAACCCTTTCAAAAAAAAACATTCTTTATTAGAACTACGTCGCTTTGATTCCCGTTTGGGATACGTAGGAGCGAGCCACGTTCTCGTCAAGCGCAACAAATAAAAGTTCTTTTCATCCCCATAAACAAATTATTTTCATAAAAACAAACAAAAAGAATCATTTTCCAACCCATTGTTGCTAATAGCTCATCAGAGCCTCTATTCGTTTAGCTATTGGTGACAATGTCTTTTTCTCATAAGAATAATAAACGATGGTCCATCATAACCTTTGTTAGTTTGATCATTGTGCAAATCAATCTTTTACGAAAATCACTTTCAAAAAGATAATAAAAACGAGTTGTTATCAATAGTCCATCAGAACCTTTGTTCGTTTGACTAGCGGTACAACTCTCTCTTTTTTGAGTATTTAGTACTGATTCATCATAGCCTCTGCTAGTTTAATCATTTGCTAATGCTCGTCCTATTTCAAAAAAACTCACTAAAAAAGATAAAAAACAAAAACTTTTCAAAAAGAACCAAGAACTACGTAGCTTTGAATTCTCCATCGCACCGGGAGATACGTAGGAGCGGGCCATGTCCCGTCAAGCACTTTTTTCTAAAAAACCTTTTTCCCCCCAAAATAAAATTTTTGTTAAGTTTTCCCAAGAAATAAATAGGCAAATCTAGGTATTTTTCAAATCAAGTGTTAAAACCACACATTTAATTAGAGGTTCCCTTTCGGTAGAAAGGACGTGCGCGGTGCTAACACCTTCCTCGCACGTAATCGACCCCCGAACCTATATCTCTAGTTTTCAAAGACCATCCGCCTTGTCCAAAAGACCTTTTTTCAATGTTTTGGTCTTAAAACTAAAATATTGGTGGCGGCTCCAAAATTTTTCCACGTTGTACATTGAGAAACCCCAACAGGGATTTTTCGGGGTGCAACAGATACGAACTCATAGTTATGGTATCCACACATCCTGCACTATCGAAGTCAAGAACTCGGAAGGTTTCGGCCTAGCCGTAGCTTGAATTGGAACGAAACGATGACTTTAAGAGAGTTTCTTTGGAATCAAGCCATACGGTATCCAGAAGAAAAGTTTTCTTCTCTTCCCGAGTTACGCTCACATAGGCGCTTGACTGATTTTACTAAAAATCTCGACTGAAGCAAACAGAGTTATTTTATAAAACAGGTTGACTTTCAGTCCAAGGAATCTAGAAACGATTTTCCTTGCAACCGAATTCAGGAAAAACTCTAAAATAATAGTAAAATATTCTTTCATTAAATCAGTTCCAAAACTTGAAAGCACAATAGTTCGATTTGAATGAAAATTCTTTTCAAGGGGGTTTCTAATGACGAAAGTTTGAAAATACGTCTATCCCAAAATGTTAATTCACCCCAACTTATAGATGACCTTACTCAATGCACGACGCTCCCACAAAGAGGGATCTCATTCTCTGATATTTAAAAGTTACGAGTTTGAAAGTGAGAGTAGAAGTGTTACTTTGTTGGAACCAGCCATTTGTGCGATCAAGATCTCACAAACTTCTATTATCGTGCTTGAGTTCGGCTCCCTTAAGACAAAACAATTGGAATCTTTCGAGGAAGGGATCGGGAAGGACATTGAGCCGAAAGGGAAAGCGGGTGTTTGTTTTAAAAATTTGCCCAAGCCGCTATTCTATTCGATTCAGTTCATTTCCCTTCGATTCCTTTCTCGAATCAGTCCAAGATAAAACTTCGAGGTTAGGACAAAGGCTTGCATTTCGTGACAAAAATAGACACGACTCAACTGTCTCAAGAGACTACACAATTGTAATGGGATGCACTATCAAGGACTCATGTGTCAGACATTCACTGTCCAATCATTTAGTCTCAGACCGACCTACGGTTCATCCTCAGACATTCTTCCATCATACTGGTGTGTTGGGTAAAAGAAAGATGCACTATGCGTATTCAACTCATCGAAATCTTAGAAAGCCTCGTGTATTGGCTAAATCAGACAACTCTGAATTCAGTACATATTTGCTTTATTGACATCTTGTCGATAGATTATTAGAATGGTGAAACTAGCTTCGATCCATCCGATGGATCAAAGTCATAACAACTTACTGTCAACCCTAACGGGATTCAGATTAACGATTGGAGTTTCACTTTAGTAGTGGAAGCTTGAGCAGTATAACTGCCGAAAGATAATTGCTCTAACATGGCTTGAAACCTCTCCTACTGGCAATTATATTCACGTGTTACCTAGCCTTCCATTACTTTCGAGCAAACGTTCGAGTAACCCACATCTTTGGTTTAGAATCATTTCTAGCATTTCAGGTAGTCACCGGTACAACCGATGTTTTAACTAACCTAAAATAACGATAAGGGTGCGTCTTTCGACCATTATGACTCTGTCCTCATAATTCAACCTACAGTTCGGTGCGCTTATACAGGTTATGGCTCTTTCAGGATTGTCTAAGTCAACGACTTCTCCAATCATAGTTGTCTTTCTAGATCAACTAGCCTTTGAATTTTGATACTTATCTTTCATAGATCTTGATCACTCAGATCCTAAGGATGCTCGAATTTCGATATTAGGAACCCTACGAGAGCGACATAAGGTTTTCTTTCGAAGATGAGATTTAGAATCATCCTAGGCAATCCTTGGTTTCTCAATTAACTTCAGTGTAGCAATTATTCTCGGATTAGTCACGAAACTGAAATTGCGATGGCACCAGGGGATTTTGAAAATAAAAAGTTATTTCGGGAATCACACGAGCACACCATAAGTGTCTTCGTATTGATTCGTAGAAAGTAGAATTATCATTTTTTAGAATTTTCCTAGGCCCAGCTTCTTTCCGAACTTCCACGACTATCCGGACATAATTATCACATTACATTAATCAATCTAGCTTCAGAACGGGTTCTACTCCCATGACAACATCTTGTTCGCCACGTGGGAGACCTTAAGCTCTCCGTCCTTCCAACCGGTTTATTGAGGTTTTAAGGATTAAGATTTCAGAATCACTTCTAATGGTTGAATGGCCATCACTACTAATGGCAATTACCGGAAGAAGGTTTCTTGGAAAAGAGACTGCAACAAACTTTATCCTGAATCGGTATCTAGGAGTCTAAACTGACTGATTGGAGATCCTTTTACCAATTTCCCGTACAACAGGGAGGTCCACATTCCACGAATGCTTAGAGTTTACGGTTCAGATTTAAAACAGAGGTACACTTCAAAATACAATTGGAGATACGGTTCACAACCCATTCATCGGTGTAGGTATTTCCGTGAGCTTTCCAACGCCTCTCGGAACATAAAAATCGGAGTTCCGGAGCAGACGTTACGAACAAACGAGTCGGAAGACTAACGAGAATTTCTCTCAGACCGTGATCGGATTGCTTCCAGCAGCGGATTGAAATATGGTCACTTCTACCGATTTCACATACTAACTTGCTTTGAAGGATTCGATTCACAATTCCTGATCGGGACTTGACCTGATCGGTACTTTGTGATCCTGCTAGACGATATTGACGATGGACTGTTTTTACTCGATTGGCTTTATCACCTATCACAGGGTGACTTTGAAGAAGAATAATCGGGATATGTACTTGAAATTTTCTGGAGGGACTTCCTCAACTGATACCTAAACTGGGATTGCCTTACTCTAGAAGGTGAGATTTATGATGAAAACGATATTTCAAAAACTGATACGCTGACTAAATAAAGGTCAGGGTTTCGGGTGTTAACTAGTTTGATAGCTTTCAGTACACTGACGTTCCTACCGCACAATGGCTTCGCTTGATTTGTACTTCTCGATATGATCTAAGACGTTTCATCCCGCGACTCACTAGCCGCATCAGATTTATTCACTGAACAGCCGCCCACAGTTTCCTCAAACCATCGCGGATGCCCATCCTTGTTTCCAAATGTAATATGTATCCCTCGGCTGCCGTTGCATGTTCTGATGAAACGAGAAGGCTGAGAATCCTATGGTGAAGGGTCTCAGACATTTTCGGGGCTGAGGCAACTATCTGTCATAATGTTCAGTACTTTACATGAAACATTGAGTGGATCCTGACTCAATACATCACATAATATACTAAAAAGGTCTGACATATAATTGTCTAAGTCCCTAGCTGACTCGATCCTATACTCTTGACCCGAAGGTCACTACGTCCGACAAGGCCGAACCGCTCTGATACCAAATCTAACACCCCGGTATTTCTTTAACAAAGAAATACCTAAATATACAATTTGGTATAAATCAGAGTATAAAAATTCCTGTTCAGATATACATATTTACAAGAAACAGCGGAAACTATAAAAATAACTTTTTACAAGTTCAAGTCATAAGACCGAATACAGAGACTACATCAAAAGAATCCAAAACACAGATGGAAAATTTCATCTTCAACTTCTCCTCGAGCCTGACGATTAACTGTGCCGCCTGCTGTCCTTATAAGTTGTTCTCTGTAAAAACAACAAATATGGATTGGGTTAGACAACTTGTCTCAGTGAGTCCTACCGTGCCCCCTCAGTGACACTCGGTTCAATTTATTAAACCGTTACAACAAAAGCTGACATAACAATGCCTTAATTATTAATCGAATTGCCGACTGTGCAACGACCACTAATCCCGGCAATTCGTGTTCTTAATTTATTAATCGAAACGCCGACTGTGCAACGACCACTAATCCCGGCGAATCGTATGTTTAACTTGTTTTATTAATCGAAACGCCGACTGTGCAACAACCACTAATCCCGGCGAATCGTGTACTTACTTATTTTATTAATCGAGACGCCGACTGTGCAACAACCACTAATCCCGGTGAATCGTGTACTTACTTATTTTATTAATCGAGACGCCGACTGTGCAACAACCACTAATCCCGGCGAATCGTCTACTTACTTATATTTTATTAATCGAGACGCCGACTGTGCAACAACCACTAATCCCAGCGAATCGTCTACTTACTTATGCTTTTGAAACTCTTTTTCAAAATCATGAGTTGAATAAGTTCAAAACACGGTTTTCAATAAGGCAATTTCTTTTTAAATGATTGAGAAAGAGATTAGAAAAGGTTCGGAACCAAACGGAGCGACGAAACGAGAAAACGGGAACTGGCACCAGAACCTCACGCACGACCCGTGCCCAGGGGCGCACGACCCGTGCATGGTGCACTACATAGAACCCTTCTATCAGAAAGAAACGCACGATCCGTGCCCAGGGGCGCACGACCCGTGCGCCTCGTTTCTTTGCCAACAAGACCCATCAGATTGGGACGCACGATCCGTGCCCAGGGGCGCACGATCCGTGCATCCTGTGTCTGTTACCGTTTTCCCAGTTTTCCTCATTTTCTCTCTCCGTTTTCGCCCGATTTGATTTCTAATTCCAATCACCTGAAACTCAGAAGATTTCCAAATATTCCAGATAGTATATAGATTATTTCATTTCAACGATTTAATCAAAATTCTCATTAAACCGTAAAACACCGTTTTGACTCAAAATCGTTTTTCGGTTCTAAGTCTTTCCAAAACGGAATAATTGCCTTAGTATTTAAAACCGACACAGTTTTCAGAACACACGAAAATATCCCTAATCCGTGAGTAGAACTCACCCGGTTGACGATCTCGCGAGAAATCACGCCGGAGCACGGATGACCGGACCGTAACCACTAAAACAATCCTCGTAGTCACGTACCCGCTCCGAATGCCTCCGCAACTGAATTCCACAACCAACACCCCTCTTGATACTGACTTCATCTCCGGTGGATAGAATCGACGTCTCGCGCGACTTGACAACTCGAATCCCAAATCCGACGAATCACATTTCCAGCTTCTTCTTTCTGTTTTCCAGCAACATGATTCAGTTTTGCAACAGGCATAACTTGGTCAATCCGTGACCAAAACTATCCAAACCGGTGCTCATTGTGAAGGTAATTTCGTCTACTTTCAGATGGTCAAGGATTCACACGCATGCATCCAGTGGTTTGGGAGATATCACCAAGACAAGGTGACTGGTCCAGGACAGTGTTTGATTATGAAACCGTATCTTGGGGACGTGATATCTCCTTCATTTCTCCATTCAATCATACGGTTCTTGTGCCCAAAATGAAGATCTTTGTGTCTAGTTTCCATCGGGACAAGAATCACTATCATCGGAGTAGTGTACAGTGAGATACGATGAAAACAATGAAGGTGGTTCATACGGGTTTTACCCAGAATTTCTGATGAACTTCAATCATCATCCTCCATCATTTGCAACTTCAACTTGAGTTTCCATTCTCTGCACCAGCAGCTACTCAGACACTATAACACCTTCCAATTCACAAATACAAGGACAAGGCTTCTTTATTGACAGCCATTCAGAACATGCTAGAGGTTAGGGGATCAAAACTCCATTGTCTTCAACCTTGAGACTTTAAATCCGAAAATGGTGAAAGTTGGAAGAGGGAGAGTTTGGTTCAGAAAATAGGCTCAATAAAAAGAGCATGAAAAATGGAGTGGTGAGGAGGTGAGAGAACTTACATGCATGGAGGTTCAAGAGAGCTCTCCTCATTTCTCCTTCCTTCTCCTTTCCCCGACTCTCTTCTCTCTAATCTCTTTTTCTTTCCAGCTTTTCTTTTGTTTATTAGTTGCTGTAAGTGATGAATGAGAAAGAATGGTTCAGCAGGGGTAAGAATAAGGGCTGAGGGTTAAATGGTGAGGAAATGACCATTTTGTCCTTGGCCCATCTATCCAAGGTTTTGGTACGAGAGCCCCTAAAATTTTATGGTTTTCTACTCGGCAAAGGTTTCTCGACTACCTCTCTCTCGAGTTGCGATTAATCATTTCGTTCAATTGATAAATCTTCGATGTGAGGTTAAATGACGATTTTACCCTTCAGTTGAATTGTTCAATTAATTTATGACTAAGCTACAATTAAATGTAGAGTAGGATTTCTTTGGACTTTTCCCCGACTATTAATCCCCGAGACACGACCAATTATCCCCACAAATAATTACTCGGTCTTAGGCATCATAGTACGAGTCCATTAAAAATTAGGGATGTTACAAACACCCCAACTTTTAAAAATTTTGTCCTCAAAATTGACAAGACGAACCTTAAGCAAAAGGATATCGATATCGGGTCGTCATGTCCTCTTCCAATTCCCGAGTAGCCTTTTCGGCTGAGAAGCCTTCCCAGACTATCGTGACAATCGGAATAGTCCTTGACCTCAATGTCTTCACGCCACGCCCTAGGATATGACTAGGATAAGGGTGGAATGATGATTCCGGTCGAAGATCGATCGTTTCAACGTTCGACGGCTGTAGTGGATCTGGAATACATTTTCTCAACTGAGACACGTGAAAGACATTATGAAGATACAAACTTTCTTCAGAAATTAACTATTCCGACCTCTTGAAAGCTGACACTAATTGTTATGGACAATGGAATGCCTACAATCTGTTGAGGATACGAACTCATAGTTATGGTATCCACACATCCTGCACTATCGAAGTCAGGAACTCGGAAGGTTTCGGCCTAGCCGTAGCTTGAATTGGAACGAAACGATGACTTTAAGAGAGTTTCTTTGGAATCAAGCCATACGGTATCCAGAAGAAAAGTTTTCTTCTCTTCCCGAGTTGCGCTCACATAGGCGCTTGACTGATTTTACTAAAAATCTCGACTGAAGCAAACAGAGTTATTTTATAAAACAGGTTGACTTTCAGTCCAAGGAATCTAGAAACGATTTTCCTTGCAACCGAATTCAGGAAAAACTCTAAAATAATAGTAAAATATTCTTTCATTAAATCAGTTCCAAAACTTGAAAGCACAATAGTTCCATTTGAATGAAAATTCTTTTCAAGGGGGTTTCTAATGAAGATAGTTTGAAAATACGTCTATCCCAAAAAGTTAATTCACCCGAACTTATAGATGACCTTACTCAATGCACGGCACTCCCACAAAGCGGGATCTCATTCTCTGATATTTAAAAGTTACGAGTTTGAAAGTGAGAGTAGAAGTGTTACTTTGTTGGAACCAGCCATTTGTGCGATCAAGATCTCACAAACTTCTATTATCGTGCTTGAGTTCGGCTCCGTTAAGACAAAACAATTGGGTTCGTTTAAGGAAGGGATCGGGAAGGACATTGAGCCGAAAGGGAAAGCGGGTGTTTGTTTTAAAAATTTTCCCAAGCCGCTATTCTATTCGATTCAATTCATTTCCCTTCGATTCCTTTCTCGATTCAGTCCAAGGTAAAACTTCGAGGTTAGGACAAAGGCTTGCATTTTGTGACAAAAATAGACACGACTCAACTGTCTCAAGAGACTACACAATGGTAATGGGATGCACTATCAAGGACTGATGTGTCATACATTCACTGTCCAATCATTTAGTCTCAGACCGACCTACGGTTCATCCTCAGACATTCTTCCATCATACTGGTGTGTTGGGTAAAAGAAAGATGCACTATGCGTATTCAACTCATCGAATTCTTAGAAAGCCTCGTGTACTGGCTAAATCAGACAACTCTGAATTCAATACATATTTGCTTTATTGACATCTTGTCGATAGATTATTAGAATGGTGAAACTAGCTTCGATCCATCCGATGGATCAAAGTCATAACAACTTACTGTCAATCCTAACGGGATTCAGATTAACGATTGGAGTTTCACTTCAGTAGTGGAAGCTTGAGCAGTATAACTGCCGAAAGATAATTGCTCTAACATGGCTTGATATCTCTCCTACTGGCAATTATATTCACGTGTTACCTAGCCTTACATTACTTTCGAGCAAACGTTTGAGTAACCCACATATTTGGTTTAGAACCATTTCTAGCATTTCAGGTAGTCACCGGTACAACCGATGTTTTAACTAACCCAAAATAACGATAAGGGTGCGTCTTTCGACCATTATGACTCTGTCCTCATAATTCAACCTACAGTTCGGTGCGCTTATACAGGTTATGGCTCTTTCAGGATTGTCTAAGTCAACGACTTCTCCAATCACAGCTGTCTTTCTAGATCAACTAGCCTTTGAATTTTGATACCTATCTTTCATAGATCTTGATCACTCAGATCCTAAGGATGCTCGAATTTCGATATTAGGAACCCTACGAGAACGACATAAGGTTTTCTTTCGAAGATGAGATTTAGAATCATCCTAGGCAATCCTTGGTTTCTCAATTAACTTCAGTGTAGCAATTATTCTCGGATTAGTCACGAAATTGAAATTGCGGTGGCACCAGGGGATTTTGAAAACAAAAAGTTATTTCGGGAATCACACGAGCACACCATAAGTGTCTTCGTATTGATTCGTAGAAATTGGAATTATCATTTTTTAGAATTTTCCTAGGCCCAGCTTCTTTCCGAACTTCCGCGACTATCCGGAATTAATTATCACATTACATTAATCAATCTAGCTTCAGAACAGGTTCTAGTCTCATGACAACATCTTGTTTGCCACGTAGGAGACCTTAAGCTCCCCGTCCTTCCAACCGGTTTATTGAGGTTTTATGGATTAAGATTTCAGAATCACTTCTAATGGTTGAATGGCCATCATTATTAATGGCAATTACCAGAAGTAGGTTTCTTGGAAAAGAGACTGCAACAAACGTTATCCTGAATCAGTATCTAGGAGTCTAAACTGACTGATTGGAGATCCTTTTACCCGTGTCCCGTACAATAGGGAGGTCCACATTCCACGAATGCTTAGAGTTTACGGTTCAGAATTAAAACAGAGGTACACTTCAAAATACAATTGGAGATACGGTTCACAACCCATTCATCGGTGTAGGTATTTCCGTGAGCTTTCCAACGCCTCTCGGAACATAAAAATCGGAGTTCCGGAGCAGAAGTTACGAACAAACGAGTCGGAAGACTAACGAGAATTTCTCACAGACCGTGATCGGAATGCTTCCTGCAGCGGATTGAAATAAGGTCACTTCTACCGATTTCACATACTAACTTGCTTTGAAGGATTCGATTCACAATTCCTGATCAGGACTTGACCTGATCGGTACTTTGTGATCCTGCTACACGATATTGACGATGGACTGTTTTTACTCGATTGGCTTTATCACCTATCACAGGGTGACTTTGAAGAAGAATAATCGGGATATGTACTTGAAATTTTCTGGAGGGACTTCCTCAACTGATACCTAAACTGGGATTGCCTTACTCCAGAAGGTGAGATTTATGATGAAAACGATATTTCAAAAACTGATACGCTGACTAAATAAAGGTCAGGTTTCGGGTGTTAACTAGTCTGATAGCTTTCAGTACACTCACGTTCCTGCCGCACAATGGCTTCGCTTGATTTGTACTTCTTGACAAGATCTAAGACGTTTCATCCCGCGACTCACTAGCCGCATCAGATTTATTTACTGAACAGCCGCCCACAGTTTCCTCAAACCATCGCGGATGCCCATCCTTGTTTCCAAATTTAATAGGTAGCCCTCTGCTGCCGTTGCACGTTCTGATGAAACGAGAAGGCTGAGAATCCTATGGTGTAGGGTCTCGGACATTTTCGGGGCTGAGGCAACTATCTGTCATAATGTTCAGTACTTTACATGAAACATTGAGTGGATCCTGACTCAATACATCACATAATATACTAAAAAGGTCTGACATATAATTGTCTAAGTCCCTAGCTGACTCGATCCTATACTCTCGACCCGAAGGTCACTACGTCCGACAAGGCCGAACCGCTCTGATACCAAATGTAACAGCCCGGTATTTCTTTAACAAAGAAATACCTAAATATACAATTTGGTATAAATCAGAGTATAAAAATTCCTGTTCAGATATACATCTTTACAAGAAACAGCGCTGTCATACCCTAATTTTGTCCGCCTAGGTCGAAACCCTAATTTTCAAACAAAATAAGTAAGTTAAGGTTTAGCATTCATTCATAATGTCATGAAGACCATCATTCATGCATTTCAAAGTTTTGAAAGTCATCTTAGGATTAGAGATGCATTGCATTGCCTTTTATAGCATTTTCAGAGTTTTTCAAGACCAAGGGCATTTTGGTCATTTTCGAAAAATGAGACATTTCTCAGCAAAAAAAATCATTTCTTGCATACATTTTAGATTTTAAGGCCATTTTAGAGATTTGAAGTAATTCTTGAAAAGAAAATGCATTTTGAACAAGGATTGGGGTTCTAATGATCAAAAGGGCATTTTGGTCATTTCGCCAAAAAAATTCAATTTTTCATCAAAAAAATCACAGGGATCTATAAGGAATCACTTGAGGTGAGATGTGCTTGATCATACATATTTTTGGTAAATACATTGTTGATTTATGTAAAAGAAAGAAAAAGTCAAAACCGTAAAGTCAACAATGGAATATTCTTCAAGCATCTTCAAAGTAGGGCACCCAAATCAATTTTGGGATGATGGTAGCATTTATTTCTGAACCCAATGATTGATCATAGGAAATGGCTCAATTTGGCATAATATTATGGATTTACTTGAAAAAGAATAATCAAAAATGGGTTGGAAATGGAATGATCACACAATAGTACAAGTTGTACAAATTGACAACTTGCACACCAAGGCCAAACCTGCGCATATCAGCCCCATATTCACCCAATTTTGATTTATTTTATTGCTTGATAATCATGTTTTGATCATAGCCTTTCATTTGAATTGAAAATGCAATCCCAACCCTCCATTTGAATTAAAATGGCATTCTTGCAATATGAACCATTTGGAAAGACATTTTGGTAAAATGACTTATCCTTCACCCACCTCCTTAAGCTACACCCCTCAGCCCTCTCTCTCCTCACCTTGTGCTTTCTAATTGCCCCTAATCCATGTGATGATGCATCTCCACCCTCCATTCAAATTTAAAGTCTAATCCTAGTGCACCTCTCAAAGCCAAAGACTAAACTACCCTTAAACCTAATTTCATCCTATAAATACTCCCTCATTCCCACACCTAAGGAGGACTCTCTTTTTGCTTCTCATAAGCCTCTCATTCTCCTACACAAAACCCTAGCACACCTCCTCTCCCTCTCCTCACCAAAACCGTAGCCCCTCCTCCCCTCCTCCATATATTTTCTTCAAAAATCAATCACCAAATCCTCCATTTCTTGTTAAATCACCATCTTTCCTTCCATTCTCCTCAAGGTTGCATCATCAAATTGCTAAGAGCTAGTGATTTTTGAGCTTAGCATCTCCTTCTTCATTTCATTTGTAGTTTTGAGGTAATCCTTGAAGCTTTGCACCTCATATTTAATTTTCTTGCATAATCTCTCCTCTACTCCAAACTCCTTCTTGATTGTTGTTTGCTTTGAGGATCCATCTCAAATATTTTGACAAAGACTTAGGGAGCTTTGGGTGTTTGAGATGGGTCCTTGGCCTTGAAGGAGTTATTCTTCTACTTGAATAATTTCCCTTGCATCTTTACATATTATGCACTAGATTTCATAAATAAATTGTTGTCTATGGGCCCTAGAATTTTCGCATATCATGAAAAAATTAGGGTTGATATGATTTTGTTGTGCTTCCTTGCTTAATCATGTAAATCCTTGCAAAAAATAGATCTATGTTGCTTTGTGTTAATTTTGTTGTTTTCTTTATTAAATAAAATGTGGATCTATGTTTCCTTTGGTTCACATGCTTGTAGATCTAAAAATATTTCTAAGTTGATTTTATTGTTGTTCTTTGTTTAGTGATGTTTAATCTTGTTATTAGTATTTCATTTTTAGTGTTAAATGTTACTTTTGTTGGTTGATGATAGGCAAGTTGATTCCCACTAGTGCCTAGTGCACTTTGCTCAAAGTGGGAGGATTGCTCTAGGTGATTCAACTTATTTGTGTGTTTATTTAATCTTTGCGTTTTCATTTGCTTATTGTTCATTGTTGATGATAGGCAAGTTGATTCCCACTAGTGCCTAGTGCACTTTGCTCAAAGTGGGAGGATTGCTCTAGGTGATTCAACTTATTTGTGTGTTTATTTAATCTTTGCGTTTTCATTTGCTTATTGTTCATTGTTGATGATAGGCAAGTTGATTCCCACTAGTGCCTAGTGCACTTTGCTCAAAGTGGGAGGATTGCTCTAGGTGATTCAACTTAATTGTGTGTTTATTTAATCTTTGCGTTTTCATTTGCTTATTGTTCATTGTTGATGATAGGCAAGTTGATTCCCACTAGTGCCTAGTGCACTTTGCTCAAAGTGGGAGGATTGCTCTAGGGGATTCAACTTATTTGTGTGTTTATTTAATCATTTACCAATGTACTTTACTATCCACTTAAAAAAAAAATTACCAAAAGGTTAAAAACATTTTCATTCTTACTTTTCACTTCTTACCACAAGTTTTTACCTCATTCATTAACTCCTTACTCAAAAATACAAAAAGATTTTACCATTCACTTTTTACCATTTACCTTTCACCTCTCATTAAAATATTTTCACTTGCATTCATACTTGTTTCACTATTTGCATATCACATCATGTTTAATCACTTGTCTCTTGTTGATGATTTAGTAATGTGATTCAACACTAATGCCTAGTGCATGCCCCAAGCGTTGAAGATTACTTGAAAGTGATTCAACTACTTGCATCATTTGCTTACATGCTTTGCATTCATTACTTGTGTGCTCATTGTGCTTGAAAGTGTTGAATTGGTGTTCACAACTTGGTTGTTTTGATTTTCACAAAGACTTTGTAAAGTCATAGACTTATTGCTGCTCGATAGTAACACTTCAAACCTCAAAACCATGTTGTATGTGAAAAACAATTTGTTACTCGTTAGTAACATCTACAGTTTCAAAACTCTTAGCACTCAAGTTCAAGAACAAGTTTGTCACTCATTAGTAACAACTTCAATTTTTAAAAAAAACCTTTGCATTCATAATTAAAAACAGTTTTTGCATTTGCACTCAATCAATTTCAAACTCATAAAAACAATGTGAGCAAGTAATGATCACCCATAGCCTTAGCTAGTTTGATCATGAAAGCTCTCCCTTTTTCAAAAGCCATGTGAACTAGTAAGGATCACCCATAGCCTTAGCTAGTTTGATCATGAAAGTTCCTTCCTTTTTCAAACACCTTCTTCAAGGTTTCTTTTTCTCGCTCCAAGAACTATGTTGCTTTGATTCCCACTTGGGATACGTAGGAGCGAGACTTGTTCTCGTCAAGCACATCAAAAAGATCTTCACTTTCACAACAATAAAAAACCTCCATTTTCAAAACAAACAAAAAAATGTTTTCAAACCCATTGTCGTTAGTAGCTAATCAGAACCGTAGTTCGTCTAGCTATTGACATCGATGTCCTTTCTCCAAAAAGAACAATAAGTGATGACCACCCATAGCCTTTGCTAGTTTGGTCATCAAACAAATCAATCCTTTTCAAAAAAGCTTTCAAAAAGAGAATAAAAACAAGTTGTTACCAACGGTCACCCAGAACCTTAGTTCGTTTGACTAGCGGTAGCGACTCCTTTTGAGTACTTAGCGGTGATTACCCATAGCCTTAGCTAGTTTAGTCACTCGCTAGTACTCGTCCTATTTCGAAAACTCACCTAAAAAGTTAAAAAACAAAAATCAAGGCAGAACTACGTAGCTCTGAGTTCTCCATTGTACCAGGAGATACGTAGGAGCGGGTCGTTACCCCCGTCGAGCTCTTTTCTAAAAAACTCTCTTTTTCCCCCTCTTTACATAAGTTTTCCATTAATTTCCCATCCATCTTCAAATAAGAATGAAATAAGCAAATCTAGGTGTTCTTCGAATCAAACATTAAAACCACACAATTTAATTAGAGGTTCCCTTTCAGTAGAAAGGAGGAATGGGGTGCTAATACCTTCCCCATTCCTAACCGACCCCCGAACCTACATCTCTGTGTTTTCGAAAGACCATCCGCCTTTTCCAAAAAGACTTTTTCCAATGTTTTAGTCTTAAAAAATAAATATTGGTGGCGGCTTCAAATTTTTTTTTTCACGTTGTCAAACTGAGGAATCCTTAACCGGATTTTTTGGGGTGCAACAGCTGGCGACTTCACTGGGGACTTTTCTTTTTTAAGTGGGTCAAGCCTAACTAATTTAAATGTGTGGTTTAATGTATTGTTGATTCGATTAAAACCTTGTTTGCCTTTCTTTCTTATCATTGATTGTAGGCATATGCATTTGATTTTTATGTTGTTCCGTATTTCATCTTTTACCCCTTTTCTTTTATTGCTTATGCCCATGTATTCTTCCAATCCCCATGTTCCCTCTTCTTGGCTCCTCTTCTTAAGGTAAGTAATATCCTTGTTTTTAGATATCTTAGGAATGAAACCCTAGGGTAGATAACTTGTTATTGCTTGCTATTGTCTGGACTGCTCTGGTTTTCATTTCAGGTGGGGTAGTGCTAGGGAAAATGCCCTTGACACACACTACACTTATACCCTGTAACTATGTGTTTTGAGTGGGACCATAACCCAGGTCTGCAAAAACCTAGGAGAGTGGAAACGAGTAGTGACTGCCAATTGGACCGATGTCCTTCTGCTCTCACGAAAGTTTCAGCCAGAGTATGCTCTTTTACGGTACCTCACACCAGATGGCATTCCATCGTTGTGGGTGTTATCATGAGAGAGATTTAGCTCTGGTAGCCTTTGCGAGGGAGTGAATAGAGCCACATGAGAGGATTATCCTTTAAATTGCCCTAGATCGTAGGTCTCACCTCTTTTTAGGTCACAAGGGCTTTCCAAATTGTGTGCTGCATTGTAAACTAGGCACGCTTTCAAAAAGAAAAGGAATTTTTTTTTTTCGAAAAAGAAGAGAAAATAGAGAAAGAGTTGCCGTTGTAACCTTTCTTTCGCCGGTCTGTACGAAGTGACATATGAACCACTTTATTTGAGGGAGTGAAAGAGTTACCGCTGTAGCCTTTCTCATACCGGTCCATATGAAATAACGTACGACCCACATTTTCCAAAAAAAACTTGAATCACTGCCAATAAGGACTGGTCTTTGAATTACATAGGCATATAACATCATCATCATTTACACATCATCCTTTGCATAAAACATACATTTTCGATAATTTTTGCATGCATCTTTGCATTTCATCATGGTTTGCTTGCCGAGAACCTCAAGTAATGAAAAATCTTTGTCATAGATACGGCATGGAATCTAGAAGGGAAACGGTGTATACTCCAAGGTACCCCGTTGTAAACAAAGTAGATGTGACCAGTCTGAAAAAATGTGTTGACCTGATGGGACCTATTGAAAGGGGATCGTTTGACAATGCTTATGGGAACCTCCGGAAGTTGTTGTTGCTAGAGGTGCAGACTGAGGCTATTGTGGCTTTGAGTAGATTCTATGATCCAGAAATCAGGTGCTTTCTTTTCAAAAATTTTCAAATGGCACCCACATTGGAGGAATATCAGCAGATTTTGGGTTTCACTCAGACAGAAGCTGTCCCCTACCGGTATCAAGAACAGTACTACACAGATGAGGGGTTCGCTGCGTTATTGCAAGTGAGTATAGAGGATTTGAAGCTCCAAAAGCAGAAGAGAAACAATGTGATAGGTTTCCCGCAGAGCTACCTTGAAGGTTTAATGGGAGCCTATGCTAGAAGTAAAAATTGGGTCGTCTTCAAGCGAGTTTTGGCTTTAGCAATTTTTGGGGTTGTTCTCTTCCCGCAGATGGAGAGGTATGTGGATGTGACTGTTATCGGTATTTTCCTAGCTTTTCAGAACAAGAGGAGCCCCATTAATCCAATTCCTGCCATCCTTGCCGACACTTATTCTGCTTTTACTCATCATTGTGACTTAAGAAGGAAGAAAATCTCTTGCTCTTCTCACCTGTTGTATGCATGGCTTCTCATCCATGCCTTCACCAACCCAACACGAGTGGAAAAGTTGATTAGCTATGCTGTAACTTGCGAGGTGAAAGCTATGAGTATTCAAGAGTGGATCCAGTTCCTAGGGGGTCTAGATGAGCACTCAATCTGTTGGTATCTCTCATCTTGCTGGGGAGACAGGCCCAAGGTGGTCTTCCGCTGTGGTAGTTTCCAAAATGTCCCGCTGATGGGCACTAAGGGATGCATCAACTACAACCCGTCCCTGACTCTGAGGCAATTGGGGTATCCGATGAGGAATTCGCCTACTGAAGAGATGATATTCCCGCTTTACGTCTATGAAGGAGGACCAAAAGATGACAGTTTGCTTAGAAAGGTCTTGCAAGCCTGGAGTACGGTGGTTCGCATGGGAAAAGTAGAGCTCGCTCAGAGGACTAGTGGTATCACCTTCACTCAGTGGCTCGGAAAACGAATCCAGAATGTTCAACTGCCTTGCCAAAAAGAGTTGCAAGTCGAGAGGGAAGTAGTGGATGCCAGTGCCCCTGTTGTCGAAGAATTAGGCGAAGTTAAGTTGGCCCTGATGAAGGCGGAGGAAGAGAAGAAATCTTTGCAAGCTGAGATAGAGAAGATAGCTCTGAGGAACAAGAGGTTGAAAGAAGAAAATGCCCTGAAGTCTGCTACCATTGAGAGTTTCAGTCAGAAACTAAAAGGGGAAGAGGAGAGCAGGTTAGAAGTTCAAAGGTATCTGCAAGGAGTCAAGGAGGAAATCAAGAGACGAAGCTTGAAAGAGAAGAAGGCCCTGGAAGAAGCCAATCAGTGGAAAGAGTTATGGGATGAAGCAAAAATGGAAGAGAGAACGGCGAAAAGCTTGCTTGCCAAGTCAAAGAGAGAATCCCGCATGTTACGAGCTGAATGGGAGAGTAAGTTAGACAGTGTTGTGCAAGAGAGAGACTCTTTTGAGAATATCCTCAGGGAATATCAGCGGGCCCTAAAAGCAGAGCAAGAGGATTCTGATGAGTTGAAGGAGCGCCTTTGTCACATCAGCAATGCGTACCGGCAAGTGAGGGATGAAAGTCAGTATTGGGAACATCGCTATGTTGAGCTTCTCGGTAGGATTGAAGAGCAGGCAGTTATCATTGAGCTGAGGGATGAAGTTCAACACTGGAAGGGTAGGTTCTCCAAGCTATCGGAATTGGTCAACCAGGCTCTTGCGGATATGCCCAGAAGATTAAGAAAAGCCGAAGCCGAGATGTATCCCCTCAACACCCCGCTTGAGGTGTACAAATTTGTGGAGTACTGCAGAACCCTAGTTGAGGAAGCCAAAGGAAAAGCCGGAAGTACCTCTGCCAACAACAAAAAGAGAAGGAGTGGAAATGTCAAAGCTCTTTGTATTTAAGTTTCTTTATTGTAATTTTCCATTTTATTGTACCTTTCCTTTTTCAATCATTGTATCAGAATGTCGTACTATGATTTTGAAGTATTTTGTTTAAATACACCCGTTTCGCTTCCAGATTCCAATCTCAGTACGATCCAAAGAAAATAACAAAAATAATCAAAGATTTACCTGCATATCTATGGCAAGACATAATACACTGCGATTCTCGGCAAGACAAACTAAACACGCATTCATTCGCATCGCATTCATTTATTTGTTCTTGTGTTCATAAATGTGTTCCGTCAACAGAAAATTAAGCAAACTGGTTAATCATCGCTATTGGACGCGTCTGCAAGCAAGAAACATGGAAAACAATCCAGCCGACCTTGATCAGAACAATCCGCAGCCGCATCAGGATGACGGAATTCCAGGAGGTCTGGATCCTAATGGTCAGGGTCAGCATGGTCAGAATCAGGGGAATCACGTCACTCAAGCTGAGATGGAAGTCCTAAGGGCTCAAATGGCGGAGGTCATAAGAGTGCTAAGTGCCTTAAGAGACGTCGGCACAACTGAAACCGCTGTTGCTGGGACGAACAATCCTCCTCCCCTTCCTGGGTCGGGGATCTCTCAAACCCTTGAAGCTGTGCAATGGCCTCCCTACGGTCTCCCACTGGGCTATACGCCCCCTACTGCTGATGCAAACCCTGGAGGAGGTCCTTCAGGAACCATGGGGCACGCTCAGCCTAATACAGTTGTAAATGAAGTTGGAGGAGGGACGCATCAAGCCCAGATTCAGATCCCAATTCCTGTTATTGCTCCAGGAACCCCAGCAGGTTTCAATTCACCAATAATGGTTCATCCACACGTACAGGGCCCAGTCCCTCAGAACATTGCTCACCAACACATGACCCCGGTCGCGGCATCGATGAATAACCCTCACTATGGTGCCGGCGGTTTCCCACAGAATTACCCTGCCGAAGCTAGAAGTCAATACCAGATGCTGGAAGAAAGGTTAAGAGCTGTTGAAGGGGCAGGTTCCCGAGCCAGGAATGCCCATGAGTTGTGCTTGGTTCCTGATCTAGTCCTGCCGCCCAAGTTCAAAGCACCAATTTTTGACAAATACAGAGGGACAACTTGCCCAGTCAGCCATGTGACAATGTACTGCCGAAAGATGACTGCCTATGCCCGTGACGATAACTTAATGATGCATTGCTTCCAAGAAAGTTTAGCTGGAGCTCCCCTTGACTGGTACATGCAGTTAGAGCCAACTAATATCCGTTGCTGGAAAGACATGGCGGATGCCTTCATGCGTCAATACCAGTATAACAATGATTTGGCTCCAGATAGAACTCAGCTACAATGCATGTCTAAGAGGGACAACGAGTCGTTCAAAGAGTATGCTCAGAGATGGCGGAACCTTGCGGCTCAAGTAAAACCCCCTCTGCTGGACAAAGAAATGGTCCACATGTTTATGGAAACCCTTCCTGCGATGTATTATGATAGGCTGGTTGGCAGCGTAGCCTCAAACTTCTCTGAGATGGTGGTCACAGGGGAAAGAGTAGAGAATGGTATGCGGAGCGGAAGAATAGCTCAGGGCCCGACACCTCCTGCCGGTCAGAAAAAGCCATTTTTCGGGTCTCATAAGAAGAAAGAAGGTGAAACCAATGCAGTCATCGGAGCCAGTGGTCCGTCGCACAGCAATCCATCGCAAGCTATTTCGGTTCCTCCTCAGGCACCACTGGCACAGTCTTTTCAATCAAATTATCAGTACCGGAACTATAATGAAAGGAAGCCTGCTGTCTTTGATCCCATTCCCATGTCCTACACGGACTTGTTTAATTATCTCATCACCAACAAAATAATCAGTACTCGTCAAATGAAGCCATATCAGCCTCCCTATCCCAGAGGGTACAACGCAAATGCCACCTGCGCCTTTCATTCTGGGGCAGTAGGTCATGTGGTGGAGGATTGTAAAGCATTCAAATATGTGGTGCAAGAATTACTTGATAAGAAAAGCATATCATTTCAACAACCCAATGTAGCCACCAATCCGTTGCCAGGGCATGGAGGGTCTGCTATTAATGCCGTTGACCATCAGGGGGGTCAGTGTTTGGTGAGAAAAGTTGATTGCATTCAGATGCCTTTGAATTTTATCCATGCTGAATTATGCCGTTTTGGCGTCATCAAAGAAGGATGTGCTAGGAAAGACGCCTGTGATAATCCTCGCTGCATCGGGGCATGTGAAGGCTTTAAACCAATTCTCCAAGATCTCTTAGACAGACACCTGGTTCAAGTGGGAATCCAGGGGAAAGAAGAAAGTGTATCTACCTTGCAATCAGGCAACGGAGGTTTCAGGAGACCGATTGAAATCCCCTGCAATCTGAATTCCAACCTAGCTGCGATGAGACCCTCAACTGTTGTTATTCCAGTACCTGCTGCTACCCCTAGTGGGGAGACTAGGGTGACTCCATGGAGCTGCAATGTGCAAATGCAAGCGGAGATCCCTAAGGGCACTCTGGATATAACAAACATTGCTGGAGGTAGTTGTATCACAAGGAGTGGAAGGTTGTATACTTCTGAAAACCTTAGAAGAGAGCAATCCAAGGGAAATGAGGAAAGGGCTCGTAAGGGAAAAGACAAGGAAGCTGTAGAAGTCAGGGACGTGTCGGACAAAGAAGCTCAAGAATTCCTGAGGGTAATGAGACAGAGTGAATATCGGGTGGTAGACCAGCTGAATCAAACTCCATCCAAGATCTCAATGCTCTCTTTGCTGCTTAGTTCAGAGGCACATCGGGCTGCACTGCTAAAGGTCCTGAATGAAGCTCACGTCTCCCATGACATTACAGTAAACCAGCTTGATGGTATTGTTGGCAGCATTGTAGCCTCTAATTACTTGACCTTCTCAGACACTGAGCTGCCTCCGTCAGGAAAGAGTCATAATCAAGCTCTTCACATCTCAGTCAAGTGTGGGGACCATATACTTGCCAGGGTGCTTATTGATAACGGTTCATCCTTGAATGTGCTGCCTAAGTCTACAATGGATAAGCTGGATGTAGACTGTTCATATCTAAAACCGAGCTCCACCTTGGTCAGAGCATTTGACGGGTCAGTGAAGGAAGTTTTTGGAGAAGTGGAAATGCCGCTGCAGGTAGGCCCTGAAGTATTTTATGTTGTCTTTCAAGTGATGGACATCAATTCATCCTACAGTTGCCTGCTAGGACGTCCTTGGATACATGCGGCTGGGGCAGTGCCATCCTCGCTTCATCAGAAACTCAAGTTTGTGGCTAGGGGAAAGCTGATAGTGATCTCCGGAGAGGAAGAAACATTGATAAATCGATCACCACCTGAATATTATGTGGAAGCAGCAGAAGAGTCCTTTGAGACTGCTTTCCAGGGATTGGAGATTTCAAACGCTGTCTTCGTCGAAAAAGAGCCTCGGTGGAAGCCTAAGTGGTCCAGGGCAGACATGATGACTGCAAAAGTGATGCTGGGACATGGGTATCAGGTTGGTAAAGGCTTAGGAAAAGCTGCTCAAGGAATTGTAATGCCTATCCAGTTGAGGGGTAATATTGAGAGGTTCGGTGTTGGATACATCCCAAGTCTTGCTGATCGGGAGAGGCTGACATCTCACAGGAGGGAGAAATGGCTGGCCAAACTCAGAGGAAGGGCACCCAATCAGGAGAGAATAGTCATCACTAATCTTAAGGATAACTTCCGGAGTGCTGGTATGCTGAACCCTGACCAGGTCAATATGGTTGAAGAAGGATCAAGCTCAAGCGGCCGTGCTGAAGGTCTGGTGCGCTGCTGTGCGGTTGGAGAAAAGCTGCAAAACTGGGAAGCCATGGATTTCCCCGTATTTTCCAATTTAAAGTAATTATCTTTGTAATACAGATCCCTCGGCTCTGCCCAAGGCCTTGGGATATTTCATTCGGGCACACATGTTTTCGTCGAAAATCATCAATCAATAAAGTGTTATTTTGAATTTTCAATAAAATTTCTGTCTTCATCTTTTATCTGTGTTGCTTTTTCTTTGTTTTTATTCGCCGCTCCATTCTAATGCAGATCGATAATAAACTCTGAAAATAATAATGCCCATAACTCATACTGTGATTTTGATTACCCGGTTAATCAAGCCGAGGAAGACGTTGAGAATGATTGGGATACTCCTCCAGAAATCATGAGAATGGTAGAACAAGAAGAAAATGTCATCGAACCCCATGAGGAGTCTACAGAAATGGTCAATTTGGGTACTGAAGAAGACAGAAAAGAGATCAAGGTTGGTACCGCGATGGAGGATAAAGAGCGCAAAAAGTTGATTCAGCTCCTGTTCGATTACGCTGACGTATTCGCGTGGACATATCGGGACATGCCAGGTTTGAGCACAGATATTGTTGAACATAAATTGCCGGTAAAATCAGAGTGTCCCCCTGTGAAACAGAAGTTAAGACGGATGAAGCCTGAAATGTCTTTGAAAATCAGGGATGAGGTCAAGAAGCAGTTTGATGCAGGGTTCTTAGCTGTGGCAAAATATCCTGAGTGGGTAGCAAACATTGTCCCAGTCCCTAAGAAAGATGGGAAGGTCCGAATGTGTGTCGACTACCGTGACTTGAACAAAGCAAGCCCTAAAGATGACTTCCCTCTACCCCATATTGACGTTTTGGTGGACAGTACTGCTCAGCACTCGATGTTCTCCTTCATGGATGGATATTCAGGCTATAACCAGATCAAAATGGCTCCGGAGGATATGGAGAAAACTACCTTCATAACCCTTTGGGGAACTTTCTGTTACAAGGTCATGCCCTTCGGGTTGAGGAATGCCGGGGCAACCTACCAAAGAGCGATGGTAACCCTATTCCATGACATGATGCATAAGGAGATCGAAGTCTATGTGGATGACATGATTGCTAAATCAAAGACTGATGAAGAGCACGTGGTTAACCTGCAGAAGCTGTTCGAACGTCTCAGAAAGTACAAGCTCAGGTTGAACCCCGCCAAGTGCACCTTTGGGGTTAGGTCAGGGAAGCTGTTAGGTTTCATTGTTAGCCAGAAAGGAATTGAGGTAGACCCGGACAAAGTACGAGCAATCCTGGAGATGCCAGCACCTAAGTCAGAGAAAGAAGTTCGTGGTTTCCTGGGAAGACTAAATTACATCTCTCGATTCATCTTCCAGTTGACTGCGACTTGCGAACCGATTTTCAAACTGCTGTGCAAAAACCAAGAGATGAAGTGGAATGATAAATGTCAAGAAGCGTTTGAGAAAATCAAGGCGTACCTTCAAAGTCCACCCGTCCTAATGCCACCTGTGTCCGGCAGGCCCCTCATCCTATACCTCACAGTGCTAGACAACTCTATGGGCTGCGTGCTGGGGCAACACGATGAGTCAGGAAAGAAAGAACACGCGATCTACTATATAAGCAAGAAATTCACAGACTGTGAGGCAAGGTATTCATCATTGGAGAAGACTTGTTGTGCTCTAGCCTGGGCTGCGCATCGACTGAGACAGTATATGCTGAGTCACACTACCTGGTTGGTGTCCAAAATGGACCCAATCAAGTACATATTTGAAAAACCTGCGCTCACAGGTAGAATCGCTCGTTGGCAAATGCTTCTGTCCGAGTACGATCTCGTGTACGTAACCCAGAAGGCGATTAAAGGTAGCACACTGGCAGACTACCTGGCACATCAACCGGTTGAGGATTACCAATCAATGCAATGTGAGTTCCCAGATGAGGACATTATGGCATTATTTGACGCAGGGAAGTCTCAAGATGATGAAAGGTGGAGAATGTTGTTTGACGGTGCCTCTAACATGTGGGGGCACAGAATCGGAGCAGTGCTGATCTCCCCAGACAACCGCTTTATACCAGTCACCGCTAGACTAAGCTTCTATGTCACAAACAATATTGCGGAGTATGAAGCATGTATCTTGGGTATCCAGGCAGCTCTCGAGTGGAAAGTCAAGAGGCTCGACGTGTACGGAGATTCAGCTCTAGTTGTCCATCAAGTAAAAGGAGACTGGGAAACAAGAAATTCAGATTTGATTCCTTACCGTGACTGCATTCAAGAATTAATCAAGCCCTTTGAGGAAATCACTTTCCAGCACATACCCCGCAGCGAGAATCAGTTGGCCGATGCCTTGGCAACTTTGTCCTCCATGTTCAACGTCAGCTGTGACAAAAGTCTGACAACTGTCAGAATCCAACACAGAGAACAACCTGCTTATCACTACTGTATGGCAGTCGAAGAGGGATCAGATAGTAAGCCTTGGTACCATGACATCAAGCAGTATATCACAAACAGAGAATATCCTCCCGGAGCTACAGAGAATGACAAGAGAACCCTCAGGAGGTTGTCAACAGGTTTCTTCTTGAGTGGAGACGTCCTTTACAAGAGAAACCATGACTTGGTACTCCTCAGGTGTGTAACAGGAGAAGAATCAGTAAAAATTATGCGAGATGTTCATGAAGGCTCATTTGGGGTTCATTCCAACGGGCACGCAATGGCTAGAAAAATCCTGAGAGCCGGATACTACTGGTTGCAGATGGAATCAGACTGTTACAGTTTTGTGAGAAGATGCCATAAATGCCAAATCCATGCAGATCACACCCATGTACCTCCAACTTCTCTGAATGTTTTGAGCGCACCATGGCCATTCTCAATGTGGGGCATGGACATCATTGGTCCCATTGAACCCAAAGCTTCCAATGGTCACCGTTTCATCCTAGTTGCTATTGACTACTTCACTAAGTGGGTGGAGGCTGCTTCTTATCCCAATGTAACGAGCTCAGTGATTGCTAAGTTCATCAAGAAAGACTTGGTTTGCCGCTACGGCCTTCCAAATAAGATTATCACAGACAACGGTAGTAATTTGAACAGCAGAATGATAAAGGATTTGTGTAAAGACTTCAAAATACAACATCACAACTCTTCTCCTTACCGCCCAAAGATGAATGGGGCAGTTGAGGCAGCCAACAAGAACATCAAGAAGATTGTGCAAAAGATGGTGGTAACCTACAAGGATTGGCATGAGATGCTCCCATTTGCCCTGCATGGTTACAGAACCTCAGTACGCACCTCAACAGGGGCAACCCCTTACTCCCTGGTATATGGGTCAGAGGCAGTTCTCCCCATTGAGGTTGAAATACCATCCCTGCGGGTGTTAATGGAGACAAAACTTGATGAAGCAGAATGGGTTCGGTCTCGTCTTGACCAGTTGAATCTCATTGATGAAAAACGGGTGGCCGCAATGTGTCATGGACAGTTGTACCAGCGGAGGATGAGGAGGGCTTTTGACAAGAAGGTCCGTCCTCGTGAATTCCAAGAAGGAGATCTTGTACTCAAGCAGATCTTGCCGATTCAGACAGACTCTAGGGGCAAATGGGCTCCCAAATATGAAGGACCTTATGTGGTGAAGAAGGCATTCTCAGGAGGAGCTTTAATTCTGGCAAACATGGACGGAGATGAAATCCCAAATCCAGTGAACTCAGATGTGGTCAAGAAGTATTATGCCTAGAAAAATAGACGAAAAAAGAGAAAGATAAGCCAAGGAAAATCAGCTCGCTAGGTTGAAAACCCGCAAAGGGCGACCTAGGCAAAATCAGAGCGGTCCGGTGGATTGAAAACCCGCAAAGGGCGATCCAGGCAAAAATTAGGGCCAGAAAAACTTGGGCTTGAGAAGAAAAAAGGCAACCAGCACTCCCAAAGGTTTGGATAAGAGGTTAGTCAAAGTTATGAGTATGGACGGTGGGCACCGTTACTTCAGAGATGAAATTACAAGATCTGTTCCTTTTGCTTGTATTTTTTAGTTTAAAAGAAAATCATAATGTACTTTCAATTGGCGTGACTTTCTGCGCGTCCAATTTCTATATCAATAAAAGTCCAACTTTTCTTCCATATATGTGCTTTTCGTGTCTTTGCTTTCTTCTATTCGGTTTCTTTCAAAATAATGATTTTTATGGTTGATGAAATTGAATTGCAAAACATGTGTACATTCATAGCATTACAGGATCATTACGAAATCTTTGAAAATACAGAAAGAAATGATTTCCCAAATGAATAAAGCCGTAAACAAAGCAGTTGTGACAATTCGATGCGCAGTCCTCGTGTAATCGTTGTCCCGAGACAACATTCGTCCAGTAGAGTGATTTAACCAGCAAAAGAGTGCCAAAAAAAAAACAAATAAGCAGAAAACAGAAAGCTGCTCAAAGCAAACAAGATAAACAAAAAAATAAATAAGCAGAAAACAGAAAGCTGCTCAAAGCAAACAGAATAAACAAAAAATAAACAAGCAGAAAAAAGAAAGCTGCTTAAAGAAAACAAACAGCATAAACAAAGACAGAAGAGTTGCAGAAAACGGAACATAAAAAGAACACACCATCTTCATATCATTCATCATCCTCATACCATTCATACCATTCATCGCTTCATGGCATCAAACAGTGGTGCACTACACTTTCAAATTCGCATCTCAGAAGAGCGAAGAATAACAAAAGAAAAAGAAGTGAATGAAGGATCAAACAGAAAAAGCATCCCACCAAAATCAATCATTGCATTTATGTGCATCCAAATACCCAAATGCATGCATTTCATGCACAATCCAAAGAAGTTACTTCGGACCAGAGGGCCCCCCAAAATATCATTTTTTTTAGAAAATCTCCATCAGCACTGAGTTAGTAAACTCCATCAACCCAGAGTTAGTAAACTCCATCAATCCAGATCACAACATCGTGTACGAGCACGCGATGGATCCATCAGACTTCGTCAAGTCCTTCGGATTAGTTATGTCAACCTAAGGCATAATGGACATCCTTTGATCAAATCAGTTCCGGACCTGATGTTGATCGGCCGCTCGAGAAGGCCACCCCTAAGCTCGGACTCAACAAGAGTCCGTTAGAAGGTTTTTAGGCAACCTCCGAATTCAGGACCCCAGCGTCCCTTCAGAACCCCAGTGTTCATTCAGGATCCAAGCATCCCTTCAGGACCCAAGTGTCCATCCAGGTTACTTTCTTTACTGCTTTATTTGTAGCTTTATTTCCTGCTTTTTGAGGGCGGGCATTTCATTTAAGTAAAAAAAAGGGAGAGAAAATTCGGGTTTTCCCAAGCAGACAAAATCAGTATAATTTCTGAATTCTTTATTTATATTTTGCCTCGGAATATGTTTCGGCCAATCCATATTCCTTGTCAAAATCCAAATAAAGAGGGGCAGCTGTCATACCCTAATTTTGTCCGCCTAGGTCGAAACCCTAATTTTCAAACAAAATAAGTAAGTTAAGGTTTAGCATTCATTCATAATGTCATGAAGACCATCATTCATGCATTTCAAAGTTTTGAAAGTCATCTTAGGATTAGAGATGCATTGCATTGCCTTTTATAGCATTTTCAGAGTTTTTCAAGACCAAGGGCATTTTGGTCATTTTCGAAAAATGAGACATTTCTCAGCAAAAAAAATCATTTCTTGCATACATTTTAGATTTTAAGGCCATTTTAGAGATTTGAAGTAATTCTTGAAAAGAAAATGCATTTTGAACAAGGATTGGGGTTCTAATGATCAAAAGGGCATTTTGGTCATTTCGCCAAAAAAATTCAATTTTTCATCAAAAAAATCACAGGGATCTATAAGGAATCACTTGAGGTGAGATGTGCTTGATCATACATATTTTTGGTAAATACATTGTTGATTTATGTAAAAGAAAGAAAAAGTCAAAACCGTAAAGTCAACAATGGAATATTCTTCAAGCATCTTCAAAGTAGGGCACCCAAATCAATTTTGGGATGATGGTAGCATTTATTTCTGAACCCAATGATTGATCATAGGAAATGGCTCAATTTGGCATAATATTATGGATTTACTTGAAAAAGAATAATCAAAAATGGGTTGGAAATGGAATGATCACACAATAGTACAAGTTGTACAAATTGACAACTTGCACACCAAGGCCAAACCTGCGCATATCAGCCCCATATTCACCCAATTTTGATTTATTTTATTGCTTGATAATCATGTTTTGATCATAGCCTTTCATTTGAATTGAAAATGCAATCCCAACCCTCCATTTGAATTAAAATGGCATTCTTGCAATATGAACCATTTGGAAAGACATTTTGGTAAAATGACTTATCCTTCACCCACCTCCTTAAGCTACACCCCTCAGCCCTCTCTCTCATCACCTTGTGCTTTCTAATTGCCCCTAATCCATGTGATGATGCATCTCCACCCTCCATTCAAATTTAAAGTCTAATCCTAGTGCACCTCTCAAAGCCAAAGACTAAACTACCCTTAAACCTAATTTCATCCTATAAATACTCCCTCATTCCCACACCTAAGGAGGACTCTCTTTTTGCTTCTCATAAGCCTCTCATTCTCCTACACAAAACCCTAGCACACCTCCTCTCCCTCTCCTCACCAAAACCGTAGCCCCTCCTCCCCTCCTCCATATATTTTCTTCAAAAATCAATCACCAAATCCTCCATTTCTTGTTAAATCACCATCTTTCCTTCCATTCTCCTCAAGGTTGCATCATCAAATTGCTAAGAGCTAGTGATTTTTGAGCTTAGCATCTCCTTCTTCATTTCATTTGTAGTTTTGAGGTAATCCTTGAAGCTTTGCACCTCATATTTAATTTTCTTGCATAATCTCTCCTCTACTCCAAACTCCTTCTTGATTGTTGTTTGCTTTGAGGAACCATCTCAAATATTTTGACAAAGACTTAGGGAGCTTTGGGTGTTTGAGATGGGTCCTTGGCCTTGAAGGAGTTATTCTTCTACTTGAATAATTTCCCTTGCATCTTTACATATTATGCACTAGATTTCATAAATAAATTGTTGTCTATGGGCCCTAGCATTTTCGCATATCATGAAAAAATTAGGGTTGATATGATTTTGTTGTGCTTCCTTGCTTAATCATGTAAATCCTTGCAAAAAATAGATCTATGTTGCTTTGTGTTAATTTTGTTGTTTTCTTTATTAAATAAAATGTGGATCTATGTTTCCTTTGGTTCACATGCTTGTAGATCTAAAAATATTTCTAAGTTGATTTTATTGTTGTTCTTTGTTTAGTGATGTTTAATCTTGTTATTAGTATTTCATTTTTAGTGTTAAATGTTACTTTTGTTGGTTGATGATAGGCAAGTTGATTCCCACTAGTGCCTAGTGCACTTTGCTCAAAGTGGGAGGATTGCTCTAGGTGATTCAACTTATTTGTGTGTTTATTTAATCTTTGCGTTTTCATTTGCTTATTGTTCATTGTTGATGATAGGCAAGTTGATTCCCACTAGTGCCTAGTGCACTTTGCTCAAAGTGGGAGGATTGCTCTAGGTGATTCAACTTAATTGTGTGTTTATTTAATCTTTGCGTTTTCATTTGCTTATTGTTCATTGTTGATGATAGGCAAGTTGATTCCCACTAGTGCCTAGTGCACTTTGCTCAAAGTGGGAGGATTGCTCTAGGGGATTCAACTTATTTGTGTGTTTATTTAATCATTTACCAATGTACTTTACTATCCACTTAAAAAAAAAATTACCAAAAGGTTAAAAACATTTTCATTCTTACTTTTCACTTCTTACCACAAGTTTTTACCTCATTCATTAACTCCTTACTCAAAAATACAAAAAGATTTTACCATTCACTTTTTACCATTTACCTTTCACCTCTCATTAAAATATTTTCACTTGCATTCACACTTGTTTCACTATTTGCATATCACATCATGTTTAATCACTTGTCTCTTGTTGATGATTTAGTAATGTGATTCAACACTAATGCCTAGTGCATGCCCCAAGCGTTGAAGATTACTTGAAAGTGATTCAACTACTTGCATCATTTGCTTACATGCTTTGCATTCATTACTTGTGTGCTCATTGTGCTTGAAAGTGTTGAATTGGTGTTCACAACTTGGTTGTTTTGATTTTCACAAAGACTTTGTAAAGTCATAGACTTATTGCTGCTCGATAGTAACACTTCAAACCTCAAAACCATGTTGTATGTGAAAAACAATTTGTTACTCGTTAGTAACATCTACAGTTTCAAAACTCTTAGCACTCAAGTTCAAGAACAAGTTTGTCACTCATTAGTAACAACTTCAATTTTTAAAAAAAACCTTTGCATTCATAATTAAAAACAGTTTTTGCATTTGCACTCAATCAATTTCAAACTCATAAAAACAATGTGAGCAAGTAATGATCACCCATAGCCTTAGCTAGTTTGATCATGAAAGCTCTCCCTTTTTCAAAAGCCATGTGAACTAGTAAGGATCACCCATAGCCTTAGCTAGTTTGATCATGAAAGTTCCTTCCTTTTTCAAACACCTTCTTCAAGGTTTCTTTTTCTCGCTCCAAGAACTACGTTGCTTTGATTCCCACTTGGGATACGTAGGAGCGAGACTTGTTCTCGTCAAGCACATCAAAAAGATCTTCACTTTCACAACAATAAAAAACCTCCATTTTCAAAACAAACAAAAAAATGTTTTCAAACCCATTGTCGTTAGTAGCTAATCAGAACCGTAGTTCGTCTAGCTATTGACATCGATGTCCTTTCTCCACAAAGAACAATAAGTGATGACCACCCATAGCCTTTGCTAGTTTGGTCATCAAACAAATCAATCCTTTTCAAAAAAGCTTTCAAAAAGAGAATAAAAACAAGTTGTTACCAACGGTCACCCAGAACCTTAGTTCGTTTGACTAGCGGTAGCGACTCCTTTTGAGTACTTAGCGGTGATTACCCATAGCCTTAGCTAGTTTAGTCACTCGCTAGTACTCGTCCTATTTCGAAAACTCACCTAAAAAGTTAAAAAACAAAAATCAAGGCAGAACTACGTAGCTCTGAGTTCTCCATTGTACCAGGAGATACGTAGGAGCGGGTCGTTACCCCCGTCGAGCTCTTTTCTAAAAAACTCTCTTTTTCCCCCTCTTTACATAAGTTTTCCATTAATTTCCCATCCATCTTCAAATAAGAATGAAATAAGCAAATCTAGGTGTTCTTCGAATCAAACATTAAAACCACACAATTTAATTAGAGGTTCCCTTTCAGTAGAAAGGAGGAATGGGGTGCTAATACCTTCCCCATTCCTAACCGACCCCCGAACCTACATCTCTGTGTTTTCGAAAGACCATCCGCCTTTTCCAAAAAGACTTTTTCCAATGTTTTAGTCTTAAAAAATAAATATTGGTGGCGGCTTCAAATTTTTTTTTTCACGTTGTCAAACTGAGGAATCCTTAACCGGATTTTTTGGGGTGCAACAAGCGCAAACTATAAAAATAACTTTTTACAAGTTCAAGTCATAAGACCGAATACAGAGACTACATCAAAAGAATCCAAAACACAGATGGAAGATTTCATCTTCAACTTCTCCTCGAGCCTGACGATTAACTGTGCCGCCTGCTGTCCTTATAAGTTGTTCTCTGTAAAAACAACAAATATGGACTGGGTGAGACAACTTGTCTCAGTGAGTCCTACCGTGCCCCCTCACTGACACTCGGTTCAATTTATTAAACCGTTACAACAAAAGCTGACATAACAATGCCTTAATTATTAATCGAATTGCCGATTGTGCAACGACCACTAATCCCGGCAATTCGTGTTCTTAATTTATTAATCGAAACGCCGACTGTGCAACGACCACTAATCCCGGCGAATCGTATGTTTAACTTGTTTTATTAATCGAGACGCCGACTGTGCAACAACCACTAATCCCGGCGAATCGTGTACTTACTTATTTTATTAATCGAGATGCCGACTATGCAACAGACACTAATCCCGGCGAATCGTGTACTTACTTATTTTATTAATCGAGACGCCGACTGTGCAACAACCACTAATCCCGACGAATCGTCTACTTACTTATTTTATTAATCGAGACGCTGACTGTGCACCAACCACTAATCCCGGCGAATCGTGTACTTACTTATTTTATTAATCGAGACGCCGACTGTGCAACAACCACTAATCCCAGCGAATCGTGTACTTACTTAGCATAAACCAGCTGTGCAACCATCCACTAATCCCGGTAACCCACGAATTGACCACGCCAAAACGTATACAGGGCCTAGGGTGAGGGCTCATGACTTCGCTTCCTAGTATGCTACTTGTCGGTTCGTCACCCAACGCGATACATATGACAATACGCATCAAATTCTCGAGAGTTAGATAATTTATATCTTTTCGATCACCAAAGGATCAGTCATAAAAGTTCATTAGATAATTTATATCTTTCGATCACCAAAGGATCATTCACATAGTAATTGGATAAGCAATATCCATATCGATCTATAATCCGTTTTGAGGAATTCAAAAATTAGACCTCCGGCATTATAATCATATTCAGATGACATATATAAACATATATATATTCAGTCAGTCCATCAGACGGTGTACCCACACGCATACTAGGGTTTCGATTTTTCAATCGAATATGCTTTTGAAACTCTTTTTCAAAATCATGAGTTGAATAAGTTCAAAACACGGTTTTCAATAAGGCAATTTCTTTTTAAATGACTGAGAAAGAGATTAGAAAAGGTTCGGAACCAAACGGAGCGACGAAACGAGAAAACGGGAACTGGCACCAGAACCTCACGCATGACCCGTGCCCAGGGGCGCAGGACCCGTGCGTGGTGCACTACATAGAACCCTTCTATCAGAAAGAAACGCACGATCCGTGCCCAGGGGCGCACGAGCCGTGTGTCTCGTTTCTTTGCCAACAAGACCCATCAGATTGGGACGCACGATCCGTGCCCAAGGGCGCACGATCCGTGCGTCCTGTGTCTGTTACCGTTTTCCCAGTTTTCCTCATTTTTGCTCTCCATTTTCGCCCGATTCGATTTCTAATTCCAATCACCTGAAACTCAGAAGATTTCCAAATATTCCAGATAGTATATAGATTATTTCATTTCAACGATTTAATCAAAATTCTCATTAAACCGTAAAACACCGTTTTGACTCAAAATCATTTTTTGGTTCTAAGTCTTTCGAAAACGGAATAATTGCCTTAGTATTTAAAACCGACACAGTTTTCAGAACACACGAAAATATCCGTAATCCGTGAGTAGAACTCACCCGGTTGACGATCTCGCAAGAAATCACGCCGGAGCACGGACGACCGGACCGTAACCACTCGAACAATCCTCGTAGTCACGTACCCGCTCCGAATGCCTCCGCAACTGAATTCCGCAACCAACACCCCTATTGATACTGACTCCATCTTCGGTGGATAGAATCGACGTCTCGCTCGACTTGACAACTCGAATCCCAAATCCGACGAATCACATTTCCAGCTTCTTCTTTCTGTTTTCCAGCGACATGATTCAGTTTTGCAACAGGCATAATTTGGTCAATCCGTGACCAAAACTATCCAAACCAGTGCTCATTGTGAAGGTAATTTCGTCTACTTTCAGATGGTCAAGGATTCACACGCATGCATCCAGTGGTTTGCGAGATATCACCTAGACAAGGTGACTGGTCCAGGACAGTGTTTGATTCTGAAACCGTATCTTGGGGACGTGATATCTCCTTCATATCGCCATGAAATCATACGGTTCTTGTGCCCAAAATGAAGATCTTTGTGTCTAGTTTCCATAGGGACAAGAGTCACTATCATCGGAGTAGTGTACAGTGAGATACGATGAAAACAATGAAGGTGGTTCATACGGGTTTTACCCAGAATTTCTGATGAACTTCAATCATCATCCTCCATCATTTGCAACTTCAACTTGAGTTTCCATTCTCTGCACCAGCAGCTACTCAGACACTATAACACCTTCCAATTCACAAATACAAGGACAAGGCTTCTTTATTGGCAGCCATTCAGAACATGCAAGAGGTTAGGGGATCAAAACTCCATTGTCTTCAACCTTGAGACTTTAAATCCGAAAATGGTGCAAGTTGGAAGAGGGAGAGTTTGGTTTAGAAAATAGGCTCAATAGAAATAGCATGAAAAATGGAGTGGAGAGGAGGTGAGAGAACTTACATGCATGGAGGTTCAAGAGAGCTCTCCTCCTTTCTCCTTCCTTCTCCTTTCCCTCACTCTCTTCTCTCTATTCTCTTTTTCTTTCCAGCTTTTCTTTTGTTTATTAGTTGCTGGAAGTGATGAATGAGAAAGAATGGTTCAGCAGGGTTAAGAATAACGGCTGAGGGTTAAATGGTGAGGAAATGACCATTTTGTCCTTGGCCCATCTATCCAAGGTTTTTGGTACTAGAGCCCCTAAAATTTTATGGTTTTCTACTCGGCAAAGGTTTCTCGACTACCTCTCTCTCGAGTTGCGATTAATCATTTCGTTCAATTGATAAATCTTCGATGTGAGGTGAAATGACGATTTTACCCTTCAGTTGAATTGTTCAATTATTTTATGACTAAGCTACAATTAAATGTAGAGTAGGATTTCTTTGGACTTTTCCTCGACTATTAATCCCCGAGACACGACCAATTATCCCCACAAATAATTACTCGGTCTTAGGCATCATAGTACGAGTCCTTTAAAAATTAGGAATGTTACAGAGTGTCTTTGCAGGTACCCCTCCTCTCGCTCAAAACACACGGAAATCCGACCCGGACATGAGCACTGTAACATCCTCAAAATAATTAAATCGAATTATTTGGAAGTAAACTCAATTGAATTAATTTGGTACTTAATTGGTAAAATTATTGAGTGCTAAAATTAATTATTGGCTGTCACAGGGTCGTTGACCGAATAATACGGACCAAGGAAGTTTTGGAATCGAGATAAGGAATTTGGGTCAATATGGTAATTGGACCACGCCACCACTTATTTATTAATTAAATAAATATGTGTGTGTGTGTTAAATAAAAGAAAAAGAAAGGAAAGAAAGAAAAGAGAAAGGAAGCGCTGAAACAGAGAAAGGAAGAAGAGAAAAGAAGAAGGAAAAGAAGAAGGAAAAAGAAGAAGGAAAAAGGGAAGAGAAGAAGAAGAATCCTCAACCTCCAAGCTCCAAACTTCATCATCTTCATCACCTCCTCTCCCTCAACATAACCCCATAACTTGGTAAGCTTTCCTTCCATTTTTCCCCTTCTATTTGACTTCGAAAATTGAGGGTTTTGTGGAGAAATTTGTTGAAATCAAGGATTAATAGGTTGTGTTGGTGATTGGGTTATGCTTAGGATCGAAGCTAGGAGCGGATTGAACGCGATTGGAAGCTCGGAACGAAGTTAGGAGCGGTTCGTTGTTGTTTGGGTTCGATTCGGTGATTTCGACGTCTCGGCAAATTCGGTTCGATATCGGCTCTCGCTTCAAGGGTGAGTTTTACTCACGCTTAGGATATTTTTGCGTCTCATTAGTTTTTACGTCAATTGGTTTCGAAAGATTTTTGGAACGAAAACCGTTATTTGAAAATATGTCGCGTTTTAATACAATTCGTTTTGATTAAGTTTTTGATTGGATGGAGTGATTTTGTGGTTTGAATTGGACTCATTTTATTGGTTGTCAAATCTGTTTTTGATCGGAACAAAGATCGGAATTGAGCGGAATAGCGGATTTCGCGAAAATCGCAAAATCTGTCTTAACAGACCCCCGTTCTGCCTGTTCGCGCCTCACCTGCGCTCCAGGCGCGACTTCAGCGCAACTGGGCAGAACTTTCTGCCAGTTCGCGCGTAACTCGCGCTCCAGGCGCGACTTCAGCGCAGTTTGACAGAATTTCAACAGTTTTTCACTGTTTTTCGTTTCGCGATAACTTTTGATCCGGGAACCCGATTGAGGCGTTCTAAGATGCGTTGGAAAGCTTATTCAGAGGCCTAACTGAATATTCTATTTTTAAGGCAAAATGAACTGTTTTTAATATTGAAAATTGTGTCGAAAAGTGGTCAAATAGAGTGCGAGTGTGAACTTGGATTTTATAAAACTTGGAATTAAAGTGTTTCATTGATTATCTGATTTGATGGACCGTGGGTTCATAGTATTGTAGATATACGTATATAGTATATCGAGTTGGGTGACGACCCATGTGTAACATACTAGGCGGGGCAGTCATGATCCCCTTCCCTAGGCTCCATGCCAATGGGAGAATGTACTATTGGTAGGGGGGTTCACCGGGATTAGCGATGTTCCGCAGTCGGTGTTATGTTAAAGATTATTGTACGATACACCGGGATTAGCAATGTTCTGCAGTCGGTGCCGTACTTTGTTTGTTGTACGATACACCGGGATTAGCAATGTTCTGCAGTCGGTGCCGTACTTTGTTTATTTTACGACATTCCGGGAGTAGCAATGTTTTGCAGTCGGTGTCGTGTTAAGCTATAAGAGAACTAATAACTGAACCGAGAGAGTTAGCAGGGGTCTCGGTAGAACTCACTGAGATTGTATCTCACTGTTTAAATGTTGTTGTTTTACAGATAAACAGGGACAGAAGAAACCTCAGAGGCACGAGTAGGTGGCCCCGAGTGATGGATGATGACTTAGTTTTACGTTTAAGTTTATTTCCCTTCTGTTGTCTGTGTATCACAATGCTATGGCATTAGTATTATGTTATCTTTCATTCCGCTTTCTTGTATGACTCTGACTACCATAGTTGCTGACAGGTTATGGTCTTGTTTGTATATAAGACTGTTTTGTTTTATTCAGCGAAAATTTATAATGGTACTCAGTGTCTGAACAGGAAATAATATCTCTGATGTATGTTTAATGTGCACTTGGGTGTTTTTAACAAATAAAAATACCAGGGTGTTACAAGCACTACCCACTGCAGTCTCGGATTAACACGGAACACGTGTCAATAATCCTGGTGACATTGTCAAAAAAATAATCTTGGTGACGTTCGCCAATAATTATAATCAGCTACTAGTAACATACCCGTGCATCCGCACGGGTGTGATCGCGTTACGTGGTACGATTATTATTCAATGTGAAATTCAAAATTATAAAGCTTAGTGTTATAAAAATGGAACACTACAACAGATTTAAGCATTGGGAGCGCTTTTTTTAGGCCATAGGGAGCGCTTTCGGGCGCTCCTAAAGCTAGCGCTCCTGTTGCAAATCACCCAAAGGTAGCGCTCGAAAAGCGCTCCCAAAAAACAGGCAAGAGGAGCGCTTTTTATTACAAGCGCTCCTTATGCTTAGGCGCGCTAAGACAATAAGGAGCGCTTACCATAAAAAGCGCTCCTCATGGTCTTAAGAAAAGGGAGCGCTTTTTATTATAAGCGCTCCTTATTCCTAGGCGTGCTAAGACAATAGGTAGCGCTTTTTACAGAAAGCGCTACCAATGCCTAATTTTTTTTTTAAGAAAGTTTTGCCTGTTTCTTCTATATTACCAATTCTCAGCTCCCTGCAATCAGAAACCAGCAACAACCAGAAACCAACAACCAGCAACAAAGTTCCAAATAAAATTCCAAATCAATAACCAATTTCAAATCAATTTCCAACTAATTATACATCCTCATGTACCAATCAACATATGTGCCAACAAAAATGTGCCAACATATAAATCTTCATGTACCAAAAGATCAACAAAAATTACATAAATCCTCATGTACCAAAATATCAACAAAAATTACAACATATCCAATATGAGGTACTACAAAAATAGGATATCCAAAAAAATTACATAAAATGAACTTCATAAATTACATAAACACATGACCCTATCAACTAACAGAAGATAATAAAGAGTAAAGATATTAATCTCACTTGATCACAGCCTGACACAAGTTTCTGCAGTATCTTCATCCTTTCACTTATTTTCTCTCTTCTCACCTGAAAATGAAATCCATTTTTTCAACACTCCCAATGAGACATGAAATTTTGAGGCAAATAACAATAAAAATTATTAACAATAATTAGAAGTTTTCAATTACACAAATAAAAAGTAAAGAATTATTAACAATAAAAATTATACCTGAGAGAGGATGATAGGGCCACCCTATAATTCATAGAGATGTTCACTATTCATCATTCCTACAATCTCCTTAGTAACTGTTGTCTTTGGCCTTTTGCCATACAGTAATGTCATCTTTTTTATTGTATAGTTTGAAGCACATTGATGTGAGTAAGTCTTGCAGCTTCTCATAATCTGATCTTTGCTCTTCCACTGTTGTGTCCCATCCTTTCCACCTGCGTTCGTAGTTGACAGGTGGACAGGACAAAACCCAAAATCCTCCCGGGCGAAGAATACGGTGTATTTCTTGGAGATAAATTCCACCTATAAAAGCATATATGAATATCTTCATCAGTTAATGAATGAATATTTAGAGTGAACTTATATCAGCTCCAAGAATAAGTTCATGACAATGTGTCTCATGTCTGTGTTTGTGTCGGTGCTCCATACTTCTCGACAATGTTGCATAAACAGGAATAAGTTCTGTTAAATTAAAGAATTATTACCAAATTCTGTCCATGGGATAAGGCATTTGGAGCAATGAGCCATATCAAAGGAGTTTGAAGGGAAAGGAAGTCTCTGTGTAGAAATGACACCAAGAACTGCTGGGATACCACGTTCCAAAGCAAATTGAACCTGAGCTTCATGGTTATCTCTTGGGGCAAGAGAAAATGTTAGAATCCCACGATCCAACAAGTCACCACCCCAGCTAGCAACCTATAATAAATCAGAGTTACGTTAACTTAATTGATCTAATTCCTTTCACCATCATCACATGATTGAAATTAACTAGCATTAAAGTATTATAGACTAGATACATCCTGAACCTAAAACTGCAATTTTTTCTTATAAATAAGACCTGAGGGAGTACAAGTAAAACTTACCCCACAACCGGTATCAATAGCAGTTCTTACAGTCCCATCTTTCATTTCTGGGATCAGTTCTTACGGTCCCTTCCTTTCTCAACCAATGTTGGTTACACTTCTGCTTATTAATCCAGTCATATGGCACATTCCTGTCATTAATTAATTAATTAATTAATATAACATAAAGTTGAATATGTGAACAACATATGTATCAATGAAATACACAACTTAAAAGCATATCTTATATTATACCTGTACAAACATTCATCTCTACTCTTTGGCCATCTAATTGGAGGCTTATATCCAGGTGGAGGAGGAACTAAGCATTCTTTCCTCTCAGCAATTGGAGGGCAATGACGTTCCAACGAAGTAAGTCTATAGGTTTCATACTTTCTCCGTCTCTGTAAAATCATGCATACTCAAATCAACATTGAAATTTCCTTCCACAAAGAACACACTCATAGCATCAATAAATGAATAACTATTAGTATAAACTACTAATAATACCTTTGGATCTGTGCATGGGGTATAGTCTTGATAATCACCACTGCATTCAGGGAAATTGAAGGGTTTAATTTGCAGAGAACATGAGGATTGCTTAGGAGAATCAATGGTTTTCAGAATGGCATTGATGGCAACACCATTGTTTCCAGAATTAAAGACTCCACCAAAGTAGAAAGATAAACCACATAGTAGAATGACCGTGATTGCCAATCTCAAAGATCGGTTCTTGCTTGGATGGTTGATTGGTTTTCCATCTTTATGCTTCATTGTCCAACAATTATTCCACTAACTATCTGCACAAATACAACAATAAAAGGATTGGTAGCTGTTTACTCAAATGCCCTATGTGACAATCAAAATAGTTCTTAAACTCCACTTCAAGCTCATATAATTTTATCAAAGGATTGGTAGCTGCTGGCAAACAAGGATTGGTTCAATGAAATACCTTAATTTAAAAGGAACAAGCTGAAACACTACAAAACAAGCAACAAAGTTCAACATTCAATCTATCATTAAGCCTTCAAACTGTTTTACACTATTCTATTACAGAGCATATAACAAGGAAAAGAACTTACAAATCAAACCCGCTTGTAAAAGGGGTGAGGGGAAGGGGTAAGGTAATTGAATTGTCCCTAAAACACACTCTGAACCAGCAAACCAAGTAGATTCACAATCACAAGCACACCTACCAAGAACCCACCAATAACAATTCTTGAAAATATATCATAAATATCCCCATCGTGTACCACCATCACACTGAAAACCCCTCCAATAATTCCACAAAGAGCCAAATAACCACAAACCAAAACAGCAGTATACCTAACCCTACCGTTCAACAACTCAACTCTTTTTCATAGCAGAATATCCATAAACAAGTTCAAGCACAGAAATAACACTAATCAAATCCCAAAGAGCGGTAATATAAACATGAATAACAAGGAACAGCAAAGCACAGAGACGTTCGAATCAACCAACATCGTCAATAGAATCGAATCAAACAACATCATCAATAGAATCGAATAAATTTAAAAATAAATTCAAAAATCTGAACAGAGACGCAAGCACACATGTTCTAGGGTTAGAAGATGAAGCAGAAAGTAGCGATTTTAGATCTGGAGATTAGGGCTCAAACGAACTTCAAATGAAATTTGGAGAAAGGAACATCAAATGAGATCGAGAGAGAGAGAGAGCTAGTGATTCGACCAAGCCAAATGCATTCCAAAAAAGCAAGATGAAGACATGCAAAAGACGTCATAGATCTTACCTCGCCGTGGTTCTCTTGTGACGCGCTTCGATCCAGAACTCAACGATGAAGACGCGCTTCGATCCAGAACTCCTTTGCAAGTTTTGCGAGAACTGGAGACAGAGCGAAGTGAGGAGTGAGAGGGTGAGAGCTGCTGGTTTCCTCTCCAAAGCGAATTGAAAGTGAGAGGGTGAGAGCGAGAGCGAGAGAGCAAAGTGAGGAGGCGAGGGTTTTTGGTTCTGTGTGCAAGTGGAGGAAGATGAAAAACGAGAGAGGGTACAGCGATGGAGGAAGCTGAAAAACGAGAGAGGGTGCGGCGTGAGGAGGCGAGGGTTTTTGGTTCTGTGTGCAAGTGAGGGAAAGAACACAGCAAACGGCAAGTATTTTAAAAAATTGGGAATGAGGAGCGCTTTTTACAAAAGCGTTCCTGAAGGGGTAGGGAATGAGGAGCGCTTTTTAAAAAGTGTTCCTGAAGGGTTTAGCGAGATTGGGAATGAGGAGCGCTTTTTAAAAAGCGTTCCTGAAGGGGTTTAGCGAAATTGGGAATGAGGAGCGCTTTTTAAAAAGCGTTCCTGAATGGGTTAGCGAGATGGGGAATGAGGAGCGCTTTTGCAAAAGCGATCCTGATGGGTGCGCACTTTTTCTATGATTTTGGCGTAGTGGAAGTAAACGAATGTAATTAAATTGAAGATTGCGAGTTAGACGTATGGTCTATAGTTGTAGAGGGAAGTACATGTTATTTTCAAAAAAATGCATATGTTTAGTTTTAATATTACTCCCTCTAGACTTATTTATAAGTAAAAAAGTACTAATTTTTTGGGACTCAAATATAAGTAAATGCCAACTAACTCGATTTCATTTAATGCTATTATTTTACAAATACTCTTATTTAATTATACTTTTACTACTTAGAGTCTTGCACACTCCCAAAGAAATAAAGGTATGTTAGTAAAGTTAGTTTATTTTTTATGAAATCAAGAATAAAAATAATAAAATGAATATAACTAACTTTCTTAATCTGTGTATTTTAGATTTTTTTTCTTATAAATTAGTTCAGAGTAGTACAATTTGTTCTGAACTAAGTTGTAATATATAAGTATGTATATAGTATATAAGTAATAATTGTTGATAATTATAAGTAATATATAGTTAAGGGACACAATTCATGTATATAATATATATAATAATTGGTGAATCATAATATTTTAAAGATACTACTTTTTTTTGATAAAAGGAAAGAAAAAAAGCAAAAAAAAGGGGAAAGAGGAAGCCTAAAGACGCACGAAAGCTACACCCCTAGCATCATCCTAGAGGTGTATGGAAATCCCAGGAGGAGGGTTAGCAAAAACAATTAATCTGTCCTCTGTTGCAGCACCAAGCTTTGCGAGATAATCTGCACAAGCATTGCCTTCCCGAAGCGTGTGAGGCAAATGCACCGGAGTCCAACCTTTTAAGCGTGTTTGTATCTACCTTTACCGGAGTTTCCACTGTTGCCGCCAAGGCTAAAAGGACACTCTCATCATAATAAAGCAAAGTCAACCCTGGAAAACGTATCCAAACCATTGTCTTCTCGATTTTTGCATGTGAGGACGCAAACTCCGGAGTCCAACCTATGATTTAGAATAAAAAAGCATTTGTAATAAGATAATACTTTGGTTAATATAGATAAAACTTTATTTTTTTATTCTAAAAAAGCATTTGTAAGTCACAAAATTACGTAGTAATAGAACGGAGGATAGTTAATTACCATTAATCTAACCCAATATATTGAGGAGCTTAATTGCATCATAATTTGTGACTCAGTACATTTTAGATAGCAACAGAACCCAAAATATGCATTGTTCTAGATGATAACAAAAGGAAGGCAAGCTAAGCACACATCCAAAAGGTAGCAGCTTAAGTGCTTCAGAGGCACTAAACTTTACTGATTATAACAGAGTTAGTAACATTGAAATTAGGCAACTAAAAGAGTAGCATATCATTTGGCCTACAGAACAATCTCCAAACCTTTAGCAAGTTACAGGTTATAGCTCCACCAACCGGTCCCGTTAGCAATATATATTCATTCCCGCAATCTCTAATCACTTGAGACATTTCACTTTTGAGGTTGCTGCATTAAGAAAATTATCATTTCATCTAGAACTGCGTCATCAAAAATTAATAAGAGAAACTAACAAACACATTTCCTCTTTACTCTCCTATCACCTTGACAAAAATCAAAATGACTTTCTCTCACCCGAGGCTAGAACAAAAGGGCAAATGCTATATTGCAATTTTCAGGTCACTTGTTAGAAAAAATATACATGACAGTTTGAAAAAGGTCCTAAGGGCTGCTTTCATAATTCAAATTTTTAAAAAGTATAAGGTACCCCAGAAGTCCGTAGGTGAAAAACTGTAAAATCAAAATCAATGTGCATATCTAGCCAAAGCAATTATCACTAACTAACGGTTAGTTGAATGACATGGTTATTAAAAAGCATTAGTTCTAATCTTATATATTGGCTATAAACATGAGCAACATAGGACTTGCCAATGGGAATCTAAATGCATTTCATTGGTATTCTAGACATAAGCTATATAAGTGTTGCTAAAATACTAAGGACCTGCTAAACCCATTAGAAATAGAGATAATAATCAAAATTGGATGTAAAGTAAATCTTACATTTAATCAAATGAAATGACTGTTGACAGATAAAATACACAAATATGGGTACAAAAGGCATTGGCATATTTTAAGAATATCTTTAAGGGAGCTCGGCAGATTGGAAGAAGGAAATGACAGATATAATTTGCAAATATAAAAGCAGCCACAGAAGGGCCTGGAGAGTGGAAGTGTAGTCGATAGTTTATGGTAAGGCATTGACATATGTTAAGCATTTGTTTGTTGAAAGGCATTGACATATGTTAAGCATAACTTTAAGGTAATCCCATACCTAGAAATGAATGAAACAACAAATTCAAATCCCAGTTCATACAAAAGTACATTTCAAAGCTATATTTTCAGTATAGAGATAGTGCTTACCGGTTAGACTCCCCGTGTAAATTCTAAATTGTGCTAGTGATTGGATTTGTTTTTTCCTGTAAAAGACAACAATTCTCCAATTACATAGTTTTCTTTCAACCATTACCCAAATAAAATAACAATAAACAATCAAACATAACAATATTGAACTATATGTAAACATAAAGAAAGACCTGAAAATATAATAATTCTCATGAATAAGAAAGACCTGAAAATAACAATAAACAATCAAACATAACCACATATAAATTATACAAATAACCATAAGCATAAACGCTTAACCAAACATAGGTAAGTATACAAATTACAGCACATGCCAAAATTACCAACGTACTAATATGAAAGTAGATCATAGCCAAAATTACCTTTTGAAATAATATAACCATAAAGGGAAAGCTAGAAAACAATTTAACACACAAAATAAGTATAGGAAGACACAACATTTAATGGACCCCATTCCAGCTTGATACTTCGTCTCGCACTTGAAAGAATATCTGCAAAAACAAAACTAAAATTATGTACTAACAGCGGATCCCTTCATAAAACAAAAAGTACCAACATCCACTCCTCAAAAGGTTTAATTATGTGCTAACATAGGCCTCATTCAAAGTTGGCTTTCAGTTGAATCAGTTCATATCTACCTTGGAAAGGGTGAACTCACAGATAGAGGCTTAGAACGTGTCTTGGCAATGAAGAGGGACATAGTGGTCTATAAAAAGTTGTGACCCTGTAAATTTACACTAATCGAAAAAGCCTGCAAAACAGAAATATAAATAACAAATACCTGGTGTAAACCAAAAGTGTGCAAAGGTAAAGATTGTTAGCTGCAAAACTTCCCATGACAATGGTGCTGATAAGCTAATTTTATTGTTTAGTAAAATCACATAAAATCTCCACGTACATAACATTAGTGAAAGGATTTTATTGCATCACTGTTAACAATAAGCATGCATCAAATTGAAACTAAAAGGACCAGAATGCATTTTTTTCAAAAACCAGAGTGTGACCATATGTGCAATTAAACAAAAAAAGTAAAATTTACAATTGTAACATACCCGTGCATCCGCACGGGTCGACCGCGTTACTAAGTATGATTAGTACTCAAAATGAAATTGTAACATACCTCATACTCTTACTATTTTTATTCACATACAATTTCGAAATGTCCTGCAAGAATCATTAGTATTGAAAGGAGGGAGAAAAAAATTAGCAATCGCAACCTGCAAGACTAAAGTAACCAATAAGCACAGACAAACAATCAATTTAACCTCGCAATGCCTAAAGGTTTTCCCCCACATAATCATGTGTACTTTAAGTGTCAATAGTAATACCTACATTCTTCACCAATAATATCTCATTGCATTGCAATATGTAACAAAACAATGTAAAAGGCTAAACTTTATAAAACTAATTAAAGATCAGCGTTAAACTTGGCTAAGAGTACTACTTTCAACAAAGTTGAAAATGAAGGATGTAGGCTTAACCATTGTTGTATTATAACTATCTCCTTTCTTTCCATCTTCATGTTTGTTAAGCTTTCGGCATTTATAAATCAAAATTCATAAGTGATTGTACTTGACCAAGCATTGCTGCCCCACCCTCCAATTTGTTTCAACTTCTGCATCATGCTATGGCTATGTAAAAATTAAAAGGCATAAATGAAGTCAGTAATATTAAGGCTTGCTCTCAAGAGCGTTACATCCTTTTTACAAAAATCATGAAGCAAAAAGTAGAAAGGCACAAATATAGGCACTTACACAAAGAGAAAGGAATCTTCCATTAGTATATACTGTAGAAAAAGTTATTTAAAGTGTAAGCACAGAAAAACTGACTCAGTAAAATGTTTTGCCAAAAATGCTTTAGCCAACTATCCTGTCACTTCCACTTAACCTTATAGAATGCATTTAATAAGCGACTCATCAAGAGAAATTACAGAGCAAAAGCTTTTTTTTGTTGAGTAATAACAGCAATATAGGTTCACTATATGATAGGAGTCATGAGGAAAACAACTACAATTACGACATTTCAATAACTGCTATTAAATACTAAGGTTATAGAAGAAAAGGCAATGAAAGTAAAAAACACACCATCACCTCCTGCACACTACATCAACAATTAGGCAATGAAACATGAACTTGAAGAATCAAAGTATCAATGCTATTATCCAATATCTAATATAGAAGTATGATGAAAGATTCGAAGATACCTTGTCTATATGGAAGGATCTATTTGTCCAGATAATGCATATCTTTTAAAAGGAAAAAGTTGTTTGCATGTATAATTACCCGCTCTGGTTTCCGATTTCTATCAATGCAGCTCTAAATTCCTGAAGCATAAAATAAATAATAAGAAGATGTATGCAGGAGAAGAAGAAAGAGGAAAGATAAGACTATATATATTGCAAGTTAGCAGCCATGCCGAACCACATAACACTTTGAACTAATATGTCCACTTTAAGCATTATATAATAAAAATTCAAGAAGAGGTCCTTCCTAAGTCATGCATCTCGGTAAGGTCAAGTAGTGTTTTTTCTTAATTCAAGCATTCAATATGTAAGGTCAACTTTGAATAAAGAAACTGATACTTCCATTCTTTGTAATGTAAGTTACGCCCACCAAACAAAAATTTCAAATTCATTGTTAAATTTAAAACATAGAAAGGCTTCTAACTTACTTTAATCTTGACTTTCAAATCACAGCCACTAAATCAGTAAGAATAATTTAAATCCATAAGTATAGCAAGCACAAGACTTCAAAAAAGTTGAACAAATCAAACAACTAAATTTAAGGACATAATTTTCTACCACACCAACTACTCAGAAGCCCCTCAGATTAATGGATTATAACTATAATTCCAGCATCCAATACTCTTAAGGGCTTTGATGTGGTTGAAATGCATGGATTACAATCATATTTCCAGCATCCAATAATCTTAGGGGCATCTTTGATGTCTGTTCCAATTTTTTGTTTGTTTGGTTTCCTGAATAAATCTTTGAAATGAACATACAAAGAAAAACCAATTCTCCTTTGTGTCAATAATCAAAAGTAAAAATAAAATATGATAACAAAAAATGCAAAAAGAAACTGAACATACTTTAATTTTTTTAACATTTAGTCTTAAGGAGTGAACATCAGCCAAGAGTACCCTGATATACTACTGGTTTGCCTTTGAGTTGTGGCTTAAAGCAACACAAAAGTGATTTTTAAAGATTATTTTGCAGATGGGAAACAATAGAAAAACCAAGTCTAGTTATGAGGTTGGATTGATTTGCAGCCATGGAATATAGGAGAATCACATTGCATTAGACTCTAGTATAAGATTTCTAAAATGCAAATTTTATCTCTAGGTTGCTGGACGAATTTGTAAAATGCAACTCCATCATGAAAAAGGTGTATATATAAGTATACATTTCATCAAACGCTATTTGTGGATACTGAAAAATGAAACAATTAGAAAACGAAGAACAATTAGCAGCTCTTTTTCAATTCCACTATGAAGGAAAAGCACATTTCAATAAATTTCTAAGACAAAAGGTTGTTAAGAAAAAGAATAAATACATGAGCAACATAAGGATGATGGTGAAACAATCATGGTGAAATTTGGAATATGAACAACAGTTAAGTTGAATATAACCAAAACTCAAAAGGAACAAAAAGTGAGTATAACCAAAATTCCTACCTTCTATATTCGTTAATAGTGAGCCAAAATATCGATTGAAACATTTTATCAAACACATTCTACTCAACTAATAACATACACAATAATATAAAAGATACAATACCAAATACAAAAACTGCAACTCTAAACCATAACATACCAAATGACAATGTTTGAGTCACTAAAGAGTAAAGAGTGATTAGGAGTTGGAACCTTAATAGTACAAAAACCCTAATTTTCATGTTTCACACACACAAATCAGAATCAGCAATGAAAGATTAAAAAAATATAGGACCAAATGACTCAAAGAATGACTTCTAAAACCCAAGATGAAAATAAACTCCAACATATAAAAATCTAACAAAATCCAAGTAAATAGTAACTAAAGTATAAAGAAGAATATTGTAACATCCTCAAAATAATTAATCGAATTATTTGGATGTTAACCCAATTGAATTAATTTGGTACTTAATTAGTAAAATTATTGAGTGCTAAAATTAATTATTGGCTGTCACAGGATCGTTGACCGAATAATATGGATCAAGGAAGTTTTGGAATCGAAATAAGGAATTAAGATCAATATGGTAATTGGACCACGCTACCACTTATATATTAATTAAATATATGTGTGTGAGTGTGTGTTGAATAAAAGAAAGAAAAGAGAGAAAGAAAGAATACGCAGAAGGAAAGAAAGAAAGGAAAAGAAAGAAGAAAAGGAAAGAAGAAGAAGGAGAAAGGAGAAGAGAAAGGAAGAAGAAGAGGTGAGCCCACTCCTCCAAAAATTCATCATCTTCATCATCTCATCACCATCACCATAACCCAATAACTTGGTGAGTTTTCCTCCATTTTTCCCCCTTCCTTTTGATTTCGAAAATTGGGGGTTTGTGGGGAAAATTTGTTGAAATCATGGATTAATAGGTTGTGTTGATGATTGGGTTATGCTTAGGATCGAAGCTAGGAGCGGATTGATCGCGTTGTGAAGTTCGAATCGAAGTTTGGAGCGATTTGGTGAAATAGGGTTCCGTTCGAGAGTTTTTCAAGTCTCGGCAAATTCGGTTCGATATCGGCTCTCGCTTCAAGGGTGAGTTTTACTCACGCTTAGGATGTTTTTGTGTCTCGTTAGTTTTTACGTTAATTGATTTCGAGAGATTTTGGAACGAAAACCATTATTTGGAAAATATGTCGTTTTTGGATAAAAAACCGTTTTGATTGAGACATTGATTGATTTGAATGATTGTGTGATATTGGTTGAATCTGTTTTTCTGTTTGTTTAATCTGTTTTTGATCGGAACAAAAATTGGAATTGAGCGGAATAGCGGATTTCGCGAAAAATCGCAAAATCTGTCTTAACAGGCCCCCCCTTCTGCCTGTTCGCGCCTCACCTGCGCTCCAGCGCGACTTCAGCGCAGATTGACAGAACTTTCTGCCAGTTCGCGCGTAACTTGCGCTCCAGCGTGACTTCAGCGCAGATTGACAGAATTTCAGCAACCAAACACTGTTTTTCGTTTCGCGATAACTTTTGATCCAGGAACCCGATTGAGGTGTTCTAAGATGCGTTGGAAAGCTTATTCAGAGGCCTAACTGAATATTCTATTTTTAAGGCTAAATAAACTGTTTTTGATATTGAAAAATTGTGTCGAAAAGTGGTCAACTAGAGTGCGAGTGTGAATGTGATTTTACAAAAAAATGGATTAAAGTGTTTCATTAATTGTTTGATTTGATGGACCGTGGGTTCATAGTATTGTAGATATACGTATATAGTATATCGAGTTGGGTGACGACCCATGTGTAACACACTAGGCGGGGCAGTCATGATCCCCTTCCCTAGGCTCCATGCCAATGGGAGAATGTACTATTGGTAGGGGAGTTCACCGGGATTAGCATGGTTTTGCAGTCGGTGTTGTGTTAAAGATTATTGTGCGATACACCGGGATTAGCATGGTTTTGCAGTCGGTGCCGTACTTGTTGTGTTGCGCAATACACCGGGATTAGCATGGTTTTGCAGTCGGTGCCGCACTTTATTTATTTTACGACATACCGGGAGTAGCAGCGTTTTGCAGTCGGTGTCGTGTTAAGTTATAAAAGAACTAATAAATGAACCGAGAGTGTTAGTAGGGGTCTCGGTAGAACTCACTGAGATTGTATCTCACTGTTTAAATGTTGTTGTTTTACAGAGACACAGGGACCGAGGAAGTCCAAGAGGCACGAGTAGGTTGGGCTCGGACTGATTGCGGATGACTTAGCATTATGTTTAAGTTTACATTTCCTCTTGTTGTCTATGTACCGCAACACTACGACTTTAGTGTAAATCTTTTTATTTCCGCTTTCTTGTATGATACTGAGCAGGATAGTTCGCTGAATTTTATGGTCTTATGTGTATTAAGACTGCTTGGCTGTTGTCCAGTGAAAACTATTTTGCAGTGTTCAGTATTTATGCAGGAATTTTATATCTCTGATGTGTTTCTAATGTGCACTTGGGTATTTTTAATAAATAGAAATACCGGGGTGTTACAGTTGGTATCAGAGCGGTTCGACCTAGTCGGACTTAGCTTATAGGGTCTTTGCTTTTTCCAGTCGTGATTTTCTTAGTATGCTATTAGACATTGAGCTTGATCAACTTAATACTTTGTGCATATTTCGCAGAATCATGGCCAGAAGAGGTAGAGGCGTTCCTCCTCCTGTTGATCCAAATTTTGAGTGGATGCAGAATGTCATTGAGAACCAGCAGAAAATGATGCAAGACATGATGCTTATGCATCAGCAGCAACAAATCCTACAGCAAAATGCTCAGCAGCATCAAGCTCCAGAGCCACAAGTGAACCCAAGGAGAATCTTCACAAAGTTCCTGAAAATGAAACCCTCCGAGTTTAGAGGTGGGCCGGATGTCATGAGAGCACAACATTGGCTGGATGACATTGAAAAGATCTTTGTAACAATGCAAGTGACCGATGAAGACAAGTTGAGGTTGGCATCCCATATGTTGAAGGGAGAGGCCAATAACTGGTGGACAAATGCTAGGGCCATGATGGAGACAATGGGAACTCCCCCGACTTGGGAAAATTTCTGAACATCATTTTTGGAACAATTCTTCCCCACGGCTATGAGGCTTGATAAAGAAAATGAGTTTTTGGCTTTTACACAAGGAGGCTTGACCGTGGGCCAATACACGGCTAAATTTGAAGAGTTGTATCAATTCTTCGGTCTAGCTGGATATGCCCCCAATGACCAGTGGAAAACTGACAGGTACAAATATGGGTTGAGAGAGGATATTGCTCAAAGTCTTAGTTCTTTTCCGAGGACCAACTATGCAGCCATGGTACAACAAGCTTATATCGCCGAAAGTGATTTGTCAAGGTTGTATGCAAGCAGAAAGGCATTCCATCAGAGCAAGAGGAACACTAGACCATCTAGTTCTCAGATGGGTCCCAAACATGACTCAGGCAAGGGTGGTAATTATAAAGGAAAGCAGGTGCAAACGGCAGACCAAATGAAGTTTAGGAATTGTTTTAAGTGCGGAAGGTATCACCACGGCAGTTGCGAACACAAATCTAATAGGTGCTATGTTTGTAATGGAGAGGGCCATTATGCCAATGAGTGCCCGACAAAGAAGAATTTCCAAGGAGCACCAAATGCTCCTGGTCAGGGGAGAATCAACACTTTGGATGCTCGGACCATCACACCTACTGATAATCTTCTAAGGGGTACGGGATCTCTTTTTAATAATTCAGTCAATATTTTATATGATTCTGGTGCAACTCACTGTTTTATCTCGCAAGCATGTGTGGATCGGTTGGGATTAGCATTGTCTGAGCTATCCGAACCGATAACTATTTTAACTGCTGCCAAGGGTCGTGTCCAGACCCAGTCATTATGTGAAAATTGCCTACTTGTCATAGGCGACAGACAGTTTGTTGTGAAATTTATTTGCTTGCCTATGAGAAGCATGGACATTGTTCTGGGTATGAATTGGATGGCTGAAAATCATGTAACAATCAACTGTGCCGATCGAACTATTAGCTTCGCCTCCGAGTCTGTAGGATTGACACAGGCAGATGCTGAAGCGACGATCTCTTACACCGAAGCAAGCCAGTCATTATTCCAAGGTGCGGAAGCTATTCTTATTATGTTGTCTGCATCTACTGAAACGGGTTTAGATTTGTCATCTGTGCAAGTGGTAAATGAATTTCTAGATGTCTTTCCAGAAGAAGTTTCATCCTTACCTCCTGACCGAGAGGTAGAATTCTCAATAGAATTGATTCCTGGTACAGGATCAATATCCATTGCTCCTTATAGAATGTCTCCTTTAGAGTTGAAGGAACTGAAGTCTCAACTTGAGGAATTAATATCGAAAAGGTTTATCCGACCGAGTGCTTCTCCATGGGGTGCTCCGGTGTTGCTAGTCAAAAAGAAGGATGGTAGCATGAGGTTGTGCATAGATTATCGACAATTGAATAAAGTGACGATCAAGAATAAATATCCCTTGCCAAGGATAGACGATTTGCTCGACCAACTTAGAGGTGCTGTGGTATTTTCAAAAATTGATCTGAGGTCGGGCTATCATCAAATAAAGGTACGAGCCTTAGATATTCCGAAGACAGCTTTCCGTACGAGGTATGGACATTACGAGTTCGTAGTGATGCCCTTCGGTTTGAGTAATGCTCCAGCGGTATTCATGGATTACATGAACCGAGTGTTTCACACGTACCTTGATCAGTTTGTGGTAGTTTTTATTGATGATATCTTGGTGTACTCTAAGACCATTGAGGACCATGTTCAACATCTCCGCATTGTTCTGAACGTACTCCGAGAAAAGAAATTGTATGCCAAACCGTCGAAGTGTGACTTCTGGATGCCGGAAGTGAAGTTTTTGGGACACGTGATTTCCCAATCGGGGGTTGCGGTGGATCCCAGTAAAGTAGAAGCGGTGTTGAACTGGGAACGACCAACATCTGTCACCGAAATAAGAAGTTTCTTGGGTCTAGCCGGTTACTACAGAAGGTTTATCCAAGGTTTTTCACAATTGGTTCTCCCACTTACTCGGTTGACTCGCAAGGCCCAACCGTTTATATGGAATGCCGATTGTGAGGAATGTTTTCAAGAGTTGAAGGTTAGGTTGACTTCTGCTCCAATCCTAATTCTTCCAGATCCGTCTTTGGATTTTCAAATTTACAGCGATGCTTCTGGGAAGGGTTTGGGATGTGTTCTCATGCAGAACCAACAAGTTGTAGCTTATGCCTCCAGACAGTTGAAGACTCATGAAGAGAATTATCCGACTCATGATCTAGAGTTGGCAGCTATTGTGTACGCACTGAAGATTTGGAGACATTACCTGTATGGGTCCCGTTTCGAAGTCTTTAGTGACCATAAAAGCTTGAAATATTTGTTTGATCAGAAGGAGCTGAATAACAGACAAAGAAGGTGGGTGGAATTTCTGAAGGATTATGACTTCGAATTGAAGTATCATCCGGGAAAAGCTAATGTTGTGGCTGATGCACTAAGTAGGAAATCCATTCATATAGCAGGATTAATTATGCATGAAATGGAATTGTTGGAATCTTTCCGGGACTTAAATGTGGATTCAAAGCCAAAAAGGAACCGGTTGGTGTTGAGCCACATGAGGATCTCTAGTTCCATAAGGGATTCTATTCGCTTAGCACAGGGAGTTGATGTGAAACTACAATCACAGAAAGTGTTGCCAGATTTTACCGAGGATAGTGATGGGGTTATTTGTTTCAACGGTAGGATCTGTGTGCCCGACGATGAGAGTTTTAAAAGGCAAGTGCTAGAGGAAGCACACCGGAGTATATTTTCTGTACATCCTGGATCCACCAAGATGTATAGAGACTTAAAGCAGATGTATTGGTGGCATGGAATGAAGTTAGAGATTGCTGAATTTGTATCAAAATGCTTAACTTGCCAAAGAGTTAAGATAGAGCACCAAAAGCCTACTGGTCTGCTACGGCCACTAGATGTGCCAGTGTGGAAGTGGGAAGACATTTCCATGGATTTTGTAATGGCGTTGCCAAGGTCTCAAGCCGGTAACGACTCCATTTGGGTAGTTGTAGATCGGTTAACCAAATCAGCTCATTTTATTCCAGTTCGTTCTAGCAGTAAAGTATCCAAGTTGGCTGAGGTGTATTTGAAGAACATAGTAAGGTTACATGGGGTTCCTACCAGTATAGTGTCGGATCGAGATCCGAAATTCACTTCTCGATTTTGGAAAGCTCTGAATGAAGCATTGGGAACTAAAGTACTTCTTAGTACGGCTTATCACCCGCAGACCGATGGTCAGACCGAGAGAACTATCCAGACATTAGAGGATATGCTTAGGGCTTCGGTACTTGATAACGGAAAGAAATGGGAGGATCATCTTCCATTGGTGGAATTCTCATATAACAACAGTTATCATTCCAGTATCGAAATGGCACCTTTTGAAGCCTTGTATGGTAGGAAATGCAGGACTCCATTGTGTTGGTGGGAAGTAGGTGAGAACCGATTGTTAGGGCCCGAAATGATTCACGACACTACTGAAAAGATCCGCCAGATCAGGGATAGAATGAAAGCTGCTCAGAGTAGGCAAAAAAGCTATGCTGATAAAAGAAGAAGGCCGTTGGAGTTCGAGTCGGGCGATCATGTGTTTTTGAGATTATCACCAACAATTGGCACAGGTAGGGCATTACGGGTAAAGAAACTCAGTCCTCGGTATATTGGACCTTTCCAGATTATCGAGCGAATAGGGCCTCTTGCATACCGTATTGCTTTGCCTCCACCATTGTCAAATCTGCATGATGTATTCCATGTGTCTCAGTTGCGGAAGTACATTCCCGATCCAAGTCAACCGTTAGATTTTGAAACAATTGACCTTCGACCGGACTTGTCCTTCCAACCTAATCCGAATTACATCATGGAAAGTGGCGAGAGGGCGCTACGGACAAAGTCAATTCCCATCGTCAAGGTAGTTTCAGATGGTTTTTCCGCCGAGGAAGCTACTTGGGAGTTGGAGGACGATATGCGGACTCGGTATCCGTATTTGTTCTCTTGAGGTATGTTGTGTTTAATTTTGAGGACAAAATTCTTTCAAGTTGGGGAGAATGTAACATCCTCAAAATAATTAATCGAATTATTTGGATGTTAACCCAATTGAGTTAATTTGGTACTTAATTAGTAAAATTATTGAGTGCTAAAATTAATTATTGGCTGTCACAGGATCGTTGACCGAATAATACGGATCAAGGAAGTTTTGGAATCGAAATAAGGAATTAAGATCAATATGGTAATTGGACCACGCTACCACTTATATATTAATTAAATATATGTGTGTGAGTGTGTGTTGAATAAAAGAAAGAAAAGAGAGAAAGAAAGAATACGCAGAAGGAAAGAAAGAAAGGAAAAGAAAGAAGAAAAGGAAAGAAGAAGAAGGAGAAAGGAGAAGAGAAAGGAAGAAGAAGAGGTGAGCCCACTCCTCCAAAAATTCATCATCTTCATCATCTCATCACCATCACCATAACCCAATAACTTGGTGAGTTTTCCTCCATTTTTCCCCCTTCCTTTTGATTTCGAAAATTGGGGGTTTGTGGGGAAAATTTGTTGAAATCATGGATTAATAGGTTGTGTTGATGATTGGGTTATGCTTAGGATCGAAGCTAGGAGCGGATTGATCGCGTTGTGAAGTTCGAATCAAAGTTTGGAGCGATTTGGTGAAATAGGGTTCCGTTCGAGAGTTTTTCAAGTCTCGGCAAATTCGGTTCGATATCGGCTCTCGCTTCAAGGGCGAGTTTTACTCACGCTTAGGATGTTTTTGTGTCTCGTTAGTTTTTACGTTAATTGATTTCGAGAGATTTTGGAACGAAAACCATTATCTGGAAAATATGTCGTTTTTGGATAAAAACCGTTTTGATTGAGACATTGATTGATTTGAATGATTGTGTGATATTGGTTGAATCTGTTTTTCTGTTTGTTTAATCTGTTTTTGATCGGAACAAAAATTGGAATTGAGCGGAATAGCGGATTTCGCGAAAAATCGCAAAATCTGTCTTAACAGGCCCCCCCTTCTGCCTGTTCGCGCCTCACTTGCGCTCCAGCGCGACTTCAGCGCAGATTGACAGAACTTTCTGCCAGTTCGCGCGTAACTTGCGCTCCAGCGTGACTTCAGCGCAGATTGACAGAATTTCAGCAACCAAACACTGTTTTTCGTTTCGCGATAACTTTTGATCCAGGAACCCGATTGAGGTGTTCTAAGATGCGTTGGAAAGCTTATTCAGAGGCCTAACTGAATATTCTATTTTTAAGGCCAAATAAACTGTTTTTGATATTGAAAAATTGTGTCGAAAAGTGGTCAACTAGAGTGCGAGTGTGAATGTGATTTAACAAAAAAATGGATTAAAGTGTTTCATTAATTGTTTGATTTGATGGACCGTGGGTTCATAGTATTGTAGATATACGTATATAGTATATCGAGTTGGGTGACGACCCATGTGTAACACACTAGGCGGGGCAGTCATGATCCCCTTCCCTAGGCTCCATGCCAATGGGAGAATGTACTATTGGTAGGGGAGTTCACCGGGATTAGCATGGTTTTGCAGTCGGTGTTGTGTTAAAGATTATTGTGCGATACACCGGGATTAGCATGGTTTTGCAGTCGGTGCCGTACTTGTTGTGTTGCGCGATACACCGGGATTAGCATGGTTTTGCAGTCGGTGCCGCACTTTATTTATTTTACGACATACCGGGAGTAGCAGCGTTTTGCAGTCGGTGTCGTGTTAAGTTATAAAAGAACTAATAAATGAACCGAGAGTGTTAGTAGGGGTCTCGGTAGAACTCACTGAGATTGTATCTCACTGTTTAAATGTTGTTGTTTTACAGAGACACAGGGACCGAGGAAGTCCAAGAGGCACGAGTAGGTTGGGCTCGGACTGATTGCGGATGACTTAGCATTATGTTTAAGTTTACATTTCCTCTTGTTGTCTATGTACCGCAACACTACGACTTTAGTGTAAATCTTTTTATTTCAGCTTTCTTGTATGATACTGAGCAGGATAGTTCGCTGAATTTTATGGTCTTATGTGTATTAAGACTGCTTGGCTGTTGTCCAGTGAAAACTATTTTGCAGTGTTCAGTATTTATGCAGGAATTTTATATCTCTGATGTGTTTCTAATGTGCACTTGGGTATTTTTAATAAATAGAAATTCCGGGGTGTTACAAATATGAAAAGAGATGGAGACCAGGTTCACCATTGTTGTTGTCGTAGGTGAAGTCGCAGTTCATATTTTTGCTGCAAGAGTGCTTCATTTCTCTAAGGTCGAAAAAACATGAGAAGTTCCTCCCTTTTTCAAAAGCAGAAAACGAAAGCAAGAAGAAGAGGGAACCCGTGGAAGCTTGGAATGAGGGAGAGGGAGCGAGACCAGAGGGAGGGAAGAAGGGATGAATATTAGGAAATGGAGAAGGAAAAAGAAGGATGATGACGTGAGTAGAGAAGAGAGAAAGTAGAGAAGAGAGAAATGAAGCGAGAGAAAGAGAAACTTTCGAGAGGGAGAGAGAGGTGAAGACACTATCGAATAAAGTGAAACTTTCGAGAGGGAGAAAGCGGGATAACATTTAATTTGAGTTGTTTGGAACAAAATGACAAATGTAACCCTGATTTGGGGAATAAATTGTGAAGGAAAAATAGGTGGCATTGATTAGTGAGGTCTATTTGGGTAAAATTAGATGTGGTTTTTTGGTATTAATATATATTAGATTAGATCACGAGTGATTTATATTTAAAGAAGTAAAAAAATACTCACCCTTAAATTTTGTTTTTCATTTAGTAATTAGGCGCCCAACTTCTTTGACTAAGGTAAGAGTAAAATCCCCTTGGTGATGAAAGTGTCGGTGATGTAGAGAAGATACTTTTTTTTGGCATTGAATAAAGATGAACATAAAATAAAATGAAGTTAACCATGTGAGTGAAAAAATTAAAAAAAGCTGCAACACCACTAAATGACAAAAATATGACAGAGGGTTTACTCTATGAATCATTGAAATTGTGGGGCTAAAATCTAAATATCCATTTACAGGAAAACTTGATATCAAAGGTTACTTCATTGACCAAGAGACATCTTTGGATTTTTTGGTTGCTACATTGGGTTTTAGGTGTACTTTCCCATGCTGCACAACTTTCATCGTTGTGCACGTGATACTAGGGGTGGACAAAAATTACCAACCCGACTCGAAAACCGAAAAACCGAAGGAAATGGGTTGATTCGGTTGGGTCCAGACGGGTACACGGGTTCGCGGGTTGAATATTTAGGTTCAGGCGAGTTGGGCTGGGCGGTTGCGGTTGTCATTTTTAGGCCCATTATTACCCAGACCCGCCCGAACTATTACAATGTGTTACGTTATGTTAATATTTTGATAGCAGTATCATCAGTATGCTTCTTTCAAACAAATTATATAATTATATAATATAATATATTAATATATATATTAATATAATATAATATATTACATATCTCAATAGTACATCAAATCTCTGATCAAATCTCTAATAAAAAAAAAGTAGCACCAAATCCAATTCTTCACGTTCACGCCATCACGTGACTCACTGTCACTGAAGTGAACCAAAAATTAAAATCTAAAAGAAATTATATTTGTTAAGTCATTCACTTACATTCTCAGTTTCTCACAATACAAAGAAAACACACTTTTCACTTCCACAAACAAAACACACAGCACGCAAACGAAAGGAAGAGAGAAACCCTAGCTCCCCAAACCGACCGCCGCTCCACCTCCTTCAACGGTTCAACCTCCATGGCTTCTCATTTCTTTCACCCTATATCGACCTAATCTCCATCTCTCCATCTCTCCATCTCTCACTCACTTGAATCCATCTCTCACCCACTTGAAGTTGAAGGTATAGACGTTCGATCTTTCTTCGTTTTTGTATTTCTTTCAAATCTTCGTTATTTCTTTTGCTAGGTTGAAGGGTTTATCATTTTTTTTGTGGTTGCAAATGGTGTTTGTTTCTGTGTTGCAAATCTACTTTTTTCTAGATTAGGGTTTTGGATTTCGATATGCTTTTCTTTTAGATTAGGGTTTTCTCAGTTAGGATTTGTTATTTGTTCTCTCATTTCTGCTTAAAATTTTTATTTGTGATATGACTTTTTCTATTTGGGTTTTGTAATAATCTGTTTTAGTGTTAGGTTTTTTTAAAAGTTTTCCTTTTTTCGATTTTAGTTTCTAGTTATCTCTTTTGCTTTCACTTTCAGTTTTTATCTATTTTAGTTTATTACTGGTTTGGTATTTTACTAGTTTTATCTTTACAAATTTAACCCTGTTTTTTATTTTCATGGATGCTAAACATGGTCAAGTTGGTGTCTTTGTCTTGTGGAGCAAGAGCAACTACGAAACTACCAAGCAGGTTGGAGATTCGCAACTGTGACTCTTTAATATTTACATCATGTTACTCTTGTCAACTAGTTTGCACCATTAGATGAATCTAACTTTTACTCTCTATTCTGAAATATGTTTACCTGTTAGATAAACCTTTTGATGCATGGTTGTGATTTATGGTTGAGTTGTTTGTTTGTTGGAAAGTTGGAAGGAAAATTCTGGTAACAAGGGACTGCTTGCTTAACACTTGACTTAACACTTTGTGTTGATTTATAACACTTTGCTTAACAGTTAACTATATGAAAGTATGCTTTTGTACTTCATTTATCATAGTGTGAAGACTATTATAAAGCTATATTAATTCTGTAAAGTAAAGAATACATACATATGAATACATATAGTGTTCATATAGTGATCAGAATATAGTGTTATAACAATAATAGTGTTCAGAATATATATGTATTCTTTTCTTGTATTCTTAACTATATATGTATTCATAGTGTTCTTTACTATATATGAATACTATAGTGTTCTTTACTTAACACTATATGAATGTATGCTTAACTATATAGTTATAGTACTTGATTTATATTCTCTAATTGTTGATTTATGTATTACTTAACACTATATTGTCAACACTTTGCTTATTGCTTAACACTTAACTATATGAATGTATGCTTCTTTACTTGTTCAGTTAACACTTAACTTTACTTGATTTAGAATACTTATATGAATGTATGCTTATTGAGTACTGTGCATCCTATTTATACTATTTTGTTCATAATTGTTTCAAGGATGGAGCCTTCTGCAATTCAACAACAAGCTGCTGGTGCAACTGAACAACTAGCAGCCACAACTGAAGCTGCTGGTGTTGTTCCTAGTGCCCCTCTTCCTCCTGTTCGTAAGAAGAGAAAGCCTAATGCCAATGGTCCTAGGCGAACTTCTATTGCGTGGGAAGAGAAAGCCTAATATACAGAATTATCAGCTACTATGAAAATATGAAGTTGATTGAATGTGTAAAGCCCATTATTTTTAAAGCATAGGAAATTCAATTTGGGCCATTGAATGTGTAAAGCCCATTATTTTTATTGTTAATTGAATTCAATCAGATTTTTTAGAACTTTTTTTTGGACAAAAGGAACAACAGATTGTTTTTTGGTCAATAGAGCAGCAGATTTTTTTAAAATTTACAAAACGAAATTTGGGCCTGTTGTGGCCCAACCCGAGTCCAACCACCCAGTATACCCGCCCTATCCGAATAACCGAACCCGCACCAACCGAATTGACAAATGGGCGGAATAGGGCCTGGCTTTATCATCTGTGGTTTTGGGCGGTTGTCCATTTTTGGGCCCGTAACCGCCCATACCCGCCTGATGTCCAGCCCTACGTGATACAACACAAAAGTTTCATGCTTGGACATTTTAAAAAAATTAACTTCTTTAGAAAAAGATGAACATCAAATGTATGAACAGCCGAGAGTGAATCTTTATTTTAGATAATACTGCAGGTTTTCTTTATAACTAGGTGTTCTGGACTGGACCAGGTGGTCCATTCAGCAATACCAGGAAGTGCATTTAGCAGACGGATATGGATTGGACCAATCATTTCAGCCCATAATCCACAACATGCAAGCCCAATCAAGGCCATCACACTTGAATGGTTAAGATCGATTCTACTGATCCGACGATCCACAAACAGGCACGATTTCCTATAAATATCGGCTCCCATTGCATTCATAAGGTACGCTCTCTCATTCCTAGCCAAATCACTCAACTATTCTCAATACTGACTTGGGCGTCGGAGTGGCTTCGCAGGTTCCCCCCCCCCCCCCCCCCCCCGGGCTCACACTAACCTCCTGCCAGGTAGCAAGAGACCTACCAACTGCAGTCAACCCAATACTGCAAGGTACAGAACATTGGCGACCACAATGGGAGGTATCTATCTTTCAAATCATCACTACCCTTGAACTTTTCTCTTTCTACTCCATGGCTCCCAGAGGCAGGCCCCAGATTCAAAGCGTTGCCATACCCGCACCCCGACCAGAGGGTACTCCTGAGGGTAACGTCACCAGCCAGCCTGACGAGGGTACTAGTCAGCCTGCCCAACCCTCTAATGTGAGCCGACTTTTGGATCTCCTGGCCAGTCGCACTCAAGCTATGCTGCAGCAGGAAGTTCACCTAAGGCAGATTGAAAGGCGTGTGGCTTCCTTGTCTGAGCACCCTCCTCCGACAACGGTGGTTTCAAGGCGCCATCGGTCTCACCCTCGAAGGCACCACATCCATCGTTCCCCCTCAAGGCGAAGGCACGTGCATCGATCTCCCCCTCGGCAACGCAGGCATGAAGGATCGGGCTCGCCTCCAAGGACCCCTCCATCCCCTCCAGAGGATACGTACCAGATTCACGACTCCCACTCCAGGACCTCCTCACGTGCATCCCCGGATTCTCATGAGAAGCCAAGGAACCAGGTCAATACCCACCGGAGGCACTACCGGGGATCGCCATCGAGGAGATCCCCCGACCGGCGCAGGTATCAAGTTTTGGACTATGAAGACACCTCCCCTCGAAACTCAAGAAGGTTTTCCGATGAAGGACCTTTGACTCGAAGGGTGGATGAATGCCGAATCCCAAGGGCTATGGAGAAGCTGCCAGCTCTCAAGATGTATGATGGAACCGGAGATCCAGACCGCCATTTGGCACACTTCTCCCTAATGATGCGCTATAGAGGCGCCAGAGAGCCTGTTCACTGTAAAATCTTCCCCCTCACTCTCGAAAATTCCGCATTAGAGTGGTTTCAAGAGCTAAGGCCAAATTCCATCTCCTCATGGAGTCAGCTGGCGAGAATGTTCACAGCTCGTTTCACTACCTCCCGGTTGAAACCCAAATCTGAAGAAGTATTGAGGGCCGTCAGGCAGCGTGATAATGAGACGCTAAGAGAATACATTGAGCGTTTCAATAAGGAGGCTTCTTGTGTGCGAAAATTGGAAGATAAGCAAAGGTTGTTTTGGATGAAAGACGGTCTAAGAAAGGGAAGTCTTTTCCAGATTGACGTAGGGATCAATAAACCCAGGAACTTGGGCGAATTCCTTCAAAGGTCACAAAAAAACATGGATTATGAAGAGGAAGATATGGCTTCCCGTGAGGCAGCTAAGGTTGGTAACGATAGGGGGGACATGTTAAGACTTTGGCAAGTGTACCAAATGTCGTTGCAAGTAATAAAATACGGTAAGTAGCCGGTCGATTCCACAGGGATTGCGCGTTGACAACAATAGCAAAATTGTAAATTCTTAGATTGTAAAGATTTGGTAATTTGAGTAATCAGTAACAGTACCCAAACGTGAATTAATAATACGAGAAAAAGGACTAGGGATCGAATCCTCTCACCTCGCCTATCACATGAACCTTAGCCAATTCAAGTTAATTATTCAATTTCTAGATTCAATTCACTAATTAAGGTCAAGGGAAATTCCTTGTCTCAAGACCCCTATTACCCTAAGAGTTACCCTAATTCCTTAGGTGAGTCATGCCAGAGGGTAACGCATTAAGATTAAGAATTTTAATGAATTCACATAAGCTACCACATATTCCTATGATGATTACTAGCATGTGATCTAACTACCCAATTTCCAGCTACTAATTCATATTTCTATGCAAGTAAATCGAATAACAACTGAATTGATTAGAACAATGGTTCACATGATAGGGTTGGGAGATTCATCTCTCCCTAATCTAAGCAAATTAGTTACAATCCATCCTAAGAGTGGAAACCAACATAAGATACAAAACAAACATAAAGGAAGACATTAGAACCTTCAATCCCTTGTTCCCAAGTGGTGAGAAGGCCCCAAAATCGCACCCTCCAGCTGCTCCAAAGTGTTGCTCCAATCCCAAGACGAAGTCCCTTGAAAAATTGCTGAAACTGCTTTAAAAACCCTAATTTTCACGCACCATCGCGACGCGGCCCGTGCTCGTCGCGTCGCGACATAAGACAGAAGCATCTGGCATCGCAACACTGCTCCAGGTCGCGTCGCGAACCCTCCTGGTCGCGACGCGAAATAAGACAGAAAGTCCTGGCTTGCAAAATTCCTCCTGGTCGCGTCGCGAACCCTCCTGGTCGCGACGCAACATTGAACAGAAATCAAATCCCTCCATTTTGCTGCATTTCCGGGCAAGTGTCTGGTTCGCCGAATGATGCCACAACCAATTTAGAGGTCTTCAAGTCCCATTTAGCTCCAAAAGTGAAGGAATTACTTACAAATGAACTTCCTACTACAATTATCTAAAACTAGGCTAAATCCCCAGATAATGACTGTGATACAATGAAAAACCTGCACAATTGGTCCTAAAAATACATAACTTACATCATATGATTGAGAGTCAACACAACCCCAAACTTAAACTTTTGCTTGTCCTCAAGCAAACAATCAATTCAGACTGTGGCTGTTTTTCTATTTAGCTGTTACATATAATACATCAACCTTAAACACATCAGCACATCAATTATCATCATCAATCTAATACAGTGGCAGGACAACAGAATTGGAAATACCGAATCTTAAGCAGGCAGCATTTTCAAGTTTTCTCTGTACGCACATCTCACCAGTGTTTCACTCTTGAGGTGTTTCGGGTATTCACTCAATTCACAGTACCTGCATCATCGTTTCATAGGCTTGACAGAGTTCTATATCATTCTAGACAAATGAAATGCATACACACATTTTGAGGATTTTAAGGGTGATAGCGGGGCTTAGGTAAGGGTGGATACATTTGGATAAGTAGGTTGCACTTGGAGTTAGGCCTACCTCTCTTTTTGACACTTTCACGCAATACTCACCCAATTTCCCAAAGCATTTAACAAAACAAGAGAAGGATTTTATTTATTTATTTTTCTCTTTTTTTTTGATGTATATATATACATATATATTTTTTTCTTTTCTTGTTCCTTCTCTTGTATACCACCCCAAACTTATATTGTTGCTATTCCACGAGCAACCCCAAACTTAAAAATTTCCCCACTCTCACAGCTTTTGTTACCTAACTCCAAGTTAAGAATTAACTAGGCTATGATTTTCAGAGAAACCGCATACAACTTTTAACAATAGGCTCAGAGGGGCTAGCAGAGGATAAACATTAATTAGGTGTGGTTTGAAAAGCTCAGGGGTGCCAAAAGAAATGCCTCAGTGTGTATGAAAATCAAATGCAAAAACAATTAAGCACAATGTCAAGTTCTGCAGACTAATGCAGGCAAGGAATACACACAATATATAAGCACGTGTTTAGGCTCAAACCTCACAGTTGGGATCATAGAGATGGAACTTGAGAGATGCTGCTCACAGATGATAAAGAACTTCCGTAACGTTTGTCATGACCCCTGCTATTACTTGATGATAAAACTTGAAGTGCGAGTATCAAAAGGAAAAATGCAACATGCGACCCCAAATGCCACAGATCATCACTATTGAAGCTGCTTTAACAAAACAAAAACAAAATATAGGGCAGTGGTGCCCCAATATCACAGAGTAAGTTATAATAATACGTACAGACCAAAGTGCGAAATAAAGTCAAAATAGGGAAAAGTACAACTCAAAGTGCAAAATAAAAATAAAAATGTCTGAGTAAAACAGGAAAATGATAAATGAGCCGCCTGCTCAAGGACATGAAAAATGGCGCTCACCAGTGGGTTGCCTCCCACCAAGCGCTTCTTTTACGTCACTAGCTTGACGCTTTTTGTCACTCTTATGGGTCTCTCAGCATGAGGACCATTTGAGGCTCTTCCAATCCGTCACCCATATAAGGCTTGAGTCTTTGTCCGTTGACCTTGAAAGATCTCTGGGACTTTGGCTCTTCCACTTCTATTGCTCCGTACGGTGTTACTTCCTTGACAACAAAGGGTCCCGACCACTTGGATTTCAATTTTCCTGGAAATAACTTGAGTCTTGAGTTGAACAGCAAGACTTATTGTCCAGGGTGAAATTCTTTTCTTACAATGTGTTTGTCATGGTACACCTTCATTTTTTCCTTGTAGATCTTGTTGTTCTCATATGCATTTAAACGCATCTCCTCTAATCCTTGAAGATGAAGTGTTCTCTTTTCCCCACTCGATCCAGGATCAAAATTCAGGAATTTCAACGCCCAATATGCTCTGTGTTCAAGTTCAACAGGCAAATGACAAGGTTTTCTATAAACCAATTTGTAAGGGGACATACCTAAGGGTGTCTTATAAGCTGTCCTGTATGCCCACAGAGTATCGCCGACCTTCACTGCCCAATCTTTCCTTGCGTTCCCCACTGTCTTTTCTAATATCCTCTTGATTTCTCTGTTTGATACCTCCACTTGGCCATTACATTGAGGGTGATACGGTGTCGACACTTTATGCTTTACATTATACTTGGATAACACATTGCTGAGCTGAGTGTTACAAAAGTGGCTACCCCCATCACTGATTAAGACTCTCGGAACACCAAATCTTGAGAAGATGTTTTTCTTAACAAATTTGACCACAGTTTGGGAATCATTTTTAGAAGTGGCAATTGCTTCCACCCATTTAGAAACATAATCCACCGCCACCAAAATATATTGACAAGAATGCGATGGTGGGAAGGGTCCCATGAAGTCAATGCCCCAGCAATCAAACACTTCCACTTCAAGTATAGGGTTTAACGGCATCTCCCCCCTACGTGAAATATTACCTGTCCTCTAGCACTTGTCACAATTTTTAACATGATTGTGCGCATCTTTGAAAATGGACGGCCAATAAAATCCAGATTGAAGCACTTTTGCCGCTGTGCGTTCCCCATTGTAGTGTCCTCCACATGGAGAGTCATGACAATGCCAAAGAATCTTTTGACTTTCGCTACCGTAAACACATCTTCGAAGAATTCCATCCGCCCCAACTTTAAAGAGAAAGGGATCATCCCACAGGTAGTGTTGGGCATCACGGAGGAACTTCTTCTTTTGTTGCCAAGTAAAGTCTTGAGGGACCGTTCCACCTGCCTTGTAATTTGCTATGTCGGCAAACCACGGTCTCTCTTCAATTGCAAACAGCTTTTCATCGGGGAACTCTTCAAGAATTTCTTTTTCCCGGACAGTCACTTCCTTATTATCCAACCGGGACAGATGATCTGCGACCACATTCTCGCTCCCCTTCTTATCCTTTATCTCCAAGTCGAATTCCTGCAAAAGCAAAATCCATCTAAGGAGTCGAGGCTTAGACTCGCCCTTGGTTAGCAAATATTTTATCGCAGCATGGTCAGTAAACACAATTATTTTCGACCCGACCAAATAGGAACGAAACTTTTTCAATGCAAATACTATAGCTAGCAGTTCTTTTTCCGTTGGTGCATAATTTACCTGATTTTCATTTAAGACCTTGCTAGCATAATATATGGCATGAAAAAACTTCTCCGATCTCTGCCCCAACACTGCTCCCACTGCATAATCGCTAGCATCGCACATTAATTCAAAGGGAATGTCCCAATTAGGGGCTACAATGACTGGGGCAGAAATCAGTTTTTCCTTTAATACATTGAAAGCATGCAGGCATTCGGTATCAAAGACAAATTCATTCTCCTTAACAAGTAAATTGCATAGAGGTTTTGTAATTTTGGAGAAGTCTTTTATGAAACGTCGATAAAATCCGGCGTGTCGTAAAAAACTTCTCACCCCTTTTACATTCATAGGAGGAGGCAACCTTTCTATGATTTCTATCTTGGCTTGATCAACCTCAATGCCCTTTGACGAGATTTTATGGCCAAGAACAATTCCTTCTTGAACCATATAATGGGACTTTTCCCAATTCAAGGCTAAATTGGTTTCAATGCATCTTTTTAACACTGCATTGAGGTTAGCCAAGCAAGAATCATAGCAGGGACCAAAAACAGAAAAGTCATCCATAAATACCTCAATAGCATTTTCCATCATATCAGAGAATATAGAAAGCATGCACCTTTGAAAAGTTGCAGGAGCGTTACACAGACCGAAGGGCATCCTCCGATAGGCGAAAACACCAAATGGGCATGTAAAGGCAGTTTTCTCCTGATCCTCCGGTTCTACTGCTATTTGGTTGTATCCAGAGTATCCATCTAGGAAGCAATAAAAGGCCTGACCGGCTAATCTTTCAAGCATTTGGTCCATGAATGGCAGCGGGAAGTGGTCCTTCTGAGTGGCTTGGTTCAGTCTCCTGTAATCGATACACATTCTCCACCCAGTGACTGTGCGAGCAGGGATCAACTCATTCCTCTCATTTTTAATAACGGTCATACCCCCCTTCTTGGGCACCACATGGACCGGGCACACCCAAGAGCTGTCTGAGATTGGGTAGATCATTCCGGCATCTAAGAGTTTTAACACTTCCTTCCTCACCACATCCTTCATAGTGGGATTTAACCGTCGCTGAGGTTGAATCACCGGCTTGAACTCTTCCTCGAGCTTGATCTTGTGCATGCAAAAAGCTGGACCAATCCCCTTAAGGTCGGCGATAGTCCAACCTAGTGCAGTTCTATTTAATCTCAACACTCTCATCAGCTTTTCCTCTTCCAGCTTAGTTAAAGAACTACTGATGATGGCTGGGTATTGATCATTGCTCCCAAGGAATACATACTTTTTATGAGAGGGAAGTTGTTTCAATTCGGGAGTTCCTTTGTCTGGGCCTTCCCCCCTATTCAGCTCTTCTTTTCTCTTGAAAACTTTTTCTACCTGAGAAGCTTCAAACTGGCGAATGCAGTCCTCTATTTCAATTCCCAAGTTTTCGTCCAAGCCCTCAATCGAGTTCACAATTACCTTCTCTAGAGGAGGAGAGGGTAAATTATGTCTAAAAGTTTCTTGCACTGAATCTTCAATCACATCCACCTTAAAACATTTTTCTTGGTCATTCGGGTGGCGCATAGCTTCAAAAACATTAAATATCACTTCCTCCTCTTGGAATCTTAGCCTTAGCTGTCCTTGTTGAACATGTACGAGGGCCCACCCAGTGGCCAAAAATGGTCTACCAAGGAGAAGAGGGACATCTGCATCTTCTTCCATTTCAAGAATCACGAAATCAACAGGAAATAAAAATTTGTCAACTCTTACCAGAACATCCTCCAAGATCCCATAAGGTTGTCTGATTGATTTATCAGCAAGCTGCAGACTCATCCTAGTGGGTTTCACCTCACCTCCACCTAGCTTCATGAACATAGACAAGGGCATCAGGTTGATGCTTGCTCCCAAATCACAAAGGGCCTTGCCTATAGTCAAGTTTGCATAAATAGGCATTTGAATAATGGCACTACATTCTTCGGTCAGAGCCACCATTTCATCTTCTTTGAACTTCCTCTTCTTACTCAACAATTCCTTCATAAACTTTGCATAAATAGGCATTTGCTCCAGGGCCTCTGCGAAAGGAATGCTAATTTGGAGACTGGAGAAGATCTCCATGAACTTTGAAAATTGCTCATCCTTATGATTCTTCTTACTTCGCTGAGGGTATGGCAACTTCATGTAAGAAGGAATTTCCTTGGGCTTCTCGTCCACCTGCAAATTTTCATTAAACAAATATTTTTTTGGTTAGACTTCACCACTTCCTCATTTTTTTCACTCAACTCATTTTCAACGTCTTCGTTCAACACTTCCGTTTCACTACTTTCCCCTCCAGAGTTGTGCTTGGTCGCTTCAACCGGTTTAAGTTCCTTACCATTCCTCAATGAAATAGCTCCGCAACTCTCTTCCTTATGGCTCTCCACCATGCTATTAGAAAAACTACCCTTGGATGTCTCAGCAAGTTGCCTTGACATTTCACCCATCTGGCTCTCCAAGTTCTTTAATGAAACCTCATGGTTCCTCTCCTTGCCTTGTAGGACTTGTTCTTGGGATTTCAATGTGGTCTTAGTCGCTTGCATACATTGGGATGGTACATCATGCAATTGAGTCCCCTGGTATTGGAGTTGTTTTACTTGGGTAATTGTTGGATTTCGGGACCTACTCTCCAATGCAGCTGCTACTTGTTTGGTGAGAGATTCGATTTGAAGAGACATTAGCTTTTGTTGGGCTAACACAGCGCTATTAGAATCCAGTTCCAAAGTCCTCTTTTTCTGTACAGCTATACCCTCATTCGGCATTCAATATTCATTTGATGTCATATCGTCTATCAATTGTGTCGCTTCTTCCCAGGTTTTGTTACCCAAAGACCCTCCTGCTGAGGTGTCTAGCATCATCCTGGTTGGAGGTTTCAATCCATGATAGAAGGTTTGTAGCTGCACAAAATCGTCAATACCATGCCCAGGACACTTTCTTAATGACAGCTTGAATCTCTCCCAGAAATCGTACAAGGACTCTTCATTCTCTTGTGCGAAGTTGGAGATTTCTGTTCTTTTTTCAATAAACTTAGAAAGTGGGAAGAACCTTGTTAGGAACTTACCTTCAAGTTCACTCCATGCATTAATAGTTCCTGGTGGAAGAGTATTCAACCAATCTTTTGCCCTGCCTGTTAAAGTGAAAGGGAACAGGCGCAACTGCTTGGAGTTTTCATCTACTCCCTCAGGATAAGTGGTCCCACAGATTTCATGGAAGTGGGGTCTTCAGTATCTGACCCAGAAAACGGCTTTGACCTTAATGCTGAGAGAACAGACGACTTGATATTAAAAGTGGCCGCCCACACTGGTTGGAAGGTGTGAGTATGTGTGCCTTGAGTTCTTCTCCCAAAATCATTTAGAGTGCGTCTGCCCAGTGGATTTTCAGCCATTAATTCAACCGAATGTACCTGTACCCCTGTGTAAACAGTTCTTTGGAAACACCACGCAAACGTCAACAGGTCCAAGAGAACCACTAAGCAGCAAAAATTAGGTAACTCAGAATAAAACAAAAACTAAAAATCTAGAATTGACTCGTTTGCCTTGTTGACAACGAAGTCAACAATCCCCGGCAACGGCGCCAAAAACTTGTTAAGATTTTGGCAAGTGTACCAAATGTCGTTCCAAGTAATAAAATACGGTAAGTAACCGGTCGATTCCACAGGGATTGCGCGTTGACAACAATAGCAAAATTGTAAATTCTTAGATTGTAAAGATTTGGTAATTTGAGTAATCAGTAACAATACACAAACGTGAATTAATAATACGAGAAAAACGACTAGGGATCGAATCCTCTCACCTCGCCTATCACATGAACCTTAGCCAATTCAAGTTAATTATTCATTTTCTAGATTCAATTCACTAATTAAGGTCAAGGGCAATTCCTTGTCTCAAGACCCCTATTACCCTAAGAGTTACCCTAATTCCTTAGGTGAGTCATGCCAGAGGGTAACGCATTAAGATTAAGAATTTTAATGAATTCACATAAGCTACCACATATTCCTATGATGATTACTAGCATGTGATCTAACTACCCAATTTCCAGCTACTAATTCATATTCCTATGCAATCACTAGCCTGGATCATCACAATTATCATATGTAATTGAAAAGCGTTAAGAACATAGGTATTTACACAAGTAAATCGAAAAACAACTAAATTGATTGGAACAATGGTTCACATGATAGGGTTGGGAGATTCATCTCTCCCTAATCTAAGCAAATTAGTTACAATCCATCCTAAGAGTGGAAACCAACATAAGATACAAAACAAACATAAAGGAAGACATTAGAACCTTCAATCCCTTGTTCCCAAGTGGTGAGAAGGCCCCAAAATCGCACCCTCCAGCTGCTCCAAAGTGTCGCTCCAATCCCAAGACGAAGTCCCTTGAAAAATTGCTGAAACTGCTTTAAAAACCTAATTTTCACCCACCATCGCGACGCGGCCCGTGCCCGTCGCGTCGCGACATAAGACAAGCATCTGGCATCGCAACACTGCTCCAGGTCGCGTCGCGAACCCTCCTGGTCACGACGTGAAATAAGACAGAAAGTCCTGGCTTGCAAAATTCCTCCTGGTCGCGTCGCGAACCCTCCTGGTCGCGACGCGACATTGAACAGAAATCAAATCCCTCCATTTTGCTGCATTTCCGGGCAAGTGTCTGGTTCGCCGAATGATGCCACAACCAATTTAGAGGTCTTCAAGTCCCATTTAGCTCCAAAAGTGAATGAATTACTTACAAATGAACTTCCTACTACAATTATCTAAAACTAGGCTAAATCCCCAGATAATGACAGTGATACAATGAAAAACCTGCACAATTGGTCCTAAAAATACATAACTTACATCATATGATTGAGAGTCAACAGGACACCCGGCAACGAAAGGAAGCAGGAGGCGGGCATCGTGAGGTGCGCCCCGCAGGTTCGCGGAGCATACCCCCCTCAATTCATCTCGGGCCAAGATCCTAGCTGAATGTGCTAATGCTGAGTTCAAGAGCATCAAGAGACCTGAGCCATTGGTACTAAGGGAAGGCCAGAACCCCTCAAAGAAATGGTGCCGCTATCATCGAAGTGGAGGCCACGATATAAATGGTTGCCGAGCTCTTAAAGATTACATTGAGGAAATGATTCGGAGAGGGAAGCTATTGCAGTACGTAAAAAAGGAGGGGGAACCAAACAGCTCGCGCAAAAGACCCAGATCCCCCACAAGAAGGTCCAGGTCCCCTAGGAAGGGGAAGGCCCCAGTTGATGAAGGGGCCAAAACGGGAAAAGATGACAGCAGCGAATCTACCGAGAAGGAAGACGCCCGAAAATCCAAAGGGAGGCCAGTGGCCATGGTGATTCACGGAAGCAACCCCCTCGACGATTGGGGATCAAACAAGTCATCAAAAAGGAAATGGAAGGAAATCCTGAGCGTTGCATCAACCTCAACCCCCAGGAAGGGACCAACCAGGCGCCCTTATCCTTCGACGATAAGGATTTACTTGACGGAAGACCAAATAAACACGTCTCATTGCTCATCACTGCTATTATGGCCAACATTGAAGTAAGAAGAATCCTGGTCGACCAGGGAAGCTCAGTGGACATCATTTTTGAAGACTTGCTGCAAGTTTTAAACATCTCCCCCGACGATCTGACTCCCTACCTACTAGGGGGCTTGACCGGCTTCAACAGATCAAAAACAAAACCGCTGGGCCACTTGGAGCTGATGGTCACTTATGGAGACCTCGATAGTGAGCCACATTTGTTCCGAACTATCAAAACGGCCTTCCTGGTCCTTCCATGTAAGTCTGTCTACCAATGCATTATCGGGAGGCCCATTCTGGGCAGGCTAGAGGCGGTAACCTCAACAGTTCACCTGAAGATGAAATTCCATAATTTAGAGAATCAGATTGTGACCCTCCAGGCAGACCTGGGCGCGGCGTGCAGGTGTTACTACATGAGCATTAGGGATGAAAAAGAGACTACTGAAGTAAGAGACTCAGGCAGGGGATCCGGGAAAGAAGCTGAAGTAGATTTGGCAGACTTAGATGCAAGATATGATCCAGACAGTGAAGAAGAGGAAGAAGATTCCACCCTCACTAAGGAGCTCAAGAAGCGGATGAAGAGGCCTGAGCCAGATGGCGCATTCATCTCCATCCAACTAGGAGAAGACTCTACCAGGACCATCAAGATAGGCTTTGACCTCCCTGAGGAGGTCAAGGAAACACTCACCATCTGCCTGAGGGAGAATGCGGACCTGTTCGCCTGGTCTGCAGCTGACATGCCAGGGATTCCATCCGAGGGAGTCTGCCACCATCTTGTTGTTATTCCCAACACTAAGTGGGTTGCTTAGAAGAGGAGAGCCCAGAAGGGAGAGAAAGCTGAAGCTGCTGCTAGGGCTGTAAAAGACCTCATCGAGGCAAATTTTGTAAAAGAAATTAAGTATACCACGTGGTTGTCAAATGTAGTCCTTGTTAAGAAATCTAATGGAAAATGGAGGATGTGTGTTGATTATACTGATCTCAACAAGGCATGTCCCGAAGACGCTTTCCCCGTCCCTAGCGTAGATAACTTAGTCGATAGCGCCTCAGGTTTTCGTTTATTATCTTTCATGGACGCATACTCGGGATATAACCAAATCCCAATGTTCCCGCCCGACCTAGAGAAAACGGCATTCATGACAGAGCAAGGGAATTATTGCTATCGCGCATGCCCTTTGGGCTCAAAAACGCCGGGGCCACTTACCAAAGAATGATGAACAAGGTCTTTAAAAATCAAATCGGTCGGGTAGTCGAGGTATATCTGGATGACATGATAATTAAAAGTAAAAACGACCCAGACCATCTCAAAGATTTGACAAAAGTATTTTGTGAAATCCGAAAGAACAGTATGAGGTTAAACCCGGAGAAGTGCACTTTTGGATTTTGAGCAGGGAAATTCCTCGGCTTCTATCTCACTTGAGAGGTATCGAGGTCAACCCTGACAAATGCAGGGCCGTGACCGAGATGGCTTCACCAACTACAAAGAAAGAAGTTCAAAAGCTCACCGGAATGGTAGCAACGCTGTCCCGGTTCATTTCAAAAGCAGCCCACAAGCCCCTACCTTTGTTCAAACTTCTAAAGAAAGAAACAAAATTTGATTGGACCGCCGAGCAAGAACAGGCGCTGGCTCCGTAAAAAAAGACCCTCTCTGAACCACCCATCTTAACACGTCCCGAGGAAGGAGAAACATTGTATTTATACCCCGATGTGGCTGATGAAGCATTAAGTGCAGTACTCGTCAAAGAAACCAACACTGGCCAAAGGCCGGTGTACTTTGTAAGTAAGGCACTGCAGGGACCCGAGTTAAGGTACCAAAAGGTTGAAAAGGTCGCTTTGGCGGTCGTAATTGCAGCCAGGCGCCTCAGACCATATTTTGTGGCACATCAAGTGGTGGTTCCAACCAATCAGCCAATCAGACAAATCCTCCACCGTCCCGACCTGGCTGGGAGAATACAAATGGGCGGTCGAACTCTCAGAGTTTGGGATCAAGTACGAGACAAGACCAGTCATGAAGGCTCAGATTTTGGCAGACTTCATAGCTGAAATGACAACGACACCACATGAACACAGATCGGAAACGGCATGAGCCCTCCACGTGGATTGGGTCCTCAAATAGCAAAGGAAGTGGAGCCGGTCTGGTACTTGAAAACTCAGAAGGATTAATGGTTGAGGTATCCCTGACTTTTTCGTTCTCCATATCCAACAATCAAGCAGAGTATGAGGCTTGCATAACCGGCCTACAGTTGGCCAAAGACTTCGGCGCCACACAACTTGAGCTCCGCACAGACTCACTGTTGGTCGTCTCACAGATCAACGCAGTATTCGGAGCTTACGACCCGGTACTTCAGAAATATCTTGCCAAGGTACGTGAACTCCTTGGATGGTTCAAAAAGCGGAGGTAAAGCATGTACCCAGGGGAGACAACATCAGGGCTGATATACTCTCTAAACTGGCCAGCACCAGAGCACCAGGGAACCTTCGGAGCGTCATTCAAGAAACTCTATCTAATCCAAGCGTCCTCTTAACCAATGAATCGCCAACCTCCGTCCTCACCGTCGAAGCGAGCCAAAATTGGATAACCCTAATCCGTCAGTACATTCTCGAGGGGCAAGAGCCCACTGACGCAAAAGAAGCGGCTTCCGTAAGGAGGCGCGCATCATCGTACTCAGTCATCGAAGGACGTCTTTTCCGTAGAGGCTTCTCTATGCCTTTATTAAAATGTGTTGAAGGACCAGAAGCAGATTATGTGCTCGCAGAAATCCACGAGGGAATCTGTGGGCAACACCTGGGAGGACGTGCCCTGGCAGCAAAAGCATTCAGGGCAGGTTATTACTGGCCTACCATGAATGAAGATTCCCAGAATTATGTAAAGAAATGTGATAAGTGCCAGAGGTACGCCGATGTGCATGTCGCCCCCTCATCTGAACCGACATACCTAAGCTCTCCCTGGCCTTTTACTTGTTGGGGAATCGACCTTTTAGGTCCCTTTTCGCCTGGCCCGGGGCAGGTAAATTACCTAATCGTCGCTGTCGATTACTTTACCAAATGGATCGAAGCTGAGTCCTTGACCACTATCACGGCAAAAAATTGTATGAAATTCTTTAAGAAAAATATCATGGCTAGATTCGGCATACCCGAAGTGGTCATCACCGACAACGGCACACAGTTTGCAGACTCTGAAGCCCGGATACGGGATACGATACGACACGATACGTGGATACGGGAAAATTTTGAAAATCAAGATACGATACGGGAGGGATACTTCAACAAAAAATTAAATTAAAATTTAAAAATATAAAACATAACTAAAGATACTTTACTTTACTAATTGACAATTGCGCATAATATTCAATAGATATAATCACATTTACAAAAAAGATTCTTGTGATCAAAATAAGTAAGCATAGTTAAATGTCTTTTCCCCACCCATTTTAAAATATATTCTTCCTAAAATAAGCCACACAATACTATAATTAGGGGTGTTCAGTGGTTTGGATAAATCCGAACCAAACCGTAATCCAATCCAAACTGAAGCGTTTGGTTCGGGCAATTTTCTTGATCGGGTCAAATCCGATCCAACCCGTAAATACTCGTTCTAGTTCGGTTCGGGCAACGGATTTTAAATTTTAAACCCGATGACCCGTGTACCAGAACCATACCGTGCATTATCAATTCCAAGGCAACATTATCAATTGAATTCCACCCCAGGCCCAAATGCTTTCCAGTTTCCACCGCGTGCATAATAATCAGCTAATCATCTTTATTCCAGTTTCCAGTTCCACCGCTTCGGCTTCAATTCCCTCGGCCTCACACATTTAGCTTATTTCCAAGGCTGGTATTGAATCACATCAATTCCCTCACACACCCCTACGCATCACTTCAATCATCCCAATTCACAAATCACAGTCTCACTCTCTCAGTAACTATATAATTATTCATTCATCAAACCCTAAGATTCACATTCATCAATCATTTGATGAATTTCCTCCCATTTTTCTTCTTCCCAGCAGCTCCGCATCAGCGCCGCATCAGAGCACCGCCCTCGTACGTTCACTTGGTTCCTCCCACTCGCACAGTAAGATTTAATAATTTCTTCTTCTTTTCGTTAATTTCGTTTACTGCTTTGTTGTTGTTTTCTTTATATGTTATATATATTTTTTCCTAATTTGTTGATCACTTTCCTGTATGTGTAATTTATTTTATTATTTTTGATTACTTATTTTGCATGTTCTGATTTGTTGAATTTTAAGTACTGATTCGTTATATATTTTTGAATCACTTTCATGCAGGTTCTGATTTGTTGAATTTTAAGTACTCTTTGAATAAAAGAAGTTAAGCTAAATTTGTATCTTTTATCTTTTATCTTTTACAAAAATGGAAAGTGGTAATCTGAGTATCAATTGTATGCTAATAAGAATCAGTTTGTTTTTGGAGCTACATTGAAGAGTGTCAGGAGGTGCATTTAGCAGGCGGATATGGATTGGACCAATCATTTCGGCCCATAATCCACAACATGCAAGCCCAATCAAGGCCATCACACTTGAATGGTTACGATCGATTCTACTGATCCGACGATCCACAAACGGGCACAATTTTGTATAAATATCGGCTCCCATTGCATTCATAAGGTACACCCTCTCATTCCTAGCTAAATCACTCAACTATTCTCAATACAGACTTGAGCGTCGGAGTGGCTTCGTAGGTACCCCTGGGCTAACACACTAACCTCCTGCCAGGTAGCAAGAGACCTACCAACTACAGTCAACCCAATACTGCAAGGTACAGAGCACTAGGCAACACTACAATTTCCCTTGACAATTTGGCATGTTTGAGAACTTCTTTCTCCTTCACTTGTTTCTTCTTCTTCTTCTTTTCTTTGCACAAAGTCAAACAAAAAATTCGAAACAGTTTTTCTCTCTTCACATTGCCCTTCCATTTTTCGATTTGTTGTACAGAAAGGAGAGAACAAAACACACAACGTAACTCATCATTCTTCAACAGCAAACTCTGCATTTTATAATGTTATATATAACTACCCCGTAACACTTTCCTTTTTCTTTATTCATCATCGCTTCTTTTCCATGCATTTCTCATTTATCATCATTCACATTTCCATGTATAGTGAAAAGATGGAGAAACAAATAGCATCATGCAATGTATTAGCAACACCTAATATATATTTATATTGCTTGGTTTTGTGATTGAATGTTGAAAAGTATATTTATTGTTCTTTGGAAGTTTACTGTTATTGCTTGTTCTAGAACTTTCTTGTAAGAAGTTTCTTGCCATTGCTGAGGGTTTCGTTTCCATAACTTAACAATGACTTCCGACAGGGATGTAACATTTAAACAGCACGGTGCATGTGAGAAAAATATAGGAAGTTCAGAAGCAAGGAAATTCGTTTATTATGAAGACTCGTATGATGATAAATAAGATGACCTTCCTTTGTCTGCAATGTTGTCGCAGATTTCGAATTTCAGAACTTGTACTAGTAACTTTAATGACTCTGCTAAGAAAAAGTTAGTAAAGAGATCATCAGATGAAAGCACTTTTCGAATAAGAAATCGAAGATGTGGAAAGAATATATAGTGCTAATATGGGCCTATCACTGATGAAGATTGTATTCCTATTTCTCATAGATATAAGAGGGATAAATCCTTTTCGATGATCAAGAAATCTGTGGGAAAACAACTTCCGAACTTTTTGTGCACTCTTTCGGTATCCCTTAGCTTGCCAACTGAGCTACCTACTTGGGATCCATGGACCAGTGTTTTATTTTTGTGTATTTCACTTTTAAATATACATAAACCATAATAATATATAGCTTGCACCAAATAATAACAAATAAGAAAATAGGAAAAAAAACATTGTCCCTCACTCTTCGATCTCAACTTCTAACATTCACATAACTGTTTTTTTTCTTCCAAAATGATTGAGCAAGGAAAATGATTGAGCAAGAAGTCGAATAACTATTACTTGCTGGATCCCCGACATCAAAACTTTTGCAACCATGAAACATAATCCAAAGAAATATTAGCATTTCCCATTCTACCAAATGCACAAACTAAAGATGATAGGAGCTTAATTAGAATTATTTAGTTGTAGTATGTTAATTAGTTGAGCTTTATTTTAGTATTATTTTTATTTGGCTTTTACTCTTTTAAGCCTTTTATTTTATAGGCCCATATTAGCATTATGTATGTAGTCTCACTGAGATATTTTAGGGGCACCCAATCACTGGAAAAGAAGTTACGAAAATAAAGCTCAACTAATTACCATACTACAACTAAGTAATTCTAATTAATCTCCTGTCAATAGATTCCGGTAACTTTTTAAAAATATAATAAAAGGTTAAAGGTATGTTTCGTCCCTGCAAATATCACAATAATCCAGTTTCGTCCCTGTAAAAAAAAAGTTTTAAAACAGCCCTTGCAATTACCAAACGCTTCTAGTTTCGTCCCTGCTGTTAACTTTCCATCCAAAAAACTAACAGTTGCCACGTCATCAACCCTTGCCCAAAAAAAAGTTTTAAAACAACCCTTGCAATTACCAAACGCTTCTAGTTTCGTCCCTGCTATTAACTATTCATCATCTTCAACCTCTTGATTGTCTTCTTCAAACCCAAATCCCATCAAATCTCCTTATTTCCTTACACAAAATATCATTCTCACCACAAACACCAACCTGAGATTTTGTGTCATTATTTGGTGTTTGTGGTGAGAATGAGATTTGGTGTTTGTGGTGATTGCCAAATGAGATATATCTAGCGACATAAATATCCTAGTCCAAAGCGCAAAGGACCCTAGACACATGAATGTGTTGTTAAAAGTTAATAAGTATGTATTGATCTAGTAGCTCCTGCTTGTACACTTTTAAGAGTGACTATGTTGTTAATCGTTAGAAATTATATTGTTAGGGGGTATGAGAAAGACCTATTGAGATTTTATATCCCATCAAGTTTGTGAATGTTTTAGATGTGAAATTCATGTTCTCATTAAAAAAAGATGTGAAATTGATGTTGGACGCTTGAGAAAGGTCATCATATAGAGACCAAACTCAGTCTAGCTTTTCAATAATGTATTAATTGAAAGATTATGATTCACTATATTGTAATGTTAACATTTGTAATTTGTAATATTGTTATTATAATATTATGATCCACTTTACTGCCCACCCATATTCACAATAATCTTGATTCTTCTGGTGCTGAGTGTCATTCCTTCGGTTTTATCAGAGAAATTCCTAGACCTAGTTTATGAGATAGAAGACTTTATCATTCATTTGTTCGTTCCGTTGTAGAGATATCTAGAATGGCAATCATTATGGTTAATTAGCTCTAGAACTTGATTATCTTAATTTGATTCCGCCTAAGCAAGTATTTGGTGTAAGCTTATTTGGAATGCAACTATTTCCTATCTCTAGATTTCAACACATTCTTTTGGAAATGGATTCATAAAACATCCCATATGATGACATTCTAATTTATGGAAGATCTATCATCATTTATGTTTGCAAACTATGGTGAATCATCTGCACACATCATTCTCCATTGCAATTATGTTGCTTACCTTTGGAATTGGTTTCATCAAACTGTTAGCCTAGAATTTCGACAAGGCTTTTGAGTGGTTAGTTAATAAGGTTTGACTTTTCATTAAAGAACATTCATAATGCCTTCAGAGAGAATAAGTGACATTTATGTCATCTCAGCATGTTTTCGACAGAAGAGGTCTTCACCATTTCGACAGGGAAGAGTTTTCGACAGGACAGTGTATTCAGGACTTCGTCAAGCAGTTATTAGCAGACAGTTGTGTCGAATTTCAAGACTACGGTTAATTCAACGTGGGCAGTTATGTGGCGTCGAACGTGGCACGAAGTCCATCATTGGTTAATGAGACGTAGCCACGTGTCCATAGCAGTTTACATTTCAGTCATTATTTTTCTGTATAAATAGTGGTTTTACGTAGAAATCAAGGGTGCAAAATTATTATACCAAACACACAGTTCTGAAACTCTAACTTCCAAGTTACAGCGAAAACAGAGTAAAAGAATCATTGTACCACGTATGTGAATTTGTGCACCTTTCTCTTTACATTTAATGCAATTTATTGCTTTCAATACAAGTCATTTTATATTTCTGCGTTCCATTTTACTACTTCTTTTTCTTTGATTTGCATGTTCATGGTGAATTGTCTCCTTTTTTAAAAATATATTTGTTGACAAACTGTGGTGTTTAAAGGCAATTGCTTCAGAGATTTCTGGTTTAATCTCACAAACATTTCTAATAAAACCTGTGATTGTTTGCTAAAAACACCAGCAAACAAATTGGCACGCCCAGTGGGACAGTTTGCCTTTAATACGTAATTTTTCTATGTTCTTGTATGTGTTCGTATTTGCATGCACTTAAGAAGTGGAAAAATGGTTCGTCCTACTAATAATGCGTCTAGTTCTAATCCTGTGATTTCACAAGAACAGGGAACAATAGTAGACTCTGCAAACGTAAATGCAGGGTTGGTTGTGGGAACAGTATCCCCATCATCATCAACAACTGTTCCTTCAGTATCAATGACTAACGTTGGATTAACGCAGTCAAACATGGCATCTATACCTATGCCTTTGCCGTCACATATGGGACTTCATAATCCTTATATGGCAATAGGAAGCGGTTTAAATCCACATTTTCATAATGTAAGTTTTCCTGCATTTCCTTCTGGGTCATATGGCATGCCTACTGGAATGCCACATATTTCGACCATGTCTCCCATACATGTTTCTTCTGAAAGTGTAATGGGTCGAAATCCTACTGCATTAACCAATGAATCTTTGTTTGCCTTACGACAACAAGTTGATGAGAGCAATCATGATATGGTTAATATGTTAACCCAACAAATTGGTACAGTTTTTAATCCATTGATTCAAAATACTAACACTAGTTACCAAATGTTAGCCAATCAAATGGGTCGAATTGCAGATTTCTTTGGGACCCCAACGGTTAATAATAGGCAAATTCCCAATGTGGTGGGTAATATGCCTGGTAACCCTCAAAGAGCGGTTACGGTCGAAGCCCAGGCAGTTGTAGGCGAACAACAAGGGTTAGCAAATCATATCCCTGAAGTAGTTTTGGTAAACCGAAACCAGAACGCTGACGAGGTTGTTCGACAAGTACAACGAAATAATGCTGACGTTCATGATAATATAGCCACTTTAGTAGAAACTATAATGGCGCAAAATGGTCTTAACATAGGTTTGCATAGGCCAAATTTCATATCACCATTGTGTGAATATGTGTTGCAAACTGAGTTACCAAGGGGCTGGAAAGTTCCTAAATATACTAAGTTTGGTGGTGACACAAAAGAGTCTACTGTCGAACATATTGCTCGTTATTTGACTGAGTCTGGGGATATAGCCCAAAATGAGAATTTGAAAATGAAATATTTCCCAAATTCTTTAACAAAAAATGCTTTTACTTGGTTTACTACATTACCCCCTGGTTCTATTTTCACATGGGGGCAATTAGAAAAAGCATTTCATGCGCAATTTTACATGGGCCAATCGAAGATTAGTCTCAAAGAACTGGCCAGTGTTCAGCGCAAAATACCTGAAACTGTTGATGACTATTTGAATAGGTTTAGGCTACTGAAGGCTCGTTGTTTCACACAAGTGCCTGAACATGAACTCGTCGAAATGGCTGCTGGTGGCCTTGATTATTCGATCAGGAAGAAATTGGACACATCTCATCTAAGGGATATGGCCCAATTAGCTGACAGAGTTCGACAGGTGGAAAGGCTTAAAGAAGAAAAGTCTACGTCAAATAGGTTTCATAAAAAAGAAAAAGTGGCTTATGTCGAAGAAGAATTCGACACCACACTTAGTGATGTCGAAAGAGAGGAGATAGACGTGGCTGAACTCAAGCCTGGTCCTCCTTATACTTGTAAATTACTAAGGCCTGCTAATGGGAAAAATCCTGTTGAGCCAAAAAATGACAGATTTATGCCTAAGACATATACTTTTGATGTTACTAAATGTGATGAAATATTTGAGCTGTTAGTAAAAGATGGTCAGATATTGGTACCTAGTAGCTTAAAAGTACCAACTCTTGACCAGAGAAAGAAAAAGGGTTATTGTAAGTTCCATAATTTTTTGGGACATAACACTGACCGTTGTGTGCTTTTCAGGGATCTTGTGCAAAAAGCAATCGAAGAAGGGAGATTAAAATTTGAAGATAGAAAGATGAAAACTCAAATGCAAGTTGTAGATGACCCTTTACCCAAAGCTGAAGCCATGTATACAGAACCTTTCGAAATGAATATAAACATGGTAGATGCTGAAATGAAAGATCCTCGAAAGAAACTTAAATCCTCCACCAAGAAATTGGAAGGTTTTATATATGCTGAAGGGAAGAAACAAGAGATAACCTTGAAAGAATATGATGGGAAGTTACATGCTGTGTTCCCAAAAGCTGAAGAGGAATTGATAGATTTCCTCAACAGATGTAAGTGGAACAATTCTGAGGTTATGCTATGTCCTAGGTGCAGTGCTGTTTTCGACAAAGAAGCAGCTAAAGCTGTTGAAGGGTACCAGGATCAGGAACAACGTAAGAGGAAGTGGCTTGACAATAGGCCATCTTTTGATTTTGGTAGCACTGAGCTTCCTGGTTACAAGGCTAATGTTACGACTAAGCCTTCATCTAGCAAGGCTAATGTTTCGACTAAGCCTTCGACAAGCCAAGAGCCAGGAAAGAAAGGATCCATAAGACTGTTTGGTAAATCCTTCGTTCCACAAATGAATTCCCCTGTTGGAAAATGGGTTCACAACAATGCACACGCTCAAGTTGTCCATCAAGGTGATTCCAACAAGTATAATTATTGGAATAATTATAAAGGTAAGAATCCTATGACTAAAACCCAGTGGCGTCGTTTTCAGAGAAACCAGAAGAAAAAAGCTTCTTTAGACGTGAACAAGGTTCCTAGTCACTTTGGAATCAAAGTCCAGGTGGGTGATAAGAAGGTGACTTCTAAGGTTGAAGCAAGTACCAGTGCTGATGTTGCTAAGCCTACAAGTGGGGTAAATAAGGCAAAAAGTAAGGATGTTTTGATGGAAAAACCTAGAAGGCCTGCACTTGAAAGAATCTGTCCTCCATCTTCGACATCTAAAGGGAAAGAAGCTCAGTCTGACTTTGATGAGGACATAGGTTCTGGTTTTGATGATTCTGATGATGACTTCGATGTCGTCTGTAATGTGGTGTCAATATTGCCATTGGAATATGATGTCATAACTGTGCCTAATAGTGAGGAAGATTTTACTGAAGATATGGCTTGTCACAAACCCATGTGTTACTATGTGATGAATGATGGCTGTGTCGAAGAGCAAGTGGCTACTTTCGAGAGGCCAGATACGAGTATGAAGAATCACCTGAAGCCTTTATATATTCAGGCTAAGGTTAATGGCATTGGCATCAACAAAGTGTTAGTTGATGGAGGTGCTGCTGTGAATCTTATGCCTGAAGTGCTTATGAAGAAGATAGGCATATCCATCACCGACCTCAAGCCACACAATATTGTCTTAAGTAATTACGAAGGCAAAACTGGCTACTCTCTTGGAGCCATTGAAGTGGAATTGATTGTTGGAACTATCAAGAGGACCACTCTGTTCTTAGTAATTGCTTCCAAAGCAAACTTCAATATGTTACTTGGGAGGGAGTGGATACATGGAGTCGGTGCTGTGCCTTCAACAGTACATCAGAGACTAGTGATGTGGAAGGAAGATGGTCTTGTTGAATACATTGAAGCAGACCAAAGTTATTTTCGTGCTGACGTAAATCACATTACCAAGGAAAATTTTGAGAAAAAATTGGCTAACATTGCGCCATGTCCATCTTCTAATGAGGCATACATTCCTGCTGATAATGTATTTGCTTCAGTTAATTTGCATCCAAACAATGGTTTTGTTTGGGAAAGGCAAATAATAGGAGATGCTACTGCCCAACCTGAAGGGTGGTATTCTGATTCTTAAAATGTTTCCCATGTCAGTTCCTAATGCATGGAACAAGATTACGGCTTATATGGCCGAAAATAAGTTAAAAACGGCTATGGAAGCCGAATTAAATCATCAAACAATGGCTGTCGACGCCAAAGGCTCTGTAGACGAAAATGGCATTATTATGAATGAAAAGCTTGATTGCATTTATGATAATGAGCCATTAGGTTTTGAAAAGGATCCTAGAGATTCAACAAAGCGAATGCAAGCTCAAGATCCATTGGAGGAAGTAGATCTGGGAGATGGGTCAAAGAAGAGGCCAACTTTTGTTAGTGCATATCTGGATGTTGCATTGAAAGACAAAGTTATAACATTGCTAAGGGAGTTCAAAGATTGTTTTGCTTGGGACTATGACGAAATGCCTGGATTGAGTCGAGACATTGTGGAATTACAATTGCCAATTCGACCAGATAAGAAGCCAGTGAAGCAGATGCCAAGAAGGTTTGCTCCTCAAATATTAACTAAAATTAAAGAGGAGATCGAAAGGTTGTTTAAGAACAAATTCATCAGAACTGCCAGGTATGTTGAATGGTTAGCTAATATAGTTCCCGTAATTAAGAAAAATGGCACTCTTAGAGTTTGCATAGATTTTAGAGACTTGAATAATGCAACCCCCAAAGATGAATATGCAATGCCTGTGGCAGAAATGTTGATAGATTCAGCAGCAGGATTTGAATACCTCAGCATGCTTGATGGTTATTCTGGGTATAATCAAATCTTTATTGCTGAAGAAGATGTATCGAAAACTGCATTTCGTTGCCCAGGAGCATTAGGTATTTATGAATGGGTACTAATGCCATTTGGTTTAAAAAATGCTGGTGCTACATATCAGAGGGCAATGAATTGTATGTTTCATGATTTTATTGAAAACTTTATGCAAATATACATAGATGATGTGGTAGTTAAATCTTCCTCAGAAAATGGCCATTTAGGCCATCTTCGACAATCTTTTGAAAGAATGAGGAAATATGGATTGAAAATGAATCCATTAAAATGTGCCTTCTGTGTGCGTGCAGGAGATTTCTTGGGTTTTGTGGTGCACAAAAAAGGCATTGAAATCAATCAGAATAAGACTAAAGCTATAATTGAAACGAAGGCTCCTTCAACCAAAAAAGAACTTCAGTCATTGTTGGGAAAAATCAATTTCCTACGAAGATTCATATCAAATCTAAGTGGCAAAACTCAAGCATTTTCGCCATTGTTGAGACTGAAGAAAGAAGAAGTTTTCAAATGGGAATCAGTTCATCAAGCAGCCTTTGAAGAAATTAAGTCTTATTTGATGAAACCACCAATTCTAATTCCTATTATTAGAAACAAAGTGCTCAAATTGTATATAGCAGCATCTGAAAAAACAATAGGTAGCATGTTAGCTCAAGAGGATGATAATGGTGTCGAAAGAGCCATATATTACCTTAGTAGAGTCTTAATAGATGCTGAAACTAGGTACAGTTCTATAGAAAAGTTGTGCCTTTGCTTGTATTTTTCATGCACAAAGTTAAAGCAATATATAAAGCCAGCTAATGTTTGTGTTTATTCGCATTCTGATATTATTAAGCACATGTTGTCGAAACCAATAATGCATAGTAGAATTGGTAAATGGGCTTTAGCTTTATCTGAATATGACTTAACTTATCAACCTTTAAAATCAATTAAAGGACAAGTGGTTGCTGATTTTATAGTGGACCACTCTGTTGTCGAAGAAACATTACATTTCGTAGACACACATCCTTGGAGGTTGTATTTTGATGGTTCGAGTCATAAAAAAGGGGTTGGGATTGGTGTTTTAATTATTTCACCAAAAAACATTCCAACGAGGTACAAGTGTAAAATTCGAAATCATTGCTCAAATAATGAAGCTGAGTATGAGGCCCTTATTATAGGCCTTGAAATTTTACTTGAGCTGGGGGCAAGATGTATTGAAATAAAAGGTGATTCAGAATTGGTTATCAAACAAATGACCAAAGAATATAAATGTATTAAAGAACACCTTATTAAATACTTTATTATGGCCAATTCCTTATTAAAGAGATTTGACTCTGTTCATTTAGAACATTTACCACGAGTTGATAATCAAGTGGCGAATGATTTGGCCCAAATTGCATCAGGTTATAGAGTTTCAAAACAAAGCCTTGAAGAATTAGTCGAAATAAAAGAGAAACTCGTGTCTGATGATATTTCTTCATCATTATTGTCAACACCAAAAACTGGGGGGGGGCAACAAATACAGATGAGGAATGTATCGAACAACACCACATTGTTGATGAAGTTGTTTTAGCAGAAGTTTTTGCTATTGACAATATGGCCAATGGTGATTGGCAAAAGCCTATTGTAGAATACTTGCAAAATCCCACAGGAAATACCAATAAAAAGGTAAAGTACAGAGCTTTAAGCTATGTGATAATTGGAAACGAATTGTTTAAGAAAACTCCTGAAGGAGTATTATTGAAATGTCTTAATGAAAATGAGGCATATTTAGCAGTTTCTGAAACACACAGTGGAGCTTGCGGTTCGCACCAAATAGGCCATAAAATGAAATGGCTGTTATTTCGACAAGGAATATATTGGCCATCAATGTTGAAAGATTGTATAGAGTTCGCCAAAGGATGCCAAGAGTGTCAAAAGCATGCTGAAATACAACATGTACCTGCAAATGAATTGCATGCCATAGTGAAACCTTGGCCATTCAGAGGTTGGGCTCTGGATATAATTGGAGAAATAAAGCCAACATCATCAAAAGGTCATAAGTATATATTGGTAGGAATTGATCATTTTACCAAATGGGTTGAAGCAATACCTTTAACCAATGTTGATCAAGAAGCAGTAATACGGTTTATCCAAAATCATATTATTTATAGGTTTGGAATTCCAGAAACCATAACTACAGATCAGGGTTCTGTTTTCACTGGTCGAAAAATGGTGGAATTTGCTTCTGAAATTGGTTTTAAGTTATTAACTTCGACACCATATTATGCACAAGCCAATGGTCAAGTGGAAGCTGCCAATAAGATCATTATTAACTTGATTAAAAAGCATGTTGGGAAAAAACCCAGAAATTGGCATAACACTTTAGATCAAGTTTTATGGGCTTGTAGAAATTCACCCAAAGAATCTATCAATGCTACTCCATACAGGTTAACCTTTGGACACGATGCAGTATTGCCTGTCGAAATCTGTTTACAATCAACAAGAATTCAAAGACAGTATGAAATTCCTTTTGATCATTATTGGAATATGATGCTTGATGAGTTAGTTGATTTAGACGAGGAAAGGTTATTAGCTTTGGAAATGCTTATTCGACAGAAAGAAAGAGTAGCTAAAGCTTATAACAAAAAGGTTAAGTTAAAAACCTTTAATTCAGGTGATTTAGTTTGGAAAGTATTGTTACCTATGGATAAAAAAGATAGAGTTTTGGGTAAATGGTCACCCAGTTGGGAAGGTCCACTTCGCATATTGCAATGTTTTTCTAATGGGGCATACGAAGTCGAAGAATTGGGTGACGAAAATAGAATCTTCAAAATAAATGGCAAGTATTTAAAACAATATAAGCCAACGTTAAACGAAGTTAGAATCGAGCAAGGATAAAACCATAAATTGGTTCAAAATGGTAATGTATTCGATCAAAATAATTACATAGCCATTAAAAGAAATCCTACACTATTACAAGTTACTAAAGGCTTTGAAGAGAATGCTTGAGCCTGTAGAGAATTTTGGTGCCCACAGCAATGGAAGAATCCAGAAAGCTTAACTCTTTATCCAGTTGAGCAATAGTGGCTTGATGTTTTTGAGCATCTTCAAAACGTTGAAGAGCCTCTGTAGCTGCCTTTTCAATCTTCGACTTAGGGGTCTCCATCCTTTGTTGCACCAAACCTTTTTGGTATTTAGCATTTGCCAGTTTTGTTTGGAGAATTCTTATCTCTTCATCTTAGTGCTGAATTTTTGAATTCCAGTTAGCAAGTTCTTGCTCATCCTTCGTTATTTGAACTTCCAATTCATCAATGGGGGTTTGAGAAACTTTGAAGGCATTAATTTTCTCTTGATGAAGTACAGCCTCTTGGTTTTTCAACATAGAAGTTTCAGAGCGTTTACTGATGTGAAGTGCGAAAGTTTCAAAGACTGGCAAAAATTCAATCAAGAAAGCGAAAAGTTTCGCATTAGGCTCTGATTGCAGCAATTTTTGAGCGATGTCCTTAATTGCAAAGCTTTCTGATGGGTTTTCTTCAATCTTAGTAAAGAGATTGCCTTCCAAGACCTTAGCTTTTAATTGCTGAAGCAATTCTTCAGTAGACTCTTGAGTAACAGAGGTCAAGGAAGTAGTCGAAGCACTGGAAACCATGGCAGGGGAAGAAGAAGAAAGGCTCAGCAAGTGTTTAAGAGCAGCCAAAGGATTTGTCGCCTTCATTAGCGAAAATTCCTGGTCACTCATAGCGCTACTAGTTGATTCCTTGGTAGAAGCTTGTTCTTGAGCCTCAATTTCGATCGTTTCTTTGCTTGAAGCCTTAGCGCCTGCCACATCTGGTGTTTGCTCATTGGTTTGCTCAGGTTCTATTTCGACATTCGCATTAGTGGCAATGTTTGTTCCTTCAACGTCAACAACCATAGGAGAATTTTGGGTAGTTGGAATTATTGTGGAAATCTCCATAGGCGTTGATGGTACAGGTAAAATTTGTTCAGTCGAAAGAACATTTGGGGCAGCTACAGATTCGACAACAGGAATTTCGACTGTTGTGTGAAGTCTTTTAGGAGGAGGTCCCTGAGATTGCTCTTGTGGTTCTTTGATCACAATCCCTTTAGCCCTTGCTTGGGATTCGGGTTGCATTCGTTTCCTTGACCGATGGATAAGAGGCACGTTATCATCATCACTATCAGTATCCTGCGAAAGAGAAACATGAGTTTAACACATAATCAAGTGTTAAAAGAGTCGAAGAAATTTGAAACAAGAATGAAGATATATTTGTTACCTCAGAACTGGAAACAAGTAGGCTTTGCCCTATTGCAAGAGAACTTGTTACTCCAGGTTTCTTCTGAAAGAGGAAAAAGAAATAAAGGTGATGAAATATGGTCGAATTTTCTACTTTAAAGGTCTAGTCAATTAACAAAGATATACCTCTATTTGGGGTAAGCTGGAAGTAGATTTGACCACAAGTTTCTTCTTTGTTTTGGGTGGTGTCCTTGCTGTTGGCTTGTTTTGCTTTGGTGCTGCTTTAGCAAGCTTCTTCTGTGAAACAGCAGCTGTTCATAATGCAAAGATTTTATCAGGTAAATGGTTTTAAATTTTAACTAATAAAGAAGTATGTTTCCAATTATCTGAGGATACCTGGGGGTTTGTTCTTCTCAGCAATTTGAGAAGGAAAAGTTGAATACAAAATTTTCGAAATTTCTGCATCAGTTTTTCCTTTAAGAGCTTTAGTATAATATCCACCCCACCAATCTTGGAATGCCTTCGTACAAGAAAAGTTGGGTTGAAATTTAGCAGGTTCAAAGAGCAAATCTTTGAAACGAAATTTTTTGAAGATTTGCTGATAAGCTTGCTCTGTCTCTGGAGTGTTGAACTCTCTCCTGTGCAAACAGACCGGGGCTGGTCGAAGTTGGCATAGCCCAAATTGCCTCGAAAAGTAGCTGGGAAAATATCTGCTAATACCAAGATTGTTTTTGTTATTGCTTGGGGAGAGCCTTATTGAAAGAAGAGAGGGCGAAAGATAAGCTTGCCAGATTTGGTTTATTTCTTCAGCATTTTCTGTTGATTTAGAGGGAAATTCGTTGATGAACCAAGATGGTCCAAAAGTGCATTTGACAAAAGGCGCCATAGCATCAACGAAAGTAGTGCACTTGTTGAAGATGTCGAAGTACATGGAAAACGCTTCTTCGTAAGACAAGTCTTTCTCCCTATTCCTTAATTGTGCTAGTCGAACTCCTTCTGTTCTTCTAGTTGGTAAGGTTGGTCGAATTTCCTTGGGAATGAACAAGTTCAGCCTTGACTCAAAAGTGGCTAAGAGCCAAAGTTGCATAAGCCACATAGGACCAGCAATGAGCAGTTTGTCAGTGGGTTCGCCTTCTTTCAATTCGAGGGCAGCACCATCAAGATGCTGATAGAGATTTCCTAGAACCAATTTCGCTAAATTGATTTTCTTGGTCTTATGGAGTTGAATGGCCAAAGGAACGAAAACTTTTGCTACTTGGAGAGAACGGGAGCAAAAGACAAAGCACGACAACCACAGGGTAAGAAAAGCTATATGTTCTAGATCAGATACTTCAGCATTCTCAGTATCATGATGATCAGCAATATAAGCACTAAAGGTAGGGTTGTTAAATGAGAAGCCATAGTCGTTGGTGGCCAGTTTAGGGTCAAAGGTTTCACCCAATGGTTTCAGGCCAGTAATGGCAGCCACATCCAACAAAGTGGGAGCTAACATGCCACACTTCAGATGGAGACTATGAGTAGATATATCCCAGAACTGCAATGCTGCTAGAATCATAGTGCTGTCGTATTTGGGTCCATATTTCGACAGTTGGATAATGTCGAAAATCCCCTGTTCTTGCCAAATGGTTTCCTTTTGTTTTGAACTTTGTCAAGCCATGCGATGTAATCACTTTGTTCTACCTTAGGAGCAGATCTAAATACTCTGTTGGGGTTTTTCAGAAATTCCAAATGAAAAGGAGTTTCTTCAAAAATTCTGGGTTGAAGTTTGCGATGACTAGGAAAAATCGCTTTAACTTCTTCGCTTTCTATGGGGTCAGGAAGAGGACCTAAATAAGCATGGGTAAAAGGTTTACCAGATGGAATGAGTATCTGATTAAAACAAGTTAGTGAAGGTTCTTCAACGAAGCCTTCAAAGCCATGCACAGCAACTGTTTGTTTTTGAGTTTGAGCGCTGGAAGAAGCCATCTGTTGTAAATAATGAACAAAGAGGGTTGTGTTCTTAGTGGAGATGTCGAAACGATGAAAAAGTTTGAAGCTTTCGTGAAGAGGCACAGTTAGCTGAGAAATTTCAGAGTTTAAGGTTCAAAGGGAGCGTAAAAATGAAGAAGATGAAGTGAAACGTATTTATACGTTAGAGGTGCAACGGTTACACAGTTACGACGCTTCGCACGTTTGAGGTTCTGAAAAGACGTGGTCTACCAACCAAATGACGTGGCCCAATGAAATGGTTCGCTTTATCTGCGTAAGGTCATGATTATTTTTGCCTATCACCATTTAATGTAAAGTTGTTGGAGGTGACGTTTCGAAATCTTCAAAAATATTCTTTTTCTTCCTTAAACATTGTCGAAAAAGCTATTTTTGGGGGGCAATTTGTTAGCCTAGAATTTCGACAAGGCTTTTGAGTGGTTAGTTAATAAGGTTTGACTTTTCATTAAAGAACATTCATAATGCCTTCAGAGAGAATAAGTGACATTTATGTCATCTCAGCATGTTTTCGACAGAAGAGGTCTTCACCATTTCGACAGGGAAGAGTTTTCGACAGGACAGTGTATTCAGGACTTCGTCAAGCAGTTATTAGCAGACAGTTGTGTCGAATTTCAAGACTACGGTTAATTCAACGTGGGCAGTTATGTGGCGTCGAACGTGGCACGAAGTCCATCATTGGTTAATGAGACGTAGCCACGTGTCCATAGCAGTTTACATTTCAGTCATTATTTTTCTGTATAAATAGTGGTTTTACGTAGAAATCAAGGGTGTCAAATTATTATACCAAACACACAGTTCTGAAACTCTAACTTCCAAGTTACAGCGAAAACAGAGTAAAAGAATCATTGTACCACGTATGTGAATTTGTGCACCTTTCTCTTTACATTTAATGCAATTTATTGCTTTCAATACAAGTCATTTTATATTTCTGCGTTCCATTTTACTACTTCTTTTTCTTTGATTTGCATGTTCATGGTGAATTGTCTCCTTTTTTAAAAATATATTTGTTGACAAACTGTGGTGTTTAAAGGCAATTGCTTCAGAGATTTCTGGTTTAATCTCACAAACATTTCTAATAAAACCAGTGATTGTTTGCTAAAAACACCAGCAAACACAAACCTTTTAACTATTCCATTGATTTATCTAGTTCCCAAACTATTTCTCAGTTTGTAATAATGGGCATATATAGTTATCAATTCAATGATATTATTATGCTAGGTTCCATTGATTATTTATAAATATTGGGCTCTATGCTATTTAAATGATATTGAGGCATAACAAGTTAACTCATAAGTAAATATATAAATATTATAATAATATCTTTGTTGCTTTCATTATAATGTTATATATATATTGACTCAATATAAAATGTCATTATTTGGTGTTTGTGGTGAGAATGAGATTTTGTGTAAGGAAATAAGGAGATTTGATGGGATTTGGGTTTGAAGAAGACAATCAAGAGGTTGAAGATGATGAATAGTTAATAGCAGGGACGAAACTAGAAGCGTTTGGTAATTGCAAGGGTTGTTTTAAAACTTTTTTTTGGGCAAGGGTTGATGACGTGGCAACTGTTAGTTTTTTGGATGGAAAGTTAACAGCAGGGACGAAACTAGAAGCGTTTGGTAATTGCAATGGCTGTTTTAAAACCTTTTTTTTTTACAGGAACGAAACTGGATTATTGTGATATTTGCAGGGACGAAACATACCTTTAACCCTATAATAAATCCCTTTTCAACTGGCTGTGTTTTACAAAGAGAGATATATACTTGAGGTTCTATATATTTTTTTTTATAGGCAATGTTAGGGGGTGGGGGAATTGTTAGTTTCCAGGGCTTGAACCCGGGACCTACTTCTTGCACTCTTTGGTGCACACTTTCGATATCCCTTAGCTCGCCAATTGAGCTACCTACTTGGGATTCAATGTAAGAAGCTGAATTGTAAGGGTGATAACTACAAAAACTAAACAATAATAAATAAAAACTGTTAAAATTGATGGCAAACAGAGACTGAAATGAAACATGCAAAAAGTTTAGGGGTCAAAGAGCGAATACTATAAAAGGGGAAAACATCGTATAGTGGGTGTTAGGAGTTTTTTTTCCTATGTTACACAATTTTCATCCTTGTGCAGATGATAGAACACCAAAATTTTATGCTTGAACCATTTAAAAAAGTTTTACCTTTTTCGGATGAACTGATATTTTTGTTTTTTTTTTCAATAAAAGATGAACATAAATTTCTGAACTGCCGAGAGTACGTGTTCATTTTAGGTAATACTACGGATTTTCTTTATGACTGGGCAGCACAACAATTCTATTTTACAATTTGGCATGTTTGAGAACCTCTTTTTCTTTCTCCATCACTTCTTTTTTCTTCTTTTCTTTGCACAAAGTGAAGCAATAAGTCACTAACAATACACAATATTTCTTGTTGTGTGTGGTCATTACTGTTTTTCCTATTGACTAGGAAACTTCGGCTCGTTGTACTAATGTTCCATATCAAACAACCAAGATAAAGACTTTGGAAAATGGGTCTATCTCACTCAATTATATCACTGGACATGATATATTATGGTGTTTTTTTGCAACAGATTTTTTTTTGTTAGGAAGTGATATTAAAAACCTTTGTTGCTTGCTCACTTTAAAAATATAAGAGGGATAAATCATTTTCGATGATCAAGAAATCTGTGGAGAAACAACATGATTGGTCGAAAAATCAATTGAGGAATTGTTTACCGTGAATTTTGGTAAACAACCGCTGGTTTAGAATTTATTACTTGCAAGATCAACCAGTAAATCTTAGGACATTTGTGCTATAGTTTTCCAGAAAAAATTATGAATGTTCTTGATGTTATTTGTAATAACTGACAATTTCAAAGTTATTGAAACTGTCGAATTGTCTTACGTATCTTTTGAATTCGATCAAGTGCAGAAAACAAGTAAATTGTAGAAATATTTAAGAAAACATAACTAGATTGCGTTGAAATAAAAGAAATTGGTACACAATATCATACATTTGGTTTCTATAACTCATGTTTCTCTGTAACTTGGAACTCTGAGCGTGAGAAATATGTATGAGAGTTTGTGACCTCTTTTTTCTAAGAAAAACTACTATATATATTATGGAGAAACTGTAACTGCCTACAACATCTATATATAATTGTACAAAGGAATTTAAAAACAACAACTGTCGTATCCTTCGACGGCGTAACTGCTACGTTCTTCGACAATGCTGCTTTAGCCCTAATCTGTTACTGGACTTTTATTCCCCTTTCTGTCGAAGTATTGCCTTCACGGCCTCAATTTCACCGTCTTTGTAAAGTAGTCGAAAGTCGGAGATCACCTTTGAATTACCATCCCAATGTCGAAAATCAACATTTCTATTTTAAGGTGACAAGTCAAACCTCATTGACTGCATTTAATTGAGCTTGTCGAAAATGTAGGCTAACAGGAATGTCACAAGAGGGGACATGTAAAAGATTAGAGAATGCACTCCGTAAAGAGGGATCTTAACAAGTGCTCCTGTAAACACCCAATAGGCCGAGGGCTGAGAGGTAGAATTCAGGGGAGACGAGTACACCGAGGGGATTCACCTGACAACTTATAGACGATATTCGCTGAAGGAACAATATTAAAGGAGGGGCTCGAGGTAAAAGACAATATAAATGCACCAAGGAGAGACTGAGCCCGAGGGATAATGGATGAAGATCGAGGCATGATACAATGTGAACGCCCCGAGGGGGGATTGAGCTCAAAAGATATTAGCTAGAGCTGGAGTAGAGCACGTTTCAGCTTATAGAGTGCCTCGGCCAATATAGCTCGGATAGTCTAAGTTCGATGGATGCAGGCCGAGGACATGGATCGGCCGAGGGGGTATGTGACCGAGGCAAAGAAGACTTGCCTGCGAGGCAAGGAAGGGCATGTGGATAGAACATGGGAGCAGTTGAAGGTTAAGCGAAGAAGAGAAACCTTGAGGAGTGGAGTGAAGCGGTTTTTGCACCCCACTAACCGTGCAAGTGGGATCGTGAGTAATGGCGCCGATTTCTTAGGGCTAGGAGTGAAATTAGGCGTTGATCTTCAAGTGACCCAACGGTAGGCAAGATAGGCTCGCATAGTGGCCGGCGAGACCCTATGTATATATATATAGAGAAGAATACTTGTAACAAGACACACAATCAATCAATACAAGACTTATTTTTTCTCTCGCAATTTATCCTCATCGCACTTTACTTTATTTTACTTCTATGCATTAGCCAATAGATAATCCAATCCTCGCGTCCCCTCTACCCAACCTGATACTCTTTGGAGGAGTTAGGAAACCCACAATTGAGGAACAGAGTTCCTTCCTCAACGCAATTGCTTGAAGAACAGTGGAATCAAAGACTGTCCAAACCCGGGCCGATACCACAACTAGGATATAAGAGTTTGACAACAACAACTCCAAAGTGCTTGCAAATAAAAAACTGCAAGTTATATGTCTTACAAAGATTAACGAGCAAAAGTTTTTCTCTCTCTAGATCTAACGGCGCAGCAATTTTCTCTCTCTAGATCTAACGGTGCAGCAATTTGCTGCACCCTCTACGGCATGTAGAGGATCCAAACTCGGTTTTAATCTCATAAAAGGTTTTTCAAAAAAGAGGTTTTAATCTCACAAAAGGTTTTTTTTGTGTAGCTTTCTAGAAAGGAGCAAAATCTGCGCAATGGACCGGTGGTTCATTTTTCTGTGTATTTCCTTTTTTTAATATACAAACCATAATAATAGATAGTTTCCACCAAATAAATAAAAAATAAGAAAATGGAAATAGGGAAAAAAACATCCTCCCTCACTCTTCGATCTCAACTTCAAACTTTCACAAAACTCTTTTTTATCAAAAACTCGTCATAAACAAGAAACAAGTTGAACAGATTCACCAACCATACAAACTGGTCTAAGTTTCACAAAGCTCTTTTTTCTTTAATTTTCACATCATCCCCGACATCAAAACTTTTGCGATCATGGAAGATAGATACACAAAGAAATATTAGCATTTCCCATTTGTTACGGATTGGGCCTCTATAGCCAATCCACCTAAGGCCCAACAATAAATGGCCAAATTCACTAGCCAAATGTGGAGATCTAAGACTTAGATCCAATGGTCCTCCTTCACTCCAAAAACCTATAAATAAGCATTCAATGCTAGCATTAAAGGTACTCACTTTTCCAATCCTCTTACTTGTAATTGACTCACTCACTGACTTGAGCGTCGGAGTGTCATTGCAGGTACCACCCCACCTCAGATCGGAGCACCAACTAGGATTGACCAAGAACATAAATACCAACTATCTCGGACCGGACTTTGTATCCAAGGTCGGACACTTAGTCGGAGATACGGTACAGAACATTGGCGACCACAGTGGGATAATCATATACTCTAGTCCCTCCCCCAACCTCCTTGGTCAGCAATGGCTCCAGAACTACGACGGAGGAACGTCTCCAGCGTCATAGTTAGACCAGATCAACAGCAAGAAACGCCCGAGGGTGTAGCAGTCACTCTCCCTGCAGCTCGGCCCACGGCCACAACTCGTCCAGAGCAATGGTTCCCATAAGCTCCGCCAGGAACCAGCTTCCACCTCCTGTTAGACCGTCCAGGTACCGGTCGACGCTGTTCAACAGCTCGTCCAACTGCTGACAAGGCAAGCAGAGGCTGATCAGCAACGGAGTCAGCGCTACTCCCAGCTGGAGGCCGAGATTGCCGAGATCCGGGCCCGAGACATCCCGGATCGGTCCTCTCCTCAAACCTACTCTCCCAGCAGAAGAACGTCCAGTAAAAGGCGTCTCCGGTCTCCTGCTTGAAGGAGACGCCACCATCGCTCGCCACCCCGCCGAAAAGGGAGACGAGGATCTGGAACTCCCCCGAGTGAGACTCGGGATGACACTTATTACCCCGAGGACTCTCCTCACCAGAGCTCGTCATTAGCATCCTCTTCCCCGAGGCGACGTTCTATAAGTCGGGGAGTCCCCCGAGGCATGAACGTCGGCTCCCTCGTTCTCCGAGGTCCCCTGTTCGGTGCCCTATCGAGAGACCTCCTCCGAGGGAGAGATCGACGGCGCGAAAGGGACCCTTTACAGCAAAGATCGACTACTTTCCGGTGCCCAAACACTTGGAGAAACCCCCTGAAGGTTTAAAGATGCATGACGGGACTGGCGATCCCGATCGTCACCTTGATTATTTCGACACAATGATGCAATATCGGAATGTTCCGGAAGAGATCAAGTGTCGAATCTTCCCTCTTACCCTGGAAAAGTTGGCACTGGACTGGTTCAGAGCCCTCAAGCCAAACTCAATATCCTCGTGGGACCAGGTGGCGAAGCTATTTTCGGCCCATTTCGCCCACTCCAAGATGAAACCAAAATCTCGGAAAGTCTTGCAAGCAATTCGCCAAGGGGAGAAGGAGTCTCTCCGGGACTATATCGAGAGATTCAATAAGGAAGCAGCTCAGGTCCGGAACCTAGATGATTCTTTCCGACTGTTCTTCATGGAAGCCGGTCTTCATGAAGGAAGTCTATTCCAGATTGATGTCGGAGTAAATCAAACTGAGTCGCTTGCCGAGTTCCTCCAGCGATCTCAGAAGTACATTGATCGTGAAGAGGGGGCGGTTGCAAGAAAGTCGGATGCCGACCTTGGGATGAGCAAGCCTCAATATGAGAAGGAGGCCCGGAAGGACGGTAAACCCAGACCTCGCAACCGACACCAACATTACTCCGACCTTAATGAAACAAGAGCTAGGATTTTGGCGGAATGTATGAACGCTGAATTCAAGGAAGTCAAGTTCCCCGATCTGCTCCCACACAGGCCGAGACAGAGATCTAACAAGTACTGTCGGTATCACCGGAGCAAAGGGCATGACACCAATCGATGCAATGCTCTGAAAGACGACATTGAGGACCTGATCAAGAAAGGGAAGTTGAGCCAGTACGTGGCTAAAACACCCCGGCATGAGGCCGAGGTTAAAGAAGAGAAGGTCGACCCTAAGAAGAAGGGTAAAGCTCACCAAGAAAGAGAAGAAAGCTTGGAGGATTAGCGCGATTTTCGAAAATCGAAGGGCCGACCAGTAATGATGGTTATCTCTGGGGGCTACCCCGTCGAGGCATCAGGCAAAAAAATGAAAAGAAAATGGAAGGAAGTCATGTGTGCTGCTTCCACCTCAGCAGTAAGCTCAACCCCGGAGCGTCCCCCCTTGGCATTCGGCGACCGAGACTTACTAGACGGCAAGCCCAATAAGCACATACCCCTTATAATCAGGGCAGTCATGGCCAACCACGAGATAAGGAGAATCTTGGTCGACCAAGGAAGCTCGGCGGACATCATCTTTATCGACCTTGTAAGGAAACTGCAGATCTCATAGGAAGACTTCACCCCTTACAGAGGATCAGACCTTTCGGGCTTCAATGGGTCCCGGACCAAACCCCTCGGCTATTTGGAGCTGATGGTCACCTATGGCGAGGAACCACTAGAGAGGACAGTCAAGACCAAACTCCTAGTGCTTCCATGCCCTTCGGTCTACAACTGCATCATCGGAAGACCGACTCTAGGAAGGCTCGGGGCTGTAACCCTGACGGTTCACCTGAAAATGAAGTTCTACTCTTTGAGCAACCAAGTAATCACCCTTGATGCCGACCTAGAGTCCGCCCAGAGATGTTTCTATCTGCATGTCAAGGCAGATAGGCAGGCCTCAGAGGAGGGGGTTCCCCCCTGTAGAAGCAGAAGCTCAGAAAGACCCAAAAAAGAAGAGAAGCGGTCGAACTGCCGATGTCAACGTCACAGAACTTGATGCGAGGTATGATCCTGACAGCTCTGAGGAAGAGAGCGATGACGAGCTGGCACGGGAGCTGAAGAAGAAAATCAGGCGACCCCAACCTGATGGACAGTTCGTACAGGTCCAGCTGGGAGAGGACCCGACCCAAACTGTCCAGATCGGATCCGACCTCTCTGAAGAAGTAAGGGCAAAGCTCGCCCTTTGTCTGAAATCTCACGCCGATCTCTTCGCTTGGTCGGTAAAAGATATGCCTGGCAGTTAACCCCTAGGCTAAGTGGGTCGCCCAGCGCAAAAGAGCTCAAAGCAAGGAGAAAGCAGCTGCTACGGCCAATGTCGTAGATGATTTAATTAAAGCCGATTTTGTAAAGGAAGTCAAGTACGCAACTTGGCTTTCGAACCCTGTACTCGTTAAGAAAAGCAATGGAAAATGGCGAATGTGCCTTGACTATACCGATCTTAATAAGGCCTGTCTTAAGGACGCTTTCCCTGTTCCTAGCATTGATCGGCTCGTCGATAATGCTTCAGGTTTTCGTTTACTATCTTTCATGGATGCCTATTCCGGGTATAACCAAATCCCGATGTTTCCCCCCGACCAAGAGAAAACGGCCTTCATGACTGACCGCGGTAATTTTTGTTACCGGGTCATGCCATTTGGTTTGAAAAATGCGGGGGCCACCTATCAAAGGATGATGAACAAGGTGTTCTCAAAGCAGATCGACCGTAACGTGGAAGTCTACCTCGATGACATGATCGCAAAAAGCGAAGGGGAAGACCTCCACGTAACCGACCTAGAAGAGATCTTCACAGAAATCCGAAGAAACAATATGAGGTTGAACGCGGAAAAATGCACTTTCGGGGTCTGGGCTGGGAAATTCCTTGGTTTCTATCTCACAGAAAGGGGCACTGAAGCCAACCCAGATAAATGCCGAGCTGTGACGGAAATGCGCACCCCGTCCACCAAGAAAGAACTCCAAAAGCTCAACGGCATGATTGCTGCACTATCTTGCTTCATTTCCAACGCTGCCTTCAAATCACTCCCTTTGTTTAAACTGCTTAAGAAAGAAGCAACATTCGAATGGACCCCGGAACGGGACGAGGCCCTCTCCCAACTCAAAAAAGTCTTGACCGAACCACCGATCTTAACTCGGCCAAACCCAGGGGAAGACTTATACCTATACCTAGCCATCTCAGAAGAGCCTATTGGTGTCGTACTCATCAGGGAGACAGAGATGGGTCAGAGTCTGGTATACTTCGTGAGCAAAGCTTTACAGGGATCAGAATAAGATATCAGAAAATAGAAAAAATCGCCTTTGCTTTGCTCGTCTCGACACGCCGACGCCGACCTTACTTCGTCGCTCATCAAGTCGTGGTACGGACAAACTATCCAATCCGGCAGATCCTGCACCGACCTGACTTAGCACGACGAATGATCAAATGGGCAGTAGAACTCTCTGAGTTCGGAATCAAATACGAAACAAGACCGGCCATGAAAGCTCAGATACTGGCCGACTTTATCACGGAAATAGCACCCGCCGACCCTGAAGACGCGTTGTGGACGCTCCATGTAGATGGATCCTCAAATCCAAAAGGGAGTGGTGCAGGGTTAATGCTCGAAAGCCTAACGGACGTTGTAATCGAAGTATCACTCACGTTTGGTTTCCCTACCTCAAACAACCAGGCAGAATACGAGGCATGCATAGCAGGACTCCGACTTGCCATCGACCTCCGAGTTACTCATCTTTCTTTAAACACGGACTCGTTGTTGGTAGTCTCTCAAATCGGGAAGCAATACAATTCCAAAGACCCGACCTTGCAGAAGTATTTAACCCGTGTGCGGGAACTGCTTTCCTATTTTGTGTTTACGGAGGTTAAACACGTTCCCAGGACAGAAAATATCAGGGCGGACATTCTTTCCAAGCTCGCCAGCACCAAAATTCCAGGGAATCACCGATCAATAATCCAGGAGACGCTGAGCAAGCCAAGCGTCCTCCCAAACCCGGAGACCAATTTTTCAGTCAATGTGGTTGAGGAAAGCAAAGGTTGGTTCTCGCCGTTAATGGAGTACATCAAATCGGGGGACGAGCCTCCGGACTCAAGTGAAGCCAAGATCCTCAGGAGGAAGGCCTCATATTTTTGCATAATAGATGGAAACCTCTACAGAAGAAGCTTATCCGCACCACTATTAAAATGCGTTGAAGGAGGAGAGGCGGATTACGTCTTGGCCGAGATCCACGAGGGAATCTGTGGGCAGCACCTTGGAGGTCGGTCTCTAGCTCGAAAGGCCTTAAGAGCAGGATATTTCTGGCCAACCATGGAGACCAATGCAAGAAACTATGTAAAGAAATGCAGCAAGTGTCAAATCCACGCCAAGGTCCACATTGCACCTCCTACGGAGCTCACCAGCCTCACCTCGCCATGGCCCGATTAATTAATTGTGGGAATAATTGGTCGGGTCTCGGGGATCGATAGTCGAGAAAATTATCAAGAAAACCCATTCTCCATTTAAGGGGTGGCCCATTCATAGAAAAATGAGGAATCAGAGCCGAAGGGCAAATCTGTCTTTTCACACCCCTAGTTGTTAAAATATAATGGTGAAGGTTATAAGTAATTATGAACCGAAAGAATTGAGGAATTTCGGATCGGAACCGGATTAATCGAGAAAGTTGTACCGAAGAGAATTTTTTTTACGCCTAAACTACCATTTTATGGGCCAAGGGCAAAATGGTCTTTCCACCATTATTTAAACCCTCAGCCATATACTCTCAACTGAACCCTCACCCACTCATTTCATCATTTTCCAGCTGAAAGAAAGAAAGGAAAACAGAAGTGAGGGAGAGGAGAGTGGGGCGAAGGGAAGAGAAAGGAGAGGAGAGGAGAGCTTCTCAATTGGTCATTGCATGTAAGTCTTCTAAACCTCTCTCTACTCCATTTTTGATTCTGAATCCAATGGTACCACTTTCAAGACCAGATTTTAACTCTCTCTCTCCACCCCATTTTCGAACTTAAAGCTTCAATGGTGAAAGAGATGGAATGCTAAAACTTTTCATGTTTGCATGTTCATTTGGACAGTAGGAAACTGAAGTCTTGTGCTTGCATTTCAATTTTGAAGTGAAGTCTAGCATGGTTGAACTGCTGTCTTGAAGCTGCAACTCAGTTGGTGTCTAGCAAGAAGTACTCGTTAGTTCTCTCGTTCCGGTCATTTCGCATTTCGACGGAACTTCTAAAACGATCGTCAACGGGTGAGTTCTACTCACGGATTAGGGACATTTTCATGAATTCTGAAAACTGCATTTGTTTCAAATAATACGGCAACTATTCCGTTTTCGAAAGACTTAGAATCGAAAAGCGTTTTTGAGTCAAAACGGTGTTTTACGGTTTAATGAGATTTTGTTCAAATCATTGAAATGAAATGAATTGTGTACTACTGGAAATATATATATATATTCTGGAGATTTTCTGAGTTTCAGGTGATCGGAATTAGGAATCGAATTCGGGCGGAAACGGAAAGCGGAATTGAGAAATAAGCGGAATTTGGTAACAGACACAGGTCGCACGGACCGTGCGCCCCTGGGCACGGACCGTGCGCTCCTTTCGGTTTGGCTGGGTGATTTTAACAAATCACGCACGGGTCGTGTGCCCCTGGGCACGGACCGTGCGTGAGCTTCTGTCACCGCTTCCCGATTTCTCGTTCCGGAGCTCCGTTTGATCCCGAACCTTTTCTAATCTCTTTCTCAATCATTAAAAATGAAGTTGCCTTATTGAAAACCGTATTTTGAGCTCGTTCAACTTATGTCTTTGAAAAGAATTTCGAAAACACATTTAAGTGAAAACCGAAACCCTAGGATACGTGTGGGTACACTGACTGAATATATATGTTTATATATGTCAAATGAAAATGATTATAATGTCGGAGGTCTAACTTATGAATTCCTCAAAACGGGTTATAGATCGATATGGATATTGTTTATCCAATTATTATGTAATTGATCCATGTGGTGATCGAAAAGATAAATTATCTAACTCTCGAGAATTTGATGCATATTGTCATATGTATTGCGTTGGGTGACGACCCGACAAGTAGCATACTAGGGAGGGTAGTCATGACCCCTTACCTATGGCCCTGAATGTGTTTTGGCGTGGTCAACTCACGGGTTACCGATATTCGTGACGTTGGGTTCACAATCGGTTTATGCTAAACTAAGAATATGGTATTTCCGATATTCGTGACGTTGGGTTCACAATCGGTTTATGCTAAACTAAGAATATGGTATTTCCGATATTCGTGACGTTGGGTTCACAATCGGTTTATGCTAAACTAAGAATATGGTATTTCCGATATTCGTGACGTTGGGTTCACAATCGGTTTATGCTAAAATAAGACTAAGGTATTTCCGATATTCGTGACGTTGGGTTCACAATCGGTTTATACTAAATAAGATAAGAACACGATTTGCTTGGCATTTCGATTAATAAATAAGACATTGTTATGTCAGATTTGTTAGCGGTTTAATGAATTGAACCGAGTGTCAGTGAGGGGGCACGGTAGGACTCACTAAGATAATGTTATCTCACCCAATCCATATTTGTTGTTTTTCAGAGAAGCAGGGAAAAAGGAAGACTATTGTGCACGAGTAGTTGGTATACTCTTGGAGGTGCCGAAGATTTAGTCGTTGGATCCTTTGTTCTTTTGGTTGTATTAACTTGTATTGATTATGGGTTATATGAACCGTTTTATGTTTCTGTTTGGTATTTGGACTCGGATATTGTAATCCATTCGGTGTGTAACCGATAAACTTCTATTTGATGAAGTGATGTTATTCCGATTATGTTTTTATTTCGGAAAGAGTTTGTATGTCCAATACTTTAAACAGGAACTGTGTCCTCTGAATTTTTCCGCATCTGTGCACTTTTGGTGTCTCTACATGTTAGAAATACCGGGGTGTTACATTTGGTATCAGAGCGGTTCGACCTAGTCGGACTTAGTTGTTAAGAGTCTTTTACGTCTTCTAAGTCTGATTTTTCTTAGTATGCTATTAGACATTGAGCCTGATCAACTTAATACTTTGTGCATACTTCGCAGAATCATGGCTGGGAGAGGTAGAAGAAACCCACCTGTTGATCCTCATCAAGAATGGATGCAAAATGTCATCGAGACTCAGCAGAAGATGATGAATGACATGATGCTAATGCAACAGCAACAGATGGCTCAAATGGCTCAAATGCAGCAAATGCATCAGATGCCTCAACCTCAACCAGCTGAGCCAGTCAATGTGCCAACACCTGAGGATCCCAACAGGGTGTATTTCCGGTTTCTGAAGATGAAACCCCCAACCTTCAAAGGAGGATCCGAGGCAATGAAAGCCCATTTCTGGGTAGATGCCATGGAACGGATCTTTGATACTTTGCAATGCAATGAAGGAGAAAAAGTAATTTGCGCTGCTAACGCTCTAGACGAGAATGCTCACACTTGGTGGGTTAACGCTCGAAGAATGCTTCAAAATCAAGGAACTCCTCTTGAGTGGAATAATTTCAAGGAGTTGTTTTTGGGTCATTATTTTCCCGACTCCCAAAGACTTGATAAACAAATGGAATTTCTGAGTATGAAACAGGGAGAGATGACAGTTGGGGAATACGCTGCAAAATTCGAGAGGTTGTCACAATTCTATGAATTGGGGGCCACCGCTCAGGATGATAAGTGGAAAATGGTGATGTTTAGACAAGGTCTTAGAGGCGATGTGAATCAGGGTCTCAGTTCTTATTCCATGACCACCTATCCTGCTTTGGTTCAACAGGCTCATTCCGCTGAGAGCGACCTGAAAAGAATGTATGCGGAGAGGAAAGATTTCTGGAAGGATAAAAGAAAGAGTAGTGAGTCAACTTCTTCAAACCCGAAGTATAAAGGGAATTTAGACAAAGGAAAGCGGATTCAGTCGGATAACTCTTCTGGGTACCGGAACTGTAAGGTGTGTAAGAAGAATCATCGTGGGAGATGTCAATTGGAGCCAAAATCAAACCAGTGTTATTATTGTAATGAAGAGGGGCACTATGCTAACAACTGCCCAGCGAGAAAGGCTTTCTTAGAGTCCCCTGATGCTCCTAGACAGGCTCGAGTCAACACTTTGGATGCTAAGACCATCAAACCAGCTGATAATCTTATAAGGGGTACAGGTTCTCTCTTTAATCAAACTGTTAATATTTTGTATAACTCTGGTGCTACTCATTGCTTTATCTCAGAAGCATGTGCTGAACGATTAGGATTGACAGTATTTCCTATATCCGAGCCAATAACTATTCTTACTGCAGCCAAGGGTCGTGTGCGAACCCAATCTTTGTGCCTTAACTGTCTGCTTACAATTAGAGACAGGGATTTTGTCGTAGATTTTATCTGTTTGCCTATGAGGGGAATGGAAATCGTTTTGGGAATGAATTGGATGACTTCAAATCATATTACTATTGACTGTTTCAATCGAGCAATTAATTTTCCTTCTGAAGTAGCGGGACATTCACTACCTCCAGATGATGGGGTCATTTCGTTCGCTTCAGCCAGCCAGTCTCTATTCCAAGGTGCGGAAGCTTTTGTTGTTATTTTGTCTGCATCAACTGAAGCTGACTTGGATTTATCGTCTATTCAAGTTGTTAATGAATTCTTAGATGTCTTTCCCGAGGAAGTTTCCTCTTTGCCTCCAGAACGAGAGGTAGAATTCTCTATAGATTTGGCGCCTGGTGCAGGGCCAATATCCATAGCACCATATAGGATGTCTCCTCTCGAACTGAAAGAATTGAAGTCCCAACTTGAGGAATTAATTTCCAAGAAATTTATTCGACCGAGTGCTTCTCCATGGGGTGCTCCGGTATTGCTAGTCAAGAAGAAGGACGGAAGCATGAGATTGTGCATAGACTACCGTCAGCTGAATAAGATCACTGTCAAGAACAAGTATCCATTACCAAGGATAGATGATCTACTTGACCAACTCCGAGGTGCTAAAGTTTTCTCCAAAATTGATCTAAGGTCGGGATACCATCAAATCAGGGTAAGAGCCTTAGACATTCTGAAGACTGCTTTTCGTACGAGGTACGGACACTACGAGTTTGTGGTGATGCCCTTCGGATTGACTAATGCTCCAGCCGTATTCATGGATTATATGAATAGAGTATTTCATTCTTACCTAGATCAGTTTGAGGTCGTCTTTATTGATGATATCTTGGTTTACTCAAAGTCAGTTGAGGAGCATGCCCAGCATCTCCGCTTCGTTCAAGGAGTACTCCGAGAAAAGAAACTCTATGCTAAACCGTCGAAGTGCGACTTTTGGATGTCTGAAGTAAAGTTCTTGGGTCATGTGATTTCCCAAGAAGGAGTTGCAGTTGACCCCAGCAAAGTGGAAGCAGTGTTAAATTGGGAACGACCTACGTCAGTGACTGAGATCAGAAGCTTTCTGGGTCTAGCGGGTTACTATAGAAGGTTCATTGAAGGTTTTTCACAACTGGTACTTCCGCTTACTCGATTGACTCGCAAGGGTCAACCGTTTACTTGGGATGCCGATTGTGAAGAGTGTTTTCTTGGATTGAAAGAAAAGTTAACTTCTGCTCCGATCCTAATTCTTCCAGATCCGTCTTTGGGATTTCAGATTTACAGTGATGCATCTGGGAAGGGTTTAGGATGTGTTCTCATGCAGAATCAACACGTTGTGGCTTACGCATCTAGGCAATTGAAGACGCATGAGCGGAATTACCCAACTCATGACTTAGAGTTGGCGGCTATTGTGTTTGCACTGAAAATTTGGAGGCATTACCTTTACGGTTCTCGTTTCGAGGTTTTTAGTGATCACAAGAGCTTGAAGTATCTGTTTGATCAAAAAGAATTGAATAACAGACAGAGAATGTGGACTGAATTTTTGAAGGACTACGACTTCGAATTGAAATATCACCCTGGGAAAGCCAATGTGGTAGCGGATGCCCTGAGCAGGAAGTCTATCCACACGGCAAGGTTAATGGTTCACGAGATGGCCTTGTGGGAGTCATTCAGAGACTTGAAGCTCAAGGTGGTTAGAAAGAGGGACCGCATAGTGTTGCGGCATATACGGATAGCCAATGTGCTAAGGGAACAAATCCGTGTAGCTCAAGGAGCTGATATGAAGTTGCAGTCTCAGAAGGGATCGCCAGATTTCACTGAGGATAGTGATGGCGTGATCTGCTTTAATGGGAGGATTTGTGTTCCCGATGATGTTGATATCAAAAGGCAAGTATTGGAAGAAGCTCATAGGAGTCAGTACTCCGTACATCCGGGATCCACCAAGATGTACCGAGACTTGAAGTTGATGTATTGGTGGCCTGGGATGAAGGTCGAGGTTGCAGAATTTGTTTCTCGGTGCTTAACTTGTCAGAAGGTTAAGGCGGAACACCGAAGACCGGGCGGTCAGTTACAACCACTGGATGTGCCAGTCTGGAAGTGGGAAGACATCTCAATGGACTTTGTTATGGGTTTGCCGAGGTCACAGGCCGGCAATGATTCTATTTGGGTAGTGGTGGACCGATTGACTAAGTCCGCTCACTTTATTCCCGTTCGCTCGACTTATAAGGTTTCCAAGTTAGCAGATGAATATGTGAAGAACATTATCAGACTGCATGGAGTTCCAACGAGCATTGTGTCAGACCGAGATCCCAAGTTTACTTCCAGGTTCTGGAGAGCATTGAATGAGGCTTTGGGAACAAGGGTGCTGGTTAGCACAGCTTATCATCCTCAGACTGATGGTCAGACGGAGAGGACTATCCAGACCCTTGAGGACATGCTTCGGGCTTGTGTGCTCGACAGTGGGAGAAAATGGGAGGATCATCTTCCGTTAGTAGAATTCTCCTACAACAACAGTTACCACTCTAGCATTGGAATGGCACCGTTTGAAGCACTTTATGGTAGAAAGTGTAGAACTCCATTGTGTTGGTGGGAGATTGGTGAAGATAAGTTTTTGGGACCCGATATGATTCGGGAAACTACTGAGAAGATCAAGTTAATTCGAGAAAGGATGAAGGTTGCTCAGAGTCGGCAAAAGAGCTACGCTGACAACCGAAGGAGACCGTTGGAGTTTGAGGTTGGTGATCATGTGTTCTTGAAAGTTTCTCCAACCATAGGCACCGGGAGAGCCTTGCGAGCGAAGAAGCTCAGTCCTCGATATGTTGGACCCTTCCAAATCATCGAGCGGATTGGGCCAGTTGCCTATCGCCTCGCATTGTCTCCGGCTCTATCCAACCTCCATGATGTGTTCCACGTGTCTCAGTTGAGGAAGTATATTCCCGATCCGCATCAACCGTTGAGCGTTGATACAATTGACCTACGACCAGATTTGTCGTTTCAACCTTATCCTAGTTATATCTGGGAGCGTGGTGTGAAGACTCTGCGTTCTAGGACTATTCCGATTGCCAAAGTGGTCTGGGATGGATTCTCAATCGAAGAGGCTACCTGGGAGCTGGAAGATGACATGCGGACCCGATATCCATATCTCTTCAATAGAGGTACGTCTTGTAAATTTTGAGGACAAAATTTTTAAAAGTTGGGGTGATTGTAACATCCCGAATTTTTAAAGACTCGTATTACGATGCCGTAGACCGATTAATTAATTGTGGGAATAATTGGTCGGGTCTCGGGGATCGATAGTCGAGAAAATTATCAAGAAAACCCATTCTCCATTTAAGGGGTGGCCCATTCATAGAAAAATGAGGAATCAGAGCCGAAGGGCAAATCTGTCTTTTCACACCCCTAGTTGTTAAAATATAATGGTGAAGGTTATAAGTAATTATGAACCGAAAGAATTGAGGAATTTCGGATCGGAACCGGATTAATCGAGAAAGTTGTACCGAAGAGAATTTTTTTTACGCCTAAACTACCATTTTATGGGCCAAGGGCAAAATGGTCTTTCCACCATTATTTAAACCCTCAGCCATATACTCTCAACTGAACCCTCACCCACTCATTTCATCATTTTCCAGCTGAAAGAAAGAAAGGAAAACAGAAGTGAGGGAGAGGAGAGTGGGGCGAAGGGAAGAGGAAGGAGAGGAGATGAGAGCTTCTCAATTGGTCATTGCATGTAAGTCTTCTAAACCTCTCTCTACTCCATTTTTGATTCTGAATCCAATGGTACCACTTTCAAGACCAGATTTTAACTCTCTCTCTCCACCCCATTTTCGAACTTAAAGCTTCAATGGTGAAAGAGATGGAATGCTAAAACTTTTCATGTTTGCATGTTCATTTGGACAGTAGGAAACTGAAGTCTTGTGCTTGCATTTCAATTTTGAAGTGAAGTCTAGCATGGTTGAACTGCTGTCTTGAAGCTGCAACTCAGTTGGTGTCTAGCAAGAAGTACTCGTTAGTTCTCTCGTTCCGGTCATTTCGCATTTCGACGGAACTTCTAAAACGATCGTCAACGGGTGAGTTCTACTCACGGATTAGGGACATTTTCATGAATTCTGAAAACTGCATTTGTTTCAAATAATACGGCAACTATTCCGTTTTCGAAAGACTTAGAATCGAAAAGCGTTTTTGAGTCAAAACGGTGTTTTACGGTTTAATGAGATTTTGTTCAAATCATTGAAATGAAATGAATTGTGTACTACTGGAAATATATATATTCTGGAGATTTTGAGTTTCAGGTGATCGGAATTAGGAATCGAATTCGGGCGGAAACGGAAAGCGGAATTTGGTAACAGACACAGGTCGCACGGACCGTGCGCCCCTGGGCACGGACCGCGCGCCTGCTACGGGTTGGTTCTGTTAAAAAAATAAAACGGGACGCACGGGTCGTGCGCCCCTGGGCACGGACCGTGCGCTCCTTTCGGTTTGGCTGGGTGATTTTTTCAAATCACGCACGGGTCGTGCGCCCCTGGACACGGACCGTGCGTGAGCTTCTGTCACCGCTTCCCGATTTCTCGTTCCGGAGCTCCGTTTGATCCCGAACCTTTTCTAATCTCTTTCTCAATCATTAAAAATGAAGTTGCCTTATTGAAAACCGTATTTTGAGCTCGTTCAACTTATGTCTTTGAAATGAGTTTCGAAAACACATTTAAGTGAAAACCGAAACCCTAGGATACGTGTGGGTACACTGACTAAATATATATATGTTTATATATGTCAAATGAAAATGATTATAATGCCGGAGGTCTAACTTATGAATTCCTCAAAACGGGTTATAGATCGATATGGATATTGTTTATCCAATTATTATGTAATTGATCCATGTGGTGATCGAAAAGATAAATTATCTAACTCTCGAAAATTTGATGCATATTGTCATATGTATTGCGTTGGGTGACGACCCGACAAGTAGCATACTAGGGAGGGTAGTCATGACCCCTTACCTATGGCCCTGAATGTGTTTTGGCGTGGTCAACTCACGGGTTACCGATATTCGTGACGTTGGGTTCACAATCGGTTTATGCTAAACTAAGAATATGGTATTTCCGATATTCGTGACGTTGGGTTCACAATCGGTTTATGCTAAACTAAGAATATGGTATTTCCGATATTCGTGACGTTGGGTTCACAATCGGTTTATGCTAAACTAAGAATATGGTATTTCCGATATTCGTGACGTTGGGTTCACAATCGGTTTATGCTAAAATAAGACTAAGGTATTTCCGATATTCGTGATGTTGGGTTCACAATCGGTTTATACTAAATAAGATAAGAACATGATTTGCTTGGCATTTCGATTAATAAATAAGACATTGTTATGTCAGATTTGTTAGCGGTTTAATGAATTGAACCGAGTGTCAGTGAGGGGGCACGGTAGGACTCACTGAGATAATGTTATCTCACCCAATCCATATTTGTTGTTTTTCAGAGAAGCAGGGAAAAAGGAAGACTATTGTGCACGAGTAGTTGGTATACTCTTGGAGGTGCCGAAGATTTAGTCGTTGGATCCTTTGTTCTTTTGGTTGTATTAACTTGTATTGATTATGAGTTATATGAACCGTTTTATGTTTCTGTTTGGTATTTGGACTCGGATATTGTAATCCATTCGGTGTGTAACCGATAAACTTCTATTTGATGAAGTGATGTTATTCCGATTATGTTTTTATTTCGGAAAGAGTTTGTATGTCCAATACTTTAAACAGGAACTGTGTCCTCTGAATTTTTCCGCATCTGTGCACTTTTGGTGTCTCTACATGTTAGAAATACCGGGGTGTTACACCCCCAGTCAGATCAAGTACCTAATAGTGGCAGTAGATTACTCCACAAAATGGATTGAAGCCGAGCCTCTAGCCATCATCAGTGCAAGGAACTGCATCAAGTTCTTCAAAAAGAATATCATGACTAGATTCGGGATTCCCGAGATAGTAATCACTGATAACGGAACCCAGTTCACCGACAAAGGCTTCAAGAAACTCATGTCCGACCTTCGAATTAAACACCGGTTCACCTTAGTGGAACAGGCGCAAACGAACGGACAGGCAGAAGCCGCCAACAAAATTCTCCTCAATGGATTGAGAAAGCGGCTCGATGAAGCGAAGGGAAACTGGGTTGAAGAACTACCTTATGTGTTGTGGGCCTACAAAACCACCCCGCAGAGCTCAACGGGGGAGACCCCTTTCCGGCTTTCGTACGGGACGGAGGCGGTATTCTCGGTAGAGATCGGAGAGCTGAGCTGGAGGACCGTCCACCCAAAGTCACCAGAGGACAATAATCAGGCGTTAAAAGAAAACCTCGACCTTTTCGACGACGTTCGAGGCCATGCTTCCCTTAAAGAAGCAATAATAAAGCAGAGGGTAGCAGCACGGTATAACTCGAAAGTAATTCCCAGGGATCTTGAAGTCGGTGACTTAGTTTTACGAAGAGCCGACGTCGGTCTAAAGAACGCCGCGCAAGGCAAGCTTGCCCCTAATTGGGAAGGACCATACCGAGTTGTATCTAAAACTGGTAAAGGTGCATATGAGTTGGAGACCTTGGCCGGGAAAATGATCCCAAGGACTTGGAACACCACCAAATTAAAGAAGTACTACAGTTGATTTACATTTTGGCAAGAAACGGTGTATACCGATGTTGTCATGGCCCTTATTTTATCTGAAGAACGGTGTATACCGATGTTGTCATGGCCCTTATTTTATCTGAAGAACAGTGTATACCGATGTTGTCACTTATTTTATCTGAAGAACGGTGTATACCGATGTTATCGCTTATTTTATCTAAAGAACGGTGTATACCGATGTTGTCATAGCCCTTATTTTATCTGAAGAACGGTGTATACCGATGTTGTCACTTATTTTATCTGAAGAACGGTGTATACCGATGTTATCGCTTATTTTATCTAAAGAACTGTGTATACCGATGTTGTCACTTATTCTATCTAAGGAACGGTGTATACCGAGACTATCAATTTACACTTTGATAAAGTACGATTTTTTACCAGGGTTAAGACGATCTTGTCATTCCCTTTATAGTTGGCCGAGGTTGTCACTACCCTAAGGGGCGAGTTCGATCTGGGCCGAGTCCCAGTAAACTGCCCCGAAGGCGACCATCGTTACGCAAACGCACTAGTTGGCCGAGGTTGCCACTACCCCAAGGGGCGAGTTCGATCTGGGCCGAGTCCCTGTAAACTGCCCCAAAGGCGACGCCTACCACTTGAGCGAATCAAAACGCAAGTGCATGAATTTAAATCGACAGAGTAAAACTCAACCGAGATAGATAAAACCGGAAGTACATGCAATTGAAATTAGTATTACAAGCTACCCCGGATACGGTCGGGTCCTCAAATTCAAAAAGATGGCAAAATATTACAAATTCCGGTTCCGCCTAGAACCCAGGGCTTTCTTCACCACCGGTTCCACCCGGAACCCAAAATGCAACCAAAACCCGGACCTTCAAAGAGGAAACCACCTCCTCGGACTGCCTCCCTTGGCTCTCAAGCTCAAAAATGCGGAGCTCAAGCTCTTTTCCTTGATTAAGGGCAGAGTCCCTCTCCTTTTCAAGCCGATCCTTCTCCGCATTGAGCGCGATCTGCTTTTCCTGGGACTTCGAAAGAGTCGAGGACAGCAACTCATACTTTTTCTGGAGGTCTGCTCGGAGTTTCCGTTCAGTATCCCTCTCTGCCAGGGCCCCTGAGATAGCAGAAACAACACTAGTGAAAAAACAGGAAAAGAATGGGCATTTTTAAGTCGGATGCTAAAATATCCGACTTAAAATACGGACGCGGTGGCAATTTTGTAATAAACCGGAGAAAAAATTTATGGCGCTTATCTTCGAAGTCGGATGAGAAATTACATCCGTCTTTATATGTGTAATTTTTTTTGATTAAAAAAATACTGAAACTCTATGGCGCTTATCTTCCTTCGCGTACGCTCTCACACTCTCTCGTCTCCATTCACGCTTGAAACCTGAAAAATTACATTTTCCCGTTTGAAACCCTAAACGTACCCCATTTCCATCTCTCTCGTCTCCATCTCTCTTCTCCTTGCTCTCTCGGCCAAGTTCCCATCTTCCTCCGCGGTTCTCTCCTCTCTGCCGTCGTCGCTTCCATCTTCCTCTGTTGTTTGAGTTTCTTTTGGTTCTGAAAGGTAAACCACTGCTCTTTCTCTTTCTTGTAGCTATTAAAATGATTCCCTCTCTCTAATTCGAGGTTGTGTTGTTCTATTTTAGTTGACATATCAACATGATAGGTGGGTGAGAGGGAAAAGTGGTCGTTGCCCTAGAGGAAGAAGGGGAAAGGTAGAAACATATCTTTTTCAGGTTTTCTAATTTCTCTTCCTTTCTTCTTTATTTTGGCATCAATTTGTAGGATCAATTTGTTTTACTGATTAGAATTCCATGTTGTTTTGAAAGTATTTCTGCTTCTTGTGAAGTTAATCTTGTGGAGAAACCATGAGTTATGTGTTTGTAAGTGTAGAGAATTTCAGCTGAGTTTGATACTGATTTTAATGATGTTTCAAACCAGTCAATGTGATTTGTGAATGTTTTTGGCTTGGCTGATTTGTCCATGTGGATTATGTATGTGTTTTTTGTTTCTGCTAATGCTGTTGTGCAAAATATTAGAAAAAGAAGGAAAAGAAGAAATTGAAGAAAGCTCATGTTTAGGTTTTCAGTGAAGTGAGCTATGTGGCAATTAAGTGTGTGGCTTTGAAGAGATTATGAGATGTGTGTGGTATTTATATTTGGGAGATTCTTTGACTACTTAGTGTTAATACAGTAGTGGCTATACTATATGGGCATGGGATGGAGAGATATAAATTAATAGCTTTATCCATTTCAAATAAACAAATGAAAATGTGACAAATTATGCAAAGCAAATCAGAAGAAAACTTCTACTAAAATGGTGCAATTATTTTATCTGTTGTACATGTTTAGGATAGGACTGAGAAAAGAAGTGTTCCAACGTGCAACCTTTCTTCCCTTTTCAAATTTATATACTAACTAGTTAATCTTATTTTGTCTTTTATACAAGCTAATAATCTTTTATTTTCACACACAGTCACACATTTATGTTAACAAAATGTGACTTTACATTTTATTAAATAATATTAAGCTAGTCACACACATATAATATATTAAATAATATTTTTTTGACATTACATTATTAAATATATTAATTATAATCTATATGGGGATGCTTCAAGTGCAAACTGCATAGATAAGCAGCCATATGACGTAGGATATCATCGTACATGTTTCAACTATTTTTTGAACTGTTCAGTGAGGGGAATGATTGCTATTCAGTAAGAGAAAAAAATAAAATATTTGTGGAATTGCTAATCAGTAAGAGAAACCTGATAGTTGGAAAGCAATTAGGGTAGAATTGTTTTTAGGTGGTTGGATGATTGAATTTGTAAACATGCTTTAGCCTGTTTGTCAACTCTGCACCATCTTGGTTAGAATTGTTTGAGTGGCTCAATGTAGTACTAGTTTCAGTTTCTATATTGAAAGTTTTTTTTCTTCTTGTGAAGTTAATCTTGTGGAGAAACCATGAGTTATGGGTTTGTAAGTGTAGAGAATTTCAGCTGAGTTTGATACTGATTTTAATGATGTTTCAAACCAGTCAATGTGATTTGTGAATGTTTTTGGCTTGGCTGATTTGTCCATGTGGATTATGTATGTGTTTTTTGTTTCTGCTAATGCTGTTGTGCAAAATATTAGAAAAAGAAGGAAAAGAAGAAATTGAAGAAAGCTCATGTTTAGGTTTTCAGTGAAGTGAGCTATGTGGCAATTAAGTGTGTGGCTTTGAAGAGATTATGAGATGTGTGTGGTATTTATATTTGGGAGATTCTTTGACTACTTAGTGTTAATACAGTAGTGGCTATACTATATGGGCATGGGATGGAGAGATATAAATTAATAGCTTTATCCATTTCAAATAAACAAATGAAAATGTGACAAATTATGCAAAGCAAATCAGAAGAAAACTTCTACTAAAGATAAACACTGCATTCCATTTTTGTATATAGAAATGGAAATTGTTGACTTATTGCTATTGTTCAATGTGATATGGTCCATGTACTGTACCTCCTGCGTCTTCCTCTCTTAGTCTGCTTCTTCTTCTTCATCTTCTTCCTCCGTCTCCTTTCTTCCTCTGAATCAGATGATGAGCTGTAACTCGAACTACTTCCCGAAGAATAATCTGATCCAGTAACAGAAGATGACCCACTGCCACTATCAGTCTCAAACACTGAATCCTCACTGTCACTACCAGAATCAGAGCTAGACCTATGCTTCCTCTTCGATTTTTTGGAACTCGATGATTTAGCCTTTTCCTCTTTAGCAGCATCAGCATTATTATCATCCAAATCATAACTCACAGACACGTTCACCCTCAATTTAGGATTCTTGAGTTGCTGGGTTCGAGACGGTCTTGAAATGTAAACCCGTTCATCCTTGCACTCATATGTCCAGTGACCACTTTGGAAACACTTTTGGCACTGTGCTGAGCCACCACTAGCCGACATTGTGGACTTAAGTTCTTTCCTTTAACCCAATTTAACAGCCTTCTCAGTACTCATCAAATAGAAATCCAACACTTGTAATAAAAAATGTTCGAAAATATTCTGTAGAATAGAACAATATTATAATAAATGCATCGGTTAGTTTTCATGTCAGAACTCAGAACCTGATATACTAGCAGTTTCATCAGTGCTTTGTTCTTTTGATTTGTAAAGCTAGTGGAAAGAGTCAAATAGTTAGTAATACTATAGTGTGTTACAAAACATAAATTATATTATATGGAAAGACTCAAACAAAGAGAACACTTGATTTTAAGATAGCATCTGAAAGAGTGAAACTGCAGGTTTTGTTTATTTATTTATAATAGGGAAGATAGAAACCAAATTGAAAAAGGTAACAACATTCGAGGTCTGCAGATTAGGCAAGCAAAGCATGTGCTAGGTAGTAAAACAAACATGGGGAGGAGCCTCACCTCACCCAACAGAATACAAGTTTAAATTCACAACATTAGGGAACGCTGATGGACCTCCCTAGCTATCATTCTAGGTGTGCTGCACATGATTCCACTCTTTGAATCAATTATTTAGACTAACAAAGATAATCTGTTACAATTCCAAAAGTGAGCATATTAGTAAGTAAATATTTTATGAATTGAAGATAATCTCTTTGAATCCATTATTTAGACTAACATTATCACTTAATTGCTCTTGAATAGTCTAGAGTTAACTCTATATACCACAATAATTAGTTGACATGATTCTCAAAACAAACCTTACATTCCTCAAATGTCTAGAGTTAACTCTATATACCACACTAATTGCAATTTATAGAAATCCAACACTTGTAATAAAAAAAACCAGTATCGTTACAAATGTTCGAAAAAACTAATTGCAATTTGGTATTTTTTGCTTTTCTCAGGAATTTGCATCTTCTAGGCATGTGTTGACTAAATTTTATAGTGAAATCTTGTGCTATCTTGGTCAGTACATAGTGGTGTTTTTGAAGTGCATGTTTAAGCACTTTAATTTGATTAGCTGTATCTCCTGGTTTCCTCTATATCATTCTTTGGTTGCTTTGAATCTTTAGCTTAAACTCTTCTATTTAAGCTGCTTAGCATTTCCTTCTCCCCACTACCTCCTCAAGCTTTGTTTCCTTGCTTATCTTAGATTCATCAAGTATGTATTGTGTTTTTAGAACAACACACATTTCATTTTCCCTTTAAAATTCCAATACACTTATCTGTTTATATCATTGACCATCTTCAGAGATTTTTTTCTCTAATTCATATCTGTTAATCAAGATTGCTTCATATATGTTGTTGTTGTCTTGTCTGTTTTCTTGGGCCTTTGTATATCTGGTTTTTGAATCATTGATAGGTAAAAGTAAAATCCTGTGATTTATATTGGGTTAGCATCGCTATATCAGGTTTTTGAAAATCTGTGTAACTGTATAAGTTGTGTAACTGTATCAGGTTATTGGAAGACGTAAACTTTTGAATACATGTCTGACTTTTATGTTGGGGACCACATTGTTAGTTGTATAACACTGTCATAGAATCATGCATGAATTAGCCATTCCCTATTCAATCTTTTTAGAATGAATACTTATTACCTATTCAACTCAAACATTATTTTTGGAGTAATCAAAACATTATTGAAATTAAGAGATGAAAGGAAATAAAAAATATAAAGATTATAGTTAAAGTCATGTGCTATCAACAATTGATTATTGATTATAAATGTGAGCTTCTTTGGACTGGTTTGTTGGCCGAAGATTATAGGTATATTAGTTCCTTTCAGAATTTTAGTATTTAATTTGTTGTTTGTTTGTACAAGAATGTTGTTTTATTTGTTCTTTCACTTGTTTGTTATGTGGCCTTATTTATGGAAATTTTGACAATTTTTTTTTCTTTTTTTATGGTTAGGTAATACACGCTCCTTATCAAAGTTGACTTCATATCTTGTTGTGGTCGCCGCCGTCACCCTCTCCCGTGTCACCATCGCCCTCTTGTGCTGAAACCCTTTCAGGTATCTATCATGGTTCTTTACTTTAATTGTTTGCTTGCCTAGTTAAACTATTCATAATGCAACTCTTTTTTGTTTGTTAAATTAAAGAATAATATGTTATGTTTGTTTGTTGCAATAGAATTGGAATCCTTTCTTTCTTTACATGTTATAAGTTGTTTATAAATACATTCTTTTTACTATTTTTTGAGTATAGCTATGGATCGTAGTTGGATGCAAACAAGCAAGTTGAGTGACGAGTATGCGAAAGGGGTGGAAGAGTTTCTAGAGTTTGCTCAAACAAATCTTAAAGATAGTAGTGGAATTTTTGATTGTCCTTGTGTTAATTGTGTGAACCAAAGACCACAACCAGTTGACACAATCAAAGATCATCTTCTCGTTGATGGCATTTGTCGTGGTTATACAACATGGATATGGCATGGTGAGAAGTTAGATATCCCAAGTGTGTCTGAAAGAGATAATTTCGCAGACGCAAATATGGATGATCGAATGGAGGACATGATACGTGATATTGGTCCGGAGTCTTTTAAGCAAGCACGTGCCTATGATACTTTGTGCAAAGATAAAGAAGAGCCTTTGTATTTGGGATGTACAAAACACACGCGATTGAATGTGGTGATAAGATTGTTCAACCTGAAGGCAATAAATGGGTGGACTGATAAGAGTTTCACCGAGTTGCTTGAGTTGTTGAAAGACATACTTCCAGAAGGTAACACATTGCCGTGTCGTACGTACGAAGCAAAGAAAATTTTGTGTCCGATGGGTGTGGAGTATATAAAAATACATGCATGCCCAAATGATTGCATATTGTACCGGAATGATTTTGAGAATCTGCATAAGTGCCCTGTGTGTAATAGGTCGCGCTACAAAGCAAAGTCTGGTGAATCTAGTTGTGATGATGACGACACAAAGGGCTCTCCAGCGAAGGTGTTATGGTATCTTCCGATAATTCCCAGGTTCAAACGGTTGTTTGTTAATGCAAAAGACGCAAAGAACATCAGATGGCATGCAGATGAGAGGAAATGTGACGGACAGCTTCGTCATCCAGCTGATTCTCTACAATGGAAGAAGGTTGATAGCTTGTTTCCGGATTTTGGTGCCGAGCCAAGAAATCTTAGGCTTGCGCTTGCTTCGGATGGGATGAACCCATATGGTAACTTAAGTACGAATCATAGCTCTTGGCCCGTTCTCCTTATAATTTACAACCTATCTCCTTGGTTGTGCATGAAGCGTAAATATGTTATGTTATCCATGATGATTTCTGGCCCAAGACAGCCAGGAAATGACATAGATGTTTATCTTAGTCCGTTGGTTGAAGACTTGAGGAAAATGTGGGATGAGGGAGTGAATGTGTTTGACGGGTATTCCAATGAAACTTTTAACCTGCGGGCGATGTTATTTTGCACGATCAATGACTTCCCAGCATACGGGAACTTGTCTGGGTATAGTGTTAAGGGACATAAAGCTTGTCCTATTTGTGCCGAAAACACATGCTACCATCAACTGAAACATGGTAAGAAGACTGTATACCTTGGGCACCGAAGATTTCTCAAACGTAATCACTCGTATCGTAGGTTGAAAAAAGCTTTTAATGGATGCCAAGAGAATGAAACTGCTCCTAATGTCTTAAGTGGAGAAGAAGTCTACCAAGTGGTTAAGGACATCAAAGTTGTATTTGGTAAAAAGAAGAATCAGCCCAATGAGAAAAGCAAGTGGAAGAAGAGGTCAGTGTTCTTTGATCTTCCGTATTGGTCTAGTCTTTATGTAAGGCACTGTCTTGATTTCATGCATGTCGAGAAAAACGTTTGTGATAGTGTTATCGGGACGCTTCTGAACATTAAAGGCCAGACAAAGGATGGTATAAAATCTCGTTTAGATTTGCGTGAAATGGGGATAAGAGAGCAATTACATCCAGAGCCAAAAGGCAAGCGTACATATTTGCCCCCAGCATGTCATACATTGTCCAAAAAAGAGAAAATAAGTTTGTGCGAGTGTCTACATGGAATCAAAGTTCCACAAGGTTACTCTTCAAATTTTAAGAGGCTTGTGTCAATGAAGGATCTCAAATTGGTTGGCTTAAAGTCTCATGATTGTCACGTGTTGATGCAACAACTACTACCAGTGGCTATTCGTGGGATCTTGCCAAAATGTGTTCGACATGCCATAACTAGGTTGTGCTTATTCTTTAATTCCATATGTGTCAAAGTCATTGACCCTCAAAAGTTGGATGAATTGGAAAATGAGGCTGCTATTATATTGTGTCAATTGGAGATGTATTTCCCCCCCTCATTTTTTGACATTATGGTTCATTTAATTGTTCACCTAGTGAGAGAGATTAGAATGTGTGGCCCTATTTATTTAAGGTGGATGTACCCAGTTGAACGATATATGAAGATTTTGAAAGGTTATGTGAAGAATCAATATCATCCTGAAGCATCTATTGTTGAAAGGTATGTCACAGAAGAAGCTATTGAGTTTTGTTCAGATTATTTGGCTGAACCAAAACCTGTAGGGCTTCCCAAGTCTCGTCATATAGAGAGGTGTCAAGGTAAGGGTACAGGACGTTCAAAGTCCAAGAATAAGGATCGAGCAGAAGTGTTGCAAGCACATATGTACGTATTGATTAACACTGATGAGGTATTACCTTATTTATCAACTCATAAAAATATTGTCAAGGCCCAAAACCCTTACATGCATGAAATAGCACTATTGAAAGAGCACAACAAGTCATTCGTAATTTGGTTTAAAGATACTATTATGAAGGATAATAGTGCTTCTGATACATTAAGGTGGCTTGCACATGAACCTAAATTTAGTGTCTCATGTTGGTCTGGGTATGATATAAATAACTTTTCATTTTGTACAAAGTCACAAGATGATAAAAGAATTGGGCAAAATAGTGGGGTTATGGTTATGGCTTCTGCAATGCACTTCTCTGGTTCAAAGGATAAACACCCTGTTCTGGCGTCAATTGCTTACTTTGGGATTATTGAAGAGATTTGGGAGCTCGATTACTGTAAATTTAAAGTGCCTCTTTTTAAATGTAAGTGGGTTAACAGTAACACTGGTGTACAAACCGATGAGTTAGGATTTACATTGGTGGACCTAGACAAGGTTGGTCATACGGATGAGCCTTTCATCATGGCTGACCAAGCAAAACAAATCTTTTATGTCAAAGATCCTTCTAGCAAAAAATGGTCAGTAGTCCTACAAGGAAGAATCATAAATAATAATGATGAAGATGGAGATTCATCCCTTGAAATTTCTGAGACTCCTTCTTTCAGTACACAAATGCCTACATTCGTTGAGGACAATGATGTGGATGGTGTACATGCGACTCGTGATGATCATAATGAAGGGATATGGGAAGATGTTTTAATTTGACCCCTAGAAATAAAATATAGCCACATGTAAGTTATTTATTCATTTTTAATAAGTGTTTGTCATTTATCCATTCTTAATAATTTTTTATATCTGTTGATAAAGTATTTATTCATTTTTAATAAGTCTTTGTCATTTATCCATTCTTAATAATTTTTTATATCTGTTGATAAGTATTTATTAATTTTTTATAAGTGTTTGTCATTTTTGTTTAAACAGGAATCATGGCTGATTCATCTACCAACCCCCCAACAAAGAAGAGGAGTAGATGTGCTACAACATTACACCAATTTACGTCTAGACGGCCGCCAGGTTATAGGTTTCCGGTTGAATTTGATCATGTTACCAAACAACCTTTTGGTGAATTCGCTACCAAATTTAAGAGTTATGTGGCTATGCTAGCACGAAACAAGGCGAACATATTAGCAGAAACTTGGCAAAATGTGGATAAGGATGTCAAGACCTTGATCTGGCATGATATCTTGGTATTAGCTTTTATCAACATTATATATATATATATATATATATATATATATATATATATATATCGTCTTAATATATTTATTACTTTAAAGGTTATTAGTTACTAACAATGTGATTTTTGTGTATGTAAGCAAACATTTGACATTCCTAATGACGAGAAGTTGAAGAATTATTGGATATCGTATGCCGGTGAACGTTGGACGCAATTTAAGGCATCACTCACTAGGATATATGTTTTTGGCTCTGGAGACAAACAGGGTAACACAACTCCATGTGAGAAATACCCTTACATATCAACGGAAATCTGGGAGTTGTTCGTAAAGAGTCGCATGGAAGAAAAGTTTCAGGTATGTTCGTAAATGACTAGAGAAGCGATGTTTAGATCTCTGCACATACATAAAGCACACAGATATTTAAGTTTCAGGTATGTTCGTAAATGGCAATTGGTTTGTTATTTGTGACAGAGTAAAAGAGAAAGGGCCAAAGAAGTTCAATCCAAAAATAACTTCTACCACACAACCTCTCGTGGTGGCTATCCTATGATTAAGGAGAAGTGGAAGAAGAATTATGTGGAAGCAAGGCGTGAGGATTCGGGTGATCCAGACTTAGTAATAGAGGCTCCATCTCCTCCACGTCATGAGTTATTTAAGTTGGCCCACCAGAAGAAAACAGGATCTTTTACAACTGATGAGTCTGCTTCTGTTGCTTCAAAAATTGTAAGTTAAAACTTCTATTCAAACACAAACAACTTACGAAATACATTTTAGAATATTGCTTAAAGTGGACGTGGTTTTTTGTTATAGGATGAGCTAGTTGAGCATGCCACACAGGGAACTTTTGTTCCAGAAGGACGTCGGGATATCTTGACTGTAGCCATTGGAAAACCTGATCATTTTGGTCGTGTGCGAGCAGCTGGTAGAGGGGTGGGTTTATCAATATACTTTGGACCTGCTTCACGTATTAGTTCCACTTCAAAAAGCGAGAAATTTGCTACCATGAAGCAAGAGTTGAGGGATGAGTTAAAGGAGGAGTTAAGGGAGGAGTTGAGGGGGGAGTTAAGGGAGGAGTTAAAGAAGTACAAAGATTTGAAGCAAGATTTGAGGGATGACTTTGGTGACCCTCCCAATGATCATATTTCTTTGAAGAATACAATTGGTTCCAAAGCTAGTTGTTCACCATCCCATGTGGAGGAGCCGCTCAAGAATGACTGGCTAAGAGAGTTGTTTATTGCATCTTATGACATGACAGGAGATATCAAGCTCGACTTAGACCATGAGCCCCAAGAACATTTCTACATTGGATCCAAGGAAATTATAGATATGATTAAAGGGAATGATCTTGAGTTGAGCCATTTGGGTATATGGTGCACGTAAGTACATATTAGTTATTTGTTAAACTTATTCCTAAATATTTTCTAGTTATAGTTATTGAACATCTTGTTTTAATATTTTAGGTATTTGCATCGCGAATGTATAGCAAGGGAGATTAGTCATGTGTATGGATTTTTAGATCCATACAAAGTTTGTGGTAGTTTTGGCTACAAAGCAGGGACCATCCAAACATATATCCAGAAGAAGCTAATTGAGCAAGACAAAACATGCTTTCTAGCGCCATATTTGATCGGGTAAAGTATCAATTGTCTAAATGTAAAGTGTATCAATTCTTTGTCTGATTATGATTTAATTATTGTTGTCTAATTTTGCAGCAAACATTGGCAATTGTTTGTCATTTGTCCTACTTCTAACACAGTTGTTTGGATGTGTTCGCTTCACAATCCTCCACCCGAGGAATTGGTTGAAATAATTAACAAGTATGTTGTCTTTTATTAGTGGTCATAATTCTGTGATTTAAAATACTTTACACTTATAGCTTACTGTTTATAATATTACCAGTGCTATGAATGTATGCTACCGGGCGAAAGGGCTTAGGAAACCAAAGCCTCAATGGGTGACACCCAAAGTAAGTATTTGCTTTGACAATTCCTTATTAATATGTTGCTGTTGTAGTTCAGTTAGTCTAGTAGTTAGTTAGAAATATAACTGATCGGTTTTCTAAATGCTTAGCAATATTTCTATCATGGTATCAAGAGCTTCTGCTTGCGTCTCACAGCATTCGTTTTTCAGTTATACTGTAATCAGTTTTGATCAATAAATAACAATATCACTTTTCTAAATGCTTAGCAATATTCCTATCATGGTATCAAGAGCTTCTGCTTGCGTCTCACAGCATTCGTTTTTCAGTTTTGCGCCATCTCTGTTCTCATTTCAATTCATTTCTTGCTTTGTTGTTCAATTATTGCGCAAATTCGTCATCCCCTGTTCTGCATCGCCACTGCCAGAATTTCTCTCTTGGAGAAAAGAATACTGCACTGCCTAAAGTAGAGGCTGCAGATTCTGCCTTCATTGTTAGATTTGTTAGATTTGTTAGAGGCTGGAGAAAAGAATTTCACTTACAACTCTTTGTTAGATTTGTTATGCAAAAAAGCTGTCAACTTGAGAACTCAAAGATGGCCTAGAGATTTTTCACGATCTTTTGGTTAAAGGCTACAATCTAGATGTTGTAGCATATAATGATTTGATCAGTGGATTTTGTAAAGAAAGTTTATTTGATGAACCATTAGCCTTGTTGTCAAAAATGAAAGAAAAGGGTTGCATCCTTTAATACTTTTAATCAATTTGTGTTGGTAGTATAATTTTTTTATAGTATGCTTTTCATTAAAACTGTTGCTGAGAGGAAGAAGCTGGTTTGTTTTTATATAACATTTTATAGTATAATTTCCATCAATTGGTGTAAGTGTAACAGATGCTTCTGGGTATTACTTTGATTGCCATCCCTTCCACAATATATGTTCATTATTATTTTTGGTCCAAATGTCTTAGCTTTAGTCAATAAATAATGGTTCTAGTAAGATTTAGTTGTGTTTTTTTGGTTAAACTTTATCCAATGTTAAGGTCTCAGCAGGTAACATCTTCATTGAAAGAAATCTTGAAATAGTAAATTTTGTTATAGCAATCGGACTCAATGGTTATACTCATCTTAGAGACACTTTCCTTTCTAAATGATACTCACCCTTGTTTTGTTCTATTCTAGAGTTGCTTGTTTCAGATTTGGTCCTACTTTTATTATTTTTACTTGATAAAGAGTTAGGCAAATGTGTTCTCCTTTGTATATTATTGTTAGATTGTTAGATAGTTCTTGATTTTTGACAGCACTAGAAGTAGGCATGAAAGATGACTCTGCAGCAGTGCAAGAAATATCAGTTTTGGAGTGAGTTCAATCCTATATATGACCTATCTATCTAATGGAAGCTTGTATTTATGTTATATATACAATATACAATGAAGGCAGAATCTGCAGCCTCTACTTTAGGCAGTGTAGTATTCTCTCCAAGAGAGAAATTCTAGCAGTGGCGATGCATCCCGGGAATTAGACACAGTCACCTTCCCTTAAAAATGGCAGAACTCAATAATCATTCAACAGGACTACCTTCCCAAAAATACATGGAAATCTGGTTTGAACACCAAGACAAAAATCTGTTTGATCAATAAATAACAAAATCACTTTTCTAAGTGCTTAGCAATATTTCTATCAGTTAGAATTCTCTAACTTTATCAATAGAAAATGGTAAATTTAACATGTCAAATACATGGAAATGATTGAAAGGACCTGATCAATAATTCATTACTGAGTTGGATATTCAAACTATTCATGATAATTTCATTACTGACGTGATGATGTGTATAAGTTTTCTTTATATTCATTTTTGTTCATCAGTGGAGCATTCCTATGTAGCTGGAGCTGTAATTTTGTTGGTTTGTTATTTATAGGTGGCAAAACAAAATGATACCCATTCTTGTGGCTATTATGTGATGATAAATATGATGACTATAGTCTCCGCAACTATCACTAACAATTGGAAAAAGGTAATTGAATTTTTCAACTTTTAAGATTATTACTAGATAATTATTATTGAGTCGATATTAGATTAACTCATCGTTCTTATTTTATCTTTTACTGTTTTAGGTATTCAATTCAACTGATCCGTTCACATCTGAAGAATTGAAGGACATTAGACAAGTTTGGGCTGAATTCTTTCTAAGGTTGTACGAGGAGCGTAAGCCGGTTGGAAAGGAAGAAAGAAGAAAGAAGAAAGAAGAAAAATCAACTTAAGTGAAAGTGTAGTGTAGTTGATCATTATCGTATTTTGGAATATTATTAGAATTTCAAGGAAGTGTAGTATTAGCGTATATTTTGGTATGAAATCTAACAGTTAACTCTATATATTTAAGTAAAGTAGTTTAATTACCGTGTGTGTATGTGTCCCTCTTGCCTAGCTGAAATTGTAGTACTTTAATTACTTTAAAGTATGCAGGAAATGATTGTATAAGAAGGGTGAAGCAAAAAAAATATATAAAAATCATTAAAAAAAAACATTAGTTTTAAAGTCGGATATTCTTCTGATGCTGCCTAATATCCGACTTAAAATCATACTTTTAAAGTCGGATATTATTATAAATCCGACTTTAAACGTGTTCCAGAAAGCCCATAAACGCGTTATAATTAAAGATTTAAAGTCGGATTATTGAATTTATCCGACTTTAAAATGCGTTTTAATTAAAGATTTAGAGTCGGATTATTGAATTTATCCGACTTTAAAACGTGTTTTGATTAAAGATTTAAAGTCGGATGATTGAATCTATCCGACTTTAAAACGCGTTTTAATAAAAGATTTAAAGTCGGATTATTGAAGTTATCCGACTTTAAAACGTGTTTTGATTAAAGATTTAAAGTCGGATTATTGAATTTATCCGACTTTAAAACGCGTTTTAATAAAAGATTTAAAGTCGGATTATTGAAGTTATCCGACTTGAAAACCGTATTTTAAAGTCGGACGCCCATCCGACTTTAAAATTTCAGACTTTCTAAGTCGCCTTAATAGAAGTCGGATGAATATCCGACTTTGAATGTCCAAAATATCCGACTTTAAATCCTGTTTTTTTACTAGTGCAAGAAAGTTAGGAACGGAATTAACCAAAAATAAAAACCAAGTAAAACCCTTCGAAACCTGGTGTTACCTTTTGCCTGGCTCTCAGCCTCGGCCCTTTGAAGCTTGGAAGAGTCGGCTAGATGCCGAAACAACCTGGCAGCGGCCTCAACCGGATCGACCCGGGAATCCTCCAAATGCTTCTTCAAGAACTCGCCATCTATCGAGATACCAGAAGATCTCGAAGTTTTATGCTTCCCGTGGCGACTTTTCTTTGAAGCTCGGGGAGAACCGGCTCGACCAGCCTGCACCTGCTGCTCCGGAGCATGGGAAGTGGAGGCAGGATCTCCTTGCGACAAAGGACGCTGCCTTTTCCGATGTAGAAGATCAGCCGCCTGATCTTCAGCACCGGCCATGCTGGCCTCTGTGATAGTGTTGATCGGAACGACAAGAACGGGCTCATTCCGAGGAGGATCTTCCTGCTGGACCCCGGCCTTCCTTTCCGTAATGGACCTCAAGCGGGAGAATTTGTCAGGCCCCATGCTGTCTGCAAAACAAGGAAAAGAAGCAATGTTAAAAGAGACGGCAATTGAAAAATTATGGGGGGTATTGGCTATCAAAAACCTACCAAGCACGGCCACCACTTGAGACTTAGAGCCCTCCCCGACCAATCGGGCTACATCAATCCCGAATTTTTGGGATCCCGGTAGATAATCAGGTCGGCGAAGTTGGTCAAGATCGCTAAAGAGTCTTGATCGACCGGGGATAGCGGGCTTAAACTAAAAGTATACGTGTGAGGTCGCCGATTGAAATGAGAAAGAGACCACCCTATTTGAAACTTGGTGGACTCCAGGGATTCCCCATTCGCAGCATTTTTGCCGACGTGCCTCGCTGCCTCCTCATTCACAGGCTCGACCAAGAAGTACTTGTTCTTCCAATTTTTCAAGGAATCGGAATAGGGCATGAAAATTTTAATACCCCTCCTAGCCCAGAAGCTCACGTGGTTCCATCCTCGTGCCTCCGGTTGACCTCAAAAAGGTAAAAGAACAGATCACAAGAGATTGGCCTCTCCAAGTGAATACACATTAGCTCGAAAGCCCGGAGGAACGCCCGTGCGTTGGGGTGAAGCTGAGAGGGAGCGAGGTTCAGAATCCCCAGGGCCTCTTGCTGAAAGGCAGTGAAGGGGGGACTAATATGCATGTCAAGAATCGTCACTCCACACATGGCAAACTTCAAAGCTCTTGGCCAAACAGCTACATGTTGACCTTCGGCCATCCCCTCCACGTTCCAGACCTGATCTTTCCTAGAAACGCGCTTGACGAGGAAGCTCATATCATCCCCGGTCCTGTAGACGGACTGAATTCCCCTCAACATTTCTGACACCCACGAGTACTCCCGAGGGACATTCAGAGGTTGAGACAAGAGAACATTAACCGGCCCAACTCCGACGCAGGGGTATTGATCAGAATCACCTCCCTCATACACGGGATCCCAGTGGTATCCGAGCCCGTCTTCGTTGTTACGACTTTCAGCAACCTCTGCTTCACTATCGTCGGAACTCCAGCTAGTGCTCCCTTGTTCTTCATTATCCGGCTCAACGTCGGACTCCTCCGAGTCAAGGACCACTATCTCGGCGTTGTCTTCATCCGACAGCTCATTGCTGGGAACCCCGGGAGAACGGTCTTCAGCGTGAAAACTCAAAGGAGCAGAACCCAGATCATCTTGAACCTCGGGAACAGCCGACCCGGGGGGACTAGTACGAATTTCCACCGAGTCTCTAGCACCTGAAGCCATTGCTTTTGCAAGGACGGGGCGATCTAAGTTGGCAACCCGACGAGTCTGTTTTGTCCTCGCCAGATCGGTCCTGCAGAAATGGGGGCTTGACGAGTCAGGTTGATACTTAAACAGTGGGTCCACAACCAAGTCGGAACCCGACCTGACGACCCCCACTCTGTATCAATAAATACGGTTTCCAAGAGAACCCGACCTTGAACTAAAGCTAGAAGTAATAAATAGAAGAAGGGAACTAACCTTGTAAAACAGGAAGCTCGCCAACACTTGAATCGGATCACGAACTTCAACGATCTCACCGAGACTCACCGCGGAACTCTGAAAGACGAAGTTTGCTAAAGAACGAGTTTAAGATCGGAAGCAGAACAATTCTCAAAAAGCAATGCAAAGAGGGGGAGGACCCCTCTCCTATTTATAGGAAACTAAAGGCCTCTAATGGACCTAGGCCTAGGCTACGCGATCCATCGCTAGCCCCTAGGCAGGCGCGTCGTTTCAAGCGCCATCATTGCCCCAATCATCCTCGAACGACGTGTCCCATCAATGAATCACTAGCAGGCGTGGAAATCAAGGCATAGTTATAAACGGAACGCCTCGAGTCACTCGGCACGACCTGAGTCCCTCGGCTCGCCCCGGTCCTCTAACCTCGGCACGACATGAGTCTCTCACTCCGGAGTTAGGGGGCAGAACACAAACAAAAGCGGAATCCCGGTTTTGAAAGTTAATTACGGGTTCTTCCAAAGTAACAAGTCTAGCCCGCCCTAAGGCGACCCGACTTGGAGGGCAACTGTTACGGATTGGGCCTCTATGGCCAATCCACCTAAGGCCCAACAATAAAGGGCCAAATCCACCAGCCAAAGATGGAGATCTAAGACCTAGATCCAATGGTCATCCTTCACTCCAAAAACCTATAAATAAGCATTCAATGCTAGCATTAAAGGTACTCACTTTTCCAATCCTCTTACTTGTAATTGACTCACTCACTGACTTGAGCGTCGGAGTGTCATTGCAGGTACCATCCCACCTCAGATCGGAGCACCATCTCAGGACCAAGAACATAAATACCAACTATCTCGGACCGGACTTTGTATCCAAGGTCGGACACTTAGTCGGATATACGGTACAGAACACCATTCTACCAAATGCACAAACTATAGATGATAGGTGATTAATTAGAATTATTTGGTTGTAGTATTTTAATTAGTTGAGCTTTATTTTAGTATTATTTTCTTTGGCTTTTACTCTTTTAAGCCTTTTATTTTATAGGCCCATATTAGCACTATATATATATATATATATATATATATATATATATATATATATATATATATATATATATATATATATGTGTGTGTGTGTGTGTGTAGTCTCACTATATATATAAAGCTCCACTAATTAGCATACTACAACTAAATAATTCTGACTAATCTCCTATCTTTTTTTTTTGATAAGCGATGATTGATTAGTAGTTTAAAAAATATTAATTTTGACCCAATTGTAACTTCACTAAAGCCCCATCTTTGTTAAATGTGTCATCGAATACCCAAAAAAGAATCCATACCTCTTCCTTCCATTGTTTCCATTATTGTAAAAAAACAAAAAATACTTCTCCTTTCCATAGAAGTCTTCTGGATCTGAACAATAACTTTCATCTCTATTACCTCTCATTTCTTTAAAATACGATCGCAGCTAGTTGGAGGTAAAAGACTTCTAGAACCTTCCATTCCTGTTTAACAAATATATGTGCAACTCATCCCTTGCCTCAACCACTCATCTCTTGCCTCATTGCTGTCAACCACAAAAATAAGAGCTTGAGCCTTGAGTGTTCTGTAGTGTAGTACCTGAGGTGATGGTGGTGACGATTTCTCAAAGCTTGAGCTTCTACAAGATGGTACTCATATCGCTCACAGCATCGTGACTGGTTATAAACCACTACCAGCACACATTACTTCCAGAACATCATATTAACCCCTGATTAATTATGTACTCACTTTTGGTCAAAAAAAAATTATGTACTCACTAATTAATTGATATTGCACATGTGTGGAAATTTAAGGAATAAATACAATAGACTTTTTATAATTTCAATTTTTTTAACCCCTAATTATAGTGAAAACAAAAAAACTTGTAATTTTTTTTTTCAAATTAATTACTTTTTTGTTTTTTAATTTGTATGGAACATTTTTATAATTAGGCATTTAAACAAGTACTTCTTTGCAAATAGACCAAAATTAGGCACCAACCTTTATAACAAGTTGTCATTCTTCAATCATGGCCATTGAATAAATATAATATATATCAATGGTTTGTGAGTCATTTGTGTATAGATTCCAAAAATGTCAGATCCGGGTACCATAAAAGCCACCCCTTCACTTCTTTTTTCTTCTTTTCTTTGCACAAAGTCAAGCAAAAATTTACTAAGAATACACAATATTTCTTGTTGTGTGGTCGTTACTTTTTTTCCTATTGACTAGTCAACTAGTCAACTTCGGCTCATTGTACTAATGTTCCTCATCAAACAACCAAGACAAAGACTTTGGAAATGGGTCTATCTCACTCACTAATATCATCGACATGGACATGAGATATTAAGGTGTTTTTTTGCTTTAGAATATTTTAGGTTAGGAAATGGTATTTGTAACATCCTAAATTTTAGACGTCAGGAAAGTCTAGTCTATTACATTTTGAAAACCAATCAGAGTTGCACAACGATATATTTGGATTGAAATCAAATATTTCCATCCGAAAAGACTTAACTCCAATCAACATATCAGAAATAATAGACTAGACTCGGGGAGGTTTTGAGGAGACCTTCCCCCTTTCATGATTTTTATTGTAAGGGTTGGACACCTCTTGTGCTCACTTCAATAGAATCTTTGCTTATCTAATAAAACCATATCAGAAATAAAAATTGAGAACATTACACACAAGAAGTCATAACAACCATACTTCAAATTAGCATATGAAGTTCAACCAATTGAAATCATTATTAGCATATCTATTTTTCAGCAATCATATAATATTCCAGGCAACATATTTTGAGAAAAAGTGTTATCTCGAAATCTTGGGGGCGAGTCAAGAAATTTCACAGATGACTTTTCCGTCACATTTTTCAATGTGTGTGGGAACTGTTATGGATTTTAAAAGATTTGTTGAGAATGTGTTTACACCCTTTGAGGCAATCGTGTTTGTTTTTACCTCTACCGAGGAGTACCAGTTTGTGAATCTCATTTCCAACCTGTATGTCTATCAAGTGTCTTGTATTAAACCCTTTGATTTAGATTAATCAAAGTTGGGGAGTAAACGAGGGTAATTGGAACGAAGCTTCAGAAGTGTTTTCAAACGCGGTGCCGAGCCTATGTAGGCGAATGATGAGTTTCTCGTGTAGATTCGTAACCAGAGAGTCCGTATCAAGGTAGTAGTGGATCATACTTGGAGATTGATGTGCCAACTTTGGGAAGATTTTCTACACTTATTTCGTTAATTCAAGATTGTGTTCCAGCAACTTAAGACCTTTCTGAGAATGTCGATTCTCGGTTAGTCAGATGAAAGACTTGACGGGATTTTGAGGACAAAATTCTTTCAAGTTGGGGAGAATGTAACACCCTCAAAATAATTAGTAGAATTATTTGGGTGTTAACCCAATCAAATTAATTTAATACTTGACTGGTAAATTTATTGAGTGCTAAAATTAATTATTGGTTGTCATCGAATCGTTAACCGGATAATACGGATCAAGGAAGTTTTGGAATCGAAATAAGAGATTTGGATCAATATGGTAATTGGACCACGTTACCACTTATTTATTAAATAAATATATATATGTGTACGTGTATGTGTGTGTATGTGAGGGAGGAAAAGAAAGAAAAAATAAAAGAAAGAGAGAAAGAAGAAGGGAAGCGAGAAACAGAGAGAAAAGAGAGGAAAAAGAAAGAAGAGAAAAGAAAGGGGTAAGGAGGAAGAAGAGGAAAAGGGGAAGATCTAGGCTCACCAAAACGACTTCATTCCAACACGAAAAATGTTCAGCGTTACTTCCTCTTCGATTTGGTACCAACATCATCATCATCAACTCACTCTCTCTCACTTTGCCATTTTCGAAAATTTGAAGGAAATTGAGGTATTTGATGATTCAAACTCAAGGATAGCTTGGAATGGTGTTTGGCGCGAACCCAAGGATGGTGGATCGGTTATTGAAGTTCGATTAGGAGATTGGAAGCTAGTTGGGTGAGTTGGGGTTGAAAAATCAAAATTTGGGGTTTTTGTGAATAGTGTCTTGAGGTTGAAGAAGAAGATGAATAGTGTTCAGGGAAGATTTCGAGGAATTCGGTATTTCGGTCAAAAAGAGATTTCGTGATCGAGTGGAAAGCTTTGGAAGCGTATTTGGGCGTCGTCGGAGCGTGGAAGTTTATGCGGGGATTGTTCGTGCGGTTATTTGGAGATTTGAAGTCTCGGTGATTTCGGCTCGACAACGACTCTTGCTTCAAGGGTGAGTTTTACTCACGTTTAGGTTTATTCCATTTTGAAATGAATTTTATGTGATTTGGTTTCGAAAGATTTTGAGTCGAAAACGTTATTTTGAAATATATCGCGTTTTGACGAAATTCGTATTTGTTGAGTTTTTGATTGAATTGCTTGATTGTTCGATGTTGATTGGATTGGAATATTTCCTGGTATGGTTTGTTTTCGAGTTAGGAATCGGTCGGAGCGAGTTTCGGATTAATCGGAAAGCGAATTTTCATGAAAAAGGTCATTTTTGCAATGCTGTCAAATGAGCACGACCAGTGCGCCCCAGGGGCACGACCCGTGCGCCTGGTTCTGTCTCTATCCTACCAAATTGCTCAACAGGGCGCACGACCCGCGAATATGGGCGCACGACCCGCGGGTATGGGCGCACGACCCGTGCGCTGTGTTCTGTCACCGTCTTCCAAGTTAGCCCGAAATGATCCCGATCGATCCCAATCCTTTTCCAATCCTTTCCTAACCTTTTTCCAATGATATTAGGCTTATAATGCCATGATTTTGGGTATGTTTCAAAAGTGTTTTTATAAAATACTTTCGAAATTGAAATTGTCTCGAAAAACCGAATAATAGTATACGTGTGCGAATATGTTTTATTGATAACTTTTGATCCGGGAACCCGATTGAGGTGTTCTAAGATGCGTTTGAAAGCTTATTCAGAGGCCTAACTAGATATTCTATTTTTAAGGTAAAACGGAATGTTCAAGTATTGGTAAGAATGTAAATGGACCTTGAGTTCATATGATTGTAGATATACGTTTGTATATGTATCGAGTTGGGTGACGACCCATGTGTAACATACTAAGCAGGGCAGTCATGATCCCTTACCCTAGGCTCCATGCCAATGGGAGAATGTACTATTGGTAGGGGGTTCACCGGGAGTTAGCGGTTACGCAGTCGGTGTTATGTTGAATTAATTGTTGTGCGGTCCACCGGGAGTTAGCAGTCATGCAGTCGGTGTCGTACTGAGTTATAGCAGATTCCCCGGGATGTAGCGGTCACGCAGTCGGTGGAATGCTATGTGTAAAATAATGCGGTTCATCGGGAGTTAGCGGTCACGCAGTCGATGCCGTGTTGAGTTAACAATGTTTTAAAACTGGACCGAGAGCGCTAGTAGGGGTCTCGGTAGAACTCACTGAGATTGTATCTCACTGTTTATATGTTGTTTTACAGAGACACAGGGACAGCGGAAATTCAAGAGACACGAGTAGGTTGGGCTCGGGCGACTACTGATGACTTAGCGTTTATGCTTAAGTTATTTTTATTTCCTTTTTGGCTGTCTATGTATAACAACACTTTGTCTTCAGTATTAGGTTTTCTTCCGCTTTCTTGTATGATGCTGAATACCATAGTTGCTGAAAGTTTATGGTCTGAGTACCGTATGGTCTTATTTGTGTATAAGACGGTTATGTTATATTTCAGCAAAAATTTTATAGTGGTATTCAGTGTCTGAGCAGGAAATATTATCTCTGATGAATTAGGGATGGTGCACTTGGGTATTTTTACATGTTAAAAATACCGGGGTGTTACACAAAAAGGATGGCCAATGCAAAGGATCTAAATGTTAGAGCCACTTTAATATCCCTCCCAGCTGCTTGTCGGGAACTGCTTCAACAGCTTCAAGTATATACTGTAATCAAATCATCAACTAAATGACTTGAAATTCAAAATAGAATGATTTTTTTAGGTATATTATTCAAACCCAGGTTCCAAAACCAAAATGTAAGCCCACTGAAAAACTATACACAAATATTATCATCATCCATTGAGAGCTAAAGACACTAATTCGGTATAAAATACGCAAATCCAAAAACTCTGCATTCTCAGTAACATGACTTGGTCTCATTTTTATTTAACAATTTTGTAAATCAACCGCTAAATACAGTAAATAGTTACATACCTGATAACAAAGTAAGTTCCTACCTCCATCTTACACATAATGCACGAAAGTTGCAATCCAAACAGAAAACAAAAGATTGATTAGAATCAATAATTCAATTCTAAAACCCTAAGAAACACTTGAAAAGAAGATTACATATATCCACATGAAATTGGCTCTCATATTGTCTGAAATTAAAGTCTTGAACTTTTATCCATATATCCACTTATATGGCTAAAATTCCAGCAACCCATTATCTAGTGAGACTAAATAGATATCATAGGAAAATTCATTTTATTTACTTTGTTATATAATGCCACTTGGTTTTTATTCATCCTAAAATATTCGAAGATTTGAATGAGAGCAAATCACCTTTCTTTGGTTACCACTTTCTCTCTTTGTATACCCTTTGAACTCTCTATCTTCTTCTACTCATAGTAGGTGATCAAAAGCCAAAACCTGTTGCACACAGTAATGACTTAAACAACAAAGAAAAATCAAATTTTAAACCAAGCTTAGGCATTTCATCAAAACCATGGCAGCAACACAAAGGGGAGACCTCCTCGTTTCATATAAAAGATCAAAAAAATAGAGACAAACAATTTAGAGAGCAGAAGAATAAGAGTGAGGAAAGAAGAGGGAGCACCCGTACATACCGTCGCGAGAGCCGATTCAATCACCGCAGATGTCGTCTGCACTGTTTGCATCGCCGCATCCGAGCGTCGTTTGGACCATCATCACCTACAGGAAGGGTCAAAGCAACTTTTAAAAAAAGAGGGGCAAATTAACAGTCCAACATAGAGTCACTCATCACTACCACAAGAACCACAGCTTACTTAACATCTAAGGAAGTCACAAGCATCTTGGATTACACCCTCAACAAAAGCAGCAGAGAAGTCAAATGCGCCTCAGACTTAGTTTCATTCTCTTCCATCACAGGAACCTACAAAAACCACAAACAAACACCAATTTGACATTGAAACAAACAAATTGTTTTCTATTCCCGAAAAATCTCCAATCGAATAGAAACAAATCAAGAGAAATGGTATTCATCAGAAAGAAAACACAACAAAATCAAATTAATAAAGGAAAACGAATAATCTCTCACAAGAATTCTGATCAAAATAAGATTCCATGCGATTGAAGATTTTGAGAGAAAGCAAAGAGAGGAAAAGTGATGATGGAAACAGGGTGGTTACTTCCATGGAGAATTTCGGATAGCTTTTCGAAATCGACTCCCTCTAGTTTTTATTGCATGGAAGAAGGAAGAAAGAGTGGATGAAGGAAGAAGAAATCATATCTTCAAACTACATTCCCCATTAAATCTGTAAAAAGAACAAATGACTTCAAAAAAGAGGCAGGGAAACAAAAGATGATCAAAGAGAGATAGAAAAAAGAAAGGAGTATTAAGAGAAGTGTTGATAGCAAAAAGGAATAGCTCATACAACCCAAGCATAATAAAGAGGTTACATAAAATACAAATAAAGTATCAAGTATATCACTATGAAGGAATATCAAGTATCAAGTACCTCGAGAACACCTTACTTTTCAATAATACTAGTAGATGACCCGTGCATCCGCACGGGCTTAACGCGCTATGTGGCATCTGTATACTCGATTATTATGATATTGTAGGGTCGAAACAAAATTAAGATGAGAAAGGCATACTTATGACCAATTTCATATTTACAATCAGAAATTCTGAAATGTAACCAAAATCATTTATTTGTAAAAAAAAAGTAAGCAAAATAATTTCTCAGAAAGATATTCTTGCTTCTCAAGAGCATCAACCATATTTGATCAATAACAAAAAAAATAACATTGAAACAAAGGAGGACAACAACAAAAACCTAGGGCGCTGAGGGCTCTGAGAGAGAATTAAAAGAAGACTATTCAGAAAAATAACATTGAAACAAAGGAGTACTTAGAATACATATGGTTTTGCACTATAAGAGCAAGAATAAAACATTTACTTGCAATAGTGCTAGAGGAAATTCAATTTAGGATGGGCCAAACTCCAAAGCAGAGACATAGCTTGATGCTTATTTCATATGTATATGATACAGTGATGTGTCAAGCAAATGTGAGTAGATACTTATTTTATAACTTCACGCCGCTTCCCGTCACCCCTCCCCGTCGAGGCTCCCTGTCCCAGCTCCCCATCGCCACTCCCCTTCGCCGCCACCGACCCCTTTCTCGCCGCCATCGCGCACTTGCAAAAATATATCAGCAAAAGTCATAGTAGAAATTAGTTGAAAAACCATACAAAGATACATATATGAGAACAATCATGTCAAATGCTAAATATCGAGAAAAGAACCATATTAATGAACACAAACATGATTCTTCAATGAACACAAACATGGTCATCATCTAATAATAAAGTAGAGTAAAACGAAAATGGAGTAAAACGAAAGTAAGGAAATGCAGAGGTGGTAAGTTACACAAACTTGTTTTATTTACTTTATAAAGTATGAAACTATATAAGTTAAACCAATTTCAACAAAATTTTACTCCACCTTCAAAATAAACTCCTCAATGATTATATCATTACCTGACTTGAGCTTAAAGCTGAAATTGATTGGAACCAAATTGCCACCAACGATGATACAAAAGTCAGCAGCTTTTATATCAATAAGAAAATGACCCATTTGTACATCAATCATAGCACTTGAAAACAACATTAGCACACTTGATGAACACAAAAGGGGTAGTAATTTTCTTATATATGCCTCTGAGGATGTGCATCAACAAAGACCAATAATATCCTTTTTTTTTGTAATTGAATCAGATATCCCTAGTCATTCCCATAAATAGCAACAAAGGCAATATCCCTAGCTTTCTTCAAGGCATTCCTGGCAGATTCATACATTGATAGAAAATCACCAATCAACAAAGCTTAGGGTAATGATCAAATTGTTAGACTTGAGAGTCTATAAAGTAACCTTAGAGGGGGGGTGAATAAGGTTATAGGTGATTAATGGATTCTTTTTTAATTTAAAAACTTTTTCGATATTGGTTTGGATTAAATGCAGAATAATAATATTTGACCAATATAGAAGGAGAAGAGAAGTAGAATGAGATGATGGACAGATCAATATTGTATACAGCAATAAAATAGATAATAAGAAGAAGGATATAGAGAGATCTGGATAAGATTACAATATGATATATTTGCACAGTTATATTGAGAATATGATAATATTAGTATTATAAGCAGTTATATCAAGTATATGATAATATCAATATTATAAGCAAATAAAGTGCAAAATATAAAGAGATAGAGAAGAGAGAGAGACACAGCAATTTAGCGAGGTTCGGGATAAAACCCCTACGTCCTCGGCCTTAGGCTTTTCAACCCTTGGACTTAGTAACCACTATATTGAAGAGAGTTTGATACAAACAGTCGACCCCAATATAAGTGAATCTCAATTCCCCTGAATTGAGAACCCAAGCACTCTTGCTAAGGATCTCTAAACCAACTCAATAACCCTATTGAGAGACCCAAGTACACAGCCCAGGATTTCAAAACACCAACTCAATCACTTGATTGAGAGACCCAAGTACAAAGCCCAGGATTTCAAAAACACCAACTCAATCACTTGATTGAGAGACCCAAGTTCAAAGCCCAGGATTTCAAAAACACCAACTCAATCACTTGATTGAGAGACCCAAGTTCAAAGCCCAGGATTTCAAAAACACCTTGAAATAAAATAAATTACACAATAGAGTTCTATGATCCAATCACTTCAGAGAATGAGTCAGTTTAGAAACTGAGAGAGATGAATGATCTTAGGATATTATAGATGCTCTATAAGATGAGGGATGATCTTGCTTTTGCAACCACTTCAAAATTGATATAACAATAGAAGTTGAGGTTGCTTGAAAGCTTTTAAAAATATAGATATGATTTTGAAAAAAACAAAGCTTTTTGAAAAACAAGATTCAAAACAGTTGGAGCACAGGATCTCAGATCTAGATCTATAAACAGCTTTTGAAAAAAGATATAACAATTTAAAATCAAAAGCTTATAAAAATAAAACAATGAAGAGCAATAGATCTATAGAGATTCGAATATGAGAGAGCAGAGAAGAAATTGTGAGATGAAGATCTGTTGGAGGTCGTTTGAGAAGTGAAATCAGGCTCTTATTTATAGTGATAGGTGAGGTTCGAATTTTTGCAAAATCATTTATGGCTTGAGATAATCGATTATTTCATGTAGTGCAAATTGGTGATAATCGATTATGGCTCAATATGGAAGGTAAGGAATAGGCTCATAATCGATTATCCTTTGTAGTGGATTTGAGCAAGTAATCGATTATTTGCCTTCAATCAGGACAATAATCGATTATGGTATGGAGTCCATTTGAGTCAATAATCGATTATTGGTTCTAAAAATGGAAGGAGAGGAATGCATCATAATCGATTATCCTTTGTAGTGGAATTGAGCAAGTAATCGATTATTTGCTTGCAAACAAGGTAAATAATCGATTATGGTATGAATTTGGTATAGGATGGTAATCGATTATGCTATTCAAAAAAAGTTAGGAATTGGTTCCAAGCTTTCCACAAAATCATTTTTAGGGTTTAGGTTTCCACCATATGCATGCATGCAATTTTAAAATATTTTTTCAAAAACTATTTTTATGCATCATGCATGTTTTGAAAAGTCATCTCTCTCAATAACTAAAGTGTCATACATTTTAGGTGATAGGACCTTACAAGGTGTCCTAAAGAAGACTTAGACACAAATTAGGGTTTTGAACTTTATATGTTGCTTCTTCTTCAAGCTTCTTCTTCTCTTTAAATTAGGTCCTGCACTTTGCTCAACTTGAAACATTAGTAGATATGATGTAATTTGTTATCATACAAAATAAAGGACTGTTTTACCCTTGGTTCAACAAACTCCCCCTTTTTGATGATAACAAATTACATTATGCATAGGGATTAAAAATCTTAAAAAAAAGGCTCCCCCTAAGCATATGCATAACAATAATCAGCATAATATAACATGAGCATAATATTTATATTTTCTCCCCATATATAACATGCATAATAATATTCTCTCCCCCTTTGTTTTCATCAAAAAGGAGGTGGGGTGAATACAAACAAAATCATAAACTAGCATAGTCAAGCATCCCTAGCTCTCTACTTCGGCTAGGGGTTTAGTGAAGATATATGATCAAAAGGGTCGATATACGATAAATTTTTGTGAGTCGAAAACAGCATGTATTTGACCATTGCATATAAGAACAAGCTTTAAATGATTCATTAAGTGAAATCACAAACCATAAAAGAGTTACATCAAGGAAAATTAGCAATTAATTAATCAATAAAAGCAAACATAATTATTTAAAAAAGTAACTACTAGGCCAAAAGGCTAGGGGTTTTGCACAAGCAGAGAGAGAGAGGTAACATGAAGTTCAAGCTCTGTAAGCTGGTTCTTTAACTGTGCTATGTCTTGGCTATGTTTCTCCCTAGATATTATGATCTCCTTTTTAACTTCCTCATACATGGTTTGGTGCTATTCTTGGAACAGGTTTAGGGCAGATAAGAATTGAGTGAGAGCAGATGAGGTGAAGCTTGCTGCAGCATTATTTTGTTCCGGCTGGTCTGGCTCAGGTGTATCGGGACAAGGGGGCCTATTAGGGTCATATTCTTGAGCAGAGGCAATCCCAATGTCTGCATGGTGCCATAAGTCTCCGGTTTGGATGTACTTCATTTGGTTTATAGTGGAGGAATTGATCATGTGATATGCATCTCTCTCCTTTGAGACTCTTTCTCCTATTATTGAGATGCCACAGTGCTGAATGATTTTAGTAACGAGGATGCTATATGGAAGTCCTTAATCATTCGAGTCCTTAAGTTTCTTCATATGAGAGACAATCAGGTGTCCCCAGTTGATTTTCTTCTTTTGTTTGATCCCCCATAGCAAGATGACTTCATCAAGGCTTACTTGGGCTACGTTGGAGGCTTTTGGCAGTATAATCCGGGTGATGATATAGATGAGGAGCCGGTTTTGGGTGGAGAGTGATCCTGCAAGGATAGGCCTTTTCTTGATGTTGGCTGAGGCGTGACAGATGGAGGAGCAGGCTTCTTCTAGGTTAAGCTTAGACCAAGATGTCGGAGGACTCGCGGGAGTCATTTTTTCACCTTCACATGACAAGTCTAAGATGGCGCTGAGTTGGCTCAAAGAGAGGTGGATCTTGGTTCCTTTCAGTTCCGCTGTTATGGTTTCGGTCACACTGTTGTACTCAAAGGTTGTGTAGAAGGCTCTTACCAAGATTGGAGCAATAGGTCCAGTTGTAGTTAAGAATTTTAATAACTTGTGGTGGTTAAGCCATTCAATAAAATCAAAGCCTTTTCTATCTTGAAACCACTGAAGGTCAAGGGCGTATGAAGTTTCTAGCTTTCTAAGAGAGAAGTCGTTGTTGAAGAGTTCAGTGTGTTTAGGATTAGTGAAGAGACTTGAGTGGAGGGATGGAGAGGTTTCACTTCCACGCATTCTTTTGATGCCTAAATTCTTTGTTCTTGGAGCCATGGTGAAGTTCTCAAGGAAGGATTGATCTTTTCTACGGTTTTGTAAGATGTAGGTCGCTTGTTTTAAAAAAACGCTTTGGTGAAGTAGAATATGAGAAGATAGTGATCACCAAAATTTTAGGGAAAAAGATTTTGTTTTAAAAAAAAGAAGCGCTCCATTGTTTTGAAAAAAAAGTGTGTAGCGCAAGTTTCAATTATTTTGAGAAGAAATCTTTTTGGATTTTGTCAAACCTTAATTTTAGCAGGTGATCTTTAAGATAACAAATATTTTGCAAACAAATCATACAAGATATTCTACTTTTAAGAGACACAAATCCCTCGATTTAAAATTAGGAGAAATAAAAATAATTCTTTTGGTAAAAAAATGAGCATTTTTATTTTGCAATGGTTTTAAACAAAAATACTGTTATGTGGAACTCAGCTTGACTTAGTCATACAAACGACAATTTTGATCATGATCTCTAAGATGGTAGTTTTTAGTTTTATATGCACATGCTTAGAGAGAGGTGATAAGGTCCTTTACAATTTTGATTTGTATGAGCATGCATGAGATACAATTTTAGCATTTACTATTTTTGCATGTCAAATAAGGAGATACTAACCTTTACTGAAGATTTCCATAAGTTACATGACTGCTTGTCTGGGGGTGGAGTGTTTATGTGCTTTGCTTCTTTAGTCATGCATTTTGTGTAACATCCGCAAAATAATTAATGGAATTATTTGGGTGTTAACCCAATTAAATTAATTTAGTACTTGACTGGTAAATTTATTGAGTGCAAAAATTAATTATTGGTCGTTATCGGATCGTTAACCGGATAATATGGATCAAGCAAGTTTCGGAATCGAAATTGGAGATTTAGATCAATATGGTAATCGGACCACGTTACCGCGTATATATTAATAAATATATATATGTGTGTGTGTGAAGAAATGAAAGAAAGAAGAAAAAAGAAAGGAAACAGCGAGAGAGAGATACAGAGAAGAAAAGAGAGAAAAGGAGAGAAAAGAGAAAGAAAGGGTGAGGAGGAAGAAGAAGAAAAAGGGAAGGGTTCGCCTCAACGAAACGACTTCCTTCCAACACGAAAAATGCTCAGCGTTACTTCCTCTTCGATTTGGTACCAAGATCTTCATCATCAACCCTCTCTCTCCCATTTTACCATTTTCGATTTGAGAGGAAAAAATAGAGGTTTTGTGGTTCAAGCTCAAGGGAAAGCTAAGGGCGATGTTTAGGAGCGAGCGCGAGGTGGATTACTCGAAGTATTGAAGATCGATTGGGTGATTTGGAGTTGAAAATCAAATTGGGGTTTTTGGTGAATAGTGGTTTGAGATTGAAGAAGATGATGAATAGTGCCCATGGAGAATTTCGGGAAATCGGTATTTCGGTCAAAAGCGGTTTCGTGATCGAGTGGGAAGCTTTGGAAGCGGATTGGGTGTCGCCGGAGCGGGGAGCGTTCGTGTGGCTACTCGGTGATTTGGCGAAGTCTCGGTGATTTTGAAGTCTCGGTGTCGGCACACGCTTCAAGGGTGAGTTCTACTCACGTTTAGGATTTTTGTTTTTCGAATTAATTGATAAACTGTTTTATCGCTTTCGCTGGACTGGAATATTATTTGATAATCGAGTTTGAGAGAATTTGGGTTGAAAACCGTTATTTGAAAATATGTCGCGTTTTAATACAATTCGATTACAATGAGTTTTTGATTGATTTGTTTGATTGTGTGACTTTGATTGAGACTGTTTTTTTATGGTCGTCAAATCTGTTTTCGGTCGGAACGAGAATCGTTCGAGAACTTTTGGGTCAAAAACCGTTATTTCGGAATATGTCGTATTTTGGTAAAATTCGTTTTGATTGTGTTTTTGATTGGATTGATTGATAGTGTGGTTTGTATTGGGTCTATTGTATTGGTTGTAAAATCTGTTTTCGATCGGAACAAAAATCGGAATTGAGCGGAATAGCGGATTTCGCGAAAATCGCAAAATTCTGCACTTGACAGGCCCCCTTTCTGCCAGTCCACGCGCCGTTTGCGCGCCGCGCGCCACTCGCGCGCCACTGGACAGAACTTGACTGTCAACTCGCGCGCCGTTTGCGCGCCACGCGCCACTCGCGCGCCAGTTGGCAGAATTTTCAGCAACCAAACACTGTTTTTCGTTTCGCGATAACTTTTGATCCGGGAACCCGATTGAGGTGTTCTAAGATGCGTTGGAAAGCTTATTCAGAGGCCTAACTGAATATTCTATTTTTGAGGCAAAATGAACTGTTTTTGATATTGAAAATTGTGTCGAAAAGTGGTCAACTAGAGTGCGAGTGTGAACTTGGTTTTTATAAAAAGAAAATGTGGATTAAGTGTTTCATTGATTGTCTAATTTGATGGACCGTGGGTTCATAGTACTGTAGATATATGTTTATATATCGAGTTGGGTGACGACCCTATGTTGTAACATACTAGGGGGAGGGAGTCATGATCCTCTTACCTAGGCTCCATGCCAATAGGAGAATGTACTATTGGTAGGGGGGTTCACCGGCTTGCAGCGTTCGCGTCAGCGGTGTTATGTTGTTTGTAGTACGTTTACCGGGTTCTTCGTTCGCGTTAGCGGTATCGTACTAAACTAACAGGTTACCGGGTTCTTCGTTCGCGTCAGCGGTAATCTGTTTTTGTGTGATTGTTTTTATGCGATACCGGGTTCTTCGTTCGCGTCAGCGGTATCGTACTAAACTAACAGGTTACCGGGTTCTTCGTTCGCGTCAGCGGTAATCTGTTAAAATGTTTTATGCGGTCCATCGGGGGTAGCGTTCGCGCAGCCGATGCCGTATTGAATTAAAATGATTTTATAATTGAACCGAGAGTGCGAGTAGGGGTCTCGGTAGAACTCACTGAGACAAGTTGTCTCACCCAATCCATTGTTGTTGTTTTACAGAGAAACAGGGAAAGAGGAGATCCACAGAGGCACGAGCAGGTTGCCCTCGGACTGGCTACTGAAGACTTAGCTTTATGTTTAAGTTTATATTTCCCTTTTGTTGTCTGTATACTAAAACATTATGTATTTAATGTATATCTTTCTTCCGCTTTCTTGTATGATACTGAATACTATAGATGCTGATGGTATATGGTCTGAGAACCATATTGTCTTGTTGTAAATAAGACTGTTTGGGTTATATTCAGCGAAAAATTTATAGTGATATTCAGTGTCTAAGCAGGAATTATATCTCTGATGTGTTACTAATGTGCACTTGGGTATTTTTAGTAGATAGAAATACCGGGGTGTTACAGTTGGTATCAGAGCAGTTCGACCTAGTCGGACTTAGTTTAGGGTTGAGTCGATTCCTTGTTAGTCCTTTTTGTAATTACACTTGTGATGCTAAGAGACATTGAGCCTGATCAACTTAATACTTAGTGCATCATAAGCGGAATTATGACTGGATGATCAAGATGCAATCCTCGACCAAGACCGGAGTCTCCAACCGGTGCATCCTCAGGAAAGGTGACATGACGGCGGGAGAATACACCGCTAAGTTTGAGAAGTTGTCTCAGTTTTACCAAGTGGTAAAGTAAGCTTCGGATGACGAACGGAGAATGCAGAAGTATAAGAAGGGCATAAGTGCTTTTATGATTTATGGTCTCAGTTCTTATACTGTTACCAATTTTGTTGCCTTAGTGCAGTCAGCCCGTGTCGCCGAGGATGACCTCATAGGAAGTATGGGAAAGAAGAAGGTAGTTGAATTATCAACTCCTAATGCAAAGTCCTAAGATAATTTCATCAAAGGAAAAACAGGTGCAATTTTCTGATTCTTCAAAGGTCAGAAGATGTTCTATCTATGGAGGTCATCACCAGGGTGATCGTCAGCATAGATCAATCGGTGTTGTTATTGTAATGAAGAAGGTCACTATACAAATAGGTGTCCGTAAGGAAAAGTTCCAAGGAGTCACAAGCAGCTCTAAGGCAAGGACGAGTCAACACTTTGGATGCTCAGACAGTTACAACTGCAGACAATCTACTGAGGAATATGAGATCAGTTCTCAATAACTCAATCAGTATATTATATGATTCGGGTGTAACCTATTGTTGTATATCCCGATCGAATGTGAATCGGTTGGGATCAGCCTTGTCATCGCTATCCGAGCCGATAACTATTTTAACTACTGCTAAGGGTCGTGTCCAGACCTAATCCTTGTACAGAATTGTCTACTTGTCATAGGAGGCAGAAATTTAGTTGTAGAATTTATTGTTTGCCTATGAGAAGTGTGAACACCATTTTGGGTATGAATTGGATGACTGCAAATCATGTTGCAAACGACGGTATTAATCAACTATCAGCTTCGCTTCAGAATCAGTTGAATTGTCTAGGACAAATTCTGAAGCGGTTACCTAGTTCACCTTAGACGGTCAATCTTCATTCCAAGGTGCGGGAGCACACGTTAGTATGTTATCTGCATCCGCTGAAACTAGTTTAGATTTGGCGAACGTTCAGGTCGTGAATGACTTTCTGGATGTCTTCACGATGAAGTTTCTTCTGAACCTCCAGAGCGAGAAGTAGAGTTTACTGTAGAATTGATTCCTGGCACGGGATCAATATCTATTGTTTCTTATTGAAGGTTTCTTGAGAATTAAAGGAAATGGAGTCTCAACTTGAAGAGTTGACGTTAAAGAAATTCATTCGACCGAGTGCTTCGTTAAGGAGTGCTCTGGTGTGGTTAGTCAAGAGGAAATATAGTAGCATGAGATTGTACATCGGTTATCGACAACTCAACAAAGTGACAATCAAGAACAAATATCCTTTGCCAGGGATACACGAATTGCTGGATCAACTTCGAGGTGCCGTGGTGTCTTCAAAAATTGATCTGATGTCAGGTTATCATCAATTAAAAGTTAGAGCCTTAGATATTCCGAAGACAACTTTCCGTACTAAGTATGGACATTACGAGTTCGTAGTGATGCCCTTCGGTTTGACTAATGCTCCAGCGGTATTCAGGGATTACATGAACCGAGTGTTCCACGCTTATCTGGATCAGTTCGTTGTCGTTTTCATTGATGGTATCTTGATGTACTCGAAGACCATTGACGAGCATGTCCAACATCTCCGCATTGTTCCGAAAGTACCCCGAGAAAGTAAGTTGTGCTTGAAACCTTGGAAGTGTGATTTTTGGATGTCAGAAGCAAAGTCTTTGGGACATGTGATTTCCCAAGTCGGGAGTTGCGGTGGATCCCAGTAAGGAGGGAGCTGTGTTGAACTGGGAACGACCAACATCAGTCACTGAAATCAGAAGTTTTCTAAGTCTAGCCGGTTAATATAAGAGATTTGTTCAAGGGTTCTCACAGTTAGTTTTCCACTTATACGGTTAACTCGTAAGGGTCAACCGTTTACGCAGGGTGCTGATTGTGAAGAATGTTTTCAAGAATTGAAGGGTTGGTTGACTTCTGCTCCAATCCTGATTCTTCCAGATCCGTCTTTGAGATTCCAAATTTACAGCGATGCTTCTGGGAAGGATTTAGGATGTGTTCTTGTGCAGAATCAACAAGAGGTAGCTTATGCGTCCAGATAATTGAAGACTCATGAAGAGAGTTATCCGACTCATGATTTGTAATTGGCATCGATTGTGAATGCACTGAAGATTTGGAGACGTTACCTGTATGGGTCTCGTTTCGAAGTCTTAGTGATCACAAAAGTTTAAGGTATCTGTTTGATCAGAAAGAACTGAATAACAGGCAAAGAAGTGTGTTGAGTTTCTGGAGAATTATAAATTCGTGTTGATGTAACGTCCAAGAGAGGCCAATGTTGTAGCTGATGCGCTAAGTAGGAAATCCATTCATATGAAAGAGTTGATGACGCAAGAAATGGGATTGTCTTACGAAATTCCGTTTGACAAGTCGAATGTGAATACGGATATGTAAATGAGGTAACCGTTGACTGTTTTTCACAATGCGAATAAGCACCAAGGGATTAATTGATGGATTTGCTGCGAGGGACTGAACTTTCCAAAGTGAGTTTGGCGTGCGGTATGGTGGTTTTGAAAAATCGCTTTTGTGAAAACCAGCATGCTAAAGTTAATTTGGGAACGAATCAAGAGGTCAATAAAATCTGATTGAGGAAGAAAAGCCTAGGAGGATTACTTAAGTTGAGGAGAAGTTCTCAACGTTATGGACTAATTCGGAAAGGAATTGGGTGCGTCATGGATAGATATATTGTAAAGAAAGTCACGATAAAGGATGAAGGGTCCTGAGTTCTGTTTGATAGTTGTTTTGAGAACAACTGAGGTGATTTTCATTACGTTCAAATTTGTCTGATGTCCCCGCGGTTTATTTCTACGTTTACGATGAACGTTTTTGGTAAATCCTCATTTCATCTTCTTTCGAAAAGTGTTACCTCGAAATCTTGGGGGCGAGTCAAGCAGTTTCACAAGTGACTTTTTCGTCACATTGTCGGTGTGTACGAAAACTGTTATGGATTTTGGAAGATTTGTTGAGAAAGTGTTTACACCCTTCGAGGAAATCGTGTTTGTTTTTACGTCTACCGAGGAGTGCTTTGGTTTGGATTAATCAAAGTTGGGGAGCAAGTGAGGAATGAAGCTTCGGAAGTGTTTTCGAACGCGGTGCCGAGCCTATGTAGGCGAATGATGAATTTCTCGTGTAGATTGGTAACCAGAGAGTTCGTATCAAGGTAGTAGTGGGTCATACTTGGAGGTTGATGTGCCAATTTGGGAAGATTTTCTACACTCATTTCGTTAACTCAAGAATGTTTTCTAGCAAATTTGTACCTTTCTGAGAATGTCGATTCTCGATTGGTCAGATGAAAGACTTAGCGAAATTTTGAGGACAAAATTCTTTCAAGTTGGGGAGAATGTAACATCCGCAAAATAATTAATGGAATTATTTGGGTGTTAACCCAATTAAATTAATTTAGTACTTGACTGGTAAATTTATTGAGTGCAAAAATTAATTATTGGTCGTTATCGGATCGTTAACCGGATAATATGGATCAAGCAAGTTTCGGAATCGAAATTGGAGATTTAGATCAATATGGTAATCGGACCACGTTACCGCGTATATATTAATAAATATATATATGTGTGTGTGTGAAGAAATGAAAGAAAGAAGAAAAAAGAAAGGAAACAGCGAGAGAGAGATACAGAGAAGAAAAGAGAGAAAAGGAGAGAAAAGAGAAAGAAAGGGTGAGGAGGAAGAAGAAGAAAAAGGGAAGGGTTCGGCTCAACGAAACGACTTCCTTCCAACACGAAAAATGCTCAGCGTTACTTCCTCTTCGATTTGGTACCAAGATCTTCATCATCAACCCTCTCTCTCTCCCATTTTACCATTTTCGATTTGAGAGGAAAAAATAGAGGTTTTGTGGTTCAAGCTCAAGGGAAAGCTAAGGGCGATGTTTAGGAGCGAGCGCGAGGTGGATTACTCGAAGTATTGAAGATCGATTGGGTGATTTGGAGTTGAAAATCAAATTGGGGTTTTTGGTGAATAGTGGTTTGAGATTGAAGAAGATGATGAATAGTGCCCATGGAGAATTTCGGGAAATCGGTATTTCGGTCAAAAGCGGTTTCGTGATCGAGTGGGAAGCTTTGGAAGCGGATTGGGTGTCGCCGGAGCGGGGAGCGTTCGTGTGGCTACTCGGTGATTTGGCGAAGTCTCGGTGATTTTGAAGTCTCGGTGTCGGCACACGCTTCAAGGGTGAGTTCTACTCACGTTTAGGATTTTTGTTTTTCGAATTAATTGATAAACTGTTTTATCGCTTTCGCTGGACTGGAATATTATTTGATAATCGAGTTTGAGAGAATTTGGGTTGAAAACCGTTATTTGAAAATATGTCGCGTTTTAATACAATTCGATTACAATGAGTTTTTGATTGATTTGTTTGATTGTGTGACTTTGATTGAGACTGTTTTTTTATGGTCGTCAAATCTGTTTTCGGTCGGAACGAGAATCGTTCGAGAACTTTTGGGTCAAAAACCGTTATTTCGGAATATGTCGTATTTTGGTAAAATTCGTTTTGATTGTGTTTTTGATTGGATTGATTGATAGTGTGGTTTGTATTGGGTCTATTGTATTGGTTGTAAAATCTGTTTTCGATCGGAACAAAAATCGGAATTGAGCGGAATAGCGGATTTCGCGAAAATCGCAAAATTCTGCACTTGACAGGCCCCCTTTCTGCCAGTCCACGCGCCGTTTGCGCGCCGCGCGCCACTCGCGCGCCACTGGACAGAACTTGACTGTCAACTCGCGCGCCGTTTGCGCGCCACGCGCCACTCGCGCGCCAGTTGGCAGAATTTTCAGCAACCAAACACTGTTTTTCGTTTCGCGATAACTTTTGATCCGGGAACCCGATTGAGGTGTTCTAAGATGCGTTGGAAAGCTTATTCAGAGGCCTAACTGAATATTCTATTTTTGAGGCAAAATGAACTGTTTTTGATATTGAAAATTGTGTCGAAAAGTGGTCAACTAGAGTGCGAGTGTGAACTTGGTTTTTATAAAAAGAAAATGTGGATTAAGTGTTTCATTGATTGTCTAATTTGATGGACCGTGGGTTCATAGTACTGTAGATATATGTTTATATATCGAGTTGGGTGACGACCCTATGTTGTAACATACTAGGGGGAGGGAGTCATGATCCTCTTACCTAGGCTCCATGCCAATAGGAGAATGTACTATTGGTAGGGGGGTTCACCGGCTTGCAGCGTTCGCGTCAGCGGTGTTATGTTGTTTGTAGTACGTTTACCGGGTTCTTCGTTCGCGTTAGCGGTATCGTACTAAACTAACAGGTTACCGGGTTCTTCGTTCGCGTCAGCGGTAATCTGTTTTTGTGTGATTGTTTTTATGCGATACCGGGTTCTTCGTTCGCGTCAGCGGTATCGTACTAAACTAACAGGTTACCGGGTTCTTCGTTCGCGTCAGCGGTAATCTGTTAAAATGTTTATGCGGTCCATCGGGGGTAGCGTTCGCGCAGCCGATGCCGTATTGAATTAAAATGATTTTATAATTGAACCGAGAGTGCGAGTAGGGGTCTCGGTAGAACTCACTGAGACAAGTTGTCTCACCCAATCCATTGTTGTTGTTTTACAGAGAAACAGGGAAAGAGGAGATCCACAGAGGCACGAGCAGGTTGCCCTCGGACTGGCTACTGAAGACTTAGCTTTATGTTTAAGTTTATATTTCCCTTTTGTTGTCTGTATACTAAAACATTATGTATTTAATGTATATCTTTCTTCCGCTTTCTTGTATGATACTGAATACTATAGATGCTGATGGTATATGGTCTGAGAACCATATTGTCTTGTTGTAAATAAGACTGTTTGGGTTATATTCAGCGAAAAATTTATAGTGATATTCAGTGTCTAAGCAGGAATTATATCTCTGATGTGTTACTAATGTGCACTTGGGTATTTTTAGTAGATAGAAATACCGGGGTGTTACATTTTGTGTCTTTGCTGTCAAGGTACCAATTTGTCCCCCATACCTTGCAGCATACCTGCAGAGATCTATGACAAGGATCTAGGTACCCAATTTTTGTTGGGTCCTTGGGGGTTAGTCCTCATGGGGTTTTCTTTCACAATCCACCTTGGTTTCTTCCAAACAGGTACAAGGGTTCCAAGCTCACATATTTTACGGATAGGGCATGAAGAAGAGCTATGGTTCCCTTTTTGACAATATGTGCATTTGAAGATAGTAGGTTTATGACTAGAAGTAGAAGCTACAAAGGTGATATTTTTGTTTGAGCTGGAGGTGGTGGAATTTCCTTTGTACCCAATACCTCTCCTATCAACATATTGATGTTGAGAGTGAAGCAACTGAGTCAAGGTCTTTTCACCAACCTCAAACTTTTTCAAAGATTCTTTCAAAAATTCATTTTCAACCTTGACTTTTTCAAAATTTTGTTTTAGTTCTCGAAATTCAAGGTTGACTGATTTGTGTAGTTCATTCTTTAATCTAGTGACTTCACTTTCAAGAGTCTCGATTTGAGTGGATAGGCTTTTGTTGCTCTTTTTTTGTTTCTTGGATTTTAACAAAAGTTTTTCGTGTTCAAAATATAGAGCCTCAAAAGCTTCACTCAGATCGTGACTACTATAGTCATTATCAATCATATCATCATGCATAGAGGAGGTAGAGGGACTAGAAAAGTTAAGGCTTACCTTTGATGTATCATTTGCCATGCTGCAGACAGCATTGTCGGTCTGCTCATCTTCTTCTGATTCACCATCAGTGCTGAGATTGTCCCATGTTGCTTCAGGTGTGTTCTTTGCCATGAGGCAGACAGCATTTGCAACTTCTTCTTCTTCGGTCTCACTTTCAGTGTCTGTATTGTCCCATGTTGCTTTCATTGCTTTCTTTTGCTTAGATTTCAGCTTGTAACAGTTTTCTTTGATGTGACCGGGTTTGTTGCATTCGAAACATCTTGGTTGATCATTCTTTTTCTCATACCTGTCTTCTTTGTTGTACCCGGACTTCTTTGAAAAGTCACCCTTTCCAAACTTTTTGAATCTCATAAATTTTTTGAAATTTTTGGCAAGCATAGCCATATCTTCATCATCGGTTTCTTCTTCAGATTCAACCTCTTTCCTTGCTACTTTAGAAGTTTTAGCAGCAAGGGCAAGAGATTTCTTCTCTTTTACAGTTTCTTTTTCTTGATTCTTTTTGGCAGCCAGAACTACCTCAAATGCTAGCAATGATCCAATAAGGTCTTCTTGAGGTAAAGTGCCAATGTCTTTGGCTTCGGTTATAGCACAAGTCTTAGGGAAGAAATCACCAGTTAAGGATTCAAGGATCTTTCCATTCAAATCCTTGTTGGTGTATTTCTTTCCTAAGGCCCTCAAGTTGTTTACAATTAAATTTAATCTCTGATGCATTGCTGCGACAGACTCACCTTCTTTCATTTTAAAACTTTCATATTCAGAGGTGAGAATTCTAATTTTAGAATCTTTTACCTGGCTTGTTCCGACATGAGTGGCTTGTAGGCAGTCCCAGATTTCTTTTGCACTTTGACACCCTTTTACTCTACCATATTCTTCTTCACAGAGTGATAGATGAAGGATATTCATGGCCTTTGCATTTAGGGATATCTTGTCAAGCTCAGATTTTCTTAACTCACTTAGGTCGATGGTGTAGATGTCTTCTACCGGTACTTCTTCAGCTTTGCCGGTGGCTTGAATTTTTGATGTGTCACCATCAGTATTACCTGGTTTTGTGATCTTGATCTTCATCGGGATTAGAGGACCATCCACTATGATTCTCCATAGAGTGAAGTCAATTGCCTGCACATGACATTTCATACGACTACTCCAGTAATCGTAGTTAGTACCATCAAATAGAGGAGGCCTATTAGAGGACATTCCTTCTTTCATGAAAGAACCCATAATTACAGATATGTAAAGGATAAATTTAGAATTGCGAGATGTAAAGCTCTAATATGCAATTCCTAGCTACTGATACCACTTGTTAGACTTGAGAGTCTATAAAGTAACCTTAGAGGGGGGTGAATAAGGTTATAGGTGATTAATGGATTCTTTTTTAATTTAAAAACTTTTTCGATATTGGTTTGGATTAAATGCGGAATAATAATATTTGACCAATATAGAAGGAGAAGAGAAGTAGAATGAGATGATGGACAGATCAATATTGTATACAGCAATAAAATTGATAATAAGAAGAAGGATATAGAGAGATCTGGATAAGATTACAATATGATATATTTGCACAGTTATATTGAGAATATGATAATATTAGTATTATAAGCAGTTATATCAAGTATATGATAATATCAATATTATAAGCAAATAAAGTGCAAAATATAAAGAGATAGAGAAGAGAGAGAGACACAGCAATTTAGCGAGGTTCGGGATAAAACCCCTACGTCCTCGGCCTTAGGCTTTTCAACCCTTGGACTTAGTAACCACTATATTGAAGAGAGTTTGATACAAACAGTCGACCCCAATATAAGTGAATCTCAATTCCCCTGAATTGAGAACCCAAGCACTCTTGCTAAGGATTTCTAAACCAACTCAATAACCCTATTGAGAGACCCAAGTACACAGCCCAGGATTTCAAAACACCAACTCAATCACTTGATTGAGAGACCCAAGTACAAAGCCCAGGATTTCAAAAACACCAACTCAATCACTTGATTGAGAGACCCAAGTTCAAAGCCCAGGATTTCAAAAACACCAACTCAATCACTTGATTGAGAGACCCAAGTTCAAAGCCCAGGATTTCAAAAACACCTTGAAATAAAATAAATTACACAATAGAGTTCTATGATCCAATCACTTCAGAGAATGAGTCAGTTTAGAAACTGAGAGAGATGAATGATCTTAGGATATTATAGATGCTCTATAAGATGAGGGATGATCTTGCTTTTGCAACCACTTCAAAATTGATATAACAATAGAAGTTGAGGTTGCTTGAAAGCTTTTAAAAATATAGATATGATTTTGAAAAAAACAAAGCTTTTTGAAAAACAAGATTCAAAACAGTTGGAGCACAGGATCTCAGATCTAGATCTATAAACAGCTTTTGAAAAAAGATATAACAATTTAAAATCAAAAGCTTATAAAAATAAAACAATGAAGAGCAATAGATCTATAGAGATTCGAATATGAGAGAGCAGAGAAGAAATTGTGAGATGAAGATCTGTTGGAGGTCGTTTGAGAAGTGAAATCAGGCTCTTATTTATAGTGATAGGTGAGGTTCGAATTTTTGCAAAATCATTTATGGCTTGAGATAATCGATTATTTCATGTAGTGCAAATTGGTGATAATCGATTATGGCTCAATATGGAAGGTAAGGAATAGGCTCATAATCGATTATCCTTTGTAGTGGATTTGAGCAAGTAATCGATTATTTGCCTTCAATCAGGACAATAATCGATTATGGTATGGAGTCCATTTGAGTCAATAATCGATTATTGGTTCTAAAAATGGAAGGAGAGGGATGCATCATAATCGATTATCCTTTGTAGTGGAATTGAGCAAGTAATCGATTATTTGCTTGCAAACAAGGTAAATAATCGATTATGGTATGAATTTGGTATAGGATGGTAATCGATTATGCTATTCAAAAAAAGTTAGGAATTGGTTCCAAGCTTTCCACAAAATCATTTTTAGGGTTTAGGTTTCCACCATATGCATGCATGCAATTTTAAAATATTTTTTCAAAAACTATTTTTATGCATCATGCATGTTTTGAAAAGTCATCTCTCTCAATAACTAAAGTGTCATACATTTTAGGTGATAGGACCTTACAAGGTGTCCTAAAGAAGACTTAGACACAAATTAGGGTTTTGAACTTTATATGTTGCTTCTTCTTCAAGCTTCTTCTTCTCTTTAAATTAGGTCCTGCACTTTGCTCAACTTGAAACATTAGTAGATATGATGTAATTTGTTATCATACAAAATAAAGGACTGTTTTACCCTTGGTTCAACACAAATGACAGTAAACTATTATGAGAGAGCATTTATTCTTTGCTCTCACTTGCTTCTCAACTAACTAAACTAAGGACAATAGTTTAATTAGTCTACAAATAGTGATAGAAGTTTGAAAAGGAAATACTCAAACTTTCAAGAGAACCTTTCATTAACAAAGAAGAGGGTAACAAAAAATGTATTAAAATAAAGTCAAACAATGGAAGAAAATAGTCAAATCTTACTGCAGGAAGCACTAACTATTAATTTTACAAAACAGAAGTTATTTCCTAGTCAGCATTATCATGCTATTCTTTGACAGAAAAAAGCAAAAATTTACCTAAAACATCAACAAACACATTACTTTTGTGTTTGCTCCTATGATGGTGTCTGTAGTAAAGATAGACCCAAGTCACAGAAGAGAAAATGCAGCACAACTTGCAAAACGTATAAATATTCCTTTTTTGATTTGTGGTTCAAGTTGCAGGGAAAGGTAAACTTCAGGTTGCTGTTGGCTAACCTTTCTTTTGTTCATATTGATCAAAACCTTCAAATTTAATTAACTACATTTTCACTCATATGTACCAAAAAACAATCACATTTTTTTGTGTGGTTATGGACGGATCAGTAACTTAAAAAGATGAACTCATGCACCTAGAAATCAGCCTCCATTTTTTACGGATTTCATTAGGAAAATAATATACATGTTATTAGTCTAAACAATTGCAAAACATAAGCCGACAAAGCATTAGCACACCTTCCTAATTCCCCATAATTTGAGGAACAATCAAATGGGGTCATTATAAAAACCCAAGTTAGTTATTACATTTTAAGAAAAGTGTCTACCAAAAGAGACATCAAAATTTCGTAACAGTGATATCTCTCATAATTTCATATGTATATCACAATTTTCACAATATGCATATCACGCATATAACAAAAAACATGAATAAATATGTAGCTTGAGAAGGATACTTGCCTTAGCAAACCATTTATATTCAATACAAATCACTCGTGGCTCCATTTGAGGTATGCAACATCTTCCTTAGGTAGAAAACCTTTGACATCAATATTATCATCTGCACCAATTAATATAACAATTGTGAGAAGAGGAAACTGAGATCTAAAGGAAACTACAACAAAACGAATATTAGTTAAAATCCACTAATATCTCTGCATCTTATATAGTAAAGATTGAAAACATAATAACCCATGGACATCCATTGCAATTTGACATCATTTTGATATATAAACAATCAAAACATCTGAATCATAAATTATAGAATCCAAGACATTGATATCTATTAGCCCATATACATGGTAACCTACTATAAATTGTTATTAAATGCAATTGCTACCACATTATGTTGCAAACCACAGATACAAAGCAACAATAACATAGGTATATAAATTAGAAACCATATAAAGTGCAACACAATGAAGAGCAGTATTGACTACCGAATAAAATGAAGACTTTCCTAAAATCAGTAATTAGTGAATAAAATCATCTAGTTTATGACAATTGTATTTCTCAGTTAATGATGTCATGTATTAAGTACCGAAGGGTGCTACTACCAAGTAGCAGTGAACTATGAGCCAATTTGGATAGACCTCTCCATGTGCAAAGAAATAGGAAAGAAATCTTATGACATTTAGCAGCCTCAAATTCAACAGAAAGTCATTCCGCTCTTTTTGTTTCTTTCTCTTGATATAAATTGTCGTTTTTCACTTCAATTCAGGTATAGGTAATTAAGATGAAAAGTCTCATATGGACTAAGTAAGACAATCATAAAAGTGGAGAGAAAGAGAGATGAAAGTTTGGTGACCTATAGAAAAAAGGTTTCAGAAGGCATAGGCTTTTGAATAGCACCAACAAAAAGTAGTTCAAATTTAAAGCCATGTGTGACATTAAAACAAAATTAACCATTCTATCTCAGGACAACATGTATCAAACATAAACAGTGCCATAAAATCTTATGACTTAAGAAAAAGATGGCTTAGTAAACCATTTATATTGTGCTAATCGATATTTGTGGCCTGTTGCTATACACAATATCAAGAAAAGAACTTTTCTACCTGATATTTGTAAAAACTAAGGAAAAAGGAATCAATGAATGACCAATTAGGCAGAATATGATGAAGCTAAATTCACAATGGAAATACACATTAGTTATTGAAATAATTACCAACCTTCAAAGTGGAAAGAGCTTTTATGCCTGCAGCCACTAGTGCAAAAAGGGGATTTAAAGTCAGGCGAAAAGGGGATTTAAAGTCAGGCGGGCGCTTGACTTTTATTAAGTCGACTTTGTATGTCTGGAGTTTTAAAGTCAAGCGATAGCCTGACTTCGTAAGTATGTTTTAAAGTCAAACATTTATTGCGCCTGACTTCGTAAGTATGTTTTAAAGTCAAACATTTATTCTTGCCTGACTTCGTATGTATGATTTAAAGTCAAGCATTTATTCTTGCCTGACTTCGTATGTATGATTTAAAGTCAAGCATTTATTCTTGCTTGACTTCGTATGTATGATTTAAGGTCAAGCTTTTATTATTGCTTGACTTTAAATCATACTTACAAAGTCAAGCAAGAATAAATGCTTGACTTCGTATGTTTGATTTAAGGTCAAGCTTTTATTATTGCTTGACTTCGTATGTATGATTTAAGGTCAAGCATTATTGCGCCTGACCTTAAAAGTTTTTTTTTTTAAATTTTGGTTTAATCTATACACCCTGGTTATACAAATTTTTCATTAAAAAGAAGCGACTCCACTGGGGATCGAACCCAGATCTCTGGTCCCGTAGACCAGCGCCTTATCCATTGGGCCATGGAGTCATATATCAGTAAAGTAACGCTTAATGAATGTAACCAATCAAGTGCTAGTCAACTTGCATTCTCAAAATAGAGTAAAACATATATATTTCTCAAAACAAGCATAATTTCCCAAAACAACAGTAAAGTAACGCTTAATGAATGTAACCAATCAAGTGCTAGTCAACTTGCATTCTCAAAATAGAGTAAAACATATATATTTCTCAAAACAAGCATAATTTCCCAAAACAACTCTGATTTCAACATTAACCTTGAAAATTCTCAAGGCAAACTAGCAATATACACTATACAGAGGCTGTTAGCAACAGGAAAATAACTAGAACAAAACAATTGGGATCTTAATAAAATTCATGATTTAAATTACATCAAGACTTTGTCTAATAGAACTGAATATTATACTTGTACACTGAATACAATGGCTAAGTTACAACATTAGGATCATGATGTAGAAAATACCTTAGCAGATACAAAACAATTGACAGCCTTCTGTGCTCAACCATATCCGGCAAAATCACCTTGTGATTCTACATCAGCTTTCACCTATTCAAAAATGAGAAATATTTTCATAAATGTGCTAGGAGTTACTTAAGTGTCGAAATCAGAAAAATAACAAAATGAATGAAAACTTCAACCCCAATTCTTGAATAGGAGACAAGTCTCTATCCACTGTCCTATCAACCGGATCAATCAACTGAATTTATCATTAACATAATTAATTTATTAATCACCAAAGCAAAATAACCCCAATCATCCACCATCCAATTCAATAGTATTGTATATAGGAAAACAATAGTCTTGTTTCAATGCATATGATTCCATACTTGCCCTAACTCAGTTTCAATTATGCATATCCAAACTCAGTTTACCTTTGTATAACTAAGTTTACCTTTGTATAACTAAGTTCCATCTTGCATCAGTAAACTTTCAATGCCATAATTTAAGTGTTTATAAAGCTTCTGGTAGTTTGCTTTATGTATGTATATTTTGTATGGGACAATTAGACGCCTTTTTTTATCATCCCTAAAGCATTCATACTCCAAGAAATGTAGCCTGAGCCCCAAGGCATAGCTGAAAGCACTAATTTACAAAACACTATATAATCTCATTTTCAATTGCTATATATGAACCAAGGCCTTTGGATACTCATTAACTTTCATCGTAATGATACAATAACTTAAATAATATATACCTGCAATTTCTTCCCAAGATTTCTTCACGACTATACTCTGTGAGCTCTAAGAAACTATCCGATGCAAAGATCTGAAAAAACAAATCAAAATTTTACCTAAATCCCATAATAGCAACAAGTACTCTCAAATTTCATCATTAAAAGCATCAAGTACTCTCAAATTTCTATAATAGAAACTTGAATTTCTATAATAGCAACAAAGTCAGATTACTTGACCTTCTAAAAACAGGGGGAACTCTACATGCTTGCCATTTGTGAAAGACATTGCACTTGATGATGCTTCAGAAGATGTTAGCTCTATTGAAGGTGCATTGTCAATAATGTATGAATGAGAGGCACCCAACCGTATAGGATACCGCAAAGTAGCTTGCAAGTACGAGGCTATAAGTGAAACAGCCTGCAAAAACACCAGTCTAGTATAAGAACATCTCTTATTCACTGCATATATAAGACCATGACAATAGTAGGCTATCAGACAACAAGAAAATTCGAAATATGTATGCTATTAGGGTAAAAAATTAATAAGACCATGACAATATAAGATACACGCAGACATACAACTGCAATGAATGGGGGGATATCCTTATATTCAAAAACGGCAAGTCAGCATCTAGCAGTGTGAGTACAAGACATGTAAGAACATGTAATTTACACAAACATAAATTTTGAGACTAGAGAAAGAATACACATCACATGATGATGTCCCAAATAGGGATTTTCTGTACTGTGAAGCAGTAAAACATTATCCATAACCATCTTAACAAGGGGTGACAAATATTATAGAAAGAACATTATTACTACTCGGGCTGTTCATGAGGCATAATCCAGTTGACAAATGGTTCTGGAAATGAATCTTTTGTGCCTTTGGTTGTGTTTCGCGGTAATCACGAAATCATAGACCGATTAGAAGAATGTGGACCTTCCATTTGCGTTGAGTAAGGGATGTAATATTTAAAGGTAAGGTTATGAAATTAAAATAGAACAAAGTGTAGGGATGAATACCTTCAGTTGCAGCAGTTGCAGAAAGGGGAGAATGAAGGGCCAAAAATCATCTAGCTTGTCATCCAGCAGTTGCAGCAAAGAGAATTTGTTCTGGAAATGAAGCTTTGGTGCATTTGGTAGAGTTTGGCGGTAATCACGAAATGATAGTGATTTTGCTTCAGAATTCAAAAGAACTGAATTCTTGTGAATTTCTTACCTATTGATAAATGATAGGGCAACAAAATACAATTAGAGCATGAGAAATATCCGACAACAATAAATGCATAGATGCAATATATCAGCTTGGTAAAAGTTAAGATAGCTACCTTGTGCAAGTGAAACTTGGCTTCTCTAATTTGAACTAGAAGATCACTTGGAATATCAGCTGAAACATACCTGCATATGAAAGAGAGGAAATGTTATCAAAAGTTCAAAACAATATTATCAGAAGTTTCAATTCAATATTTATTTTCAAGTCACTACTAGTATCAGATCACAGCATAGAAGATTAAGCTGAAGAGGTATTTGTTGTTCATTTAACATACCAAGGTATTTGTGTGCCTATGTTTTCACAAAAACAACCCTGCTAAAGTACCTCTAATGGAACGCACCAGCTCCAGTTGCCTCAACCAAACCTGTCAACACAAAACTGCCTGGGAATAAATTAATAGCTCAAACTTACGAACTTAGAACAAATTGATAGTCTAAGTAATAAATTTTTGAATGACAATCCTAAGTATATACTTACAGCACTTCCTCAGTAAGTTTTTCGAGATTGTTCAAGTTGGAAGGCACTCTCCCGTTTAATTGATTCCTATCAAAGCGGCTGCAGTCAAGAGAAATACTCGTTTCAGCCGAAGAAATTCAGAGACAGCATAAATTGTGAGTGAAATCACTTAGCCAATGGTGATAATATACTTACAGGCTACAGCACTTCCACTGTGCTCACGGAGCTAAGAGAGCTAGGAATGCTGCCCGTTAGTTTATTGCTGTCAAAAAGCCTGACAAAAAGAATACAAGGGAGGATAAAATGCCAGTTTATAAAAGTTATTCATTTAAAAAATGGTATAGTTTCTTGACTTTCCATGCCTTTATATAAGTTATAAATTTCAGAAAATAAATAGTACAAGATTTAATGAAGCTTACACATGTTTCAGCAAAAAATGAAAAATATCAACAGGAAACTGAAAATGAGAGTTGACATACTTCCTGTAAAGAGTAGCAAACTCTAGAATCATTTCAAACACATTCTAAATGACACACTTCTAATTCATCTCAAAAATGCTGACAATGGTTCCATTCAATCACAAAATATTTCTGAACTAAGTCAAAGGTTTCCTGCTTCCAGCAAGGAGACATAGTTGGAGTACCTTTTAAAACCATGTCGAAATTTTTATCAGGGCAGAAAGCATGAAATTTTTATAAGAAAACTCATGATTCGGATTATCAGAGCAGAAAGCATGAAATTTTTATAAGTGACCTGATAAGAAATGACATTGTTGGAGTACCTTTTAAAACCTTGTCGAAATCGTAGTTCATCATAGTTCTCAAGATTTAGATCCATTTCATCCATGTCGAAATCGTCATACAGATCATCATCATCTTCACATTGTGCAGGGTAGTTTAAGGCATGACAGTATAACTGCAGATCATCCATGAGTTAGCTAGGTAATTTATGAAATTCCGAGAAACCAAAATATGCCTTAGATTAAGAAACAACATGTATGGACCGACAGTGTAAACAAACTTCATACCAATAATTTCGTTATGTAAATATTTGTGCAGGTATTTTAGAAAATAATAATTTAATGTGGCATCATGGTCAGATATGATTGGATGTCTGTAAAACTTTGGTACAGTGTCAATGCAAAGTTACTAAGTTATATAGAAAATGAAAAACCACAAAACTTGAGAACTCAACCATAAGAATCATAAGAAAGTCAGTTCACCAAAAAATTTGCTATTGCTCTAAGGCATCTATTAAGTATTACCTTAGGAAGAAATTCATTGGTTGGTTCGGCTGGCTGGTTCGACATACGAGGAGGTTCCGAGCTTGACTCGGGCATTGAAGATGTACCAACCCAAGACTTATCCAAACCAGAGCAGGTTGTGAACTACATCTCTCACATAAAAGTGTCCTTGAATGCCGTCTAGCAAGAGCATTAGCTGAATGAACATTTCGATCACACGACAAACATAAACACGCAGCATCAGAGCGACAGTACACCATCGACCTCTGATCTCCACAAAAGTCACATATATAACCCATCTTTAAACTGAATTCTTTGTTTTTTGCTCCTTAAACTGATTTTAGGATTCTCCAATACAGAGATCCACACCTTTATTTGAAGATGCTGAAACCGAATTTGTACTAGAACTTGGAAAAATTCAGACAATTTTATAAAGAAACCAGAATTTCAAGACTGTGAATTCAGCAGCTGCAAAGAAACAAATAAGTTACATCTTATCTGAATTGATAATATCAACAGAACAGTTAGTAATTAAAACAGTAAACTCCAATAATTATCATAGTACACTTATAGTTGATAAATGGACTTTGTAATTTTGCTCTGACTATTCCAGAAGCAGTCAGAGCAAAATTACAAAGTCCATTTATCAATATGAATAACACAAGTTTTTGTGGAGAAGAAACTTTTTATCGAAAAATAGAGAAACCATTCTATTCAAACAAATGAGCTTTAGTAGTCTTCCTCACCACAAAACACACGAGCATATATATTAAGCATGTTCAATCAATCAATGGAAAGGTACAAAGAAAAAAGTGTGAATTCCTAAATTCATGAAGTATTCAGACTAGTTAACCAGAAAGAAAAATTAATTCATGAAAACATATAGCACCACTCATATCAATCCTTTTAATAATTGAAATTATGCTCAGAAGTTATACGAATTTGGTTACTGGAATACATATTAGGGACAAATTTATTCATGAATAAAACACCTTCTGGTAGGAAGGCTACATAATTTATTCATTCTTCAATAAAATCTAAAATCATTAAAAAAAAGCTCATAAAATACAAACCAATGAAGCTGATATAGATCCACTGAAGTCATTCCTAGTCGACAGAGGGAATCTTTAAGAGCAGTGAGAACACTTTGACGGCCTAATCTCCATGGCAATGCAGCAAACTTGGTTGCAACTTCAACCTCGATGTCTGGTTCCTTTTCTTTTCTTTCCCTAATATATCTTCAGATGACAAACATTGAAGCATTAATCTTAACCTTACTTGCACACTGCATATGAAAATTATACCAAAAGTATAAGTAGGTACCTTCCAAGAAGAGTCTCGGAATTTATGGCACCGAAAGCGAGCTAAAACAGAACAAAGGCACACATTAATAAATTTACAACTATGAAAGAAACCTAGATCGATATGATTCATACTCACCCCAGAGCCGTAAACTTCAGCAGTGTCCATAAAGGTTAAAACTTCACCAATACTGGGATTGAAAGCAGCTCTAGCAGCCTTTTCATTTCTATCTACAATCAGGACAAGAGAAGATGAATGCAATTGATAATCTCAAGCTGTCCAGTTTATAATTCCAATCCATTCAGCTCGGAACATGATATATTATCAGTGAGGATAGACCATGTTCTAGTGTTTCATATCATATCTGCAACTTTTATAAATTATAACATCTAATGAAACTTTGAGTAGAAATTAAAACAACAACTTCAAAACAAGAAACATAAGAATCAAGTATAAACAAAGTAACTAATAGATGCTTTGTAATACACTCATATGCATGATCAAATAATAGCATGCATGGTAAGTAGTTGAACATAAGTCTGCTCCAAGAATAGATTTAGAAGTTAAAATGGAATATCTAAAAAAAACTTTAACAAACATCACAATGACTATTATTCAACATTCAATGAATAAAAAAACGGAGGAATAAAAAAAAAGTAAAGGAAAGTTACCATTCCATTGAAAATTGTTCCAGTAAGTAGTATCACCTCATGACCAAGCACCAATTTCAATTGTTGAAACCTTCAAATCAGAACCACCCAACTTCACCTTTTCTTCTACTGTCTTAAGAGTAGCAGAAGAACCCTCTGAAGCAACCGCTCTTATTCTTTCAACTTTAGAGTGACCCATAACAGTAAAACAACCACTGCTTATATGAAGAGCCATCGAGAAACAAAAAAAAAACTAGGTCAACTCAAATCCAATAATGGGTATTTTATGAAGAGATTTTGAGGGTGGAACCCAGATTTTGTTAGGAAATTTAAGAAAGCAAAAATAAGTCACTTACATCTTCCTCTTGCTCCTCCTCGTCGTCAGGGTCACCACCACGTTCGCCTTCACCTGCTTCTTCTTCATCGTCCTTATCATCGTTGCCGCCTTCAGGAGCATCTTCGTCATCCTCATCTTCATCATCGTCGTCTTCGTCGTCGTCACCATCGTCGTCTTCGTCGTCGTCACCATCGTCTTCTTCAGTGAGCGTGATGACTGATGAGGGAGTGAGAGGTGAGAGGTGAGGGGGAGGAGAAACGCGACGGTGAGGGGGAGGCGAAACGCGACGGTGAGAGGTGAGGGGGAGGAGAAACGCGATCTGAGAATGGAGATGGAAAAGGAACCAGACATCGAGGTTCGTGGTTCGTGGAAATGGAAAAGGAATCGTTCTGAGAAGAATCTAGGAATCGTTCTGAGGAGAAACGCGATCGAAGAAGAATCTAGGAATCGCGAAGAGGAAGCTAGGGTTCGTAAAGACTTCAGAGAGAAACGGAAAAGGAAGGGAGGCTAGGGTTCGTAAAGACTGAGATTATGAGAGTGAAGGGCTGTGAGAGTGAGACACTTCGAATTCGTAAGTGATTGAAATTTTTTTTTTTATTTTTGGACTTTAGAGGTCAAGCGAGAATAGACGCCTGACTTCTAAAGTATTAGAATAGAAAGAAAAAAAATTCACCCCTAATTACAAGTTTGCCACCGTGTCACTTATGTAGTCAGGCGAATACACGCCTGACTTCTAAAGTCTTATTTTTTCCCTATTTCTTCACTTTAGAAGTCAGGCGTGTATCCGCTTGACCTTAATACTCGCGAGTTTTGCCACTTATTTACAAGTTTGCCACCGTGTCTACCTATGTAGTCAGGCATCTGGGCGCCTGACTTTAAATGTCTAATTCTAATGTCATTTTTGCACTAGTAGCCTGCCTACATAGATCCTGGTCACAGGGAATTATCTCGCAGAAATCAATCCTATAAATAAATAAATAAATAAATACTACTTGTTAATCCAGAACATCGTAGAACTAATGAACTCATCAAGAAATCAAAAATTCTATATTGAAAAGGATTAGCCCGAAGCCACTTTACTGCAATGTTACTTGTTAAGATAATTAGAATAAAATCAGTTAAGCCAAATTTAATACAGTTTTTGTTGGTATAATTAAAACTTCTCATTGAGTTATCCACTTGTTTATGGTTATGACTAAAGTCGAGGCATATGTTTGTGTTAAAAAAATCAATTCAGATATTAAGTTAAATGATAAATCAGAGACAAATAGAGACAAACTAATTCATTTCCTTACCATATACAAAACACTGTGGCCTAAATAGGTAGCAATAGCATTACCATCATACACAAACAAAACAAAGCTAGCAATCACAAATCCAGCAAAAATAACAGGTATGAAGAAGCAATAGATAAGATATTGAACAAAGAAAAAGAGACAATTGAATAGGAAGTTGAAAAAATAAAGTAGAAGCAAAAGGATATGCAAACAAAACTTGAGTTTAACAGAAACTCAGTCTATTTATTTATACCTTCAATGATGGGTCTTCTCTTGAGGTGGAAATGTTGCCTTTTTTCAGCTTCCTATTTACTTGTAAGTGCTGCACCAAACCACTTACAAATGGAAACTGAAATCAATGGAAAGTTAAATCAATGGAAATTAAACAGCAAACTTAACAGATATATAAACAGAAGCTAAAGACAACAGATTTTCAGAACAAAAAAACCAGTTAACCCTTACAAATGGAAACTGAAATCAATGGAAACTAAACAGCAAACTTAACAGAAGCTAAAGACCTACGGTTGTTGCTGACGTTTATGGAAGTGGTGAAATCGGGAGATTAATAGAGAGAGGGACGTGTATCTCCGCCGATCACCACCGCGAAACCACCACCATCGTCCACCATCACAATATCTCTCTCTCTCCCTCGTAAACCCTTCCTCTCTCTCCTCGGTGCTCCTCTCCCACCCACTATTTCTGTCATCTCTCTCGGAACCCCACCCGCATGTTTCCCTTCCTCTCCAGTGTAGCAAATTTGAAAATGAGAAAGAGAGAAGATGAATCGATGGTGGTCATAATATGGGTAAAATTTTCAGATATAGGGTTTTCAAAATTTTACAATAACCCTATTTGAATCAGATATGGTTTGTAGAGGATGTTTAAAGAGAAGGAAGGAAGATGAAGTAGTGGAACTATGAGAAAGGGGAAAACGAATTTAAGAGAGGAAGAGCAATGAATGGAGCAGAGAGTCACTCATGGTTCTATGAGAAGATGAAGCTTGAGAAAAAAAAAAGATGAGGGAGAAGAAGGAAGAAAGTGGAAGAGAGAGACGGATGAGATCTGAGAGATTGTGGAAGAGATCGAGACTGAGAGAAGAAGGAAGAAAGTGGAAGAGATCGAGACTGAGAGATTGTGAGAGCAGAGAGAAGAGAGGGAACTGAGAGAGACCGAGGAAGTGAAGAATGGAAAAGGAATGAAAAAGGAATTTCAAATTCAAAAGGGATAGAAAAAGAGGGAAAATATGAATGAGAAATGACAAAATTGACCCTAATAATTTGAGGTGTCAAGGTTACCAAATGTCTAGATAGGTAAATTCAATGGTGGTGTATTGGTATAAATATAGTGTAGATGAGTTTATCCCTCAATCCGAGATCTGAGAGGAAGCAGAAGAACATAGATTGAGAGAAGCAAAATACACTCTAAATTATTAGAGGTTAATCTGAATGACAACAAATTTTGGCTTACCCCCTAGACCATATGGAATTCCAGTCTCCCACCTTTAATTTTGTTCTTCAAGCTGTACCAGATTACCTGCAAGCCTTAATGCTTGGACTGATGTTTATACCCTCATATTGAATATGTTCTAAATCACCATTTAATTCTTGAGTGAAACTGCAAAACAAAGCAATCAATCACAACCAAGGCAACCCAAGAACCGATCAACCCAACATTTGGAAAACAAAAGAGGGTAATTTATTTTCTATAATAGTTTCAACTTTCAATAGTACATGTGTATATCAAAATTTTACAGGGTTGCAAAACAAAATCCAATGATTCAACTAAAGAGAATCAATTGAACTATTATGTGCTGCTGCTGCATTCAAAAATATCATTACCAATTGGGAAAATAAAAGAGGAAAAAAATGACCTCATAATAAACCCACTTTAGGAGCTGTAACTCAAAGGCATGACAAACAAACACTCTTTCAACATGAGTCCTGTTGTTCATTAGCATCTTAGCAGGTGACAGTCTTGTTGTTATTAACATCTCATGTGGATAATTGCTAAATTTATCAAATGTCGGATCATAAAATCAAATGTCTATATTTTTGCCATCAAATTTAAAGTAGAATATAAAACATCTCATCTACATGGAAATTTACATAAGTTGAAGAAATTTTGGTCATTGAACTCTAACCTTGAATCAAAAAACATAACCTAACACAAAATACAAATTGTAGCTCCTTTCTTTCCACTTTTTCAGGAACCAAACAAAGCCAACCCAAGATAAGGAATTAAAAGAATCAATTAACAGATTAATCAACCAATTAATAAACTACGAACAAATCATCAACAAAGTAAAAAAGACAACTATAATGTGCTACCTTCTTTTCCTTGTAAATAACCTTCATGTATATTCTGCGAAGAAAGAAAAGCACTAAATGAGGACCAAAATTCAGCAAAATTTAAGATGCAAGGAGAGGCACGATAGGTTAAGCAAAAGAGGGAAACCATCCATCACCATGAGTACATAATAAACATAATTCTATTATTGTGAAAGAAACATAACCATCAGTTCTATAGTAGGACTAACAACTAATATCATTTTTGAAATAAACATAACCAAACTAACACAAGAAATGAATATAATCCAAGAATGAACTCACCTTGTGATTATAGATAGTGAACTAATTTGAAAATTGAAGCAAAATGTCGTGCCGCCACCCGTAGTAGCGCAATAGTTCTATTTCGCAAAAAGTCTAGAAAGTCGCTGCTGCAGCAACATGGTCCCCTTTTTGCATCACCAACTGAAAAATAAGGGGACAAAGAAAATCAACTATTGAAAATATGAAAAGAATGAAGAAACTAAAAGAGGGGATAGAAACCCAAACAATAGTACAGTGAAAATGAATTAGAAGAAAATGGAGGGACAGAACACAAAAATTAGAAGAAACAAAAATGGGGAAGATCACATTGAAAATGAATTAGAAGAAAATAGGAGGAAAAAATTGTATCTGAAAAAAAATCAACCATCTAAAAATTAAATTAATGTAGCATAAGAGCTGAGATGGAAGAGTAGAAAAGTATCTATTCTTCAGATAATACGAATTATAAGGTGCAAATTACCCCTAAAAAAAAATATTTTAATGCCAAACATGTTAATCCTTGCAATTTCAAACAAAATAAGATATCAAGATGGAATGTCCGCTTACAATTGTATTTGGAATCATGACCAACCACACGATCATTCTCATCCACTAAAATGCATCTGCAGAAGTTCCAAAACCAAAACAATTACCAAATCTATGCAAGATGAAGAAATAAATGATGCATTAGTAGAACTGGAAGTTAGGATAACTATCACAAACAGCTGGAGATCAGGAAAATTGAAATAAAAAGGAACTAATCCGTAAGTTCATGAGAAAGGAAACATCCACCCTTGATCAACTCAAAATAAGGAACTTTTTACTAAGAACAAACCAAATATTAATATTAAGTCTTGTGATGACACACTGTGTTTTGGTTAAGGATTTGAGTTGTATACCAACCTTTTGTTTGTAGTCAAAAGAGATGTATGAAGGATGATTCAAAGACCCTTTGTTCTCTGGCAAAATGAACATATTTTACTGCATATAACAAAAGAAGATACCAAATAATGACATGTTAATTACAAAACCCAAACAGGTAAACACCAATTAACATTTCAAATTAAAAGAAAAATTCCTCAGGTAACATTTCTTTTGTATATGGCTTTCAAATTAAACACCAATTAACACCAATTAATTTTCTCATGTAACTTACCAAAAGGTTTCCCACTGTAAGATTGCTGCAAGAACTTGATGTTGTTCTTATACCTATGCATCGTCTAAATTCCGTAGGCTCCGACTAACGTGTCTCCATCGTGCAAAACTCTTAGAGCTAATAAAAGAGGGTGATAAATGGGAGTAAACAGATCTATGCTGACATGAGGGAGAGCACGAGGGAGATTAGATTGAGGAAGATGGGTGTTGTAACGCCCCAAAAATAATTGATTAATTTATTTAATTAATTTAATAGGATTTGTGTGGTAGAAATAATAATATAATTATATGTTATTAATAGTTAGTCCATTAGGGGTTAGTAATAGTGATTTTAAGTGATTGGCCCATGAGTAATTCGAATAAGTGATGAAAAAGCCCATAAGACCAAATAAAAATATAAAAGGGCTAGGTTAGGGTTTTGTTGTCATTAGAGAGAAAAAGAAAAAAAAAATAAGGATTGAGAAGAGAGAGCTAGGAGGGGGCGGCGCTAGCACAAGAGAAAGAAGGAGAGAAAACGTGAATCAAGAGGAGAGAGAAGAAGCTAGGGTTCGAATCATCCATCAAGCTAGGGTTGTGTATTCATCTAAGGCTAAGGTAAGGGTGTGATTCAAACATTATAATGGGTTGTATGAGGGATTGTATGTGGGGTTAGGGTTTGATGATTACTATATGTGTGTCATGATTTTTACATGTTTGATGTTATGCCATGATGCCTTGTTGAACGATTTTGTTACGTGTTTGATGTTCCCGTGCCCTAAAGTTGTTTGATGATTGCCATGATCATAGAAATTGAATTGAAATCACATGTGCCATGCTGAATTTGGCGCCCTAGGCGCCCTGTCCCTCTATTTTTATGTTGCTGTTTGGTTGCTGGAAACGATCTGGGTATAGGTTCGGTTATACAGTAACTGGGAACAATCTAGAGGTCCAAAAATTATGTGGTTTACCTTTTCAGAAACTAGACTTAATGAGTGTTAATTTGGCACTAGTTTGGTCGCATTTGGAGTCGTATAGCTTGAGTTATAGGTGTCACAAGTTAGGTTAAAATTCTGGAAACGATCTGGGTATAGGTTTAGTTATACAGTAACTGGGAACAATCTAGTGGTCCACAAATTATGTGGTTTACCTTTTCAGAAACTAGACTTAATGCGTGTTAATTTGGCATTAGTTTGGTTGCATTTGGAGTCGTATAGCTCGAGTTATAGGTGTCACAAGTTAGGTTAAAATTCTGGAAACAATCTGGACATAGGTTCGGTATTTCGTGTATAACATTTTCGTTTGAACTCCTTTTTGAATGATTCTTGATTCATTGAAAACTATACTCAATTTTTTTCGGGTTAGGCTCAAGTCTCATGTCATTTGACTGAGTTTTGAAAATTTTAGAGGTGTCACAAGCTAGGTCATGGTGGCTGTCCTGTTTTCTGAACCTTGTTGCTTATTTACTAAAACTGTACGAATTGGACCGTTGAAAATTATAGTCAGGAACTAGACATTCTTAGCTTTCCATAGAGGGGTCCTTTGCTAAGTTTCGATGCCGTTTGATAAGTTAATTAATTCACCAAAGTAGAGGTAGGTTGCTGAAAATTAATGTTGCTGTTAATGTTGCTGTTGCTGTAAATTAATGTTGCTGTTGCTGTAAAATTAATGCTGCTGTTACTGAAAATCATCTTGCTGTTGCTGTAAATTAATGTTGTTGTTTACTGAAAATCATGTTGTTGTTGCTGTAAATTAATGTTGCTGTTTACTGAGAATCATGTTGTTGTTGCTGTAAATTAACGTTGTTGTTTACCGAAAATCATGTTGCTGTTGCTGTAAATTAATGTTGCTGTTGCTGTAAATTAATGTTGCTGTTGCTGTAAATTAATGTTGCTGTTACTGAAAATCATGTTGTTGTTGCTGTAAATTAATGTGGCTGTTTACTGAGAATCATGTTGCTGTTGTTGTCAATTAATGTTGCTGTTTACTGAAAATCATGTTGTTGTTGCTGAAAATCATATGTGCTATTTCTATTTTGTGCGCTATTCCTATTTTGGGGTGGTTGTTGGCTGTCCCTATTTTTGTGGGTGGTTGTTGGTGCCTTTAGCGCCCTGTTGTCTTGTTGATTTTGTTGTTGTCGGCCGGTGGCCATTGTTGGACTGCCTCATTAGGCATGAAGTTGTTGTTGTAGGCCGGTGGCCATTGTTGAATTGTTGATGTTGCGTGTCGGCGCATTAGCGCCATGTCTGTTGTTGCTACTGTTGTGCCAGGCGCCCTGTTGTTGGGCCCCAGCTCCTGTTTGTTGTTGTTGCCTGTTGGCGCCCTGTTGCTGGGCGCCAGTTCCTGCCATGTCCTATTTGGTTGTTGGTGGCTGGGCGCCTGGGTGGCTGCCCCGGTGGTCGTTGTCATTGGTGTTGTAAATTAGTATTGTCATTCGTGTCGTACAATTGTTGTTGGCATTGGTGTTGCAAAATCGTTGTTGTTCCAGGTGATGTAAATTGTCGTTGTTCTCGGTGTTGTAAAATTGTTGTTGCCATTGATGTGTAAATCTATTGGTGTCGTTGGTGTCGGTGGTTGATGATCAAGTTGTTAGACTGTTCTATAGGTGTTGGAGTTATTGGTGATGATATAACAGGTGATGTGCCTATTTTATTGGCTAAGGTGATAGGTGATGGGTCTATGACCATTTGTTGATATTGGTGTTGTTGTGTCACTTAGATGACTATTGTTGTTGATTGTCTCTGGTGCATTGTTCATGGTGTCGCATACATTTCATATGCATTATTTGGTGATGAAGGCTTCGGCCTTGGAGCTACAGGTGATGATGATGATGCTCAAAAACTTGGTAATGATATAGTGATGATGCCCTTATTGGCTATTTATTTGGTGATGATTGGTACCACATGCATATACCCGTTGGTGTGGGTTGCATCTCATTCATTTACTCATGACATTGGTGATGATTCCTGGTGATTGCAATTTAATGTTGTTGTGAAGATATATGCTTGTTGTGCTGATGTTGACTATTGTGATGACAACGACCGTTATGTCCAAGCTGTTGTTGACCTGTTGACTGTTGTGACGATATTTGTCTGTGGTGACTATCTGATATTCTGACCTGTGTATACGGTCTTTCATACGATTCTTTATATTGTTTGATATCTCACCCCTTCTGTTTGAATGTTACCCCTATGTTGGTAACGTGCAGGTGATCTCGAATGAAGACCATAGTTCTTCGTTAGTTCGGTGTCGTCGCTCTGATACGTAGCACTCGGGGGGATGAACACTATTTATATTGTTTATGTTATTTTGTGGATTTTGATGTTATAAATCTTACATGGTCACTACGTTTGTTTTAGTTGAACCCTTATGATTTTTCCGCTGCGTGAATGAGTAAGAGTTGATTTGTTTTTAAGACTAAAAATGTTGTTTGCCGGTTCATCCGAGTGATGAGTGTTATGTATCCGTTTAAGGTTTTTTTTTAAGTCGAAAAATGTGACGCTCATTTGTTTGCGAAAACTCTGATATTTTATTAATAATTACCGGGTAGAAATAAGTGTTACAGGTGTTGCAAAAAAAGGGTGGACTTGTGGCTGGAGCCCAAGCGATGCATTGTCTTGAAGGTAGTTCCTGTGCTCAAGCCATTTTCGGGTCAATCTTTAAAGAAAGCAGCAATATAAACAAAAAGAAATTATTTAGCACCATGAGTACATAATAAACATCAATTTAGGATGTAATATGAATTCTATTATTTTGAAAGAAACATAACCATCAATTCTATAGCAGGACTAACAACTAATATCATTTTTGAAATAAACATAACCAAACTAACACAAGAAATGAATATAATCCAAGAATGAACTCACCTTGTGATTGTAGATAGTGAACTGATTTGAAAATTGAAGCAAAACGTCGTGCCGCCACCCGTAGTAGCGCAATAGTTCTATTTCGCAAAAAGTCTAGAAAGCTGCTGCTGCAACAACATGGTCCCCTCCTTGCATCACCAACTGAAAAATAAGGGGACAAAGAAAATCAACTTTTGAAAATATGAAAAGAATGAGGAATCTAAAAGAGGGTGTAACATCCTGGGCCCTTTTCTTACTTAGTAGGCTACCCAGCGATGCACTCATGATCTTCTCTACCCCCCATGTAGAGTTTTTGCCTTCCGTGGGAATCGAACCATGTACCCTGAGGCTTAGGTACATGCTCAATGCATTCCCACTACCAATTGAACTAGTAGCTCAATTGGTAGTGGGAATGCATTGAGCATGTACTTGAGCCCCGGGGTACATGGTTCGATTCCCACGGAAGGCAAAAACTCCACAGGGGGGTGGAGAAGGTCATGAGTGACAGTGCCAATGCCATAAGCCGAAAATGAGTAGGTAAAAGGGTTGGGCTGTTACAAAAAAAAGGCACCCTTTTTTGTAACATCCTGGGCCCTTTTCTTACTTAGTAGGCTACCCAGTGATGCACTCATGACCTTCTCCACCCCCCATGTGGAGTTTTTGCCTTCCGTGGGAATCGAACCATGTACCCTGGGGCTCAAGTACATGCTCAATGCATTCCCACTACCAATTGAGCTACTAGTTCAATTGGTAGTGGGAATGCATTGAGCATGTACCTAAGCCTCAGGGTACATGGTTCGATTAGAAAAGGGTTAAATTAATGTAGCATAAGAGCTGAGATGGAAGAGTAGAAAAGTATCTATTCTTCAGATAATACGAATTATAAGGTGCAAATTACCCCTAAAAATAAATATTTTAATGCCAAAAATGTTAATCCTTGCAATTTCAAACAAAATAAGATATCAAGATGGAATGTCCTCTTACAATTGTATTTGGAATCATGACCAACCACACGATCATTCTCATCCACTAAAATGCATCTGCAGAAGTTCCAAAACCAAAACAATTACCAAATCTATGCAAGATGAAGAAATAAATGATGCATTAGTAGAACTGGAAGTTAGGATAATTACCACAAACAGCTGGAGATCAGGAAAATTGAAATAAAAAGGAACTAATCCGTAAGTTCATGAGAAATGGAACATCCACCCTTGGGCTGGACTCATATGCATGAATATCTTCAACAAAAATAAGTAAACCATTCAGCAACATACCTCATGAGGATATGTCAAGGTGGATGCAAAAATTTTGGAGATTGATGAGGCAATTGCAACATCATGTGCACCAAGCTTATCCATTGTTGTATTATCTAAATACAAAATAATAATCATATTCATCAACTGCTGAAACTCTTAAATTGCTGCAAATAACCTGAGAAGGTATTAAATTACCTTTGCTTGCCAAGTAACATTTTATTTTCTCATATGTTGGAAACTGGATGGCAACATGGCTCATGCTGGCCAGAGCAGGTACAAGGCCACTATTTATGGTAAGAGATGTCTCAGATGTGAATAAATTATTCATTATAAGGTATTATACAATGTCAATGATGTTTGATATTAAGTAATACCAACCTGTACATCCCTCGAATTCCCTCCTCATGAGCAATTCTCTTCAAAGCAGATAGGGTGTTTCTGTATGGAACAACACCAGGTCTCATTCCCTGGGTCTGCAGTAACAAAGAAAGCAAACTTATTGTGCAGAATATACACATACACCGATGATAGGCAGGATAAAGAATTCCCTTTAGTTTTAATGCATATACATCATTGTATTACTTATAGGAATGATATTATACTTGTAACAGCTATCTTTTAGATGCTCACACATCTCTATTCCTAAGGGATAACATGATTGATACATGCCAAGAACATACAAAGTAGCTATTTTAAAAGGTTCATTCTTTTTTCCAATCTAGTATGAATATAAATTTTGTAATCTTGCATGATATACTGAAAGCCAACAAACTATGTGAAATTTTATGATGCCGTCATTGCCTTCTCATTTGATAATGATGTAGTTCTGGTAATGGTACACCAGAAAACTCCAAGAATTTAATCATAAAAGATACAATAGAAAGGCTTATTACCGTAACAAACAACTAATTGAATATATTCTAAGCATTTAATGCACTCATGAATCATGCCAATTATATATGCCAGGTTGATCACAAGCAAATTGAATTTTCAGCGTGAACTGAAAAAGAAACGAACCTGGAGTCTAGTCTTGACAACCCAAAGCGGGTTTGTAATAATAGTAGTTGCAGCTCCAACCCCTGAAGCAGCTACCATATTAGCTCCAATTGAGAGCTGATGATTTTTGTCTGCATATATATAAGAGCTATTATAAATTGTAGCTCTAAATAAATGAATGCAAGCTTGTGCAAGCACACCCACAAATAGCATGTTCACAAGCTTAAAAGAAAAGGAATCAAACCAAAGAAAAAGGAAATCATCAACAACAAAATTAAAGAAAAGAGAAAAGAAGAAGAGAATGGATGCAAATCCCTAAAACCCTTTCGGCACCTCTTCACCAACACCATGGCAGAAGATGAAAACATAGAGGAGAGAGAGAGAGAGAGAGAGAAATGGAACCTGCGACGGAACTGGAGGGTCTTCGCGAAGGTGGGGGAGAACTCGCCGGTACGTGGCGGTGGAGAAGGATGCAGCGTCGCGGCGGCGACCTGTTACTTGCGGTGGTGTAGGGGAGGAGTTCGCGCGGAGGGACAGTGGTGTTGGACAGAAACGCGAAGACAGAGTGAAGGAAGGATACAAAAAGAGAGGTTCGTGGTGGACAGCGGTGATGGTGTGGGAGGAGGAAAGGAGGACGGCGGCGAGGAGAGAGAGGGTGACGGAGATGGTGGACGACGAAGATGAGAGGAAGAAGATCTGTGAGAGAGAAAGAAAGGAGAAGGGTGCGAGAGAGGTAATGCTGATGAGAGAATGGAAGACGTGTTGGGCATGCAAGAAAAGAAAGGGGAAGTGCAAGACACCTGGTGGACACATGGCGGCGATCAAGTGGCCGAAAAATTGGAGGGAAATAAGGGGGCTTTGGCGGGAAGGAGACTACACTGGATGTTTATTCTTTGATAAAATAGGATTACTTTCAATAAAGTTGAAAAAGGTAAACAAAAGATAGGTTCCGTAGAAGTGGAGAAAATAGTCGCCGGCAAAGGTAAACAAAGGGTTTGAGATTACCCTGTTTTTTCAATTTCTTGGGGGCATTCTTGTCTTGCGCTGGAAACGTTTGTGAAAGGTAAACAAAGGGTTTGAGATCACCACTCACAGCAAAGAGTTTCAGAAACTTGCATCACGGCCTTGAGATTATGAAAAGAAGAAGGCATCAACGCAAGGAGCCTGAAATTGAAGACAACAAAGACATGTTGAGCGACTTGCCGGATTGCGTTATGCTTCACATATTGTCATTTTTGAACGCCACAGATGCAGTTCAAACTTGCTTATTATCTACAAGATGGAAACATCTCTGGAAGCGTCTTTCCACTCTTAATTTCACTACAAGAAATTTGCTGATTTGCGACGGAAAAATCCGTCGCAAATGCAAGAAAATCCGTCGCAAATGAGCATTTCTGACGGAATTCCGATGGACAAAACTCTGTCGCCAAAATGCTCGTCGCAAACTTTTTGCGACAAAAATGTCCTTTGCAAACGCATTCGTCGCAAATCCGTCGCAAACTATTTCCGACGGAAATGTCCGTCTCAAATCCGTCGCAAATAATAAAAAAAATTAAAAAAAAAATTAAATCAAATATTGCTTAATCATGATATCTATACATATTTGCTTAATAGTAAATATCTATACATATTAGATTAATAGTGACATCATACATCCAAAATAATGCTTAAACACAATACAAGAAATTTGGTTCAATTCACCAAATTGTTGATTATAAAATAAATACAACATCCACATCAAATCAGATACTCCAAGACCTGAATTTTTCGCAAAGGAATCAACTATCTTCGGGAGAATCATTTTATGTTCCTTGGTTATTGTGATGGTAGACTGAATGTATTCTTCTTTTGCAGATTGTAGCTCCTCCAAGACTCTATTTGATGTGTACAAACGTACCTGATAAATTTACAACCAAGCCCAGCTGAGATTCTGTGAAAGGTAAGCTACCAAATAAGGGGATTTCTTTATGACAGGGGCCTTAGCAACTTACATTATATGTCAAGTACTAAGTTGTATTTGTTATTGTTTATAACCTCAACCTAAGAAAAATGTAATTATATATAAATTCAAGAATCAGATTCAAGATTAAATCATTATACTAGCCAGTGTTTTAACTTGGTGTGATTCTGTTTTCTTTCTTGCCGAATACATGTCCTTCTACGTAGACAAATACACAATAGGTACTGAAAGACCAGAAGTCTACCGCAGGATCAGAAAGGCTTCCTGAGCTAAGAGCAAATAATGCTGAAGGTTCTGGACGGAGAAGAGCTTATCCTTTTCTGGCATCTCTAAACATTGGTTTTGTCTTTGAAGGAAATCTCAGCCGCAGCCACTGGGAGGGAAAAAAAAGGGTGCATTAAGAAAGCAGCATGGATGGACAACAGGATTTGATCTCTGCTAAACTAGTATTTTGCTATGTAAAATGAAAGATACAATCTTAGTACAATTTTCTTGAAACTTTATAAGTACCCAACTTACCTTAAGTACCGTAGACATTCTTTCGACATTGTTTGGTGAAATTCCATAAACCAATAAGGCCTGTAGAGGACAGACAACAAAATGTTAGGAATGGTTTTGTGAATTTGAGAAATACCATGCATGATAAGATTTACAAACTGTACATGCATTGCCAAGGAATTGTGCACATTAATCCAAAAAGCTAGCTTTTCTTCATGTTTCATTTTTCTAGGATTAACTTCTTCCAAACGAGAAACAAGTGACCTGCAAGAGCATAGGAAATTATCAAACCAAAAAGTACACGGTTCAATCTTGGTATACTGATTCATTTTGGTGCATTAAATTGTCTTATAAAGCTTTAATGTGTTGTTTCTTCATTCACCAAGTAGATCATTTAGAAATACAACTTATGAAATTGAATGAAACGACGCGATAAAAGAGAGTGAGCACTATAAGAAGCCTCACCGTAATCTACGTAACATGTACTCAGTTTCTTTCAATTTCTGATTATCTGTGCATAACTGCTGGATCCTTATCATTGAGAAATAAGGTCCACTGAATTCTCTTGACTCTTTGACATGGAAAGGGTTACTGGAATTTAAATTGAAGAATGAATGCTTCTTCCACTGTGATCCCCATTTGTTCAGATAATGCGGAATGACACCGATGAATAGTTGAATCTAAAACAGATTCTGGTTCTAATTGGTTTATGCATTCCTTGAGCTGAAAGCCGCCCGAATTACTTGTAAAAGTACAACTAGAGTGTAGAACTGAAATTTCTTTCTCAGATATTGCACCACTATTAGGTACTGCAGAGGTTCCTTTGTTAATGTCTGAAGCTTCAGAGGTTCCTTTTGTCTCAAGCTACTGCTGTTGATCCAAGAGAGAGGGAAAATCATCATGTCAGAATAGTAAGGGAAAATCAGCAGTCAACATAACATGTTTTCTCTTATTCAACTTTTATCAAGTTTTCTCCTTTAAAAAACAGCATAAATACTATCAGACATTAAGTAATGAATAAACAAAGTCAGTTAAATTGCAATTTGAAAGGTTTGAAAGTCTTAAATCAAACTAAACTGAAAAAGAAATTCAATTTGAAAGAAGATGGAAATAGTAGAAGACCAGTTGCTAAATCTGAGCATTGTGGCATAATACAATGAAAAGAAAAGCAAAAGGTCAAAATTCCTAAATCACTATAATAAAATCAGTAAAATCCCTATCTCTAAAACACAAATAAAGATCTTATCTGCAATCATGTAAATGGAGAGCAAACAACACAAATAAAGTATTCTGCAATCAGTATTTAGGAAGGCAAGTAAAGAAGAAAAAACAAATAAAGTATGAGTGTGACACCCACTTGAACAACGTCGCCGCTGCAAGCGAGCTACTCCCATGTGTGCACAGCAACTCCGAGCCCTCGCCGACACATGAACTCTCCCTCCGGTTGCCCACTAAAATCCAGCAAACAAAGCAATAACCGTGAGTATGTGAAAGGGTGCCTTTGTTGGTGTTAGGGGCAGAGGATGGATACTCATAAAAGAATATTCCACAATCCGTCAATTACAAAAAATAAGAGGTCATGGAAGATGAAGGACGCTCACAAGTCAAGAGGGGAAAATACATTTCAAAGAAAAGGAACAACGTTACTTGACATGTTTGACTCCCCAAAATAAATGGCATAAGAGAAGCCAACATCCATGGAATTACTGCATCCCATTTGTCTACAGCAAAAAAGAAATACAAACTTTCAACAAAATTAGAAACACAATGTAATGTAAGACCCAACAAATGATCCATTTCTATCTTTAAAAAAAGTTGCTTACCCTGAAAAACAAAAAAACTAATGCTGGTGTGGTCGTGATTGCCACTAAATCTCGTTTAGATATAAGAATTTAGGAAACAAAAGAAAATCAACCTCTTCTTCAACCATTTTGCCACACAATTATAAAATGACCATTCCGGTTAGTAGATGAATGGTAATCCATAATTCAAATTATAAAGCAGAAACCAAAATCAGAAAACAAATCCTATCAAACTAAGGTTATATAAATACCTAAATCCTCTTTTATACGTGTCATCATGCTTTCCCTTATCCAACTCTTCAACCATTTGAATAGGCACAAGCTTTCCATCTCTGGAGCAAAATTACAAAAAAGAAATTATGAGCAAATGATCATGAATCACAATTCCAGAATACTGAGAAGTGTATAAGACAAAAAGAGAGGATGAATATCTCCCTGAAATAGTATTTGAACATACAAATGACTCCACAATGCTATATATATGAGCATTGCAAAATATTCAGCAGTAATATTACATCTTATAAAAAACTCCAAAAGATGCAATCCACCATTTAGAACTGCTCAGTATCAGAAAAAGAAGACAAAACAACACACCAGAGTATAAGCATGTGCCTCAGTCAGGCAACGCAGTTCCTCACTCAAGATTATGAGGAATAGGGGGTTAGGGTTCAGTTAATCAAAAATTAGGGGTTTTGTGTAGAATCAAAGTATAATAGAAGAAGAAAACGTACCCTTGAGGAAGAAGAAGAAGCCATTTTTTGGTTATGGTTCAGATTGGCGGTGGGGAGGAGCGATTCTGCATTTTAGTGGTGGAGATAAACTAGGGTTGAAGAGGGGGAGACGAAATGGTGGTGGTGAGCTGCGAAGGGCAGGCTGAGTAACGGTGGGGACGGAGGCTGGTGGAGACGGAGAGTGAAAGATGAGAAAGAGAGGGAGGCAAAGGCGGAGAGTGAAAGATGAGAAAGAGAGAAGCGATTAAGAGAGATTCGGTTGAAATAAGAGGGAGACGAAATGGTGGTAGTGAGCTGCGAAGGACGGGCTGAGTAACGGAGGGGGCGGAGGCTGGTGGAGGCGGAGAGTGAAAGATGAGAAAGAGAGGGTTGCGAAGGCGGAGAGTGAAAGATGAGAAAGAGAACGCGACTGAGAGAGATTGGGTTGAAATGAGGATACGAGGGTTTAAAGGTTGGATAAATGAAATTTGATAGTTTGCGACGGCTTTCCCACGGGATCTCCGTCGCAAAATTGCGACCGTTTTCTAATCCGTCGCAAACGCCAGCGGAAAATTTCGCGCTTCTTACTTTTTATACATGCCGTCGCAAATCCGTCGCAAATGACTGACGGATTAAGCTCCGTCGCAAATCTTGGTAGCTAAAACAGTCTTTTCTTGTAGTGATTTAAGTTCTTCTGATTTTAGGACGACAAATGTTTCTTGAAATTTGTGAAGCAGATTCTATCTCTTCGCGATTCCTCCACGGCGTTGAACGTTCTCGATTTTGAACATTGGGAAATTGAGGAACTTTGCCTACTCAAAACAATTGTAGGATACGCAGCTTCACACAATGTCAATCGTTTACGTATAGCTTGTGATTTCATTAGGTTTCCACGTTCCTCCCGTTGTGCTTATCTAGGCAATTCAAATATTGAGCTATTCGCTCCAAGTCTGCACACCTTTGCTATTACATTTAATTATTTTCAGAAAATCTCAAGGAGCCATCTTTCTTCTGTTAAACAAGTAAGTATTGTTATACCGACAAAGGACACAACATCCACAAGAGGTGTCCATGCTTCAGAGGTGGAGACTACTTTGGATATACTCAACTTGTTGATAGAGATCACTGATATCAAATCATTGACCGTATGCCCAAGAACTCTTCAGGTACCAACATTGACTTCTTTAATTGCTAAATTTTGTCAAAAATCGTTGTATGAAATTGGTACTAATTTACCTCTCATCCCTTATTGTACTTTAGGCTCTCTCGTTAGCTCCTGATATATTGAAGCTCAAACTCCCTTCATAAGAAAGTCTTCAAGGCAGTGGCTTAGGCTCAAACTCCCTCTCATCCCTTATTGTACTTTAGGCTCTCTCGTTAGACTTTTGAAGTACGATAAAGTCCTTCAAAAGTCTTCAAGGCAGTGAAGCTGAGGCCTGACATGTGAATTTCCCACCAACACTTTGATGTTTTTGATCCTATAAAATACGATAATAACTTCTATTGGAATGGAAAGGCTCACTCGCTGTGCGAATAATAACTCAAGGAAGAAAGGGACTGTGGCAACATTGTGGTCTCGAATGGCCGGATCAAGGAGCCAAATGGAGATAAGAGAAGAGGGTTAGGGCAGTGTTGCTGCTGCTTAGAATTGGAAATTAGAAATAGGTTGAATGTGTTGTTACTATGCAGTCGAGAGAAAGAAGGGAGAGGGTGCACGGGAAGGGTCTGGTTAAGCATTTTGGGCTAAGATTCAATGGGCTACTAGAGTCCAGGATGTAGATAGCATAGATATGGGTTGCATAAGTTAAAGGGCCATACTTCTTACCATCCCCTCCCTGCTCATTAGACACCCCCAACGCCCCAAAATACCCCTCCTTCAAAATCCCCAATTTTCACCCATTCCCTCTCTCACACACCCACCCCCCCATTCCAACTCATTTTCAACCGAACCCTACTTCTCTTCTCCCTCAATCTCGCCCTCTTCTCTTCTCTCTCAAACTTGCATCCCTCTCTCTTAATCTCTCATATTGTGTTTCAGTCTCTCTCCATTCGTCTCTTCTTACGCTGCTAAAGGTATGCTATCTCCCTCACCCTTTCTCTTTCGTTTTGGTTTTGGTTTCTGTGTTTTTTATTTTCTGAACTTCACATGGTTCGGTCGTTAAACAATGAACTGGTTCAGTCCACAAATGCCGAACCTTGCGAAGTTGCTTTTTTGAAAATGTGCGTCTGAAACGTAACAACCGAACTGGTTCGAATTTAAAAATTAATCAAATAAAAGGGAAACTCCATTATATTTTACCTTTATTAATATAGTAACATGTAGGCTCTGTTTGTCGTATCTTATCCACTAGTGGATGAGACTAGCGAGTGACGAGTAATGTAAGCACTAGCGTTTAGTGTTTAGTGTTTTTTGAAACACTACTTCAAGTAGCGTTTTAACGGATAGCGTATAGCGTCTCACTTTTTTTTCCATTTTTATCCTTATTAGTTTTCATAAATTACTTCTCTTTTCTCAATAAACATTTTGTCGTCACTAAATAATTTAATCATTAATTAATATCCTTTTATGTCAATTAACATTTATCTGCTATTTTAACTACTACCCAAACACATAATTTGCTATCAGTTAGCTTATCCACTATTCGCTAGTTTTTTCACTGTCCACTACTTTTGACCAAATAGAATTGTAATGTAGGACAATTTGATAAAAAGGATAAGTTTTTCATTATTTTTTTGTTTTTTTATTTTTTCCATATTTAGTTTTTATCAGCTAATCTTAATTTTGTATATTTTTATAAAAGCTATCCTTAATTTTTAAAACAACCAAAACTTAATTTTAAATTGTATTTAAATTTAAGTCCATTTTGATCTTATATGAAATTGGGAAATAAAATAATAGCATTTTCAACAAAGGTGAAATAAATAAGATAAAATGGATTACGTTCAATAAAGTCACCAATGGAGAGCCACTATTATTAAGCGTCGATGTTGGTAATACAGAACAGAAAAGGATGTGGTTGGGACGAGTTAGTTGGCGCATGATTTTCTAGTGGAGGATTTCAAGGAGAAATTTGTGGGTTTAGTCGGTGTGATGTAACAAATATGAGATTACTACTCTGTAAATTTGATCAATAATGTCGTTCGGGTAGTCTTTTTTCCTTCTTGAGTCTTTTTCTTTTTGGGTTTTGGCTCCTATAGATTTTAACGAGACCCCGATTTTCCAATTATTTGTAACGACACATGACGGAGTATTTCCGGTGCTCCCCTAATCAATAAAAAAATTTTGATTATAAAAAAAAGTCAAAAAGACGCTCTATATCCTCCCTCAATGATGTTTTGACCAAAATCACAAAAACTTTTTATTATAAGAAAGTAAAAAAAAGATAGGCATCAACGACGCTTGTTAAGGTAAACAAAGGTTTTTTTATACAAGGTAAACAAAGGGTTTGAGATCACCGCTCACAGCCTTGTTTTAATTTTAGAAACTTGCTTCTGAGATTATGAAGAGAAGAAGGCATCAACGCAACGAGCCTGAAATTGAAGACAACAAAGATAAGCTGTTAGGACTGTTAGATGTTTCTCAAAATTCGTGAATCAGATTCTATCTCTTCGCGATTCCTCCACAGCATTGAACACTCTCGATTTCAAACGTCAGGGTTGTGTGGAGCCTTGCCTACTCAGAAAAATTGCAAGATACGCCGTTTCACACAATGTCAATAGTTTACGTATTGCTTTTGGTATTAATCACATTCTGTTTCCACCTCCCTTATCGTTTTCATGCCAGTCTTTGAACTCTCTAGAACTTGGATGCCAACATGACCTAGTAACATTTCCGAATTCTCTAAATTTGCCGGCATTAACCTACTTGAAACTACACTTTGTGTGGTTTTTGATTTGAAATGACGGTCGCGTCGAACCCTTTTTCACTTTTAAGAGGTTGAATACTTTGATCCTTCACAACTGCAGTGTTTGGGATCCAAAACCTCTCTACATATCAAGTACCAAGAACTCTTCAGGTACCAACCTACCTTCACTTCTTTAATCGCTAAATTTTGTCAAAAAGCATTGTATGAAAGTGATACTAATTCGCCTCTCATCCCATATTGTTTAGGCTCTCTCGTTAGTTCCTGATATATTGAAGCTCAAACTCCCTTCCTTGTGTAATTTAAAGTCACTTAAATTATATGTGAGCTGCGATTCATATAGATTTTCTGCATCATCTTGGAGAGATATAAAGATGGAGCTAGCACGTGGCAAGTCATGGAAAGAAAATGCCAAGGTACGAGAAGCAATTAAAAAAAACAGGATTGGTAAGGGTATATTTGTCCATTATTGATGGAATGATTGAATTTTTGTTTCAAAACTCACCCTCTGCAATAGTTGAAGTAGTAAGTGTGAAATAATGAATATCAAACTTGTTTAACAGAAATAATGAATATCAAACTCATCATAGTCTAATACTAAAAGAGAAAAGCATCCAGAATGAAAAAACCAACCAACATTCCCATTTTCTGAAAAAAAAGACCTGCTACTTGATCAGATTAAGGTACTATTCTTCTGCTACTATTCTTCTGCTGATGGCCCTGAATCAGATTAAGGTACCATTTAGTTCACTCTGCTACTTGATCCAACAGCACCAGCATACCGTGATTAACTATGAATTAAATGGATTCATAATGTATTCTTGAATAGTATGGTTGTAAAGAGTTGATGTGTTGATAACCGTTCATATCTATGAAGCACCGACACTTCCGGTAGAAGACGTGTACGGTGTCGGACACAACGTGTCCGACACCGACACGACCTTTCAATTACTTGTATTTTTTAATATTTTTCAAATTAAAACCGGTGTCTGCGTGTCCGTGTCGTGTTCGGTGTCCGTGTCTGTGCCGGTGCTTCATAGGTTCATACTAAATTACTGTTCTTCATATCATCTGCATTTGTAGCTGCTGCATATGTTGTTTTCTTGTTTAGTTTAGTGATGAAGTTGGAAATATATTGAAATTTGATTTGAGGATAAATGTATGTAGATGATTAGTGACATTTTACACACTTTAATGACAAATCTTGCCCTCTCCACTTTTTCTTTTCAAAATCAGCATCTCTTGTATAATGGGCATGATGTTTTACTGCAAGTTTGATGTTGAGTGCTGATATTTATATTGTTGTTCAGCTCAGAACAATAGGAGCAGGCAATATGAGGAGTTGCTAATAAGTAAGAGTTTGACTAAACCACTTGTAGTAAGATTTAATTCTTAACATTTACTCGTCCCACTTGCGCGCAGAGGATATACGATTTATACAAAAAAAACTTAGGAAGAGGGTGTATGTATTTACATTATTACTATATAGTTACAAAACTCTTTAATCAAATCAACGATGGTGGCTATGTATTTACTTATGCACTTTACACACCTTACTTTGGAAGAGTGTAAATCTGATTTAAAGGGTATGCAGAAAGACTACTCGCTGTTCATCCACACATCCCTGAGGAGTTCATATCTAAAAGGAGATTCATTGCGAGTTTCTCTTAACTTTAAGCTGGATTTTGTTGAAACTTTTGAGGATGATGAACCATTGAAGAGTATTGAAGATAATGGATACTTCAATTCATTGAGCTCATCATCACTGTTATATGACTTCCTAACAACAGAAGATTTGTTTCTTCTTAGCTGAGATTTCTTTCCCTTCTCCCCAATAATGCTTGCGACGCAAGTTTCCGGTGGAGGTGAGTAGAAAATTGGAGCTGCAATGAATGGGAAGCAGTTGACAGGTTCATTTCCATCTTCTATCTCATTCTGTATCAAGTTCAACACAAAACATAGATATCACAATTCACAAGCCAAATATATTGGTGTTTAATTTCATAATCACTTAATATTGTATATAGCTAAATATATCATGAGATATATCATTTAACATGATTTATGATAGCATCACTTGATTCATGTAGCTGACATATATAGGGGAGTGTTAAATTATAAACTTATTTTAATTGAATATTCCCCATGGACTAGAAACCTTGTAAAATTTATGAGCCAAAAAATATTAAGTGCAGATCTGAATACTGAATATCTAACCTCTAAATCCAAAGCTTCAAGAACAGTAGCAGGAACATGATCAGAGCAAAACTCATCCGGAACAAAATTTTGAAGAATCTTCTTGATAAGTGGTGCACTAAACATGGGGCATACCTTCACAAACAAGAATTTTTTTTATAGAAACTTAGCAAGTTAGAAAATATAAAAAGAAAACTGTAAGAATTCAATTGGCATACCTCATTCCTAATGGAAGCACGTAAGAGCATATCCTTAGGAAGCATCAGAAGGTCACTTAGTGCATTAAGAAGAGTGAAGGACTTGAATGGTGTGTTTTGTCTCTCCTCATTGTCATCAAGTGAATCATCTTCATTCATGTGAAATAGATCACTCAACAATCTAGACCAGTTCCCAATCTAACAATAACATGTTGATGAGTGATGAAACAAGTGAACATGAATGTACCACTCAAGAAAGTTATCCTAGGTGATATTTAATGACAAAATTGCACTTGAGTTCCTCTAAATTTATTAAAAATTCCGAATTCATCATTTAAGTTTTCTTTTTTGCTTTTAGATCTTTTATGTTTTTGTTTTTGCTTCAAATTAGAAGTCCATGTCAAATTTGTACTCCATGTTTCTATTTATGTTTCAAATTGGTCCTCCATGTGATCCGTTCATATGGACCAATTTAAGATAGAAGCAGAACCATAATGGATCAATTTGAAACATAAACGGAAACATGGATCAAGGACCAATTTAAAACATAATGGAAACATAAAGGACTTGAATGAGAATAAACAAATAAACTTAAAGAACCTCGAACGCAATTTCACTGATATTAAATTGAAAACTTACATTCATCCCTAAATCAAGAGCTTTTAAGCAAATTTCTTGCCAAGATATGAAAGTTCACATAAAGAGAAGTTACTTACTATAGATTTTAGCTGAGCACCAGCTCCAAAGCTTGATTTCCCAGGTGGAATTGGGACAACCTTAGGATCACTAATAGCATCAGATATAGGATTAGTTGGAATTTCATCAGCAGACTTGCGAAGAATAGCATTGAACATAGCTACGTCTAATCTCGCCACACATTGCTCCATTATCTAGATTTAAGTAGCACAAATGCGTTCTTAGTTGCAATATGAATTAAAATAATAGATGTTTAAGAACAATACAATTTGATTAAAATCTTTTGTTTCTTTTTAACACGAAGAATGTTATAACTTGTGAGGTGATTTGTTAAAGACTTACCAATCTAGGAAGCATAGGCAAACAGCCACATTCATGCCCACCATCTCTAATAGGACAAATCCTTTCACATGCTTCCTTAAAAGCATTGTTCCAAATATCTAGTGACAAGTTACCCTGCTCTTGATCACATGAACTAGATATCCTTCTATTGCTTTTCCTTGAGCCACAAGCTACTTCCTTTTTGGTTAACTTTGTATCAACATGCTGCATATATGCAGTTAGAGTCTGCATATAGACAAAGAAGAATAGAATTCATGTTAGGTTAAAATGGAATTTTGTGATATTTAGGGTCTGTTTGATTCCCTTCTTAAAATCTGTTTTCCAAAACTGAAAAAAAAAAAACTTGTTTTGTAAAACGGCTTTACAAATCTGTTTTATTTTCTTGTTTTTAAAATTAAAAAGTCCAAACGGATAATACTTATTTTGCTTAAATTTGTTTTTGGTCCCTGCAAATATGAGTTGTTTTGGTTTTAGTCTCTTTAATTTTTTTTAAAAAAATGTCCCTGCAAATATTTTTTTTTGATATTAATCATTCTTTCAAGTCTCCGTTAGTGATTTGCTGAGGTGTCTAATAGGACTCCCTTTCGGTTTTGCCAAATTGTTATTTTTAAATTTCTTTTAATTTAAAAAATGATGACATGGATAAATTGATGAATTCCCAAATTAGGGTTTGTTCTGCTGCTCTCTCCCTCTTTGCCACTGCTCTCTCCCTTCCTTCTCTTCCTCTGTTTTTCACATTCTTCTATTTTTTTTTCTATGGTGAACACTTTCGTGAGATTGCAATGTTTTCAATCTCTCCACTCCTTTATCTAAAAAGGGTTCCTTTGTTTTCAGGTCCACACAAACCATCATGAAGGTTTGAACTTGAACAAAAACAAAAAAATGGCATCTTCTCAAGTTGAAATTGCATTTTCTTCAGCTTTTGGTTGTGTTCTTAGGGACCTCAATCATCCTGATGGCTGCAACAGAGAAGTAAACAAAGTGAAAGCAACACATGCTGCTTTTCAAAGGAATATCAAAAATTTTGTTATGGTGAGCAAGGCAAAGAGAGAGCAGGAAATGGGGGATTGAAATGGGGGATTTGGTTAGATGGTGGGTTTGAAATGGGGGATTTGGTTGGTGTTGGGATTTTAACAGTCTGGGATTATGGTGCTGGGTATTGATTTGGGATTATAGTTTAGAGTTTTTATTAAGAAAATGGTGTTGGAGATTGGAGTTTGAAGACAATGGTGATGTGGAATTCCACTTCAGATTTTAAAATAATAGAAAAATGAAAAATAAAATACAACTCAGATTTCTGTTAGCCACATAGGTGTTTTTTGTAATGCCTGGTTAACAAAAGGACTTTTTTCAAAAAAGTCTCTTTTGTAGGAATCTTTTTGAAAAAAATAATTTAGAACGACAAAAACCAAAACACCCTATATTTGTAGGGACCTAAAACATATTTAAGCCTACTTATTTTGAAAAACAGTTTTTCACAACTACTTTATAAGAATATTTTTAAAATATAAAAAACAAAACACAATCAAACAAGCCCTTAGTCATCGCGAAGGAATTACCTGCCACCATATAGATTCGACAACGCGGGAGAAGATCCAAGCTTCTACTTTTTCCAGGGCTGACATGAATACCTGGGGATCATCCCAGTTACCGAAACATTCATACCCTAATGATTTATTTTCATCTTTTCCAAGGTAGAATCCTTTCCACGTTTGTGAGGATGCTATTTTGGCATATCCCTCTCCCTCAGTTTTCCTTCTCCTATTAGTCCCAGTAGGATTTGAAGGAACAAGGTCTTTGGAGGATTGGCTTATAATTGTTCTCAACACTATAGCATTAGACAACCAAAATGTCAACCTGTTCCCAAAATTTTGGTGTGATTAGTGATAATCTATGATGACCAACACATACATAAGCACCAGACACAACACTGATACTAATTAGCAATAGAAGTAATTGTAGTGTCAGTGTTGGTGTTAGCGTCCGATACGATACGTGTTGGACACCAAACACGTCTTCAACCTGAAGTGTCGGTGCTACAAAGATGATAATAAGATAACAAGAAAATCTCTCATAAAATATAGTGAGAAATATAGCTAAAATGTACCTTGGTACATCATTTCCACATGCCTTAGCAACAAGTACTAATCCTGAAACAGAACTTTTAGCTGCACCAGATCTTCTTCCTTGAAGATTTTCTCTACAAGCATGAAGATAAAACCTAGAAAGGCGCCGAGCCGGGGTATGGACCTTACTCATGGAGTTTCCATGTTCAGCATCTACTGAATATAATGCAGATTCAATAGCAGCAGCTTCTCTTAACTCTCCTTCAAGCATCTTTATCTTCTTTTCCAAGTTCTCCATCTTCCCATCTAAAGTAGCATTTTTTGCTTCCTTTGGATAAATCTTAGCATCTCTTTTGTCAATGCTTCTAAGATTCCCTCCACTTTTTTGTGAAATCCCAATAATGCCATTGTCTTTTACTTCACCGTGATGATTGCTACCATGCAATCCAGTATTCTTAGTTGAGTCTGCTGGTGATCTCATTGACTTCATGTTCTTTAATTTTTTACTTTTGAGCTCTGTAGTACTAGCACTTCTGGTTGAAGACGCGTCTGGTTCCTGCATACTGATATTTGACCCACCAAAAGAATATGTATAACTATCCCATAAGACTTGATCTTTGGAACCTTGTGCTATCAATTGATCATTTACCATGCAATTTTGCCTATCCAAATTAGATTTTTCATTTCCATGCACCATATTCAAGTTTCCAAGCCTTGTTTCTAAAGCCAAGAATTGTTCCTTCTCATTCATATCAGTCTTTGGGACTGGTCCTTCTGCTTCATTCTGAAACTAAATTGCAATTACTATATTGCTTGGTGAGTGTTCTCATAACATCATATTCAGACTTAAACAATTTTACCACACCATTGTTGAAAACACAAAATATGATTTCTTAATACTTCATACTTATATAAAAGTTGCAAACTGCAATTGTTTGATAGAAATAGCATACAAAAAATAATTCATACTTCATCTATTAGAGATGGCATACAAAATCATTAACAAAAAGCATATCTCAGCTTTAAATGATTTACCTTTTCAACGTTAAAAGAAGTAGAAGAAAATGAGTAGACATCATCATCATCAGTAAAAGAAGCAATCTCAGCTTCCTCAGCATAATCTTCATTCATAATTGGTGAAACAGAATCACTACTATTCTCCAAAACCTCCTTTGAAAATCTTTCCTTCAATGAGTTACTTTTTTCAAAAGGCTGAATTTTAATAAACAGAAGTGGCTGATCTGTGTTTCTATAGCTCCTCTTGCAGTTCATAGCAATACTAATTCTCAGTGTCTCTTTTAGTATCCCATAATCTGCTAAATTTACGATACAAGTCCCTAACAGTTGACCCTTTAAACTCTTTTCTCTTCTAGGCTCATACAAATTGAATTCCAAGCAATTCTTTTGGAACACATCAGCATCACCATTTTTCATAGACACATCTCTTAACAAAGTTGTTGAAAGTTTAAATGATTCATTGAATTCAATTCTTCCTTCACCAATAACTGAACCAAGTGAAGGAGATACAAGTTTTGTTGAACCTGATGTGTTAATACCATTCTTCCATTCTATTAAAACAGAATGAAGTGATCTTAGAGATTGTGATGGTGGCCATGGCTTTATCTCTTGAATTTGAATTTTGTAATCAATTTGTACTGTTCCACTTCTGCTCTTTCCTTTTATGCCTAGAACCATGGTTACTTACCAAGATAATTGTTCCTCAAACGTATGAGAACTCAATATCAAGGTTTTAAATCACAGTCACGTTCACGTCCACGTCTTGAAACTTGATATTATGGAGAATCGTAGTCAAATGCAATTGATATGGGCTTAATTGCAATCATGGAGGCATCAAAAGCCTGCAGAGACATTAAAAACCATGATGTCGAGTTCCAGATCGCGGTGGCGGAGTTATGAACTTTTTTGAAGACCTAAACAGACTCATTGTACATAACTTCAATGCAGCACTAAAAAGACTCTAAAATGAATATTAATTCATATAAATGCAGTGAACTTCTTACCTATAAGAGTTAGAAGGATCATATCAACTATGAGCTTTAGATACAGAACCAAAAATAATAAAAAAACACAAAAACAATGTACAACTGGGTGTCTAGGTGATAAAACCAAGAAGAAAATTGATTATATGATGGCCATGGAATACAATAACAAATTAAATACACAACATTAAAGTCATTAAATTTATGATAAATGAAAAACAATGCATGAAAAGAAGAGGAAATGGTGTAATGTAAAGGTAGACTTACCAGTAAAAGCAGTTGTTGGTGGAAGGAATCAAAAAGCTGCAAAAAGATGGCTGAAACTGAAATAAGGTAAGTGGTCACTAGATTACAGAGACATTAGATATCTAAGTGTAGTCTTTTTGTAATGTATTTTAATATTTTTCAATTTTGTTTATACATTTTTGTTTCTAGTTCACATTCAGTTACAGCTTCCAAGGCACACTAACTCACTGAAATATATATAATATAGCAGCATCAAAGCAAATGAGAGAATTTCAATGTTAAAGTGATTAAAAAATTGTGGTTGGCTCATTTTGCTCAACAAGAATATAATTTTCATTTGGTAAAGGCTCAAAGTTTGGTGAGTTAACCATCAGAAATCACCATAATATAGTGATAGATATGCCTCGCCAGATCAAAGTGACTTGGAATTTACTTACCACTATAAAGTAGTAGTGTTACACACACTTTCTTTCTAGTAATTTATAATATAATTAAAACTCGTGTGATTTTGAATTTTATATTAAACTCAATCAAGTTTAAATTTTGGTGTAAATTAGGTATTCTCTGCGTACAACTACATAAACTAATCCCTCGAGTCGGGTAGGATCCAATAACCAACAAAGCTCTCCTTAAAGAGTTTTGACTGCGAATGCATTCTCAAATCTGGATTCGAATGCAGGACATTTGTTAAGTTGGAAGAGACCTGAACCATCTCATCTAAGCGTTTTTGAGTACAAAACGTATTTCTTTATGATACCACATCATATGTATTCATGGTGTTATTATGATGTCTAATAATCATTGTGAAGTTTGATTAATCACTTAACTAAAATTTTTCCATTCACAAGACTTGTGCTCGAATATTGTATGGGTATTCACTTAACCTCACAAATGTATGGATATTTGAAAAAATTAAATTTGTAATATGTTATTTTTGTGATCTGATATATTGTATGGATATTGTATTAAAATATTACTATTATAATATAAACGAAATGGGTGTTTCTAAGGTGAGAGAGCAAATCAAATCCCTCACCAGTGAACCATTAAATATGACCGTAGGATGTAGTATAAAAATTCATTAACGGTTGAGATTTAATACTAGTTGATTCAATTGTAACGATTCATTGCATTTTACACAATATCTTACCGTAAATTTTAGTGGTTCACCGGTGAGGGATTTGATTTGCTCCCTCGCCCTATAAGCACCCAAAAGAAATTATTAGGAAGCACTAATTTTTTTCTTAGGTTGTTGAAAGTGTGTCTTTGAAACAGACAGGGTACACCATGAGTTACCTATGACGATTGACGGGTATTGGTTACTCTACTGAAAATGCAGAGCGCGTGTTCAATTTATGAAGAGATTCAGAGTATTTGCAATGGAGAAACTCTCATTTGAGTACTTAAATGGGTCCCACTAATAACTTTGCATCACTATTTTATTAGTTTTTTAATCAAAAGTAAGGTTGGGGTCCACACGTCATAAGAGAAAGAGGATTTCCTATATAAGAGTTTACACAATATCTTACCGTAAATTTTAGTGGTTCACCGGTGAGGGATTTGATTTGCTCCCTCACCCTATAAGCACCAAAAAGAAATTATTAGGAAGCATATAATTTTTTGTTTAGGTTGTTGAAAGTGTGTCTTTGAAACAGACAGGGTACACCAATCGTGATTTACCTATGACGATTGACGGGTGTTGGTTACTCTACTGAAAATGCAGAGTGCGTGTTCAATTTATGAAGAGATTCAGAGGATCCGCAATGGAGAAACTCTCATTTGTGCACTTAAATGGGTCCTACTAATAACTTTGCATCACTCTTTTATTAATTTTTTAATCAAAAGTAAGGTTGGGGTCCACGCGTCATAAGAGAGAGAGGTTTCCTATATAAGAGTTCCACCCAAATAGGTACCCATTTTTTATTCTCCACAATGGGGATACCTATTAAATTCCAACTCTTAACAAATACGAAGTCCCCGTTATGGATGCTCTCATAAACCTCACAATTTATGGGTGCTCAATTTTTTATTAGCCTGGTTAAAGAGTTATTTGCACAAAGAGATTCATAAACCTCACAATTTATGAATATTTGAAAAAAAACTAAATTTGTAATATGTTATTTTTGTGATCTGATATAGTGTATTGTATGGATATTGTATTAAAATATTACTATAATATAAAAAAATATTAGGAAGCACAATTTTTTTATTAGGTTGTTGAAAGAGTGTCTTTGAAACATACAGGGCGTGCACAATATGTAACACCCAAAATAATTTTTTATTTTTTGGATTGAAAAGTAAAAGTAATTATTGGTTGATTTATTGATGGAGTTATTGATATGTGAATTATTGTGATGATTGGGTCAAAGCTCTAAATTCCATTAGAGTGCTAAGTAGCAATTATTTTGTCTTAAGTCAATCTCAAAGTAAATTCAATTACTTTGTTTGCTAAATGATTTGATTCTTGTTTGAGGTAAACTGGTGTGAAGTAATTATTGGTTGCTTGACTTGATAATAATACGATTTAATTGACTAAATGGGTTGAATGCATTGAGTAGTTGTTTGGTTAAGTAGATTTAATTTTAAGTGAAGAATAGCAAGGGGCATTATGGAAACTTCACACACCAAAGTCACTCACTTATAGACCACCTTCAGCTGAACTCCCACACATTTTCACTTCCACTTCATTTTTGAAAAGAAAAAGAAGAAAAGAAGTGGAGAGAAAGAGAGAGAGTTGCAAAGTGAGAGTGAGAGAAAGAAGACAATGGAAACTCTTCCCATCTTCCATTGTAATGACTGAAAACTTTCTTGTACTCCTTTTTCTTCTTCTCTTCATTCTTGCCATAGTAGTTAATTACAAACACCAAAAGTCTAGCTAGCTCACTTCAAACCCTCTTCTCTCCACCAAACTTGAAATGCATGTTGATGGAGAAGCTTGATTGGGAACTTTAGTGGGTTGCATGTTTGTTTGGGAAGCTGAAGTAAAACTTAGGGAAGCTACATTGTGGATTGAATTGCTTAAAATGAGGGATTTGGAGCTTGGAGATGAAGATTGAGGTCCTAGGAGTCATCTTGAGGAGAGAACATCACCATTTTGCTTACATTTCGAATTACACACCACACCAAGTGAGTTCTTTACCCTTAGGGTTTTTAAAATGTTTGTGGTTATGAAAATGAATTTGCATGTGTGTTTGAACTGATTGGGGTTGTTTAGATAGCCTAGAGTTTGAATTAGGAACACATGAGATGCTATGTTTTAATGAATCTATGATTAGTGGTTGTTCTATGAAATTGCATGCTTCAAAATGTTGTTATGTTTGTATTCAAGATGCTATTGATGATTGAGGTGTAATTATGACTATCATTAGACTGTTAATGATATATTTCGAGTTAGGGCCGGGGTTGATTGGGAAAGAAACCGGATCAATCGGATTAGCGGATTTTGAGAAAAATAGAGTTTTTGTGAAACTGCAGACTGGGCCTGGTTCCTGCTCCCTAGAGGCCCGGTCCGTGCAGATGCTTTTGCCACCCTTTTTGAAAAAATTTGATTCCGCTTTTCTTTCGACGTGAATTCATCCCCAATCCTTTCCCTAATTCAACCTAAGTTAATCTAAGTATGATTGGGCTTGTTTGATGCATAATAAATGGAAAACAATGAAGTTTTCCGTCTACGGTTTACAATACAAATTGTATAGTAGATTATCGAGTGAGAAAAGGACCAACGTGTCAAGTAATTAAATAAGATAATCAAGTGAACGATATATTTATCAAGTGGGAAAACAATGAGTCTAAAGTAAATACATAAGACACCATGTGGATGACGATCCCAATATAAGAGCATACTTGGTAAAGGGAAGTCATGAGCCCTAAGCCAAGACCCAAAATAAGTTGACTCGGCAATAGCTATTGTCGGGTGGGTTCTCCGGGGGAATCGTGTAGTGATTGTCCGGGGTTGTGCTAGGACAAGAGAGAAGATAAGAAAAATACCGAGAGTATAGGTGGGGTACGTCCCGAAAGAACTCACTGAGATTATATCTCACTGTGTAACACCCCGGTATTTCTATCGACTAAAAATACCCAAGTGCACATTAGTAACACATCAGAGATATAATTCCTGCTTAGACATTGAATATCACTATAAATTTTTCGCTGAATATAACCCAAACAGTCTTATTTACAACAAGACAATATGGTTCTCAGACCATATACCATCAGCATCTATAGTATTCAGTATCATACAAGAAAGCGGAAGAAAGATATACACTAAATACATAATGTCTTAGTATACAGACAACGAAAGGGAAATAAGCTTAAACATAAAGCTAGGCTATCAGCAACCAATCCGAGCTCAACCTACTCGTGCCTCTTGGATTTCCGCTGTCCTTGTGTCTCTGTAAAACAACAACATTTAAACAGTGAGATACAATCTCAGTGAGTTCTACCGAGACCCCTACTAACTCTCTCGGTTCAATTAAAAATATTTTTTTAAAATCAACACGACACCGACTGCAATAAAGTGCTAACCCCGCTGAACGTGAACAAACAAAGTGCGGCACCGACTGCAAATCCAGTGCTAATCCCGGTGTATCACACAGTACGACACCGACTGCAAATCCAGTGCTAATCCCGGTGAACGTACAACAAACAAAGTGCGGCACCGACTGCAAATCCAGTGCTAATCCCGGTGTATCGCACAGTACGACACCGACTGCAAATCCAGTGCTAATCCCGGTGAACCCCCTTACCAATAGTACATTCTCCTATTGGCACGGAGCCTAGGTTGGGGGAGCATGACTGCCCCGCCTAGTATGTCAAAACATGGGTCGTCACCCAACTCGATATACATATATATACATATATATCTACAGTACTATGAACCCACGATCCATCAAATCAGACAATCAATGAAACACTTTAATCCACATTTTATAAAAACCAAGTTCACACTCGCACTCTAGTTGACCACTTTTCGACACAATTTTCAATATCAAAAAGAGTTCATTTTTCCTTAAAAATAGAATATTCAGTTAGGCCTCTGAATAAGCTTTCCAACGCATCTTAGAACACCTCAATCGGGTTCCCGGATCAAAAGTTATCGCGAAACGAAAAACAGTGTTTGGTTGCTGAAATTCTGCCAATTGGCGCGCGGCGCGCAAACGGCGCGCGAACTGACAGCAGGTTCTGCCAACTGGCGCGCGAGTGGCGCGCGGCGCGCAAGAGGCGCGCTAACAGACAGCAGGGGGGTCTGTCAAGGGCAGATTTCGGCGGTTTCGCGCGAAAATCGCGATTCCGCTTAATTCCGATTTTAATTCCGATCGAAAACAGTTTTCACACACATATAATCAAACCCAATCAACATCAAACAATCAATCAAAATCTTAATCAAATCGAAGTTTATCAAATTACGGCGATTTTCCAAATAACGGTTTTAAATCAAAATCTCTCGAATCAAATCACCAAAAATTCCATTTTGACACGACGCAACCTGAGACTCGCCCCAATCGATTCCTAACCCGAATCAGACAGTATCACATAATATTCCAGTCCAGCGAAAGCGATAAAACAGTTTATCAATTAATTCGAAATGTAAAATCCTAAACGTGAGTAGAACTCACCCTTGAAGCGTGAACCACGATCGAGCGGAATTCACCGAGTAGCCACACGAACATTCCCCGCTCCGGCGACGCCCAATCCGCTTCCAAAGCTTCCCACTCGATCACGAAACCTCTTTTGACCGAAATGTCGAATTCCTCAAAATCCTCCATGGGCACTATTCATCATCTTCCTCCTCATGAAGCACTATTCACACAAAACCTAATTTTGAACCCTAACCTTCAATTCTTCAAAAACTCCAAATCGGACTTCAATATTCGCGTATTCCACCTTGAGCTCGCTCCTCACCACCATTCTAGGCTTTCCTTTGAGCTTGAACCACAAAACCTCCATTTTTCCCTCTCAAATCGAAAATGACAAAGTGAGAGAGAGAGAGAGTTGATGATGTTGATGTTGGTACCAAATCGAAGAGGGAGTAACGCTGAGCGTTTTTCGTGTTGGAAGGAAGTCGTTTCGTTGAGCGGAAGTACCCCAATTTTCCTCTTCTTCTTCCTCCCTCTTTCTTTCTCTCTTCTTTTCTTTTTCTCATCTCCTCTCCTCTCTGTTTCTCGCCTCCTCTCTTCTGTCTTTCTTCTTTTTATTAATTCTTTCCTTTCACACTCACACACATACACGTATATACATATATTTATTTAATATATAATTGGTAACGCGGTCAAATTACCACATTGATCTAAATCTCCTATTTCGATTCCAAAACTTCCTTGGTCCGTATTATCCGGTTAACGATCCGATGACAACAATTAAATAATTTTAGCACTCGATAAATTTACCAGTCAAGTACTAAATTAATTCAATTGGGTTAACATCCCAATAATTCGGTTAATTATTTTGCGGATGTTACACACTGTTTATGTTGTGGTGTTTTTCAGATAAGTAGGGCAAGACAAAGCAAATAAGAGAATAGTTAGTAGCTGCTGAACTGGGTTACTAAAGTAAAAAAGATCCTTAGGGATCAAGTTTGTATTTGCTTAGTCTACCCTATGTTTATGTTATATATTATGGTGAGATTTTAACTTATGATTATTATAGTCTAAGTTGTAGTTTATGTAAACCTTACTTTGGGAGTTGAACAAGTTTTAAGAATGACTCATGTTGAGCTGATTCTCAGTTATGTCATCAAGTTTCCATTTGGTATTTATACCTCCTTGGGTTTGTAAAGGATGGTTTATTCCATCAAGATAAGTTATGCTCAATTCCTTAAGTAGGTTCGCAACTCTAATTTTTATTGAAATGGTTAACATTCTAAATTTATGACGTCTAAATTTAAGGATGTTACACAATATGCCACGGAAACATGATACCACCGCCGTCGTTTCTAAGTAGGTTTGTATTGTGACATGTGAAAACTTGAAATAATGAATCAGCATACTGCGAGATCGTTTTTTTAAGATACCATAGTACAACATCTTATTGTGGATACACTTTGGATTTAATATTTAGGTTGAATTCATATACATATACGTGGCTCTACAAGGAAATGGATTCTCTATCTTGATGGTCGGAAAAAACACTTAACTTTAGGTGATTTTAGGTATAAAAAGGAGAGAGACTATAGAAAAATATGGAGGAAAAATATGAAAAAGAAAATGAGAGATAGAGACAAAGATAGGTGTGTTTTCCCGCCCTCAAGGTAGAGAATCCATACTCGGCTCTACGTTAGGGTGGGAATAGGCCGACAGATAGGGCCTTTGATCATAGGCAAACCTATGTAGAGTTAAGAAGGTGCACTTGCACCTCCTAAAATTTTAAGAAATATGTGTCATTAGTCTCTAAGGAACTTATAAAACTTTAGGTGACCGATGTCACGAAATTTAGGAACTACTTATTACTGTAGAAGAGAAAGAGGGAAGGGAGAAAGAGAGAAAAGAGAGTAATTTTCTATTGTTTGGTTTAGTAGAGAAATAAGATAGAGAGAAATGAAGGGGACTAGTTTAATACTTTTTGATTTCTTGGGGTGTGTTTGGCAGAAGAGAAAAAGGGAAGAGAGAGGAAGGGAAGATAGAGGGAGAGAAGTGAGAGTTACTTTATATTATTTGGTTAAGGAGAGAAAGTCACTTTCTCGTCTCTCTTTCTCTTCTACCAAACATGCCCTTAGAGAGTAAATAGGAGATAGAGTGTAAACTTGAAGACTGAATTGTGAATTTACCCATAAATAAATTTGGAGTTAAATAACCTAAGAACACTTGGATTAGATCGTAGAGGTCTCTTCCAGCTTAACCAAGGTCCTGGGTTCGAATCCAGCCTTGGACATGCAACAGTGTTAAATCTCTTGAGCAAGAGTTTTGCCGATTTATACCAGAGGATACCCGATATATATAAAAAATAAAAATCTTGGACATCTGCACATGTTAATTACTAAACTACCTATGAATCATAAATGATTACAATGATTAGACGACAGTTATACTTTTGGTCCCTCCAATAATAGTATTCTTGTGCATGTAACTCCTTGAAAACTCCCAAAAAATCTTCTCAATCTTCGGGAAGAAACCATGCCTAATAAGCAATTACTTTGGAGAAACTTGGTTATTTTGAACAAAATACTTTGGGCGATGCTTTTCCAACCCCCTCCTACTCACCACACACCGCTAAATCTCAAATATTTCAATTTTTCCCTCACGTGGAATATGCTTCCAAACCTCCCTACGCATTGTTTTTGACAGGTACGGTACCAAAGTACCGAACAGGTCCGGCACAGGAGCATTGTTTCGGACTTTGAAGCAAAACCCTTTTGGACTAAGCTAACCCAGTCTGGAACTCACAATAAACCACTACTACATAAATATCTACTGTAGCGTAGTAAAAAAAGCAGAAGATGGGCATCCTCCGCTAGTATATATAGTAAGAAAGGGGTTTGTTACGTGAGAGTGAGAGGACTCATTTTCACCCATTAGATTAAAATATCCTTTAAGCACCTACCATGAGTCTGTCTACATTCTATTATTCTTCCATCAGAATACAGAGAGACCCAACTCTCCTAGGACTGTTCAAATGAACTGCCGAACTGAACTGAACTGTCGAACTGAACTGAACTGTTACAAACTGAGCTTTTAGTAACAGTTCTGAACTTAACTGTGTTTGTTAAAAACAGTTCGCTAACTGAACTATTAAAATCAGTTACGAACTGACCGAACTGTTAGTGTCACTTTTACACTTCACAGTTAACAGTTCCCTTTTACTCTCAGTCTCTCACCCCGTCACTCACGAACATGATCTGCGTCGGTCTCACACTCTCAGTCTCTCACTCACGAATGCGATCTGCGTCTCAGACCTCAGTTCTCACTCACGAAGACGATCTGCGACTCAGTCTCTGACTCACGATCTCCGTCTCACAGTTTCAGTTCTCACTCACGAAGTCACGATCTGCGACTCAGTCTCGCACTCACGATCTGCGTCTCGCGGTCTCAGTTCTCACTCACGAAGTCACGTTCTTCGTCTCACTCTAGGTCACCATCTTCGCGAGTTCAGTTCAGCTCATTCCATCTTCTTCGAACCCTAAATCCCTAATCAGCAAGCATCTTCTGGGTAAGCATCTTCTGGGTAAGCATCTGCGTCTCACGGTCTCAGTTCATCTTCTGGGTAAGCATCTGCGTCTCAGTTCATCTTCATCTGTAAAACGTTGTTCAACCCTAGATGTTTTTTTTTCAGAACCCTAATTGCAAGTGCATTCTGATTTTGAGATTCTGATGTTGCCTTGTTGGTTTTTTTTTCCTATTTACAATTCCTGTTTGACATTATGATTTTGAGATTCTGATGTTGCCTTGTTGCTTTCATAATTGATATGTTGAAGTTTCTCTTGTATTTAACATTCTGATTTTGAGATTCTGATGTTGCCTTGTTGGTTTTTTTCATATTTACAATTCTTGTTTGACATTATGATTTTGAGATTCTGATGTTGCCTTGTTGCTTTCATAATTGATATGTTGAAGTTTCTCTTGTATTTAACATTCTGATTTTGAGATTCTGACTTTTGACTATCATTCTGATTCTGATTCATGTTTGAGATTCTGAGATTCTGATGTTTGAGATTCATATTTACAATTCTTGATGCTATATTGGTAGAAAGGCATAAATGCTATGTTTGACTATCATTGTAGGAAAATTCGATGTCGTTGCACGATCAAATCCTAGACTTTACACTACCGGAAAATGTTGAAGAGCCGGAGGTAAATACCACACCAGTTGCCTCGGAAGCTACATTACCGCCTCTTCCGAAACCTTCTAAGCGTAAGCCTCGATATAATATGTGGGAACACTTTGATAAACAACCCGGTGATGAAATGTATGCTAAATGTCAATATTGCGAAGACTTAATAAAGTATAAGAGTGGAACAAGTTCAATGAGGAACCATTTGGCTAGATGCAAGGAGTCCCCTATAAATACATCAAACAAAAGGCAAAGGCAAGCAATGTCAAATGCTACCGAAGGACAAGTAGCATCTTCACCAAGCTACTCAAAATTTGACCAAGCGGCATGCCGACTTCAGCTTGCGAAGACAATTATGAGTGCGGAGCTCCCATTTCGTTTTGTGGAGAATGAATTTCAGAAGTTTTTGAACCTCATGCAACCCCATTTTGACATCCCATCACGATCTACAGTGAGACGTGAGATCTGGAATCTTTACATGGAAGAGAATGAGAAGTTGAAAGCAATTCTTTCAAAACATTGTGGAAGAGTTTGTCTTACCACTAACACATGGACCTCGGCTCAAAAACTCACTTACATGAGTTTGACTGCACATTATGTTGATTGTGAATGGAAGCTTAAAAAAAATTATAAACTTCTGTCAAATTACGGGGCATTCGGGAGAGGCCATTGCGAGGTATATTGAGGAGTTTCTAAATGGGTGGGAGTTAAAACGAGTTTTAACCATAACCGTTGATAATGCTTCAGCAAATGACGCTGGGTTGAAATACTTGAAGAGCTGGATGGAGTCTTGGGACAACCTTGTCCTAAATGGATATTATATCCATATGCGATGTTGTGCGCACATCTTGAACTTGGTTGTCAAGGAGGGACTAAAAGAGATTGATATTTCCATTATGAGAATTCGGGCTGCTATTAAATATGTCACGGTTACTCCTGCAAGAGAAAGAAAATTCATGGAATGTGCGGAGCAAGAGAGGATTACTGAAAAAACTGCTCTTATTCTTGATGTTGATACAAGGTGGAATTCTACGTTCTACATGCTACGGTCGGCCCTAAAATATCAAAATGCCTTTTCCTTGTTGCAATTGAGAGACAAGTCATTTAAGCATGATATGGAAAAGAAAAACAAGGGTCTACTTGTAAAAGAAGATTGGGATCATGCTAGGGCTGTGGTGCCTTTTTTGGAAATGTTTATGGTTTCCACTAAAAGTATGTCCGGAACCTCTTATGTCACCAGCAATCTCTACATGAAAGAGGTTTTTGGTATTGGGACAAAGATCCGGAAATATTTAGAGAGTAGCAACGAGAGCATAAAGAAAATGGCAAAGAGTATGAAAACCAAATTTGACAAATATTGGGGAGATCCCCAATCAATGAATATTTTGCTATGGATTGCTCTTGTACTTGATCCTAGGATATAGTATTCGTTTGTGGAGTATCATATTGGTATTTTATGTGTTGATGCTACGAAGGCCACCGAATTGAAGCTAAAAGTGATGACTTCCCTAAAAGCAATGTATGCTCAATATCAAGGTATAGAGCTTAGTAGCCAACCAGAATCACAGCCCGATGATGATGATGAAGATGATCCGATGTACCTCTATCTAAAAACAACTGGGCGTAGTAGAACTGATCCACAATCAGAAATTGACAGGTATTTAAAGGAAGAAGCTGAAGCTTACAATAAAAATGTAAGTTTTGATATATTGGGTTGGTGGAAAGTCAATTCTGTAAGGTTCCCCATTCTTGCAAGCATAGCTCGAGAGGTGTTGGCAATTCCTGTCTCAACAGTGGCATCCGAATGTGCATTCAGCACGGGAGGAAGAGTGCTCGGCGACCATCGTTGTTGCTTAAAGCACACAATGTTCGAAGGACTTGTTTGCTTGCAAGATTGGTTGAAAGGGCAACCACACTATCTATTTAATGATGAGGACCTTGAGGAGATCCTTAGATTTGATCAAGGTAAATTTATAACATTTTATTTATTTGGTCCATATTTTCGTTTGTGGATGAAATAATTTTGGTTCTGCAGAAATATCCTCTCAAGATTGCGGTGTTAATTTGAATGACTGAGGACTTTATTAGGCCTGCAGCCTGTTGCATGCAACTTTGATCACTTAATTAGAGAAACAAACGGCTTTGTCAAACACTTTGGCATGAGATTAAGATCAGAATGGTATGTGGGTTTTAGAGGTTTTAGATTTTATCATTTTGTTTTCACTTTAAAATGTATCATTTTTTTCACCCTTTCAATTTTAATGCAGGACTTTTATTGGGGTCTAAAATGATATGGATTATATGACATTAAGGCTTGGTTTCATCATGGTAAGATTTTAGTTTGTTGTATTTGTTGTCAAATAAGTACCAAACTTGCCATTCTCTATGATTGAACCATATTTTAGTTTGCTGTATTTTCCCTGTCAAATAAGCCTTCAAAGCTAGGCTATTTTTAATGGTTGCAGTTGGTTCTTTGGATCTTTGTGGTCATATTTTTGTTGCTGAATATAAATGGTTGATAAACTGCAGAAACAATTCAGCCAAAAAACTGCAGAAACAGTTCAGCCAATATTTTTGTTGCAGAATATCAATGGTTGCTGAATATCAATGAACGGCTTAGAGCATAAACTGAAATTCCGTGAAGCAGTTCAGCCAATATCAGTAAATGACCTTGTTATCAAGGTATTAATTTTTTCTCTGACCAATATATGTGTTTGTAAGATGCAGAATGTTACATGTTTTGGTTAGTAATTAGGCGTTTAATTAAGTCGAGAAGGACAACATATTTGATGAGCATAATTGTTTCTGTTCTGTTCCCTATAAATACAACAGTGTTTGATGAGCATAATCCTTTCTGTTCTGTTCCCTATAAATACAACATATTTGATGAGCATAATTGTTTCTGTTCTGTTCCCTATATATAATTGTTTCTGTCCCCTATAAATACAACAATTCTATTCTGTTACTTGGGCATTTTCCAGAATGTAACTCTTCAATCCTTTCTTAACAGTGTTTGCTTTCATGTCTAATATCAGGTTTGGGCATTTTCCATCAACCTCATTACTTGGGCATTTTCCAGAATGTAACTGATGCAATCTTGAAGAGATTATGATGTTATGGAGCTTGATTTGGTTATATAGTATATTACAATGTTCCGGACGTTTTGTTTAACTTAATGCCGAAGAAAATTCAGCATGTATTATAAGAGTATGTTATATTAATATACATGCAAATCCAGATTGTATATTAGTATTTAAAGTTATAATCATAAAGGTCTTGAATACTATATAAGGTCTTGAATACTATGTTTCATGCAAAAGACTATTATTATTTAAAAAAAACAGTTTGGGTAGTTTGGGTTAACAGTTCGGGCAGTTCGGGCTTAACAGTTCGGGCAGCGTGGGCTTAACATTTCAAAAAAAAAGTTTAGAATTTAAACAGTTCAGTTCGAACTCGAACTTCCGAACTGAACTATTGCGACAGTTCAGTTCGGTTCGGTGAACTGTTAGCACAGTTCGGTGCAGTTATGCTTGTGAACCGAACTATGAATAGCCCTAAACTCTCCACCTTCATCTACGTTTCTCTCCAACACCATCTGAGTCATCTCTCGTGGAACAGTTTCGTCAAGCCTTTTTGCGTTTTTGTTACAGCTCATGTTGCATAAGCATTTTATCTCAAACACCGATTGCAACTCCATATTTCTTTTTGTTACTTTTACAGATCTGTTCCAGGATCACTACTAGAAAAATCAAAATTAGAGAGGGAACAAATCCGTCACTAAACCATCAAAAATCCGCCACTAACGATTTTAGCGACGGAATTTGTGACGAACCCAAATTCGTAACTAATTTTGGCGTCACTAAATTTTTAGTGAGGGATTTTGAAATCCGTCGCTAATAGCGATGGAAAATTCCCTCACAAACATATGAAATCCGTCACTAACAAATAGTTCGAAATTGATGATGAAAAGTGTATTTCCGTCGCTATTTGTGAGGAAGACTAAATCCGTCGCTAATAGAGAGGGATTAAATCCGTCGCTAATAGAGAGGGAGACTGAATCCCTCTCTATTAGCGAGGGAGACTAAATCCCTCTCTATTAGCGAGGGAGACTAAATCCCTCTCTATTAGCAAGGGATTTTATCCATCTAATACTCATTTTTAATAAGGGACTCATTAGAATTTAATATAAGAGCATATTTGTTATAGATTTTATACACTCTTTAAAATAAAACATTCTACTAAATCTTAGAATAAAAATTAGATTTTTTTTAATAGCACACATATATCTTAAATAACACAAAGAAAGTATATGTTTCTCATCTTTGAAATTGAATTATTATTTGCTTAATGGTATGCCACAAGTACTTAATAAAAATAACAATTACAAGCTGTAAACTACAAGTAGTAGCATTTATATAGCCAACATTCCTCTACGGGCAGTAAACTAAAAGTAAGCAAAACAGTGAACACTCCTATTGGCTTCTTTGAAACAACGCTGAAATTGGACATTCCAATTGCTTGATTTGATTTCCTTAGTGATTCTTCTCATCATATTCCAGCTCTCACCACTGCCCAGCACTCCTTTCTACAGATTTGTCACGATTTCGGCAGAGTCAATCTCAACAATAAGCTGCTTATATCCTTGAGACTTGTCCACCGATCTTTTTCCTGAAAGTTCATCATCATATATGATCTCATGAAAAGAGATAGATAATCTATTGCTACAAACACTGGTTGGACTAAGACAATCTAAACCTTTCTTAGCCAATAAAACAGTATAAAATCCACAGTGAAGATGATGTTCACCTTTTAGATTCCTCCTCTTGTTTTGCATCAATCTCCTTGCTAGGTGGATACACAGGTAAGCTTGATGGATCACATGCATAAGGTATTGTTTTGAAATACTGAAAGTGGTAACATTATTATATCAGAAAGACTAGAAGATTCCAAAAGCTTTTATCCATCCATGCTTCACAAAGATATAAAGTTAGAAGAAGTCATTTGTGTGCCTATGTTTTCACAAAAACAACACTGCTAAGGTACCTCTAATGGAACGCACCAGCTCCAGTTGCCTCAACCAAACCTGTCAACACAAAACTGCCTGGGAATAAATTAATAGCTCAAACTTACGAACTTAGAACAAATTGATAGTCTAAGTAATAAATTTGACAATCCTAAGTATATTTTCATTATCACATCAAACCTTCACACCCTGACCCTATAACCATATCACATCAAACAACAACATAAGCACAACCAATTTCATATAACTATCATCCAAAAACACGGTTAAGAACCAAAAGTAGAATTTTCTTACATAGATTCCAATAGAGTTGTTCTCTCCTTCTAACCCCAAATACTGAAGAGCTCGTCTTCCACTCTCCACAACCGTCACTGTAAACATAATAACAAAAAATGAAAATCTATTCCTTCCATTGACAACACCACCACCAAATAAATTCACAAACACGGGAATTCACTAACCTTTACAAGAAGAAATCTTCAGCAAATCTGAAAAATGAGAAGAAATCCCAAACCTGGATAAAGAAAATGTGGTTGTCCAAATTTCTATTATAATTTATAAAAAGTAGAAGTTGAAATAATCTACCTAGATCATTCATGAGATCTACAACCAAACGCCACAATGAGGAGGCCTGTGAGCTCATGCTTCTAGGGTCGTCTTCAAAGTTTGGAACAATTTTTCAAGTACTACGTGGACCTTGATCATAACGCAACCAACATACATAAAAGAATCCAAGTAAATCAGACCTTTGATATTGGGGGTCTGGCATCAGGATCCGGACGAAGGCACAATTGAAGGTTAAATTCCAGTGACGCCTCAGAATCCATGCATGGGTTGAGAGATACAATGTTTTGTAAGATATGATTTGGCTCCAACATGTGTAGAGGGTGAAAGTGAAACCATTCAGAAAGATGTCTGTGTCCATTGAACTGTTCCACCTCACTAATATTTCGACAGGTTATTAACTCTAATAAAACAATTCCAAATGCATATACATCAACTTTATAAGTAAGATTTCCTGCATCCAGATACTCCGGTGCAAGGTACCTAGTTTCATGCAAGGTAAGCTTGATTAGAATCCAAACTATGCGCTTCCTTATTTTTACTGAAAAGCAAGCATGAATAAAGAAAAATACCCTGAAGTTCCTATAACACGATCTTCAATATTTATATTCCATTCAGATTGCCATCTAGCAAGCCCAAAATCAGCCACCTAAATGAATGGTAAATAATAAGTTTTAACAGTAATTCATTGTATTTGATATTTGTTTTACATTATTCTCTTTAAAGTCAAAACTATTTCGACTGTAAATAAATGTTGCAAGTCAATTTTTGGCTAATGGCTCAGTAAGTTACCACAGGTTCAAAGTCATGGGTTAAGAGGATATTTTTGGGCCGAATGTCTCTGTGCACTATACAACCAACTCTACAATCTTCATGGAGATAGCGTAAGCCTCGTGCAACTCCAATTGTTATCTTTAATCGTGAACTCCAATCCAATGGTATATTCTCATTTCCTGTTAAACATACAACAAATAATAGACTTTGATGTGAATTCTCACTGGAATGTTAAAAAGAACATTAAAGGCCTAAAAAAACTGGAAGTGATAAGCTAAAATATATAATAGAAATGTAGAAAGTTAGTGAATACCATGCAAGCAGAGGTCCAAGGAACCGTTGCATATGTACTCATAGACTAGTATTCTCAAATTTCCCTCTGTACAAAATCCTATCAACAACACAACATTTCTGTGTTGTGCACAGCTCAAAACCCGAACTTCCCTGCAGAAATCAAGATCTTCCTGAGAGCCACTAAATTTTAACTGTTTCACCGCAACAACCTGGCCATCTTTGAGTATTCCTTTGTGAACCACACCAAATCCACCTTCAGCCAAAAAATTCACATCTGAAAACATGTCAGTAGCTTCCTCTAACTTTGTAAGAAAACCGTCTAGGATGGGGAAAATACGGTGAACAAACATTATATATACGTATAAATATGAATAGTGAGTCGACACTCACTAGAGGCCTCATCTTTTACCACTAATTAGATGATTTCCCTTCGGATCCAAGAGAAAGAGAAGGATTCCCAGTCAAATGAATTTTTGCTGCTGTGCGTGATTGTTTTGATGTGCGAATAACAGACACCCATGCTTCAAATAGTGACCCATGCAGCTCACAGACACAAACAGAATCATATTGCAAACAACAGATCCTCTAGCCCAACAGAATCATATTGCAAACAACAGAATCACTTGAATCTTTATGAACAATAACATCAATGGATCATTTCCTTTCCACTAGCAAATACTTGGCTGCATACACAAACAAGAAGCAATGATATACGGTTTAAAGACTTCAGATTCGAAGTATTGGAAAGTCGAAAATCAATAACAGTTAAAATAATATGAGAAATCAACCTTTTGGGAAAATCAATAGATTCAGGAAACTAGAGAAAATTAGGGAAAATCAGAATTGGGAAAATCACAACATCAACATCAAGGGATTCAATAGATTCAACATTTAGGTAAAATCAAAATTGGAAAAATTGGGGAAAATCACAGCATCAACGTCAACAGATTCAACATTGGGAAATTTGGGGGAAAACCATAAGAGATTAAAGATCAACAGATTCAAAATCAACAGAATATGAAATAGGGATTTAGGGCTTTGAGTGATAATCAATTTCCGACCTTAAAGCTACCGGCAATGGCAGAGGCGGCGAACTAGACGGAGGGAAGAGGCGCCACGGCGAACAGGCGGAGGGAAGGGGCGCCCACGGCGAACGAACGGCGGCGAAGTTCGAACGGAAGGAAGAAACCGATTTCGCGAAGCTGCTGGCGTCACGAACGAAAGCTGCTGGTGCGATGGAAGGGAGCTTGCGGCGGAGGGAAGAGGCGGCCGGAGGGGAAGGAGGAGGAGAGCTTGAGAGTTGAGAGCTTTGATTGTTGAAGGAACAGAGAAGAGGAACGAGAGGGAGAAAGAACGCGAGGAAAGAGAAAAACCAATTTTTTGTTTGAAAATGAGGAGAGAGAAAATTGAGCGTGGGAGTGTTGTGTGACTGATATTGAGGGGTTAATGGGAGGGAAGTGAAAACAATAGGCGCTTCTTGGGAAGGCAAATTTTTGGTCAGCGACGGATCATGAATTCCTCGCTATTAGTGAGGGATTCCTTTCCTCGGTATCAGTGAGGGATTCATTTTCTTCTAAAAATCCCTCTCTAAACGTCTTTTAAACGTTTAGTGACGGATTATTGCTTCCTCGCTATTAGCGAGGGGTGCCTTTCCATCTCTAAATCTGTCTCTAAACGGCTTTTTGATATTTTGTGACGAATTTAGAGACGGAATATTTAGAGAGAGATATTTTCCGTCTCTAAATTCGTCACAAACGTAAATCAAGGTTGATTGCTTATTTTCGTAGCTAAATCCCTCACTATTAGTGAGGGATACATATCCATCTCAAAAATCCCTCATTAAATACAACTTTTCTAGCGGTGGATATCATTAAGTTTCTTATATCAATTTTGGGACTTCAATAACAATTTTTTCTGGACTTCATTAATTCCTTAAAAATCTGAATAGTAGAACAAAGCCTTGAATCACCTTGTCGCACAATTATCAATTCTGAGATGCTTAGGGAGCAGTCACATGATACTAAAATCTCAGCCATCTCTTCTTTCTTTTGAATTTAGGTTAAGAATGAAAACAAGTATGCTTCACAGATAGATAGAACAGCGATCAGTTTTGAAATCGATGTTGAAGAAGGCGCTATATAAAAATGAACAGTTGCAAGCAGAACAAAAATTGAAGATCCAGGAAATGAAATCAAATGCTCTTTTCCTTTCATCTCTGTCCTCCTTGATATTTTTGGTTCAGCGCGTTCATGGAGGGAGGGCAATATAAAACTATCTTGATTATAATTTGATTTTTAATATTTTAGTATTGTGTTGTAAATGTAATCCTTACAAAAAAATGTAATGAGTTTAAATTTCTGGTGTAAACCCATTATATATATCAATTCATATGATAGACACTAGAATTTTAACGGGCCCTATCATATCAATATATCATTTCTCAATCATATCCTATCATATCCTGTACACCAAGCGGGCCCTTAATGAATAAAAAACTTCCAAGCGCATCCCCTTTTTTTGGAATTTAACGGGTTCGGTACTGTAGCATATGATAGGGGCCGCTTGGTGTTGATATTTTCTGGTGTAAACTCATTTCATTTTTAAAGGGTAAAATTTTCCTTGTGAATAAATTGCCTATAACCTTTTTTTAAACAAATACATATTAACTTTTTCTAAAAATTCACTTGTCAAAAAAATGGTAATAATTATAAATTAGTAATAAATACAAATAAAATAGTTTTGTACAGTTTTTTAAAAAAAAATCATTGACACTATCAAATAAACAATTTCAAATTAGAAAAAACTGTACAAGTAACTAAATAATTCTATTATATATTTTAAATAACCTAATAAATAATTATATGAAATATATTATATGTTAATAACAAAACTACTCACGTGACAATTATATTTTATTTGTTGAAAAATTAAATTAATTTTCTATTTCTATATTTTTTAATAATAATTTTATTTCTCATCACATATTTTGATTTTTTAAATTTCAATAGATTTTTAATTTTTTGTTTTTATAAAATGAAAAATTACCCTTATCATAAAATTATACTTTATTTTTTAAATTAAGAATTAATATTTTTAATTTTAAATAAAAATTTATTAATATTTCTGGTTTTAGTTGATATTTATTTTTTATTAGATTTCTTTTTTTTTATATTTGAAAATATTTTTTAGAAGGGTAAACAAATAAATTATTTCATTATCCTATCCAGCAGGTTTCTAATCTAGCTCAAAGTCAGAATAAAATTTCAACTACAAGATAGGATAAGTCATCAGATTAAATTATCATATCAACAAACATTGGACTGAGACGGAATATGATAAGTCTATCATATCATGTGTCATTATCTTAACCACCAAACGAGCCTCAATTGTATTTTGATCATTTTGTAGGGTTTGGGGTGTGTGGTGAGAAAAGCATGGCGAAATACTTTTTGCCATTTGCCATTTTAAAGACATGGATGGACCACGACAGCACTATGAATGAGGTGTAATTTTTGACAAGATCTCATCGTTGATACATCAGGAAGTGACAATCTACCTTGTTTCCCAAATTTACATACATCACACACATCAACCAAAATTTACATACTCTTTAATTCGACCTTCCACAATCCATGCTACAATTTCCACAAAATATTTTCTTAGAAGACAGGGTATGATTAAAACATGTGCGAATTCTAATAAACTCTACTTTATCAAAACTCTAGAAGAAACAAAAAAAAAATGGTACACAAACTTTTACATCTATACCTACCTAACCTTGATAGTGTTTGTTGTCAAAAAACCTTGATAGTGTTTCGGTAGTAACTATTTACACCGCGTTTTTCATAAAACACCACCCACTTTCAATAATCTATTATTAGATGGCAAAAATTGTCTTCAATTTTTTTCATCACAAGCCTAAATGTGTATCAAGAATTTCTCGACTGGAAACTTTTTATACTCATTTAAGCTTGCGAAAAAAGTGGAGGTGTATTAATAAAAGCAGGGGTGTCAATAAACTTCCAAAAGGTGAGGGTGTATTAATAAAAACAGGGGTGTCAATAATTACTCAGTTGGTCGTCCTATGATGTAGAATCTCAATCTGATTTTTGATCTGCATCTGCTGTGGCTTGGACTTGAGCTGCATAATGTAAGTTCCATAGAACATCCTCAAAAGAAGGAGGAGTTGAAGATTCTTGAGATAAGCATTTGGTAGTTATAGATATTACAATTGATAATGACTCTTGAGAGCATGTTGTCAACACTATTGGATCCACTATCTTTCTTCTACCATCTTCACTTCCAAATGATGCCTATGCTTCACAAAAATAATCTTGAGTTCATCAATTAACAACTTTTTTACTTCTTGAAATTTAATCGGAACAACTTAGGTTGCGTTTCGGTAAACAGCTTAATTAAGTGATTATTGCATGTAAGCACTTATGTGAAAACTATTTCTACAATCAAAAGAGAAAATATAATATAAACTGTTTTCATAAGCTACATTGCATATACATATATATATAGAAGGCAAATATTTTTCTGAGGTATTTACTAACCTTTCCATTTAGAAAAAATGTTTCATCCTTGTCACATACAATGGGTCCAACAAGTGATTCAAACAACATGAATCCGAAACTGTATACATCATTCTCCACATTTGTCCTTTGACTGCAACATGAAAAAAATAAACACTTTTGTTGTTACTGGTCCACACAAAATCAATTAATTTAAGCATAAAGAAAGGCTTCAATGTTCAAACAATATATCATACCATGATTTCTCTTTCACACCTTTTTCCTGTACACAAAAGAAAGCAACAGTTAATAACTTGATGATCAATCTAATAAGATTATGATATAACAGCAAAGCAATATTGGATGATTGAAACATATATACTATACCTCAAACTTTTCAATGTCTTCTTTGATGATAGACATGCCATAATCACTTAGTTTTGGAATGCAATGTTCATCAAGTAAGATATTATTTGTCTTTAGTTGGTTGTTAAAGCATCCTGGAATAATACCAGTATGTAAGAAATGCACTGCCTTTGCAACTCCAATCAAAATTGCAAGTCTATCACACCACTTTAGTGCTTTCTCTGTAGAAAATTCTGCATTTTTTAATTAACCAAAATTAGTAAATTGAAGCCTTCAAAATGATAGCTATAATGCCAAAAAAAATGACAATGCATTCAATAGTGACTATAATTTACAATAATAAAAATGCAGAGGTTTTGTAGGTTATACTTGATAAATATCCAAAAATATTATACCTTCACTAACATTTTATCAGATTATTATCTCCGAATCTTAGAATTTTGATTGAGTCTAACTCAACCCTACAAAACCGACTTGAAATGTGAGAGATGTCTCCCACTTATAATATGTATATAGTGTTCGGTCTTGTACTGAGGCTCAGTACAGGACCAAACATATAGTATAATGCAATGCCATACTCTAACCTGATAGGTGGGTTCGATAATTCCCATTTGGCACACATTCATATATAAGATGAACTTTGTGGTTGCTTGAATCATCTTGTCTACCATCATCAATACAATGACCCAAAAGACTAACCAAATTTGGATGTTGATATTTTGAGAGTGAATCCAACTTAGCTTTAAGATTTTGAATTGAGCATTTCTTTGACAGAACCAATGATCTTATCACCACATATGATCCATTCTCTAGTTTACCTTTATATAGCTGAAATGTGACATAAGCAGACTTATAAGATAGATGCATTTATAATTAGCATACAAATTAAGTTTCATAAAGTTCCCTATGGACCTAACTCAATAATTAATCTTCCCTTCAACCCAACATAAGCAAAAAAAAAATTAAGATATAAGGTTAAAGAAATTATATAATATGTCGAACACATTTTGAGTGTCCCTCATTGCTGGTTGCATTGGCAATTTCAGCAACAAGGAGACGCCGACTCTCAGGTGTGACCGTGTGATATGTGTGTGTGGTGTTTATTTTGTCATTTCGTTTAAGCCGACCAAAAAACACATTTTGAGTTGTTGATAGGTACCTTCCCTATGGAGCCTTCACCAATACAAGTTGACAAACTGAAATTTTTGGTGGCTTCTTTCAACTCTTCTATTGAAAATTGTCTACAAACTGGAGTAGTTTGTGTCCCTAGTTTCACTGCTTGAGAAATAAGTCCTGTAAGTATTAAGAATCAATACATCGATAAATTCAAAGCTGAAGACTTAACAAAATATCCACTGCTAAGCTAAAATATATAGTATAATTTATAAATGTATTCACAATATGAAGAAGTGTGACCTCTATAGCACTAACACTACCGGTTGAAGACGTGTCTGATGTCGGACACGTATTATGTCGCACACAGACACTGACACCAACACTTCAAGAACTAGTAGTTTTTAATTAAAACACGTTTCTGCGCATCCATGTCAATGTTCGTGTCAATGTGGTGTCTGCGTCCGTGCTTGATAGAGTGTGACAAAATTTACAACTATACACCATTATTGCTTAAGTAGTTTTTGTACTAACTGGTATTTGCAAGGTTTTGTGATGAAACTCCATTTGAGGAATTATCTTGAACAGTTTTAGGCAACAAATCCTCTCTATCTTTCTTTTTCAACGGATATTTTTTACATAACAAAACTGAAGACACCAAAAGCACAATAGCTAATCCAACAATGACGACCACTTTCCATACCATAAATTTCTTCCATCCAAAACCAGATTCTTCACAATAAGACCCTCTTTGCTGATTCTGATAATCAAAAGACAAACAATTTCTACCAAATCTAACAACTCTACTATTAGAATTATTAGCCAAACAAGAAGGAAGTTCACCACTTAACTTATTCTTAGAAATATCCACATACCCAAGTTTACTTCCACAAACAACTTTTTCTGAAAGGGACCCACTTAACACATTGTTTGCTAGATTCAAATAACTTATCTTTGGCAAATTGAACAAATCACATGGAAGTCTCCCACTTAGTTGATTTGAAGAAACATCAAGATGTTGAAGGTTATCCAATTTACCAAAATACCCTTGTATCTCTCCTGAAAATGAGTTATTGCTAAGGAGAATTGTGACCACTTCTTTAGGCAATAGTGGTAGGTTAGAATCTAAATGATTCTCTCTTATGTCCAAAACATGTAGGCTAGTGAGAGAAGTGAGACTAGGTAAAGGACCAGAAATTTCATTGTGAGAGAAGGAAATAACTTCAAGTGTTTTGATTTTGCATAATGAAGAAGGAAATGAACCTTTTAAGGTATTGTTTTTCAAACTCAAGATGTTTAAATTCGAGAAAGAATCAAACCAATTTGGAATAGTAGTGTTGAAATAATTGTCATCAAGTGTTAAAGAATGAAGGTTTACCATAGTAGAAATTTTTGGTGGGATAGTACCAAACAAGAAGTTTGAGCTTAAGTCCAAAACTTGAAGTGATGAGAGAGAGTGAATATTGTTAGGAAGTCTACCATAAATTCCTAAGGACACTAAGCTAAGAACCTTTAAGTTGGTTAACTTTGTGAGTGTGGTGAAAAATGAATCAATAGAGAAATTTATGGATAGTGTTTGATTTGGAATTGCAAATCCATTGAACCTTGATGATGACTTCAAGGATTTATCACCCATTATTTTAAGCTCGGTTATTGAATTGTCCTCACATTTAATGCTCACATGTGAAGATGAAGAAAGGCTACAAAGGTCATTATAGTAATTTTCCCAAACTTGCGTTGAAGGAGGATACTCCAAATTAGTCCTTAATTGTAACAAGGCTTGTGTTTGATCTGCTTCTAACTCATGAGTCTTTGGAATTAGCAAACACCATGAAAGAACTAGAAAATAAAAGTGAAAGCACCTCATTGAATTAGCTTGAAACATTATGCACCAAATTTGATGAAAGTGAGTATCAAACGTTATTCATAAGTAGGTCTAATTCAACTAACAAATGTCAAAATTGTTAGACCAGATGTTATCACCGAGTTCCAACTCAAGACCTTGCAGTTATGTGAGTGAGTTTCAGGTGGTACTTGGCGCTCCGTCTACATACATAAAAAACACCAAACAGTTTAATATGTAAAAAGACTACTATAGATCCTTCAAAGTTCAAATCTTTTCAATGAAAATAGACACTAGCTTTCAAAAGAAGACTACCCAGATGAGAATTTTGTTCCAAAAGTTGAAACAATGCATCATGGGCTAACATGAAATGGAAGAGAAGAGAAGAGAGAGAGAGAGAGAAAACTTTTAAAGCTAAGCTAATATAAAGACCATGAACAAGAAAAATGGAACATGGATATTTAAAAGTGTTGAAGAATATAAATTTACATGAAGAAGAACAAGTAAGAGAAAAACCAACCACTAAGAAGCTTGGCAGACACAAGGGGACAAAATGAGAAGTGTCATTGGATTGGTGATGTACAAAATTTGATGGTTTTTAATGATGTTGGGTAAAGACAAGTGAGTTAGTTGAAAATGTTGTACCATAGATACAGATAAAGGCATTTACAGCTATGTTTGAAGCAATTATTAATGAAGAAGAAGGAGTGAAGGGGAGAGAGAAGAGTAGGGTAGCAGCTAAAAATGGATAAAGTATCTATAACTATTGCAGGTAGATTGATGTGTTCAAAATAAAACAAAATCTGAGTTATAATATTAATATGGACATGTTAAAAGTAACGAAAGTAACGAAAGTGCTGTCAAAAAAAAAATAACGAAAGTACATAGATTGTCTTTCTTTTTTGACTGTATATATCAAATTATACATGCTTTCTCCCTGTTCACTTTCATGTCATGTTGCCAATTTAATAAGTTACCATGAGTAAGGATTAGATCCGAATCATATCCGTCAATTTTCACCCAGTCCAATGTGTCGGTCCGATAACAGTAATTTTGGTTGAGCTTATTGAATTTTTACTAATTTCACTTTGCAGGCTGTATTATCAAAACACAGGGTGCAAATAGTGCAAATAGTAAAGGGGCCTAGTCCAATACACTGTTGGGTGGGTTTTACCCGTGCGGAACCCAACGGGTTCGCACTGTTGCTGCGCGCGGATCTTTTATGGGTCACGAACCGAATCACTATAAAAGGGTTTTGTGAAAACCCTAATTCATTTGTTTCAAGAATTTTTCCACGCGTTCTTGAAAGTCTCTCTGATCTCCGTCTTCTCCACTGAAACCCCCACTGGGTTTCTTGATTCTTGGTGATCTCTTGATGGAATCACGCCCAGAAACACAGCGAAGCTTCGCTTCACTGCAACGAACAGGTATAACGCTTTTTTCTTCTTAAAACTCTTCTCAGATTCACACTGTTTAGAACCCTAGTTTTAAGCACTGACTTTGTCTTCTTTCTTTACTGTTTCTGGTTCGATCTTTACGGATCTTGCTGCTACGCACAAGGATCTGCTTAACAGAAAGGTAGAACACTTCCTTTCTCTTGCTGTTTCAGTTTCTGTTTACCGTTCTTGACGAACACAGTAAACCCTAACCTTTGAAACTGCTTTCTGGTTACAGATTTGTGGAGATCTGCTTCTGAGGATCTTCAAACAGGTAAAACACTACGCCTTAGTATTTTTCTTTGAATGTTTGAAGTTCTGATGTTGTCTGGAATGATTCTGACTTCTGGTTTTTTGTTGTTATGGCTTCTGGATCTTCACGCTTTGAAGATCTTCAACAGTTTGTGTTCTCTGCTTGAGGACAAGGTAATTTCTCACCCTCTTTCTTTTGTTTTCCTTTTTTGTGTTACCAGTCACTGACAACAGATGCTAACTCACTGTTTTGCTTCTCTGGTTTTGTGAGGTTGATTTCAACCACTTGTTGAAGGATCTTTTCCTCACACACACTCTTAGAAGATGGAACAAGAAGATAGCTACGCAGAAGAAGGAAAGGAGCAGCAGAGCTTAGGGTATAAACTGAAAATGCCTTGTAAATTTTACTTTCTCTGTAAAACTGTATATTTACAAGTTGTAGCTGTATGTATATATAGATGATTTGGGCACATTCTTATCTGTTAAGCACAAGTTGGTTGTTAGAACAACCAACTTAGTTTGTTACATAACAAACTAGTTTAGTTAGTTAATTTATTGTAACCAACTTAACTGATTTGTTGTAAACTACAACAGCTCTATTTTTTAATTAACATAGGGTGAATTTTGATTATAAATTCCAATACCCTACCTTAATCAAAAGAACCCTTAGGATAAAAAAAACCTACCTTAAACTAAACTAGGTCTAAACTAAGAACACTAACAGTAGGCAACATAGGACTCACAGGACAACCCCCTGGTAGGCAAACATAGAATATTGGTCTAGGACAAGCCCCTAGACAATGACTTTTAGGTTATTTCTTTCTTAGAGATTTAGAAAGAAATAACATTTAGTTGTCTTCTTAGTGTAGAAAACACTTCACCCTTCAAGGCTTTGGTGAATATGTCAGCAATCTGATCAGTTGTAGAGTAGAAATCCAGCACTAAACAGCCTTTAGAAACCCGATCCCTTATGTAGTGAAACTTGGTTTCCATGTGTTTTGTCCTGCCATGAGAAATAGGGTTTTTAGCAAGATTTATAGCAGATTTATTGTCCATAAATAGTTTAACAGGCTCAGTTAGATCAACACAGATTTCCCCAAGTAGGGTTTCAAGCCAAGCTGCTTGGGTAGCACAGCATGACAGGCAGAAATGTATTCTGCTTCACATGATGACAGTGCCACAGTGGCCTGTTTCTTAGAACTCCATGAGATAGCAGCTCCTTGGAATAGAAAGACATAGCCACTAGTACTCCTTCTGTCAACTTTGTCTCCACACCAATCTGAGTCACAGTATCCAACCAGGTTATTTTTACCTTTAGCCCTGTCATTAGGAAAAAATAAACCATAATTAGTAGTGCCTTTAATATATCTTAGAATGCGTTTTGCAGCATTCAAGTGAATCTGCATAGGGCAGTTCATGAATCTACTGGTTACACCAGTAGCATATAGGATGTTTGGTCTGCTATGACATAAATATCTTAGAGACCTAACAATTTGTCTAAAGTAGGTAGCATCTACTTTAGTGCCCTCTTCTTCTTCCTTTTTTGTTAAGTTACCCTCAGCTGGGTTAATTGCAGAATTGCAGTTTTCCAGCTCAAACCTTTTTAGGATTTCTTTTGCATATTTTTGCTGATGCAAGATAATCCCTTCTTTGACTCTTAGGAATTCTAACCCTAGGAAGTAGGTTAGTTTTCCTAAGTCTGTCATTTCAAACTCATCTTTCATAGATTGTTTGAAACTTGCTATTTCTTTTGTATAACTACCAGTCACAAGTAGATCATCCACATATAGGCACACAGTCAACAAATATGAGTTTATGTCACCTTTGACATAAACTCCATATTTAGTAGTGCACCTAGAGAAACCCTTTTGGACAAAGAAGGCATCAATTCAGTAGTGCTCCATATTCAGTAGTGCACCTAGAGAAACCCTTTTAAGACCATATAAGGCCTTATGCAGGTGCAAAACATAGTCTTCCTTGCCTTTTTCAATGACCCCAGGAGGTTGATTTATGTAAACCACTTCCTCCAAAGAACCATTTAGAAAAGCTGACTTTACATCCATATGGTACATGTTCCAGCCTTTACTACAGGCTAGTGCAGTCACTAGCAAAAACTTCAGTGAAGTCAATGCCCTGTTTCTGTTGGAAACCTCGTGCCACTAACCTGGCCTTATACTTAACTATATTACCACTAGGATCAAGCTTTAGTTTAAATACCCATTTAACACTAATAGCTCTATTTCCCTTAGGTAACTTAGTTAAAGTCCAAGTCTTATTTTTTTTAATAGAGGCAAGTTCCTCTATCATAGCCTTCTTCCAATCTTTAGACTTTAGAGCTTCCTCATAGTCTAAAGGTTCCATATCTTCCACCATTGCAAAGTGAACCAAGTCACCATCATTAGTAACCTGATTGTCCATAGTCATTTCAAAGTCTAGCATCCTCTTAGGTGGTCTCCTTTCTCTTTGAGGCCTAAGAGGAGCCTGCACAACTTGCTCGGGCTCCTGTTCACCCTCCCCATTCACCCCTTCATGTGGACTTTGGTCCTCATTAGGTAGAATAGGATCATCATTAGGTAGAACAGGACCTTCATCATCAGAACTTACATCATTAGGAACTGGTTCAGTGTTAAAGACCTCATCAATGGCTGTAGAGTCCACTGAACCCACTTGTTCAGCTTTAACCCAATCCCATTGCTTGTCTTCAATCTCAACCACATCCCTAGATACCTCAGTCTTATTAGTACTAGGATCTAGTAACCTGTAACCCCCTGTAGGATGATATCCCAGAAGGATTAGAGGCTTACTCTTATCCTCAAGTTTAGTTCTCTTACTGTCAGGTATGTGGCTGTAAGCTATAGAACCAAATACCTTCAAGTGAGATACAGATGGTATTTCACCACTCCAAATTGTTTCAGGCACCTTAGCCTCCAAACCTCTTGTAGGGCACCTATTTAAGATATAGACAGCAGTCACTACTGCTTCTGCCCATAGCTTTTTAGGTAGTCCTTTGGTTTTTACCATGCTTCTGGCCATCTCTAGGATGGTCCTGTTTCTTCTTTCAGCTACCCCATTGTGTTGTGGGGTATATGGTGGAGTTACTTCATGAACAACACCACTGGTGGTGCAGTATTCTTCAAACGCCTTTGAAGTATACTCACCACCTCCATCAGTCCTTAACACTTTCAGTCTCTTACCACTTTGAGTCTCAACCATAGCCTTAAACCTTTTAAACACATTGAAAGTATCACTTTTAGCCTTTAGTAAATATACCCAAGTCTTCCTTGAGTACTCATCTACAAAGGTAGCAAAGTACTTGTTCCCTCCCATAGATACAATATCCATAGGTCCACACAAATCAGAATACACAACTTCCAATAGGTCTTTAGATATGTGTTCAATCTGTTTCTTAAAGTTCTTCCTAGGTTGTTTACTCATTAAGCATGTAGTACACTTTTCTTTAGTATTAGCTATCTTAGGTAATCCCTTTATAAAAAAAAAAGGTAATCCCTTTACAAGTTTATTTGTACTTAGATTATCTAGAGCCTTATAATGAAGATAACCAAACCTGTTATGCCACAAACTAGTATCACTGTCAGCAGTGGCACTTAAACACAGTGCCTCAGTTTTACTTATACTAGTTTTAAATGTCCTATTATTAGCTAGTTGAGTAGTTAAAACTAGATGATCATCCGTATCAAACAGTTTCAACTTAGCATTTTTCATAAGACATGAAAACCCCTTTTCAACTAACTGTCCTAGGCTTATTAGATTACAACTTATTTCAGGCACATACAACACATCATAGATTATAACCTTTCCCCCATCAACCCTAGTTAGTTCTATGTTTCCCTTACCCTTAGAAACTATAGTTTTTCCATTAGCACACCTAATAGAAATTCTAACAGTGGGATCGAAGTTAATAAGACATTCTTTGTTACTAGTCATAGGATTAGAACATGCTGAGTCTAAGTACCAGATTTCAGTGATGGTTTTACCATCACTTACAGTTACTACTAAGACTACATATTCCTTACCTTTTTTCATTGTAGTTTTAATCTTCCTAGGTTTAGCTAGTTTGGGTTCCTTACACAACATACTGAAAGCAACATTATCTGATTCATCTGAGTCGGATTCAGAGTCTTCCTTAGCCACATTGGCTTCTGAAACTGAACCAGTGGGCTTAGTACCCTTTCTGGTGGGACATTCAGTGGCATAATGCCCCATATTGTCACACCTGTAACATTGCACTTTAGACTTATCCTTTTTTGTAGGTGCAGTGTTACTCCTAGATTAATTAGATTTAGTTCTAGGGTTAGAGTTACCTGTCTTACCCTTAGAACCCTTGGTCTGTTTACTGTTACCTCCCTTTTTGCCTTTCTTGTGTTTGGATCTGGATGCATACATAGCTTGATCTTCCTCTTCAGATTCTTCATCAAGGATCTCCATTCTGATTTCCTTGGCCTCTAGTTTGCCTTGAAGTTCTTCTAACTTCAGGCCTACATTCTTTGTAGTTTCCTCAATAGTGTTAGTTACCACATACCACTTCTTAGGCATTAACCTTAGTATTTTTTTGCATAGGACATTTTCTTCAAGTTTTTCTCCTTGACGTGCCATGTCATTTTTGATCTTCTCCACTCTGTTGAAGAAATCAGTGACCTTCTCATCCCTTTTCATCTTGAGGCTTTCATACTGAGCTCTCAATGCTTGTAGTTTTTCTTCCTTAATAGGAGCAGCACCACAGTAATAGTGTTGTAGGGCATCCCAAGCTGCTTTAGATGTTTCACAGTCCCTTACTCTCTCAAAATCAGCCTCTCCACAGGCTCTATGAATGAGGGACAGACCTTTGAAGTCTTTTATTTCATTTTCCAGATATTCTTTCCTTTGAGCAGGAGTTTCAGATCCTGCTAGAGGTAGAAGCCCATCTTTTACCACATTTAGACACCCATGAGCACCAAGAACAGGTCTCATCTGGATAGCCCAAGTCTCATAATCTTTCCCATTGAGTTTGGGAACACAGCTGTCATGTCCACTTGTATTAGACATCCTGTAATACACTTAGAACACAACTGAAAGATTAGAAAACACACACTTACACAATTCCTCACTGTGTAAATGTTAGAGAATTTAAAGGAAAAACTTAAAGAAAGACTTAAAGAACAGAGTAGAGTAGAGAAATTTTTTGCCCTGGATCGTTAAAAGTGCTCTGATTATACCATATTGAATTTTTACTAATTTCACTTTGCAGGCTGTATTATCAAAACACGGGGTGCAAATAGTAAAGGGGCCCAATCCAATACACTGTTGGGTGGGTTTTACCCGTGCGGAACCCAACGTGTTCGCACTGTTGCTGCGCGCGGATCTTTTATGGGTCACGAACCGGATCACTATAAAAAGGTTTTCTGAAAACCCTAATTCATTTGTTTCAAGAATTTTTCCACGCGTTCTTGAAAGTCTCTCTGATCTTCGTCTTCTCCACTGAAACCCCCACTGGGTTTCTTGATTCTTGATGATTTCTTGATAGAATCACGCCCAGAAACTCAGCGAAACTTCGCTTCACTGCAACGAACAGGTATAACGCTTTCTTCTTCTTAAAACTCTTCTCAGATTCACACTATTTAGAACCCTAGTTTTAAGCACTGACTTTGTCTTCTTTCTTTACTGTTTCTGGTTCGATCTTTACGGATCTTGCTGCTACGCACAAGGATCGGCTTAACAGAAAGGTAGAACACTTCCTTTCTCTTGATGTTTCAGTTTCTGTTTACTGTTCTTGACAAACACAGTAAACTCTAACCTTTGAAACTGCTTTCTGGTTACAGATCTGTGGAGATCTACTTCTGAGGATCTTCAAACAGGTAAAACACTATGCCTTAATATTTTTCTTTGTATGTTTGAAGTTCTGATGTTGTCTGGAATGATTCTGACTTCTGGTTTTTTGTTGTTATGGCTTCTGGATCTTCACGCTTTGAAGATCTTCAACAGTTTGTGTTCTCTCCTTGAGGACAAGGTAATTTCTCACCCTCTTTCTTTTGTTTTCCTTTTTTCCTGTGTTATCAGTCACTGACAACAGATGCTAACTCACTGTTTTGCTTCTCTGGTTTTGTGAGGTTGATTTCAACCACTTGTTGAAGGATCTTTTCCTCACACACACTCTTAGAAGATGGAACAAGAAGATAGCTACGTAGAAGAACAAAAGGAGCAGCAGAGCTTAGGGTATAAACTGAAAATGCCTTGTAAATTTTATTTTCTTTGTAAAACTGTATATTTACAAGTTGTAGCTGTATGTATATATAGATGATTTGGGCACATTCTTAGCTGTTAAACACAAGTTGGTTGTTAGAACAACCAACTTAGTTTGTTACATAACAAACTAGTTTAGTTAGTTAATTTATTGTAACCAACTTAACTGATTTGTTGTAAACTACAACAGCTCCATTTTTTAATTAACATAGGGTGAATTTTGATTATAAATTCCAATAGAGCTGACCTTACTAAATAGAGGCCCAAAAAAAACTGGACCGTTTTGGCTTAGTCTGATTGGCTCATGGGCTAGGTTGAACTCGTTTTTAATCTTTTATTAGATAGTTTAGTCGTTTCCTTTGTTAAAATTAAAGTGGGTCTAGCCAACCCTTAAGCTTTTTGTTTTGGGCTGGGCTACAAAAGTGCAACTCAGTACATAAATGGGTTGGCCCAGCTCGTTTTTGCATTTTGGCCCATCGGACTGAGTAACCTAATTTGATAGCTCTAAGTTGAACCCTCTAAGATTCAAAGGTGGTACTACTTCGGTTTTTAATTTAAATAAAAAGATAAATATATTTGATTCAAATTTGGGCTAAATAGGTATAGTTTTTTGCTTATATAAAACAGAAAATAATCATGAAGTCTTTAGATAAGCAAAAATTTCATTAGTGGAGCACTAGGGGTCTCGAACCCAAACAAAAGATATTACATAATGTTTAGGCACTGGAGTGGGTTTAAAGAAAGGGTTTTCGGTATCCCTTAGCTCGCCAAGTGAGCTACCTACTTGAGATTATTAAAGAAAGGGTTTGTTGGTATATTTTCTTTTCAAGTCAATGGACGATTAATTGTTAGAACATTTATTATGTATCATTCCAGCTCACAATTACTCACTAGTGCATCCAGCCTTGTACTCTGTATGATAATTGTTATCAAATGTCAATCATGCATCTTCATGTTTGATAAGGATTTCATTTTAAAAGAATAACACTAAATTAGAACATGAAGTGGGTTAATTTTTTTTTTTAAGGATGAAATGAGTTAATCAAAATCATATAGCGATGTCCTTAGCTTATCAAAAAAAATATAGCGATGTCCTTAGCATTAAATTTCTGCCCTCTAAGACTCTTTTAACAAATGCACAAGAATTAAAAATGTTAGTTAATTCAATCATTTATATGAGTTTTGTTAAATTATAATTCTTAATTTTCTCACTTTACTTTCTATTCAATCTATGTATTAAGGTCAAGTCATTAAAATATACTCCCTCCAATCTAAAATATAAGAAATAAAATTTGTTTTTGATAGTCCAGAATATAAGAAACGAACACTACTTTTAAGATGTATTGAATGACCAGTTCTGATTTTACCCCTTTATTATAGACCAGATACATCAGTTATTCAATGAACCTAAAACTGTAAAAGTTTCTTATGAAGTGGACTAGAGGGAGTATCATTTAATAAAAAGGCTATTTTGGAAAGAAGTTAAACTTGTAGTCTTATTATATGAGTATAGTTGATTTCAATGATATATATTCCTTCTTTTTGTGATGTACGAGTTCGTTTATTAAATTTTAAATCGGATGGAGTATGTCATTTGATGGAGTGTTCGTTAACTTTGATATTCTTCTTCCAACACTCACTCTATATTTTGATAAAATTAATGTGAATTCCACCCATTCGAAAATAGGATTAATTAATTAATTTAGTTTGACTTACATAAATTTATAGTATGTATAAAATAAGTATTGATATGATAGTATTAAAAAGAGTGTTGATAACCTCCTACGTTTTGAATTGTTGAAAAGTGGTGAGGTCGATTCTTCTATAATAATCATGGAAAAAATAAACATTATCCTTCATATGTTACCAATCATATTGAGGAATCCAAGATAAGAGAGAGGACTAGAAAAATAGTAGAATCCCGCCGTTAAAACGGCAAGAGACAGCATGTCGTATATAGGACACCATGTTCCTCTTTAGAATCCCATCAAAGTTTGAAATTTGCACTTTTTTTTTGACAAATTGAAATTTGCACTTTATTTTTTTCTTTTTCTTCGTTTTGGTTTTATTTCACACCCTTTTTCTTTTTCTACTACTACTTTTTGATTTTTGATAAGATCCTTTTCTTTTTCTTTGCTGTTTCTTATTCTTCTTGTGGTGACATTTTTCGTAACTATAGAGCCTCTATTGTTGGTTGTTTTGCGTCTTTTTTGGGCAATGGCACTGCCTATGATTTTGAGCTTTTGACAACCATGATAGCTATTGAGACCTCCCATGATAAGGGGTTGCGTAAAATCTGGCTAAAATGTGATTCCTCTTATGTTGTTGCTGCTTTTAAGAACTTAATTTGTTCGCATATGAACTTTTTTGTCTCTCATACCTTCAGAGAAGGAAACGGTTGCACAAATAAATTAGCTGCTTTTGGTCTAGTTAGTAGAACTTATACTTGGTGGAGTTTGCCTCTGAGCTTCATCTTAGATGACTTTAGTGGTAACAGGCTGGGTCTTCCTTTTTTCAGATTTAGATGGTTTATCTTTAGGGTTTAGTCTCATTGGTTTTCGTTTTTGCATTGTAGAGCTGCTTCATATGCTTGTTGTTTTTTTTCTAGACAAGGGTTTCCCCCATGGTCTTTCCTGTATTCCACCTTTTTATTTATTTTTAATAAAATTAGGTAGAGTGCTTTTTTCCTTTTTGATGATTTATCTCTAAGGAGGGTTTGCATCAGAAGGTTTTAGCGAAACTCTTTCTTTTTTAAAAAGAAAAAAGATACGAACACCACATATACTCTTCAGCTTTTGCCATCTATATATGTTTCAAATTGGTTTTTGTTACTTTTTCTTCATTAAATGTATTTTGTTAATCCTCCTATTTATAAAAGAAAATTGTAGTTTTAAGTTTACTGAATAAGTGATGTATTTAGATTATATTATAGACTAGAGACATTTGTTATTCAATGAACTTAAAAGAGCAAATTTTTCTTATAAATAAAATCAAAGTGAGTATGTTTACCCCATTCCTAATTTCCTACACCGTGATATTCGCTTAATTTTTGAGAAATTAAAAAAGCTTACAAATATAAATCTTGCCTAAAAAGGAAAAGTTAAAAATGAAAGAAAAAATATTGATTTTATCAAATTAACTTCGTTATTTATATTTTTCTTTTAAAAATGATACAAATAGCAGCAGGATTTTAATTTTGTTTATATTAGGGGTAAAACAAGAAAAACATAACTAATAGTGCATGAAAAAAGTTTCAAAATGATGCAAACCCTTTGATTCACCAGGTCCTTTTCCCATTTCGTTCCTTTTCAGAATTTCCTCTCTTCTGCCGACATGTTTGTTTATCTACAAAATTTCTTACTTTCGTGTATCGTTTATTTCTCCATAGATATTACAAATTTACTTAGGAATACAAATTTACATCAAGTTTTTTTAAAAGTCAGTGACTACTTAGGAATACTGATAAAGAAATGGACCAATTTGCTATAAGTACCAAATTTTATGGACCAAATTAAGAATTTTCTCATTTAATAACTCAACCTCACCTATTGGCGATTTAGTATTCTGAAAAGAATGAATTCAACTTCGGTATAGGAGTACTTTTTTTTTTCATGTAAATGAACAATTAACTTCTAGCATTACTTTTTTATCCTCAATATACAAACAATTACCATCGGTGATTTAGTATACAAGATAGATGGTAGAATCATTTACGAGCCTCTTTCAATATGTAATATTTTACCACTTTCAATATAATAGACATCTTACCACTTTCAATATAATAGACCTTTAAAGCTTTTCTCTCTAAATTTTCATGGATGCCATGTTTTTTAACATGGTATCAGAGCAAATATGGTATCCTCCTTGAACACTAATTTTGCTCGTTTTTTTTATTTTGTTAGTTTCCTTTTTCATTCATTTCTCTTTTTTTTGCTGCGAGAAAAACCCTTTCTTTGTTTACCTTCAGATCAAATTCATTTTCTTGATTGTTCTCCATTGCGAGCTGCGTTTTTCCCCCTCTGGATTCATCACCGCTGCTTCTATTTGATGCTTCGATTCGTCAGATCCATGGTTCATACATCTCCGACTCTTGCTTTGATGCTTCGCTGCGATACCTAGTTATGCAAAGCATTTTCCACGCAAGCATAACACTGTTTGTCAATCTATCTACAATCGACTCCTTCACTGATTCACGATCTACTTCATCGCGCTTCTACGTCGTTGCTTCATCACGGTTCAACGTTTCTGCAACCGTGCTGGGACATTCTCGCACCAATCAGGTTTTGTTTTCTGTTCTCGCAACTCCTTGGGTTAGTTCTGGATTGTTGTTCGTTTCTCATCTCGTCAATTGAACGCCGACATGCTCCCACTACAAAAAAACTGTGTATTAGCGACGAATTTTTCCCTCGCTAATGCCTGTTTTTCCCTCGCTACTTACTGTTAGCGACGGACCAATTCTGTCGCTAAACCACTTGTCGCTAATCGTGTTGAAGGGAGAAGATGATGGTGGTGGTGGTAAGAAGAAATGAAAGAGGAAGAGGAAGAAATGAAAAAGGAAGAGGAAAAAACGGAGAAGAGGAAGAAATGAAAGAGGAAGAGGAACAAATGAAAGAGGAAAGAAAGGATTTGAGTTTATAAAAAAGAATTAACAATTAGCGACGGATTTAGCGACGGATTTCCCTCGCTAACTCTGGTCACGTGTCAAATCAACTGCAACAGTCAGTGGCACAATTTTCCAAAGATTAGCGACGGATTTTGCGACGGATTTCAGTCGCTAATTCAATTTTTTTTTCAATTTTCGCGCCATGTTAAATCCGTCGCTAATTTAGCCAATTTCCGTCGCTAAATACCTTGTTTTCAATCCGTCGCTAATTTTGTGCATTCCCGTCGCTAATTTTGATTTTAGCGACGGACTTCCAATCCGTCGCTAATCCATGCTTTTTTGTAGTGTCCCTGCTTCGTAACTCTTCGATTTCATCCACTGGTTTGTGCCTGTTTTGGTAAATTTGGCTTTGAATATGTTTGATGAAATACCTCAAAGATGAAAAGAGTGTTTGCTGCTGGATTAACTTTTACACACCGTTGCCGTTTTAATGGGGTTTGAGTTAGGTAACAATAACATTTTGGGTAGCTCTATTATGAACTTTTATTCTAAGGCTAGTTTGAATGAGGAAGTTGAGTTAGTTTTAAGAAATATGGGTGTGAAAGATGAGGTGACTTGGAATTTGATTATATCTAGTTATGTGCAGTTTGGGCTATTTGAGAAGACACTTGAGATGTGCCATTTGACGAGGGAAGAGGATTTGAGTTTGATTATGTGACACTGTCTTCTTTATTGACTGTTGCTTCGTGGAATTCTATGATATTTGGTATGTTTAGAAACTGTGAGGCTGTTGAGGCTCAAAACATGTTTTCAGAAATGGACTCATTAGGTGTTAAGCCTAAACTGATTACATGGACTACTGGGATATCTGGCTTGCACTGTGCTCATTGTGTACGAATGTGCTGTTGTTGTCTCTATCCCTTGTTTTGTTTTTGCTGCCTATTTTGATTAAAAGATGTTTAGTACTGCTACCTTCTTTAGTTATATTGCTAGCATTGGTTATTGGTTATTCTCGTTGGTGCTGGTACAATGGTGTTGCTGCATTTGGTATTTTGTTACTAGTTATATTGGAGTTGCATAGTGCTGACTTTGTTTCATCTCCCTGGTAGATAATTTTTTCATATGAATTGGATATCACCTTGGTAGCAGTGGCACTACCAAGTGTTTGAGAATACGCTTCTATGATGATTGACCGTAATTGGCTTGACTTTTGCTTCTGTTTGTGGTGGTTAAGCGCGATGCTTTTGTCATGGATAGTTAAGGTTTGCTCTCTTTGTTGTTTGTGCTTCTGCCAAATGGTTAAACTTTGAGGGATAGTTTCTGTTTGGTGGTTAAACATTTGCCCTATGACCTTGTTGATGTTTGCTTCTGCCCTACGGTGGTTAAGCATTTTGCTTCCTTCAAGTGATTAAGCCTTGAGTTGTGGCTTTTGCTTGATGGTTAAGCGTTGGTTTGTTGCTTCCTCCGAGTGATTAAACCTTGAGTTGTGGTTTCTGCTCGATCGTTAAGCATTGTTTGATTTCTTTGGCACTTTTGGATGGTTACACCCAAGTGTGGAGTTTGTTGATTCCTTTGGAGTGAATGTTGTGGAGACGCTGGAAGAAGCTTGAAGGGGGGCCCAAAAGTTGGTCGAATACTTCTAGGAGCTATGCACCTCAACTGCTACCAATTTGGATTGTCCTTTATTTTTATTTACTTTGATAGTATTTTGTAGGTTTAAATACGTTTTTACCCCTTGCAAATAGGGGGTGTTTTGCTTTTACCCCCTACAATTTATTTTTTTAAAAAAAAAACACCTTGCAAATTTCACCATTTTGGCGTTAGCCCTTCTGTTAGTTTCCTGTTACAAAAAATCCTACATGTCAGTTTATTGCTGATTGGATTTTGCCAAATCATTACCTTTAATTTTGTTTTAATTTTAAAAATGCTGACATCATTTTCTCTTCATCTTCAACACATATCCTCTTCATCACAAAATCACAACACCCTCTCCCCTTCCTAGTTTCCCTTCAGATTAACACACATCCATGATTTACCCCTCTTCAACAAACAAACAAACTCCATCAAAATAATAAAAGTCAGCATCACAAACTAAATAAATCTGATCTGCTTGTGGAAATTTCATCAAATCCCCAAATCCCCAAGTCAGATTCGATCTAAATCTGATCTGCTTGTGGAAATTTCATCAAATCCCCAAATCTTCTACGATTCTTCAAAGGTTTGATGCGTTTCATCAAATCCCCAAATTTCATCAAATCCCCAAATCTTTCCGAGCTTGATGCGTTTCCCTTCCTTTAGGATTTTGTGAAGGCTTTCTGGGTATGTTTGGTTCTTGGCTTTCAGGGTTGTTTGGTTCATGGGTTTCTGGGTTGTTTGTTCCCTCCTTCTCTCATTTTGTTCGCTGTGTTTCCCCTTTCAATCTTGGTGATTATTAAAAATGTTAATCTGTTTGTACTGATTAATCTCAAATTTGTGGGAAAGAATGCGTTGGGGAAGAACATTCAAAGCCAAACTCGAATCTCAGAACATTCAAAGCCACACACGTAGAACGTTAAAAGAACACTCGATCTGTGAGTGTTTTGTGGTTATTAGAATGATTTGTAATTATAATTATTTCTTTTTTATTGATGATGGGGATGATGATACAGTAGACCTTGATGAAAACGACTTGGATGATAGGAAGAGGAACAAGAGCTGTCGAGGAAAAAGGCTTCTGGGAAGAAATGATGAATGTGTTTTGTTAGAGACTTGGATGGAGAAGATTGAGAGAGATGAAGAAAAAAGAAAAGTTAAACTGAAGGGGAAACGAAGGAGAGAGATGATGAAGAAAGATGGAAACAACAACAACAACAACACAGAGAGAGAGATGATGAAGAGAGATGTTGAGGGAGAGGGTGTGTTTGTGTTTTTGTTGATGATGAAGCTGAGATGGAAAAAACAACAACACAGAGAGAGATGAAGAAGAAGAAGAAGAAAGATGGGTTCAGATAAAAAAAATTTGTAGGGGGTAATCAAAACACCCCTTATTTGCAGGGGTAAAAACAGTTCCGTTAGACACGTCAACAAACCACTAACGGAGACTTGACAGAAGGACTAATATCAAACAAAAAAAATTTTGCAAGATGTTTTTAAGAAAAAAATTTTTGTAGGGGGTAAAAGCAAAACACCCCCTATTTGTAGGGGTAAAAACGTATTTAAACCTATTTTGTAATGCTTATCTCAAGCTGGAAGTGTTGTGAACACCTTCCAGCATGCGAGAGGTTGTTAAAATATAGATAGTAAGCTCATTAGTTAGTAGTAAAGCCCATTAGTGAGTTAATATAAGGTAGATGGTAGGTACTCATTTATGAGCTTATCTTCCCATATGTAATATCTTACCACTTTCAATATAATAGACATTTAAAGCTTTTCTCTCTAATTTTCATAGATACTATGTTTTTTAACGGTGTAGGAGTGCTTTTTTTTTCATGTAAATGAAAAATTAACTTCTAGCATTACTTTTTTATCCTTAATACAAACAATCCGGATTAAGGGATGGAGAGGGGAAAGTCAAGCGTAGGTTCAAACATGAGTCTAGTACTTGTATTTTACAACTAGACTATGTTCTCGGGACAACTTCTACAATTATGATACGATAAAAAAAGAGTTCTTAACATGGTGGTGTTCTATTCATTTACACAAAATTTAGATATGAAAAATATTGCATATTTAAAAAAATAAACTTTTTTCATTCGAATCAACGCACATTACTTTAAATAATTCAAGTTGTATAGTCGCGTGCAATGTACCTACGATGAACCGTAAAAAATGAACCTTAGAAAAATGTATAGTTACGTACAAAAATATCATAATCGGAACTATGTATGAAATATTATCGTTTGAAAGGATTTAACTCACGGTGCACAAGACTGTGAGTTTGAATCTCACGCCGATGTGAGAACTTTGTGGGTGAGTAATATGTAACTATTTCTATAAGCACTCAAAGAGCCTTGAGTCTTTTCATTTTCTTGGTGAGCCGTCGGGATCCAACTTAATTTCCTAAACTTTTTATTTATAGAAAAATGATGATGGAGATGGAAAAAATTAAGCGACACCATGAGTTGTAGCTATTGTGTACAAGAGCTTGTATATATCACGATCATAGTATGGATTAATTAATTAATCCAGATCAACTCTGCTAGCTGGTGCTTCTTAAATTGGTTTTTGTTATGGATTGGCCCAATCCACAATAATGAGGCCCAACACCAAATGTAGATCCATCAACCAATGGTTTAGATCGCAGCGCAAGATCGGACGGTCCTGATTCATCAGGTCTATCACCACCAAACTCTATAAATAAGCATTGAATGCTTCATTAAAGGTACACACTCTTTCCTACTCTTCACCTCTAATTAGCTCTCTGGCTGACTTGAGCGTCGGAGTGTCCTCGCAGGTACCACCTGCCCCGGATCGGAAGCGGAACTCGGTTGATCAAGACCAACCCCTACCAACTATCTCGGATCGGACATTGTGTCTAAGATCGGATACAGGTCCAGAGATACGGTACAGAACATTGGCGACCACAGTGGGAGGATCTTGTACTCTAGTTCCTCTCCCATCTCCTTGATTGACTATGGCTCCGACCTTACGTCATAGGACTGTCCTGAATGTCGGTGAAGGGCCGGTCCTACAGCAGGTGACTTCGGAAGGAGTGGCGGCCATCTTACCCCTTAGCCCGGTGCATGCTCGAAGCTCGGCTACGGCTATGGTTCCTGGAAGCTCAGCCTGGAACCGACTTCCACCTCCCCCTCCGACCGTCCAGGTACCGGTCGATGTTGTTCAACAGCTCGTCCGGTTCCTAAATCGGCAAGTCGAAGCCGACCAGCAGGAAAGCCAACGCTACACCCGGTTAGAAGCTCAGATTGCTGAGATCCGGGCTCGTAACATCCCGGATCGGAGTTCCTCTCTGCGCAACTCTTCAAGCGAGACGACTCATGACCGCGTCCGCCACCGATCTCCGGCTTGGAGGAGATACCATCACCGCACTCCACCTCGGTGTAGAGGAGCGCGGGGATCGGAGTTTCCCCCAAGTCGGACCCCGGAAGATTTCTATGGTCTTGAGGGTTCCCCTCGGCCTAGCTCGTTTCTGTTTTCCTCTTCTCCGAGGCGACGTTCCATAAGCCGGAAAAGGTCTCCGAGGCAGAAACGTCGGCGCCCTAGCTCGCGGGGATTCCCCGACAAGTCTGGCTACCGACGGTCTCCACCCCTTGAGAGGTCGGCAAAGCGTAAATGACCGTTCACAGCGAAAATCGACTACTTCCCGGTGCCAAAGCACCTGGAGAACCCCCCTGAAGGTTTGAAAATGCATGACGGGACTGGCGATCCGGATCGCCATCTCGACTACTTTGACACGGTTATGCAATACCGCAACGTTCCAGAAGAGATAAAGTGCCGAACTTTTCCCCTCACTCTAGAGAAGGCGGCCCTAGACTGGTTCAGGGCTCTTAAGCCAAATACAATCTCCTCTTGGGATCAGTTGGCCGAGCTCTTTTCTGCACACTTCGCCCACTCGAAGATGAAGCCTAAATCTCGGAAGATATTGCAGGCAATTCGACAAGGAGAAAAAGAGTCCCTTCGGGACTACATAGAAAGATTCAATAGAGAAGCTGCTCAAGTCCGGAACCTCGACGACTCCTTCCGTCTTTACTTCATGGAGGCTGGCCTTCGTGAATGAAGTCTATTTCAGATAGACGTCGGGGTCAACCAAGTCGAGTCGCTTGCCGAGTTCCTCCAGCGATCTCAAAAGTATATCGATCACGAAGAAGGGATTAACCCAGGAAGGTCACTTTTCACCTAGGTCTCGGAATGAGCCTTCGGGCGTGATGTAATCCGAATTTGTAAATGTTCAACCATCTAATATATGGATCGGCTACGAGTTTCCTCACTGATTGCTTAGTAAAAGTGAGTTCCGAGGTTGGAGGGAAGGATTTGGGATCGGTCGAGCGATCGCCTTAAAGTTTCACGCTAAGACCGGAACTCCACCTAGGATCGGAACTCCTGATGATTCCTACGGATCCGAGGGTTCCCCTCGGCCCTGCTCGTCTCTAGCTTCCTCTTCCTCGAAGCGACTTTCCAGAAGCCGGGAAAAATTCCCGAGGCAGGAACGTCGGCGCCTTTGCTCACAGAGATCTTCCGACTTTAAATTGACACCTCGAGTCCCTCAGGTGGTCACATTTTAAGTGGCCGAGTTTGCCATCACCCTGAAGGGCGAGTTCGATCTGGGCCGAGTCCCGGTAAACTGCCCTGAAGACGACTTTAAACTGACACCTCGAGTCACTCAGGTGGTCACGTCTTAAATGGCCGAGTTTGCCATTACCCTGAAGGGCGAGTTCGATCTGGGCCGAGTCCTGGTAAACTGCCCTGAAGGCGACTTTAAATTGACACCTCGAGTCCCTCAGGTGGTCACGTTTTGAATGGCCGAGGTTGCCATTACCCTGAAGGGCGAGTTCGATCTGGGCCGAGTCCTGGTAAACTGCCCTGAAGGCGACTTTAAATTGACACCTCGAGTCCCTCAGGTGGTCACGTTTTTAACATGGCCGAGGCTGGGGGCAGACACCCTCGCCGGTATAAGCCCGGCCTCGAAGATCTTTGCCAAGACCCGTATCTCGGGCGCTCCGAGGCTGGTGGCGGACACCCTCGCCGGTATAAGCCCGGCCTCGAAGATCTTTGACAAGACCAGTATCTCGGGCGCTCCGAGGCTGGTGGCAGACACCCTCGCCGGTATAAGCCCGGCCTCGAAGATCTTTGCCAAGACCCGTATCTCGGGCGCTCCGAGGCTGGTGGCGGACACCCTCGCCGGTATAAGCCCGGCCTCGAAGATCTTTGACAACACCAGTATCTCGGGCACTGCGAGGCTGGGGGCATACCCCTTTGTAGCTATGAGCCCGGCCTTGAAGAAGGTCGCCACGAAGGTCCGACCTCAAATTCAAAAACCCTCACGAAGTCCATATAAAGCATCAAGTCTAGCTCGCCCCAAGACGACCCGACTTGGGGGGCAACTGTTATGGATTGGCCCAATCCACAATAATGAGGCCCAACACCAAATGTAGATCCATCAACCAATGGTTGAGATCGCAGCGCAAGATCGGACGGTCCTGATTCATCAGGTCTATCACCACCAAACTCTATAAATAAGCATTGAATGCTTCATTAAAGGTACACACTCTTTCCTACTCTTCACCTCTAATTAGCTCTCTGGCTGACTTGAGCGTCGGAGTGTCCTCGCAGGTACCACCTGCCCCGGATCGGAAGCGGAGCTCAGTTGATCAAGACCAACCCCTACCAACTATCTCGGATCGGACATTGTGTCTAAGATCGGATACAGGTCCAGAGATACGGTACAGAACAGTTTTTAAGTATAAGAATCATTTTTATTGCACTATTGCAGTGTTGTAATCAATGTGGAGGACAATACTGAGAACAACTCTTCTTCAAGAACACTCAAGCAAGCATTGTTAATATATAAAAAAAAGTGGAAACTTCAAAAGTTGATATTAAAAAAAATACAATAGAAAAAGGTGGGGTAAAGCTCTTAGTGGAATTGGTTTGGCGTTTGCAGCTGCAAACGTGAGTCTGGGCCTTCTCTTGCCGCAGAAATCCAGAAGCCACAATTCGTAGCTTCAACATGGATGCGAAAAAATCTGCCATGGTTTTGGGCAAAGGTGGAAAAACAACTGTGGATCCAAACACATATTTAGCGACAGATTTGTTCTTCCCTAATTTGGACACGTGCCATCAAATTAGGACACATGTCATTCAAAATTAGCGACGGATCTGTCCCTCACAAATTATGACACGTGTCATCAATATTAGGACACGTGTCATTCAGAATTAGCGACGAATCTGTTCCCTCGCTAATTAGCGATGGAATTGGACGTCGCAAATTAGATTGGAAATTAGACTGTCGCTAATTCCCTCACAAATTAGCCATAGCGGCGGAAATAGTGCTGTTAGCGACGGAAGTCGCTATTAAGCGTTTTCTTTGTAGTGTTTGAGCAAAAAAATTTCAAATGTTCTTAAATGTAAAGAGGCGTGATATGACTCGCCAGAACTAATTCACATTTTGATTGCGGAGAAATCGGGAACGAGATGTAGGAGAGAGAAAAAAAAAGAAAAGTGTGTGAATTTTTCTTGTTTGGTGAAAAAAAGTAATCGGGAATTAAAGAGAGAAAGGAGAGTGAATATATTTTTACTTTTTATCACCTCTCCTATCTTAGGAAGGAGGAAAACACATCATTAGTTAGTAAATTTACCATTTTTCTGTACTCTTTTGATAAACTCGTAAGTAAAAAGAATACCGAAGTCAACAAATAGTAAGAATATCGTTGTCTTTGAATTAATAATACAATATCTATTTTTTATTTATTAATCTCTCTTCTTCTTTTTTCTATTAACCAAACAAAAGAATTTTTTATTAGTCTCTTATAATTCTCTCATCTCTTATTCTCTTTCACCTCTTTCTTATTTGTCTTCTAAACTAAACACCATGTTAAGGTGGGTTTGATTTGGAAAAAACAAAGAACTAGTCGGCATAAAAATACTTATTCAACCGAGCCACTACTAAAACTAATGTTACCTTTTTCCTAAATATCTTTTCTTATTAATCCTGGATCCATTCCCAGGATTTTAAGCGGGAACACTATTCATACAACCCATTTTTCCTTGCTTTACATACCTTTTCGTCGACCACCGTTCATGCACTAACAAATGCAACCACCTACTTAAGTGAGAACACTATTCATACAACCCAATCTTCTTTGTTTTCCCTACCTTTTCGTACACCACTATTCATGCATTGACAATTGCAACCACCTACATACAATGCAACATTTCTATTCCTACAACACTATATCTCTTTCAGATATTGTAATATTATTTCATTGGTACAAGGCCTTACAAGGAGGTCGAAATATTACATCGATCAGATACAATGGTCTTTTCAGAAATATCTACAACGGTTGTATAAAAAGCTACACCTCGGAAGAAATATCGCAAGCCGCTTGTAGAACCCATAGCAACAATGAAACTTTTTTTTTGGTCAAAATGAAACTTGTTGAAAACCAATGGAAAACTGTATTTCTGCACATCTTTGTATTATAATCATATTGACAAAATTGTATTTTATTCACCGCACAACAGATTCTGGATTTTTGAACTCATACATGTTTCCATCCAACTTATTTCACAATCAATTCAATCTGTATACAACATATTAAATTACATGTCGAAGACCATAGTTTCCTATGAAATTATTCTGACCGATTATTCTCTACCACACCCCGTGCATCCCACGGGTGAGCGTCCTATATATAATTATGAATTGATAATCAAAGGGAGCCTTAATTACTTTCATGAAAAGAGATTATCTGCTTTCGCAGAATACATGTAAGACAAATTCTAGGGGAGCCGCATATCATGCCAAAAGCAGCTACTTACTACTAAGTAATACTACACTATAAGCAAAATTAACTAGCTACACACTTCTTAAATTGAATGAACTAAAAAAAGTCATGGCAAAAAAGAGTGGTTAACCATGTAAAAAATGGTACTTATGATTGTCACTTGGTTAACTATGCTAACAAATTCCAAGAGTTTAAGTCTTTGTCATATTGTGTACGGCAAAAGAGTAGCTAATTATGTTTGTCACTTGCTTAAAATAGTTAAATTGAACCAAATTCTAGAATTAAAGATTACTATATTGAAGAAAATGATATTAAAATCTAGCTAATAAATTTCAGTAATGTTTTAACTAATAAGGAGTGAGATAATTAAAAAGGAAAAATGTAGTATTAAAATATAGGCTAAATAGCACTTTTAGTCCTTTATCTTTGCTCCAAATTTCACTTTGGTCCTTTATCTTTTTTTTGGTCCGTTTTGGTCCTTTATGTTTCATTTTCGTTTCATTTTGGTCCCTCACGTATTATTTAATTCAATTAAAACATTAAAACAATTAAAATAATTAAAACAATTACAAAAATAAAACATAAACCCATCCCCCCACCGTCCACCACCACCCACCACCACCCACCACCGTCAACCACCGTCAACCACCACCCACCACCTCCCCCCACCGTCCACCCCTCCCCCCACTGTCCCCCCTCCCCCCACCGCTGCGCACCCCCTCCCCCACCGTTCCCCCCTCCCCCCACCCCCCAGCGCTGCGCACCCCCTCCCCCACCGTTCCCCCTCCCCCCACCCCCCACCGCTGCGTACCCCCTCCCCCCTCTCCCACGACCCGTCTTCTTCCTCTCACACGACCCGACCCGTCTTCTTCCTCTCACACGTTCTCACTCCTCTCTCTGCGATTGGACCCCAAACTCCACCTTTCAACTCGAAATTTCCCCCTGAGTTCGATTATGGCGTCAATTTGAACAATTACAGGCCCTACCTCGTGGAAGAACTCCATAACCGTGAGAGAGGGGAGAGAGGGGTGCGCAGCAGCGGTGGGGGGAGGGGGGGGGGGTTCACGGTGGGGGAGGGGGGAGGGGTTCACGGTGAGAGAGAGAGACAGATCTGGTGGTGGGTGGTGGTTGACGGTGGGGGGTGGTGGTGGGTGGTGGTGGACGGTGGGGGGTGGTGGTGGGTGGTGGTGGACGGTGGGGGGAGGGTTTTATGTTTTATTTTTGTAATTGTTTTAATTGTTTTAATTGTTTTAATGTTTTTAATGTTTTAATTGAATTAAATAATACGTGAGGGACCAAAATGAAACGAAAATGAAACATGAGGGACCAAAACGGACCAAAAAAAAGATAAAGGACCAAAGTGAAATTTGGAGCAAAGATAAAGGACCAAAAGTGCTATTTAGCCTAAAATATAAGAGTATTAAAATGATATTGCTGTCATGTAGGAGTCTTAGGGAGGGTTAATTGTTGAATCTAATAAGTGTATAATTACAATTCAATGCAAGAGTACAATACCTTTTTTGTTTACAATTTAGTACAAGTGGTCATACTTAAAGCTCATCGTCAATGTCTATTGAAAAATGAAAAGGTAAACACACATAACCAAAAATTCAAAACTAAATTTATTGAGGGAAAATCAAATTTAAAAGCAAAGGAATTCATTTTTGTTACCTAATCATTGGCTTTTGTGTTACCTCTTTTAAGAGAAAATCAAAGTTAGACTCATCTCTACTTTTTGTGTTACCTCTTTTGAATTTTAAACAACTGCGTATTTATTAGTGCTTGACCTTGTAATTTAAGAAGCACATAAAAAATAATACTCAAATAAAGTTAAGTAAAAACAAAGTTATCCGGTTATTGAGGAACGAACTTCGCATATTTGAACAGTTAAAATATTTTCCAAATGTTATAGAACCCCAAAACATATTGCTTCGCGTCGCATTTTAAGGGCGCTTGGTGGAACCCAATTTCTTCACTTGTAATCTAGGGCTTTGCTTGCGATTGGGCTTTGATATAGCTTGCTTTCTTGGTTTTGGATTAAACCTCTACTCTCCTAATTCAGTCTATAGGCTTTGAATTTAGCCCAGAAAGAAACCTTTCTTAGCATCCAATTGCTCGACTCGAAGAGTACTTTTAGGGAGAAGCTCTTGTATTTCTTTAAGGAGTTGGTTAGTGGCCTATTAACTCAAAATCGAATATTCAAGAGACTAAAAAGATCGGGAAGGCACATATAAAAGGAGAGGAACTTCACTCCTAAAAAATAAAAAAATAAACGCTAGACAAAAAGAGAAGGAATAGCGGGCAAAGCGATTCCAATGCTTAACGAATGGACCAATCCAAGACTTGGAATGCTACCAGAATCGGATACTGCTCTTACCTTACTAGCATGATACTGAAATGGCTCTTTGCCGACTAAAGGCTACAAGACTACCCCTCACTCTCAGAGAAAGACAGAACGGACAAGAACAACTTTGACATCCTCAAGCTAGAAAGAGGATAGGCTATTGGGGCCTCTTGCGAATTCTGTGGAAGACAGTAGAATATTCGAGGGAAGTCAACTGTTGCGGGCCGCCTAAACCAGCGCAAGAGTGTATTCCCAAAGAAGCAATAGGGAATCCATACGCCTTAGTATTTTTCTTTGAATGTTTGAAGTTCTGATGTTGTCTGGAATGATTCTGACTTCTGGTTTTTTGTTGTTATGGCTTCTGGATCTTCACGCTTTGAAGATCTTCAACAGTTTGTGTTCTCTGCTTGAGGACAAGGTAATTTCTCACCCTCTTTCTTTTGTTTTCCTTTTTTGTGTTACCAGTCACTGACAACAGATGCTAACTCACTGTTTTGCTTCTCTGGTTTTGTGAGGTTGATTTCAACCACTTGTTGAAGGATCTTTTCCTCACACACACTCTTAGAAGATGGAACAAGAAGATAGCTACGCAGAAGAAGGAAAGGAGCAGCAGAGCTTAGGGTATAAACTGAAAATGCCTTGTAAATTTTACTTTCTCTGTAAAACTGTATATTTACAAGTTGTAGCTGTATGTATATATAGATGATTTGGGCACATTCTTAGCTGTTAAGCACAAGTTGGTTGTTAGAACAACCAACTTAGTTTGTTACATAACAAACTAGTTTAGTTAGTTAATTTATTGTAACCAACTTAACTGATTTGTTGTAAACTACAACAGCTCTATTTTTTAATTAACATAGGGTGAATTTTGATTATAAATTCCAATACCCTACCTTAATCAAAAGAACCCTTAGGATAAAAAAAACCTACCTTAAACTAAACTAGGTCTAAACTAAGAACACTAACAGTAGGCAACATAGGACTCACAGGACAACCCCCTGGTAGGCAAACATAGAATATTGGTCTAGGACAAGCCCCTAGACAATGACTTTTAGGTTATTTCTTTCTTAGAGATTTAGAAAGAAATAACATTTAGTTGTCTTCTTAGTGTAGAAAACACTTCACCCTTCAAGGCTTTGGTGAATATGTCAGCAATCTGATCAGTTGTAGAGTAGAAATCCAGCACTAAACAGCCTTTAGAAACCCGATCCCTTATGTAGTGAAACTTGGTTTCCATGTGTTTTGTCCTGCCATGAGAAATAGGGTTTTTAGCAAGATTTATAGCAGATTTATTGTCCATAAATAGTTTAACAGGCTCAGTTAGATCAACACAGATTTCCCCAAGTAGGGTTTCAAGCCAAGCTGCTTGGGTAGCACAGCATGACAGGCAGAAATGTATTCTGCTTCACATGATGACAGTGCCACAGTGGCCTGTTTCTTAGAACTCCATGAGATAGCAGCTCCTTGGAATAGAAAGACATAGCCACTAGTACTCCTTCTGTCAACTTTGTCTCCACACCAATCTGAGTCACAGTATCCAACCAGGTTATTTTTACCTTTAGCCCTGTCATTAGGAAAAAATAAACCATAATTAGTAGTGCCTTTAATATATCTTAGAATGCGTTTTGCAGCATTCAAGTGAATCTGCATAGGGCAGTTCATGAATCTACTGGTTACACCAGTAGCATATAGGATGTTTGGTCTGCTATGACATAAATATCTTAGAGACCTAACAATTTGTCTAAAGTAGGTAGCATCTACTTTAGTGCCCTCTTCTTCTTCCTTTTTTGTTAAGTTACCCTCAGCTGGGTTAATTGCAGAATTGCAGTTTTCCAGCTCAAACCTTTTTAGGATTTCTTTTGCATATTTTTGCTGATGCAAGATAATCCCTTCTTTGACTCTTAGGAATTCTAACCCTAGGAAGTAGGTTAGTTTTCCTAAGTCTGTCATTTCAAACTCATCTTTCATAGATTGTTTGAAACTTGCTATTTCTTTTGTATAACTACCAGTCACAAGTAGATCATCCACATATAGGCACACAGTCAACAAATATGAGTTTATGTCACCTTTGACATAAACTCCATATTTAGTAGTGCACCTAGAGAAACCCTTTTGGACAAAGAAGGCATCAATTCAGTAGTGCTCCATATTCAGTAGTGCACCTAGAGAAACCCTTTTAAGACCATATAAGGCCTTATGCAGGTGCAAAACATAGTCTTCCTTGCCTTTTTCAATGACCCCAGGAGGTTGATTTATGTAAACCACTTCCTCCAAAGAACCATTTAGAAAAGCTGACTTTACATCCATATGGTACATGTTCCAGCCTTTACTACAGGCTAGTGCAGTCACTAGCAAAAACTTCAGTGAAGTCAATGCCCTGTTTCTGTTGGAAACCTCGTGCCACTAACCTGGCCTTATACTTAACTATATTACCACTAGGATCAAGCTTTAGTTTAAATACCCATTTAACACTAATAGCTCTATTTCCCTTAGGTAACTTAGTTAAAGTCCAAGTCTTATTTTTTTTAATAGAGGCAAGTTCCTCTATCATAGCCTTCTTCCAATCTTTAGACTTTAGAGCTTCCTCATAGTCTAAAGGTTCCATATCTTCCACCATTGCAAAGTGAACCAAGTCACCATCATTAGTAACCTGATTGTCCATAGTCATTTCAAAGTCTAGCATCCTCTTAGGTGGTCTCCTTTCTCTTTGAGGCCTAAGAGGAGCCTGCACAACTTGCTCGGGCTCCTGTTCACCCTCCCCATTCACCCCTTCATGTGGACTTTGGTCCTCATTAGGTAGAATAGGATCATCATTAGGTAGAACAGGACCTTCATCATCAGAACTTACATCATTAGGAACTGGTTCAGTGTTAAAGACCTCATCAATGGCTGTAGAGTCCACTGAACCCACTTGTTCAGCTTTAACCCAATCCCATTGCTTGTCTTCAATCTCAACCACATCCCTAGATACCTCAGTCTTATTAGTACTAGGATCTAGTAACCTGTAACCCCCTGTAGGATGATATCCCAGAAGGATTAGAGGCTTACTCTTATCCTCAAGTTTAGTTCTCTTACTGTCAGGTATGTGGCTGTAAGCTATAGAACCAAATACCTTCAAGTGAGATACAGATGGTATTTCACCACTCCAAATTGTTTCAGGCACCTTAGCCTCCAAACCTCTTGTAGGGCACCTATTTAAGATATAGACAGCAGTCACTACTGCTTCTGCCCATAGCTTTTTAGGTAGTCCTTTGGTTTTTACCATGCTTCTGGCCATCTCTAGGATGGTCCTGTTTCTTCTTTCAGCTACCCCATTGTGTTGTGGGGTATATGGTGGAGTTACTTCATGAACAACACCACTGGTGGTGCAGTATTCTTCAAACGCCTTTGAAGTATACTCACCACCTCCATCAGTCCTTAACACTTTCAGTCTCTTACCACTTTGAGTCTCAACCATAGCCTTAAACCTTTTAAACACATTGAAAGTATCACTTTTAGCCTTTAGTAAATATACCCAAGTCTTCCTTGAGTACTCATCTACAAAGGTAGCAAAGTACTTGTTCCCTCCCATAGATACAATATCCATAGGTCCACACAAATCAGAATACACAACTTCCAATAGGTCTTTAGATATGTGTTCAATCTGTTTCTTAAAGTTCTTCCTAGGTTGTTTACTCATTAAGCATGTAGTACACTTTTCTTTAGTATTAGCTATCTTAGGTAATCCCTTTATAAAAAAAAAAGGTAATCCCTTTACAAGTTTATTTGTACTTAGATTATCTAGAGCCTTATAATGAAGATAACCAAACCTGTTATGCCACAAACTAGTATCACTGTCAGCAGTGGCACTTAAACACAGTGCCTCAGTTTTACTTATACTAGTTTTAAATGTCCTATTATTAGCTAGTTGAGTAGTTAAAACTAGATGATCATCCGTATCAAACAGTTTCAACTTAGCATTTTTCATAAGACATGAAAACCCCTTTTCAACTAACTGTCCTAGGCTTATTAGATTACAACTTATTTCAGCACATACAACACATCATAGATTATAACCTTTCCCCCATCAACCCTAGTTAGTTCTATGTTTCCCTTACCCTTAGAAACTATAGTTTTTCCATTAGCACACCTAATAGAAATTCTAACAGTGGGATCGAAGTTAATAAGACATTCTTTGTTACTAGTCATAGGATTAGAACATGCTGAGTCTAAGTACCAGATTTCAGTGATGGTTTTACCATCACTTACAGTTACTACTAAGACTACATATTCCTTACCTTTTTTCATTGTAGTTTTAATCTTCCTAGGTTTAGCTAGTTTGGGTTCCTTACACAACATACTGAAAGCAACATTATCTGATTCATCTGAGTCGGATTCAGAGTCTTCCTTAGCCACATTGGCTTCTGAAACTGAACCAGTGGGCTTAGTACCCTTTCTGGTGGGACATTCAGTGGCATAATGCCCCATATTGTCACACCTGTAACATTGCACTTTAGACTTATCCTTTTTTGTAGGTGCAGTGTTACTCCTAGATTAATTAGATTTAGTTCTAGGGTTAGAGTTACCTGTCTTACCCTTAGAACCCTTGGTCTGTTTACTGTTACCTCCCTTTTTGCCTTTCTTGTGTTTGGATCTGGATGCATACATAGCTTGATCTTCCTCTTCAGATTCTTCATCAAGGATCTCCATTCTGATTTCCTTGGCCTCTAGTTTGCCTTGAAGTTCTTCTAACTTCAGGCCTACATTCTTTGTAGTTTCCTCAATAGTGTTAGTTACCACATACCACTTCTTAGGCATTAACCTTAGTATTTTTTTGCATAGGACATTTTCTTCAAGTTTTTCTCCTTGACGTGCCATGTCATTTTTGATCTTCTCCACTCTGTTGAAGAAATCAGTGACCTTCTCATCCCTTTTCATCTTGAGGCTTTCATACTGAGCTCTCAATGCTTGTAGTTTTTCTTCCTTAATAGGAGCAGCACCACAGTAATAGTGTTGTAGGGCATCCCAAGCTGCTTTAGATGTTTCACAGTCCCTTACTCTCTCAAAATCAGCCTCTCCACAGGCTCTATGAATGAGGGACAGACCTTTGAAGTCTTTTATTTCATTTTCCAGATATTCTTTCCTTTGAGCAGGAGTTTCAGATCCTGCTAGAGGTAGAAGCCCATCTTTTACCACATTTAGACACCCATGAGCACCAAGAACAGGTCTCATCTGGATAGCCCAAGTCTCATAATCTTTCCCATTGAGTTTGGGAACACAGCTGTCATGTCCACTTGTATTAGACATCCTGTAATACACTTAGAACACAACTGAAAGATTAGAAAACACACACTTACACAATTCCTCACTGTGTAAATGTTAGAGAATTTAAAGGAAAAACTTAAAGAAAGACTTAAAGAACAGAGTAGAGTAGAGAAATTTTTTGCCCTGGATCGTTAAAAGTGCTCTGATTATACCATATTGAATTTTTACTAATTTCACTTTGCAGGCTGTATTATCAAAACACGGGGTGCAAATAGTAAAGGGGCCCAATCCAATACACTGTTGGGTGGGTTTTACCCGTGCGGAACCCAACGTGTTCGCACTGTTGCTGCGCGCGGATCTTTTATGGGTCACGAACCGGATCACTATAAAAAGGTTTTCTGAAAACCCTAATTCATTTGTTTCAAGAATTTTTCCACGCGTTCTTGAAAGTCTCTCTGATCTTCGTCTTCTCCACTGAAACCCCCACTGGGTTTCTTGATTCTTGATGATTTCTTGATAGAATCACGCCCAGAAACTCAGCGAAACTTCGCTTCACTGCAACGAACAGGTATAACGCTTTCTTCTTCTTAAAACTCTTCTCAGATTCACACTATTTAGAACCCTAGTTTTAAGCACTGACTTTGTCTTCTTTCTTTACTGTTTCTGGTTCGATCTTTACGGATCTTGCTGCTACGCACAAGGATCGGCTTAACAGAAAGGTAGAACACTTCCTTTCTCTTGATGTTTCAGTTTCTGTTTACTGTTCTTGACAAACACAGTAAACTCTAACCTTTGAAACTGCTTTCTGGTTACAGATCTGTGGAGATCTACTTCTGAGGATCTTCAAACAGGTAAAACACTATGCCTTAATATTTTTCTTTGTATGTTTGAAGTTCTGATGTTGTCTGGAATGATTCTGACTTCTGGTTTTTTGTTGTTATGGCTTCTGGATCTTCACGCTTTGAAGATCTTCAACAGTTTGTGTTCTCTCCTTGAGGACAAGGTAATTTCTCACCCTCTTTCTTTTGTTTTCCTTTTTTCCTGTGTTATCAGTCACTGACAACAGATGCTAACTCACTGTTTTGCTTCTCTGGTTTTGTGAGGTTGATTTCAACCACTTGTTGAAGGATCTTTTCCTCACACACACTCTTAGAAGATGGAACAAGAAGATAGCTACGTAGAAGAACAAAAGGAGCAGCAGAGCTTAGGGTATAAACTGAAAATGCCTTGTAAATTTTATTTTCTTTGTAAAACTGTATATTTACAAGTTGTAGCTGTATGTATATATAGATGATTTGGGCACATTCTTAGCTGTTAAACACAAGTTGGTTGTTAGAACAACCAACTTAGTTTGTTACATAACAAACTAGTTTAGTTAGTTAATTTATTGTAACCAACTTAACTGATTTGTTGTAAACTACAACAGCTCCATTTTTTAATTAACATAGGGTGAATTTTGATTATAAATTCCAATAGAGCTGACCTTACTAAATAGAGGCCCAAAAAAAACTGGACCGTTTTGGCTTAGTCTGATTGGCTCATGGGCTAGGTTGAACTCGTTTTTAATCTTTTATTAGATAGTTTAGTCGTTTCCTTTGTTAAAATTAAAGTGGGTCTAGCCAACCCTTAAGCTTTTTGTTTTGGGCTGGGCTACAAAAGTGCAACTCAGTACATAAATGGGTTGGCCCAGCTCGTTTTTGCATTTTGGCCCATCGGACTGAGTAACCTAATTTGATAGCTCTAAGTTGAACCCTCTAAGATTCAAAGGTGGTACTACTTCGGTTTTTAATTTAAATAAAAAGATAAATATATTTGATTCAAATTTGGGCTAAATAGGTATAGTTTTTTGCTTATATAAAACAGAAAATAATCATGAAGTCTTTAGATAAGCAAAAATTTCATTAGTGGAGCACTAGGGGTCTCGAACCCAAACAAAAGATATTACATAATGTTTAGGCACTGGAGTGGGTTTAAAGAAAGGGTTTTCGGTATCCCTTAGCTCGCCAAGTGAGCTACCTACTTGAGATTATTAAAGAAAGGGTTTGTTGGTATATTTTCTTTTCAAGTCAATGGACGATTAATTGTTAGAACATTTATTATGTATCATTCCAGCTCACAATTACTCACTAGTGCATCCAGCCTTGTACTCTGTATGATAATTGTTATCAAATGTCAATCATGCATCTTCATGTTTGATAAGGATTTCATTTTAAAAGAATAACACTAAATTAGAACATGAAGTGGGTTAATTTTTTTTTTTAAGGATGAAATGAGTTAATCAAAATCATATAGCGATGTCCTTAGCTTATCAAAAAAAATATAGCGATGTCCTTAGCATTAAATTTCTGCCCTCTAAGACTCTTTTAACAAATGCACAAGAATTAAAAATGTTAGTTAATTCAATCATTTATATGAGTTTTGTTAAATTATAATTCTTAATTTTCTCACTTTACTTTCTATCAATCTATGTATTAAGGTCAAGTCATTAAAATATACTCCCTCCAATCTAAAATATAAGAAATAAAATTTGTTTTTGATAGTCCAGAATATAAGAAACGAACACTACTTTTAAGATGTATTGAATGACCAGTTCTGATTTTACCCCTTTATTATAGACCAGATACATCAGTTATTCAATGAACCTAAAACTGTAAAAGTTTCTTATGAAGTGGACTAGAGGGAGTATCATTTAATAAAAAGGCTATTTTGGAAAGAAGTTAAACTTGTAGTCTTATTATATGAGTATAGTTGATTTCAATGATATATATTCCTTCTTTTTGTGATGTACGAGTTCGTTTATTAAATTTTAAATCGGATGGAGTATGTCATTTGATGGAGTGTTCGTTAACTTTGATATTCTTCTTCCAACACTCACTCTATATTTTGATAAAATTAATGTGAATTCCACCCATTCGAAAATAGGATTAATTAATTAATTTAGTTTGACTTACATAAATTTATAGTATGTATAAAATAAGTATTGATATGATAGTATTAAAAAGAGTGTTGATAACCTCCTACGTTTTGAATTGTTGAAAAGTGGTGAGGTCGATTCTTCTATAATAATCATGGAAAAAATAAACATTATCCTTCATATGTTACCAATCATATTGAGGAATCCAAGATAAGAGAGAGGACTAGAAAAATAGTAGAATCCCGCCGTTAAAACGGCAAGAGACAGCATGTCGTATATAGGACACCATGTTCCTCTTTAGAATCCCATCAAAGTTTGAAATTTGCACTTTTTTTTTGACAAATTGAAATTTGCACTTTATTTTTTTCTTTTTCTTCGTTTTGGTTTTATTTCACACCCTTTTTCTTTTTCTACTACTACTTTTTGATTTTTGATAAGATCCTTTTCTTTTTCTTTGCTGTTTCTTATTCTTCTTGTGGTGACATTTTTCGTAACTATAGAGCCTCTATTGTTGGTTGTTTTGCGTCTTTTTTGGGCAATGGCACTGCCTATGATTTTGAGCTTTTGACAACCATGATAGCTATTGAGACCTCCCATGATAAGGGGTTGCGTAAAATCTGGCTAAAATGTGATTCCTCTTATGTTGTTGCTGCTTTTAAGAACTTAATTTGTTCGCATATGAACTTTTTTGTCTCTCATACCTTCAGAGAAGGAAACGGTTGCACAAATAAATTAGCTGCTTTTGGTCTAGTTAGTAGAACTTATACTTGGTGGAGTTTGCCTCTGAGCTTCATCTTAGATGACTTTAGTGGTAACAGGCTGGGTCTTCCTTTTTTCAGATTTAGATGGTTTATCTTTAGGGTTTAGTCTCATTGGTTTTCGTTTTTGCATTGTAGAGCTGCTTCATATGCTTGTTGTTTTTTTTCTAGACAAGGGTTTCCCCCATGGTCTTTCCTGTATTCCACCTTTTTATTTATTTTTAATAAAATTAGGTAGAGTGCTTTTTTCCTTTTTGATGATTTATCTCTAAGGAGGGTTTGCATCAGAAGGTTTTAGCGAAACTCTTTCTTTTTTAAAAAGAAAAAAGATACGAACACCACATATACTCTTCAGCTTTTGCCATCTATATATGTTTCAAATTGGTTTTTGTTACTTTTTCTTCATTAAATGTATTTTGTTAATCCTCCTATTTATAAAAGAAAATTGTAGTTTTAAGTTTACTGAATAAGTGATGTATTTAGATTATATTATAGACTAGAGACATTTGTTATTCAATGAACTTAAAAGAGCAAATTTTTCTTATAAATAAAATCAAAGTGAGTATGTTTACCCCATTCCTAATTTCCTACACCGTGATATTCGCTTAATTTTTGAGAAATTAAAAAAGCTTACAAATATAAATCTTGCCTAAAAAGGAAAAGTTAAAAATGAAAGAAAAAATATTGATTTTATCAAATTAACTTCGTTATTTATATTTTTCTTTTAAAAATGATACAAATAGCAGCAGGATTTTAATTTTGTTTATATTAGGGGTAAAACAAGAAAAACATAACTAATAGTGCATGAAAAAAGTTTCAAAATGATGCAAACCCTTTGATTCACCAGGTCCTTTTCCCATTTCGTTCCTTTTCAGAATTTCCTCTCTTCTGCCGACATGTTTGTTTATCTACAAAATTTCTTACTTTCGTGTATCGTTTATTTCTCCATAGATATTACAAATTTACTTAGGAATACAAATTTACATCAAGTTTTTTTAAAAGTCAGTGACTACTTAGGAATACTGATAAAGAAATGGACCAATTTGCTATAAGTACCAAATTTTATGGACCAAATTAAGAATTTTCTCATTTAATAACTCAACCTCACCTATTGGCGATTTAGTATTCTGAAAAGAATGAATTCAACTTCGGTATAGGAGTACTTTTTTTTTTCATGTAAATGAACAATTAACTTCTAGCATTACTTTTTTATCCTCAATATACAAACAATTACCATCGGTGATTTAGTATACAAGATAGATGGTAGAATCATTTACGAGCCTCTTTCAATATGTAATATTTTACCACTTTCAATATAATAGACATCTTACCACTTTCAATATAATAGACCTTTAAAGCTTTTCTCTCTAAATTTTCATGGATGCCATGTTTTTTAACATGGTATCAGAGCAAATATGGTATCCTCCTTGAACACTAATTTTGCTCGTTTTTTTTATTTTGTTAGTTTCCTTTTTCATTCATTTCTCTTTTTTTTGCTGCGAGAAAAACCCTTTCTTTGTTTACCTTCAGATCAAATTCATTTTCTTGATTGTTCTCCATTGCGAGCTGCGTTTTTCCCCCTCTGGATTCATCACCGCTGCTTCTATTTGATGCTTCGATTCGTCAGATCCATGGTTCATACATCTCCGACTCTTGCTTTGATGCTTCGCTGCGATACCTAGTTATGCAAAGCATTTTCCACGCAAGCATAACACTGTTTGTCAATCTATCTACAATCGACTCCTTCACTGATTCACGATCTACTTCATCGCGCTTCTACGTCGTTGCTTCATCACGGTTCAACGTTTCTGCAACCGTGCTGGGACATTCTCGCACCAATCAGGTTTTGTTTTCTGTTCTCGCAACTCCTTGGGTTAGTTCTGGATTGTTGTTCGTTTCTCATCTCGTCAATTGAACGCCGACATGCTCCCACTACAAAAAAACTGTGTATTAGCGACGAATTTTTCCCTCGCTAATGCCTGTTTTTCCCTCGCTACTTACTGTTAGCGACGGACCAATTCTGTCGCTAAACCACTTGTCGCTAATCGTGTTGAAGGGAGAAGATGATGGTGGTGGTGGTAAGAAGAAATGAAAGAGGAAGAGGAAGAAATGAAAAAGGAAGAGGAAAAAACGGAGAAGAGGAAGAAATGAAAGAGGAAGAGGAACAAATGAAAGAGGAAAGAAAGGATTTGAGTTTATAAAAAAGAATTAACAATTAGCGACGGATTTAGCGACGGATTTCCCTCGCTAACTCTGGTCACGTGTCAAATCAACTGCAACAGTCAGTGGCACAATTTTCCAAAGATTAGCGACGGATTTTGCGACGGATTTCAGTCGCTAATTCAATTTTTTTTTCAATTTTCGCGCCATGTTAAATCCGTCGCTAATTTAGCCAATTTCCGTCGCTAAATACCTTGTTTTCAATCCGTCGCTAATTTTGTGCATTCCCGTCGCTAATTTTGATTTTAGCGACGGACTTCCAATCCGTCGCTAATCCATGCTTTTTTGTAGTGTCCCTGCTTCGTAACTCTTCGATTTCATCCACTGGTTTGTGCCTGTTTTGGTAAATTTGGCTTTGAATATGTTTGATGAAATACCTCAAAGATGAAAAGAGTGTTTGCTGCTGGATTAACTTTTACACACCGTTGCCGTTTTAATGGGGTTTGAGTTAGGTAACAATAACATTTTGGGTAGCTCTATTATGAACTTTTATTCTAAGGCTAGTTTGAATGAGGAAGTTGAGTTAGTTTTAAGAAATATGGGTGTGAAAGATGAGGTGACTTGGAATTTGATTATATCTAGTTATGTGCAGTTTGGGCTATTTGAGAAGACACTTGAGATGTGCCATTTGACGAGGGAAGAGGATTTGAGTTTGATTATGTGACACTGTCTTCTTTATTGACTGTTGCTTCGTGGAATTCTATGATATTTGGTATGTTTAGAAACTGTGAGGCTGTTGAGGCTCAAAACATGTTTTCAGAAATGGACTCATTAGGTGTTAAGCCTAAACTGATTACATGGACTACTGGGATATCTGGCTTGCACTGTGCTCATTGTGTACGAATGTGCTGTTGTTGTCTCTATCCCTTGTTTTGTTTTTGCTGCCTATTTTGATTAAAAGATGTTTAGTACTGCTACCTTCTTTAGTTATATTGCTAGCATTGGTTATTGGTTATTCTCGTTGGTGCTGGTACAATGGTGTTGCTGCATTTGGTATTTTGTTACTAGTTATATTGGAGTTGCATAGTGCTGACTTTGTTTCATCTCCCTGGTAGATAATTTTTTCATATGAATTGGATATCACCTTGGTAGCAGTGGCACTACCAAGTGTTTGAGAATACGCTTCTATGATGATTGACCGTAATTGGCTTGACTTTTGCTTCTGTTTGTGGTGGTTAAGCGCGATGCTTTTGTCATGGATAGTTAAGGTTTGCTCTCTTTGTTGTTTGTGCTTCTGCCAAATGGTTAAACTTTGAGGGATAGTTTCTGTTTGGTGGTTAAACATTTGCCCTATGACCTTGTTGATGTTTGCTTCTGCCCTACGGTGGTTAAGCATTTTGCTTCCTTCAAGTGATTAAGCCTTGAGTTGTGGCTTTTGCTTGATGGTTAAGCGTTGGTTTGTTGCTTCCTCCGAGTGATTAAACCTTGAGTTGTGGTTTCTGCTCGATCGTTAAGCATTGTTTGATTTCTTTGGCACTTTTGGATGGTTACACCCAAGTGTGGAGTTTGTTGATTCCTTTGGAGTGAATGTTGTGGAGACGCTGGAAGAAGCTTGAAGGGGGGCCCAAAAGTTGGTCGAATACTTCTAGGAGCTATGCACCTCAACTGCTACCAATTTGGATTGTCCTTTATTTTTATTTACTTTGATAGTATTTTGTAGGTTTAAATACGTTTTTACCCCTTGCAAATAGGGGGTGTTTTGCTTTTACCCCCTACAATTTATTTTTTTAAAAAAAAAACACCTTGCAAATTTCACCATTTTGGCGTTAGCCCTTCTGTTAGTTTCCTGTTACAAAAAATCCTACATGTCAGTTTATTGCTGATTGGATTTTGCCAAATCATTACCTTTAATTTTGTTTTAATTTTAAAAATGCTGACATCATTTTCTCTTCATCTTCAACACATATCCTCTTCATCACAAAATCACAACACCCTCTCCCCTTCCTAGTTTCCCTTCAGATTAACACACATCCATGATTTACCCCTCTTCAACAAACAAACAAACTCCATCAAAATAATAAAAGTCAGCATCACAAACTAAATAAATCTGATCTGCTTGTGGAAATTTCATCAAATCCCCAAATCCCCAAGTCAGATTCGATCTAAATCTGATCTGCTTGTGGAAATTTCATCAAATCCCCAAATCTTCTACGATTCTTCAAAGGTTTGATGCGTTTCATCAAATCCCCAAATTTCATCAAATCCCCAAATCTTTCCGAGCTTGATGCGTTTCCCTTCCTTTAGGATTTTGTGAAGGCTTTCTGGGTATGTTTGGTTCTTGGCTTTCAGGGTTGTTTGGTTCATGGGTTTCTGGGTTGTTTGTTCCCTCCTTCTCTCATTTTGTTCGCTGTGTTTCCCCTTTCAATCTTGGTGATTATTAAAAATGTTAATCTGTTTGTACTGATTAATCTCAAATTTGTGGGAAAGAATGCGTTGGGGAAGAACATTCAAAGCCAAACTCGAATCTCAGAACATTCAAAGCCACACACGAAACGTTAAAAGAACACTCGATCTGTGAGTGTTTTGTGGTTATTAGAATGATTTGTAATTATAATTATTTCTTTTTTATTGATGATGGGGATGATGATACAGTAGACCTTGATGAAAACGACTTGGATGATAGGAAGAGGAACAAGAGCTGTCGAGGAAAAAGGCTTCTGGGAAGAAATGATGAATGTGTTTTGTTAGAGACTTGGATGGAGAAGATTGAGAGAGATGAAGAAAAAAGAAAAGTTAAACTGAAGGGGAAACGAAGGAGAGAGATGATGAAGAAAGATGGAAACAACAACAACAACAACACAGAGAGAGAGATGATGAAGAGAGATGTTGAGGGAGAGGGTGTGTTTGTGTTTTTGTTGATGATGAAGCTGAGATGGAAAAAACAACAACACAGAGAGAGATGAAAGAAGAAGAAGAAAGATGGGTTCAGATAAAAAAAATTTGTAGGGGGTAATCAAAACACCCCTTATTTGCAGGGGTAAAAACAGTTCCGTTAGACACGTCAACAAACCACTAACGGAGACTTGACAGAAGGACTAATATCAAACAAAAAAAATTTTGCAAGATGTTTTTAAGAAAAAAATTTTTGTAGGGGGTAAAAGCAAAACACCCCCTATTTGTAGGGGTAAAAACGTATTTAAACCTATTTTGTAATGCTTATCTCAAGCTGGAAGTGTTGTGAACACCTTCCAGCATGCGAGAGGTTGTTAAAATATAGATAGTAAGCTCATTAGTTAGTAGTAAAGCCCATTAGTGAGTTAATATAAGGTAGATGGTAGGTACTCATTTATGAGCTTATCTTCCCATATGTAATATCTTACCACTTTCAATATAATAGACATTTAAAGCTTTTCTCTCTAATTTTCATAGATACTATGTTTTTTAACGGTGTAGGAGTGCTTTTTTTTTCATGTAAATGAAAAATTAACTTCTAGCATTACTTTTTTATCCTTAATACAAACAATCCGGATTAAGGGATGGAGAGGGGAAAGTCAAGCGTAGGTTCAAACATGAGTCTAGTACTTGTATTTTACAACTAGACTATGTTCTCGGGACAACTTCTACAATTATGATACGATAAAAAAAGAGTTCTTAACATGGTGGTGTTCTATTCATTTACACAAAATTTAGATATGAAAAATATTGCATATTTAAAAAAATAAACTTTTTTCATTCGAATCAACGCACATTACTTTAAATAATTCAAGTTGTATAGTCGCGTGCAATGTACCTACGATGAACCGTAAAAAATGAACCTTAGAAAAATGTATAGTTACGTACAAAAATATCATAATCGGAACTATGTATGAAATATTATCGTTTGAAAGGATTTAACTCACGGTGCACAAGACTGTGAGTTTGAATCTCACGCCGATGTGAGAACTTTGTTGGTGAGTAATATGTAACTATTTCTATAAGCACTCAAAGAGCCTTGAGTCTTTTCATTTTCTTGGTGAGCCGTCGGGATCCAACTTAATTTCCTAAACTTTTTATTTATAGAAAAATGATGATGGAGATGGAAAAAATTAAGCGACACCATGAGTTGTAGCTATTGTGTACAAGAGCTTGTATATATCACGATCATAGTATGGATTAATTAATTAATCCAGATCAACTCTGCTAGCTGGTGCTTCTTAAATTGGTTTTTGTTATGGATTGGCCCAATCCACAATAATGAGGCCCAACACCAAATGTAGATCCATCAACCAATGGTTTAGATCGCAGCGCAAGATCGGACGGTCCTGATTCATCAGGTCTATCACCACCAAACTCTATAAATAAGCATTGAATGCTTCATTAAAGGTACACACTCTTTCCTACTCTTCACCTCTAATTAGCTCTCTGGCTGACTTGAGCGTCGGAGTGTCCTCGCAGGTACCACCTGCCCCGGATCGGAAGCGGAACTCGGTTGATCAAGACCAACCCCTACCAACTATCTCGGATCGGACATTGTGTCTAAGATCGGATACAGGTCCAGAGATACGGTACAGAACATTGGCGACCACAGTGGGAGGATCTTGTACTCTAGTTCCTCTCCCATCTCCTTGATTGACTATGGCTCCGACCTTACGTCATAGGACTGTCCTGAATGTCGGTGAAGGGCCGGTCCTACAGCAGGTGACTTCGGAAGGAGTGGCGGCCATCTTACCCCTTAGCCCGGTGCATGCTCGAAGCTCGGCTACGGCTATGGTTCCTGGAAGCTCAGCCTGGAACCGACTTCCACCTCCCCCTCCGACCGTCCAGGTACCGGTCGATGTTGTTCAACAGCTCGTCCGGTTCCTAAATCGGCAAGTCGAAGCCGACCAGCAGGAAAGCCAACGCTACACCCGGTTAGAAGCTCAGATTGCTGAGATCCGGGCTCGTAACATCCCGGATCGGAGTTCCTCTCTGCGCAACTCTTCAAGCGAGACGACTCATGACCGCGTCCGCCACCGATCTCCGGCTTGGAGGAGATACCATCACCGCACTCCACCTCGGTGTAGAGGAGCGCGGGGATCGGAGTTTCCCCCAAGTCGGACCCCGGAAGATTTCTATGGTCTTGAGGGTTCCCCTCGGCCTAGCTCGTTTCTGTTTTCCTCTTCTCCGAGGCGACGTTCCATAAGCCGGAAAAGGTCTCCGAGGCAGAAACGTCGGCGCCCTAGCTCGCGGGGATTCCCCGACAAGTCTGGCTACCGACGGTCTCCACCCTTGAGAGGTCGGCAAAGCGTAAATGACCGTTCACAGCGAAAATCGACTACTTCCCGGTGCCAAAGCACCTGGAGAACCCCCCTGAAGGTTTGAAAATGCATGACGGGACTGGCGATCCGGATCGCCATCTCGACTACTTTGACACGGTTATGCAATACCGCAACGTTCCAGAAGAGATAAAGTGCCGAACTTTTCCCCTCACTCTAGAGAAGGCGGCCCTAGACTGGTTCAGGGCTCTTAAGCCAAATACAATCTCCTCTTGGGATCAGTTGGCCGAGCTCTTTTCTGCACACTTCGCCCACTCGAAGATGAAGCCTAAATCTCGGAAGATATTGCAGGCAATTCGACAAGGAGAAAAAGAGTCCCTTCGGGACTACATAGAAAGATTCAATAGAGAAGCTGCTCAAGTCCGGAACCTCGACGACTCCTTCCGTCTTTACTTCATGGAGGCTGGCCTTCGTGAATGAAGTCTATTTCAGATAGACGTCGGGGTCAACCAAGTCGAGTCGCTTGCCGAGTTCCTCCAGCGATCTCAAAAGTATATCGATCACGAAGAAGGGATTAACCCAGGAAGGTCACTTTTCACCTAGGTCTCGGAATGAGCCTTCGGGCGTGATGTAATCCGAATTTGTAAATGTTCAACCATCTAATATATGGATCGGCTACGAGTTTCCTCACTGATTGCTTAGTAAAAGTGAGTTCCGAGGTTGGAGGGAAGGATTTGGGATCGGTCGAGCGATCGCCTTAAAGTTTCACGCTAAGACCGGAACTCCACCTAGGATCGGAACTCCTGATGATTCCTACGGATCCGAGGGTTCCCCTCGGCCCTGCTCGTCTCTAGCTTCCTCTTCCTCGAAGCGACTTTCCAGAAGCCGGGAAAAATTCCCGAGGCAGGAACGTCGGCGCCTTTGCTCACAGAGATCTTCCGACTTTAAATTGACACCTCGAGTCCCTCAGGTGGTCACATTTTAAGTGGCCGAGTTTGCCATCACCCTGAAGGGCGAGTTCGATCTGGGCCGAGTCCCGGTAAACTGCCCTGAAGACGACTTTAAACTGACACCTCGAGTCACTCAGGTGGTCACGTCTTAAATGGCCGAGTTTGCCATTACCCTGAAGGGCGAGTTCGATCTGGGCCGAGTCCTGGTAAACTGCCCTGAAGGCGACTTTAAATTGACACCTCGAGTCCCTCAGGTGGTCACGTTTTGAATGGCCGAGGTTGCCATTACCCTGAAGGGCGAGTTCGATCTGGGCCGAGTCCTGGTAAACTGCCCTGAAGGCGACTTTAAATTGACACCTCGAGTCCCTCAGGTGGTCACGTTTTTAACATGGCCGAGGCTGGGGCAGACACCCTCGCCGGTATAAGCCCGGCCTCGAAGATCTTTGCCAAGACCCGTATCTCGGGCGCTCCGAGGCTGGTGGCGGACACCCTCGCCGGTATAAGCCCGGCCTCGAAGATCTTTGACAAGACCAGTATCTCGGGCGCTCCGAGGCTGGTGGCAGACACCCTCGCCGGTATAAGCCCGGCCTCGAAGATCTTTGCCAAGACCCGTATCTCGGGCGCTCCGAGGCTGGTGGCGGACACCCTCGCCGGTATAAGCCCGGCCTCGAAGATCTTTGACAACACCAGTATCTCGGGCACTGCGAGGCTGGGGGCATACCCCTTTGTAGCTATGAGCCCGGCCTTGAAGAAGGTCGCCACGAAGGTCCGACCTCAAATTCAAAAACCCTCACGAAGTCCATATAAAGCATCAAGTCTAGCTCGCCCCAAGACGACCCGACTTGGGGGCAACTGTTATGGATTGGCCCAATCCACAATAATGAGGCCCAACACCAAATGTAGATCCATCAACCAATGGTTGAGATCGCAGCGCAAGATCGGACGGTCCTGATTCATCAGGTCTATCACCACCAAACTCTATAAATAAGCATTGAATGCTTCATTAAAGGTACACACTCTTTCCTACTCTTCACCTCTAATTAGCTCTCTGGCTGACTTGAGCGTCGGAGTGTCCTCGCAGGTACCACCTGCCCCGGATCGGAAGCGGAGCTCAGTTGATCAAGACCAACCCCTACCAACTATCTCGGATCGGACATTGTGTCTAAGATCGGATACAGGTCCAGAGATACGGTACAGAACAGTTTTTAAGTATAAGAATCATTTTTATTGCACTATTGCAGTGTTGTAATCAATGTGGAGGACAATACTGAGAACAACTCTTCTTCAAGAACACTCAAGCAAGCATTGTTAATATATAAAAAAAAGTGGAAACTTCAAAAGTTGATATTAAAAAAAATACAATAGAAAAAGGTGGGGTAAAGCTCTTAGTGGAATTGGTTTGGCGTTTGCAGCTGCAAACGTGAGTCTGGGCCTTCTCTTGCCGCAGAAATCCAGAAGCCACAATTCGTAGCTTCAACATGGATGCGAAAAATCTGCCATGGTTTTGGGCAAAGGTGGAAAAACAACTGTGGATCCAAACACATATTTAGCGACAGATTTGTTCTTCCCTAATTTGGACACGTGCCATCAAATTAGGACACATGTCATTCAAAATTAGCGACGGATCTGTCCCTCACAAATTATGACACGTGTCATCAATATTAGGACACGTGTCATTCAGAATTAGCGACGAATCTGTTCCCTCGCTAATTAGCGATGGAATTGGACGTCGCAAATTAGATTGGAAATTAGACTGTCGCTAATTCCCTCACAAATTAGCCATAGCGGCGGAAATAGTGCTGTTAGCGACGGAAGTCGCTATTAAGCGTTTTCTTTGTAGTGTTTGAGCAAAAAAATTTCAAATGTTCTTAAATGTAAAGAGGCGTGATATGACTCGCCAGAACTAATTCACATTTTGATTGCGGAGAAATCGGGAACGAGATGTAGGAGAGAGAAAAAAAAAGAAAAGTGTGTGAATTTTTCTTGTTTGGTGAAAAAAAGTAATCGGGAATTAAAGAGAGAAAGGAGAGTGAATATATTTTTACTTTTTATCACCTCTCCTATCTTAGGAAGGAGGAAAACACATCATTAGTTAGTAAATTTACCATTTTTCTGTACTCTTTTGATAAACTCGTAAGTAAAAAGAATACCGAAGTCAACAAATAGTAAGAATATCGTTGTCTTTGAATTAATAATACAATATCTATTTTTTATTTATTAATCTCTCTTCTTCTTTTTTCTATTAACCAAACAAAAGAATTTTTTATTAGTCTCTTATAATTCTCTCATCTCTTATTCTCTTTCACCTCTTTCTTATTTGTCTTCTAAACTAAACACCATGTTAAGGTGGGTTTGATTTGGAAAAAACAAAGAACTAGTCGGCATAAAAATACTTATTCAACCGAGCCACTACTAAAACTAATGTTACCTTTTTCCTAAATATCTTTTCTTATTAATCCTGGATCCATTCCCAGGATTTTAAGCGGGAACACTATTCATACAACCCATTTTTCCTTGCTTTACATACCTTTTCGTCGACCACCGTTCATGCACTAACAAATGCAACCACCTACTTAAGTGAGAACACTATTCATACAACCCAATCTTCTTTGTTTTCCCTACCTTTTCGTACACCACTATTCATGCATTGACAATTGCAACCACCTACATACAATGCAACATTTCTATTCCTACAACACTATATCTCTTTCAGATATTGTAATATTATTTCATTGGTACAAGGCCTTACAAGGAGGTCGAAATATTACATCGATCAGATACAATGGTCTTTTCAGAAATATCTACAACGGTTGTATAAAAAGCTACACCTCGGAAGAAATATCGCAAGCCGCTTGTAGAACCCATAGCAACAATGAAACTTTTTTTTTGGTCAAAATGAAACTTGTTGAAAACCAATGGAAAACTGTATTTCTGCACATCTTTGTATTATAATCATATTGACAAAATTGTATTTTATTCACCGCACAACAGATTCTGGATTTTTGAACTCATACATGTTTCCATCCAACTTATTTCACAATCAATTCAATCTGTATACAACATATTAAATTACATGTCGAAGACCATAGTTTCCTATGAAATTATTCTGACCGATTATTCTCTACCACACCCCGTGCATCCCACGGGTGAGCGTCCTATATATAATTATGAATTGATAATCAAAGGGAGCCTTAATTACTTTCATGAAAAGAGATTATCTGCTTTCGCAGAATACATGTAAGACAAATTCTAGGGGAGCCGCATATCATGCCAAAAGCAGCTACTTACTACTAAGTAATACTACACTATAAGCAAAATTAACTAGCTACACACTTCTTAAATTGAATGAACTAAAAAAAGTCATGGCAAAAAAGAGTGGTTAACCATGTAAAAAATGGTACTTATGATTGTCACTTGGTTAACTATGCTAACAAATTCCAAGAGTTTAAGTCTTTGTCATATTGTGTACGGCAAAAGAGTAGCTAATTATGTTTGTCACTTGCTTAAAATAGTTAAATTGAACCAAATTCTAGAATTAAAGATTACTATATTGAAGAAAATGATATTAAAATCTAGCTAATAAATTTCAGTAATGTTTTAACTAATAAGGAGTGAGATAATTAAAAAGGAAAAATGTAGTATTAAAATATAGGCTAAATAGCACTTTTAGTCCTTTATCTTTGCTCCAAATTTCACTTTGGTCCTTTATCTTTTTTTTGGTCCGTTTTGGTCCTTTATGTTTCATTTTCGTTTCATTTTGGTCCCTCACGTATTATTTAATTCAATTAAAACATTAAAACAATTAAAATAATTAAAACAATTACAAAAATAAAACATAAACCCATCCCCCCACCGTCCACCACCACCCACCACCACCCACCACCGTCAACCACCGTCAACCACCACCCACCACCTCCCCCCACCGTCCACCCCTCCCCCCACTGTCCCCCCTCCCCCCACCGCTGCGCACCCCCTCCCCCACCGTTCCCCCCTCCCCCCACCCCCCAGCGCTGCGCACCCCCTCCCCCACCGTTCCCCCTCCCCCCACCCCCCACCGCTGCGTACCCCCTCCCCCCTCTCCCACGACCCGTCTTCTTCCTCTCACACGACCCGACCCGTCTTCTTCCTCTCACACGTTCTCACTCCTCTCTCTGCGATTGGACCCCAAACTCCACCTTTCAACTCGAAATTTCCCCCTGAGTTCGATTATGGCGTCAATTTGAACAATTACAGGCCCTACCTCGTGGAAGAACTCCATAACCGTGAGAGAGGGGAGAGAGGGGGTGCGCAGCGGTGGGGGGAGGGGGGGGGGGGTTCACGGTGGGGGAGGGGGGAGGGGTTCACGGTGAGAGAGAGAGACAGATCTGGTGGTGGGTGGTGGTTGACGGTGGGGGGTGGTGGTGGGTGGTGGTGGACGGTGGGGGGTGGTGGTGGGTGGTGGTGGACGGTGGGGGGAGGGTTTTATGTTTTATTTTTGTAATTGTTTTAATTGTTTTAATTGTTTTAATGTTTTTAATGTTTTAATTGAATTAAATAATACGTGAGGGACCAAAATGAAACGAAAATGAAACATGAGGGACCAAAACGGACCAAAAAAAAGATAAAGGACCAAAGTGAAATTTGGAGCAAAGATAAAGGACCAAAAGTGCTATTTAGCCTAAAATATAAGAGTATTAAAATGATATTGCTGTCATGTAGGAGTCTTAGGGAGGGTTAATTGTTGAATCTAATAAGTGTATAATTACAATTCAATGCAAGAGTACAATACCTTTTTTGTTTACAATTTAGTACAAGTGGTCATACTTAAAGCTCATCGTCAATGTCTATTGAAAAATGAAAAGGTAAACACACATAACCAAAAATTCAAAACTAAATTTATTGAGGGAAAATCAAATTTAAAAGCAAAGGAATTCATTTTTGTTACCTAATCATTGGCTTTTGTGTTACCTCTTTTAAGAGAAAATCAAAGTTAGACTCATCTCTACTTTTTGTGTTACCTCTTTTGAATTTTAAACAACTGCGTATTTATTAGTGCTTGACCTTGTAATTTAAGAAGCACATAAAAAATAATACTCAAATAAAGTTAAGTAAAAACAAAGTTATCCGGTTATTGAGGAACGAACTTCGCATATTTGAACAGTTAAAATATTTTCCAAATGTTATAGAACCCCAAAACATATTGCTTCGCGTCGCATTTTAAGGGCGCTTGGTGGAACCCAATTTCTTCACTTGTAATCTAGGGCTTTGCTTGCGATTGGGCTTTGATATAGCTTGCTTTCTTGGTTTTGGATTAAACCTCTACTCTCCTAATTCAGTCTATAGGCTTTGAATTTAGCCCAGAAAGAAACCTTTCTTAGCATCCAATTGCTCGACTCGAAGAGTACTTTTAGGGAGAAGCTCTTGTATTTCTTTAAGGAGTTGGTTAGTGGTCTATTAACTCAAAATCGAATATTCAAGAGACTAAAAAGATCGGGAAGGCACATATAAAAGGAGAGGAACTTCACTCCTAAAAAATAAAAAAATAAACGCTAGACAAAAAGAGAAGGAATAGCGGGCAAAGCGATTCCAATGCTTAACGAATGGACCAATCCAAGACTTGGAATGCTACCAGAATCGGATACTGCTCTTACCTTACTAGCATGATACTGAAATGGCTCTTTGCCGACTAAAGGCTACAAGACTACCCCTCACTCTCAGAGAAAGACAGAACGGACAAGAACAACTTTGACATCCTCAAGCTAGAAAGAGGATAGGCTATTGGGGCCTCTTGCGAATTCTGTGGAAGACAGTAGAATATTCGAGGGAAGTCAACTGTTGCGGGCCGCCTAAACCAGCGCAAGAGTGTATTCCCAAAGAAGCAATAGGGAATCCATACGCCTTAGTATTTTTCTTTGAATGTTTGAAGTTCTGATGTTGTCTGGAATGATTCTGACTTCTGGTTTTTTGTTGTTATGGCTTCTGGATCTTCACGCTTTGAAGATCTTCAACAGTTTGTGTTCTCTGCTTGAGGACAAGGTAATTTCTCACCCTCTTTCTTTTGTTTTCCTTTTTTGTGTTACCAGTCACTGACAACAGATGCTAACTCACTGTTTTGCTTCTCTGGTTTTGTGAGGTTGATTTCAACCACTTGTTGAAGGATCTTTTCCTCACACACACTCTTAGAAGATGGAACAAGAAGATAGCTACGCAGAAGAAGGAAAGGAGCAGCAGAGCTTAGGGTATAAACTGAAAATGCCTTGTAAATTTTACTTTCTCTGTAAAACTGTATATTTACAAGTTGTAGCTGTATGTATATATAGATGATTTGGGCACATTCTTAGCTGTTAAGCACAAGTTGGTTGTTAGAACAACCAACTTAGTTTGTTACATAACAAACTAGTTTAGTTAGTTAATTTATTGTAACCAACTTAACTGATTTGTTGTAAACTACAACAGCTCTATTTTTTAATTAACATAGGGTGAATTTTGATTATAAATTCCAATACCCTACCTTAATCAAAAGAACCCTTAGGATAAAAAAAAACCTACCTTAAACTAAACTAGGTCTAAACTAAGAACACTAACAGTAGGCAACATAGGACTCACAGGACAACCCCCTGGTAGGCAAACATAGAATATTGGTCTAGGACAAGCCCCTAGACAATGACTTTTAGGTTATTTCTTTCTTAGAGATTTAGAAAGAAATAACATTTAGTTGTCTTCTTAGTGTAGAAAACACTTCACCCTTCAAGGCTTTGGTGAATATGTCAGCAATCTGATCAGTTGTAGAGTAGAAATCCAGCACTAAACAGCCTTTAGAAACCCGATCCCTTATGTAGTGAAACTTGGTTTCCATGTGTTTTGTCCTGCCATGAGAAATAGGGTTTTTAGCAAGATTTATAGCAGATTTATTGTCCATAAATAGTTTAACAGGCTCAGTTAGATCAACACAGATTTCCCCAAGTAGGGTTTCAAGCCAAGCTGCTTGGGTAGCACAGCATGACAGGCAGAAATGTATTCTGCTTCACATGATGACAGTGCCACAGTGGCCTGTTTCTTAGAACTCCATGAGATAGCAGCTCCTTGGAATAGAAAGACATAGCCACTAGTACTCCTTCTGTCAACTTTGTCTCCACACCAATCTGAGTCACAGTATCCAACCAGGTTATTTTTACCTTTAGCCCTGTCATTAGGAAAAAATAAACCATAATTAGTAGTGCCTTTAATATATCTTAGAATGCGTTTTGCAGCATTCAAGTGAATCTGCATAGGGCAGTTCATGAATCTACTGGTTACACCAGTAGCATATAGGATGTTTGGTCTGCTATGACATAAATATCTTAGAGACCTAACAATTTGTCTAAAGTAGGTAGCATCTACTTTAGTGCCCTCTTCTTCTTCCTTTTTTGTTAAGTTACCCTCAGCTGGGTTAATTGCAGAATTGCAGTTTTCCAGCTCAAACCTTTTTAGGATTTCTTTTGCATATTTTTGCTGATGCAAGATAATCCCTTCTTTGACTCTTAGGAATTCTAACCCTAGGAAGTAGGTTAGTTTTCCTAAGTCTGTCATTTCAAACTCATCTTTCATAGATTGTTTGAAACTTGCTATTTCTTTTGTATAACTACCAGTCACAAGTAGATCATCCACATATAGGCACACAGTCAACAAATATGAGTTTATGTCACCTTTGACATAAACTCCATATTTAGTAGTGCACCTAGAGAAACCCTTTTGGACAAAGAAGGCATCAATTCAGTAGTGCTCCATATTCAGTAGTGCACCTAGAGAAACCCTTTTAAGACCATATAAGGCCTTATGCAGGTGCAAAACATAGTCTTCCTTGCCTTTTTCAATGACCCCAGGAGGTTGATTTATGTAAACCACTTCCTCCAAAGAACCATTTAGAAAAGCTGACTTTACATCCATATGGTACATGTTCCAGCCTTTACTACAGGCTAGTGCAGTCACTAGCAAAAACTTCAGTGAAGTCAATGCCCTGTTTCTGTTGGAAACCTCGTGCCACTAACCTGGCCTTATACTTAACTATATTACCACTAGGATCAAGCTTTAGTTTAAATACCCATTTAACACTAATAGCTCTATTTCCCTTAGGTAACTTAGTTAAAGTCCAAGTCTTATTTTTTTTAATAGAGGCAAGTTCCTCTATCATAGCCTTCTTCCAATCTTTAGACTTTAGAGCTTCCTCATAGTCTAAAGGTTCCATATCTTCCACCATTGCAAAGTGAACCAAGTCACCATCATTAGTAACCTGATTGTCCATAGTCATTTCAAAGTCTAGCATCCTCTTAGGTGGTCTCCTTTCTCTTTGAGGCCTAAGAGGAGCCTGCACAACTTGCTCGGGCTCCTGTTCACCCTCCCCATTCACCCCTTCATGTGGACTTTGGTCCTCATTAGGTAGAATAGGATCATCATTAGGTAGAACAGGACCTTCATCATCAGAACTTACATCATTAGGAACTGGTTCAGTGTTAAAGACCTCATCAATGGCTGTAGAGTCCACTGAACCCACTTGTTCAGCTTTAACCCAATCCCATTGCTTGTCTTCAATCTCAACCACATCCCTAGATACCTCAGTCTTATTAGTACTAGGATCTAGTAACCTGTAACCCCCTGTAGGATGATATCCCAGAAGGATTAGAGGCTTACTCTTATCCTCAAGTTTAGTTCTCTTACTGTCAGGTATGTGGCTGTAAGCTATAGAACCAAATACCTTCAAGTGAGATACAGATGGTATTTCACCACTCCAAATTGTTTCAGGCACCTTAGCCTCCAAACCTCTTGTAGGGCACCTATTTAAGATATAGACAGCAGTCACTACTGCTTCTGCCCATAGCTTTTTAGGTAGTCCTTTGGTTTTTACCATGCTTCTGGCCATCTCTAGGATGGTCCTGTTTCTTCTTTCAGCTACCCCATTGTGTTGTGGGGTATATGGTGGAGTTACTTCATGAACAACACCACTGGTGGTGCAGTATTCTTCAAACGCCTTTGAAGTATACTCACCACCTCCATCAGTCCTTAACACTTTCAGTCTCTTACCACTTTGAGTCTCAACCATAGCCTTAAACCTTTTAAACACATTGAAAGTATCACTTTTAGCCTTTAGTAAATATACCCAAGTCTTCCTTGAGTACTCATCTACAAAGGTAGCAAAGTACTTGTTCCCTCCCATAGATACAATATCCATAGGTCCACACAAATCAGAATACACAACTTCCAATAGGTCTTTAGATATGTGTTCAATCTGTTTCTTAAAGTTCTTCCTAGGTTGTTTACTCATTAAGCATGTAGTACACTTTTCTTTAGTATTAGCTATCTTAGGTAATCCCTTTATAAAAAAAAAAGGTAATCCCTTTACAAGTTTATTTGTACTTAGATTATCTAGAGCCTTATAATGAAGATAACCAAACCTGTTATGCCACAAACTAGTATCACTGTCAGCAGTGGCACTTAAACACAGTGCCTCAGTTTTACTTATACTAGTTTTAAATGTCCTATTATTAGCTAGTTGAGTAGTTAAAACTAGATGATCATCCGTATCAAACAGTTTCAACTTAGCATTTTTCATAAGACATGAAAACCCCTTTTCAACTAACTGTCCTAGGCTTATTAGATTACAACTTATTTCAGGCACATACAACACATCATAGATTATAACCTTTCCCCCATCAACCCTAGTTAGTTCTATGTTTCCCTTACCCTTAGAAACTATAGTTTTTCCATTAGCACACCTAATAGAAATTCTAACAGTGGGATCGAAGTTAATAAGACATTCTTTGTTACTAGTCATAGGATTAGAACATGCTGAGTCTAAGTACCAGATTTCAGTGATGGTTTTACCATCACTTACAGTTACTACTAAGACTACATATTCCTTACCTTTTTTCATTGTAGTTTTAATCTTCCTAGGTTTAGCTAGTTTGGGTTCCTTACACAACATACTGAAAGCAACATTATCTGATTCATCTGAGTCGGATTCAGAGTCTTCCTTAGCCACATTGGCTTCTGAAACTGAACCAGTGGGCTTAGTACCCTTTCTGGTGGGACATTCAGTGGCATAATGCCCCATATTGTCACACCTGTAACATTGCACTTTAGACTTATCCTTTTTTGTAGGTGCAGTGTTACTCCTAGATTAATTAGATTTAGTTCTAGGGTTAGAGTTACCTGTCTTACCCTTAGAACCCTTGGTCTGTTTACTGTTACCTCCCTTTTTGCCTTTCTTGTGTTTGGATCTGGATGCATACATAGCTTGATCTTCCTCTTCAGATTCTTCATCAAGGATCTCCATTCTGATTTCCTTGGCCTCTAGTTTGCCTTGAAGTTCTTCTAACTTCAGGCCTACATTCTTTGTAGTTTCCTCAATAGTGTTAGTTACCACATACCACTTCTTAGGCATTAACCTTAGTATTTTTTTGCATAGGACATTTTCTTCAAGTTTTTCTCCTTGACGTGCCATGTCATTTTTGATCTTCTCCACTCTGTTGAAGAAATCAGTGACCTTCTCATCCCTTTTCATCTTGAGGCTTTCATACTGAGCTCTCAATGCTTGTAGTTTTTCTTCCTTAATAGGAGCAGCACCACAGTAATAGTGTTGTAGGGCATCCCAAGCTGCTTTAGATGTTTCACAGTCCCTTACTCTCTCAAAATCAGCCTCTCCACAGGCTCTATGAATGAGGGACAGACCTTTGAAGTCTTTTATTTCATTTTCCAGATATTCTTTCCTTTGAGCAGGAGTTTCAGATCCTGCTAGAGGTAGAAGCCCATCTTTTACCACATTTAGACACCCATGAGCACCAAGAACAGGTCTCATCTGGATAGCCCAAGTCTCATAATCTTTCCCATTGAGTTTGGGAACACAGCTGTCATGTCCACTTGTATTAGACATCCTGTAATACACTTAGAACACAACTGAAAGATTAGAAAACACACACTTACACAATTCCTCACTGTGTAAATGTTAGAGAATTTAAAGGAAAAACTTAAAGAAAGACTTAAAGAACAGAGTAGAGTAGAGAAATTTTTTGCCCTGGATCGTTAAAAGTGCTCTGATTATACCATATTGAATTTTTACTAATTTCACTTTGCAGGCTGTATTATCAAAACACGGGGTGCAAATAGTAAAGGGGCCCAATCCAATACACTGTTGGGTGGGTTTTACCCGTGCGGAACCCAACGTGTTCGCACTGTTGCTGCGCGCGGATCTTTTATGGGTCACGAACCGGATCACTATAAAAAGGTTTTCTGAAAACCCTAATTCATTTGTTTCAAGAATTTTTCCACGCGTTCTTGAAAGTCTCTCTGATCTTCGTCTTCTCCACTGAAACCCCCACTGGGTTTCTTGATTCTTGATGATTTCTTGATAGAATCACGCCCAGAAACTCAGCGAAGCTTCGCTTCACTGCAACGAACAGGTATAACGCTTTCTTCTTCTTAAAACTCTTCTCAGATTCACACTATTTAGAACCCTAGTTTTAAGCACTGACTTTGTCTTCTTTCTTTACTGTTTCTGGTTCGATCTTTACGGATCTTGCTGCTACGCACAAGGATCGGCTTAACAGAAAGGTAGAACACTTCCTTTCTCTTGATGTTTCAGTTTCTGTTTACTGTTCTTGACAAACACAGTAAACTCTAACCTTTGAAACTGCTTTCTGGTTACAGATCTGTGGAGATCTACTTCTGAGGATCTTCAAACAGGTAAAACACTATGCCTTAATATTTTTCTTTGTATGTTTGAAGTTCTGATGTTGTCTGGAATGATTCTGACTTCTGGTTTTTTGTTGTTATGGCTTCTGGATCTTCACGCTTTGAAGATCTTCAACAGTTTGTGTTCTCTCCTTGAGGACAAGGTAATTTCTCACCCTCTTTCTTTTGTTTTCCTTTTTTCCTGTGTTATCAGTCACTGACAACAGATGCTAACTCACTGTTTTGCTTCTCTGGTTTTGTGAGGTTGATTTCAACCACTTGTTGAAGGATCTTTTCCTCACACACACTCTTAGAAGATGGAACAAGAAGATAGCTACGTAGAAGAACAAAAGGAGCAGCAGAGCTTAGGGTATAAACTGAAAATGCCTTGTAAATTTTATTTTCTTTGTAAAACTGTATATTTACAAGTTGTAGCTGTATGTATATATAGATGATTTGGGCACATTCTTAGCTGTTAAACACAAGTTGGTTGTTAGAACAACCAACTTAGTTTGTTACATAACAAACTAGTTTAGTTAGTTAATTTATTGTAACCAACTTAACTGATTTGTTGTAAACTACAACAGCTCCATTTTTTAATTAACATAGGGTGAATTTTGATTATAAATTCCAATAGAGCTGACCTTACTAAATAGAGGCCCAAAAAAAACTGGACCGTTTTGGCTTAGTCTGATTGGCTCATGGGCTAGGTTGAACTCGTTTTTAATCTTTTATTAGATAGTTTAGTCGTTTCCTTTGTTAAAATTAAAGTGGGTCTAGCCAACCCTTAAGCTTTTTGTTTTGGGCTGGGCTACAAAAGTGCAACTCAGTACATAAATGGGTTGGCCCAGCTCGTTTTTGCATTTTGGCCCATCGGACTGAGTAACCTAATTTGATAGCTCTAAGTTGAACCCTCTAAGATTCAAAGGTGGTACTACTTCGGTTTTTAATTTAAATAAAAAGATAAATATATTTGATTCAAATTTGGGCTAAATAGGTATAGTTTTTTGCTTATATAAAACAGAAAATAATCATGAAGTCTTTAGATAAGCAAAAATTTCATTAGTGGAGCACTAGGGGTCTCGAACCCAAACAAAAGATATTACATAATGTTTAGGCACTGGAGTGGGTTTAAAGAAAGGGTTTTCGGTATCCCTTAGCTCGCCAAGTGAGCTACCTACTTGAGATTATTAAAGAAAGGGTTTGTTGGTATATTTTCTTTTCAAGTCAATGGACGATTAATTGTTAGAACATTTATTATGTATCATTCCAGCTCACAATTACTCACTAGTGCATCCAGCCTTGTACTCTGTATGATAATTGTTATCAAATGTCAATCATGCATCTTCATGTTTGATAAGGATTTCATTTTAAAAGAATAACACTAAATTAGAACATGAAGTGGGTTAATTTTTTTTTTTAAGGATGAAATGAGTTAATCAAAATCATATAGCGATGTCCTTAGCTTATCAAAAAAAATATAGCGATGTCCTTAGCATTAAATTTCTGCCCTCTAAGACTCTTTTAACAAATGCACAAGAATTAAAAATGTTAGTTAATTCAATCATTTATATGAGTTTTGTTAAATTATAATTCTTAATTTTCTCACTTTACTTTCTACTCAATCTATGTATTAAGGTCAAGTCATTAAAATATACTCCCTCCAATCTAAAATATAAGAAATAAAATTTGTTTTTGATAGTCCAGAATATAAGAAACGAACACTACTTTTAAGATGTATTGAATGACCAGTTCTGATTTTACCCCTTTATTATAGACCAGATACATCAGTTATTCAATGAACCTAAAACTGTAAAAGTTTCTTATGAAGTGGACTAGAGGGAGTATCATTTAATAAAAAGGCTATTTTGGAAAGAAGTTAAACTTGTAGTCTTATTATATGAGTATAGTTGATTTCAATGATATATATTCCTTCTTTTTGTGATGTACGAGTTCGTTTATTAAATTTTAAATCGGATGGAGTATGTCATTTGATGGAGTGTTCGTTAACTTTGATATTCTTCTTCCAACACTCACTCTATATTTTGATAAAATTAATGTGAATTCCACCCATTCGAAAATAGGATTAATTAATTAATTTAGTTTGACTTACATAAATTTATAGTATGTATAAAATAAGTATTGATATGATAGTATTAAAAAGAGTGTTGATAACCTCCTACGTTTTGAATTGTTGAAAAGTGGTGAGGTCGATTCTTCTATAATAATCATGGAAAAAATAAACATTATCCTTCATATGTTACCAATCATATTGAGGAATCCAAGATAAGAGAGAGGACTAGAAAAATAGTAGAATCCCGCCGTTAAAACGGCAAGAGACAGCATGTCGTATATAGGACACCATGTTCCTCTTTAGAATCCCATCAAAGTTTGAAATTTGCACTTTTTTTTTGACAAATTGAAATTTGCACTTTATTTTTTTCTTTTTCTTCGTTTTGGTTTTATTTCACACCCTTTTTCTTTTTCTACTACTACTTTTTGATTTTTGATAAGATCCTTTTCTTTTTCTTTGCTGTTTCTTATTCTTCTTGTGGTGACATTTTTCGTAACTATAGAGCCTCTATTGTTGGTTGTTTTGCGTCTTTTTTGGGCAATGGCACTGCCTATGATTTTGAGCTTTTGACAACCATGATAGCTATTGAGACCTCCCATGATAAGGGGTTGCGTAAAATCTGGCTAAAATGTGATTCCTCTTATGTTGTTGCTGCTTTTAAGAACTTAATTTGTTCGCATATGAACTTTTTTGTCTCTCATACCTTCAGAGAAGGAAACGGTTGCACAAATAAATTAGCTGCTTTTGGTCTAGTTAGTAGAACTTATACTTGGTGGAGTTTGCCTCTGAGCTTCATCTTAGATGACTTTAGTGGTAACAGGCTGGGTCTTCCTTTTTTCAGATTTAGATGGTTTATCTTTAGGGTTTAGTCTCATTGGTTTTCGTTTTTGCATTGTAGAGCTGCTTCATATGCTTGTTGTTTTTTTTCTAGACAAGGGTTTCCCCCATGGTCTTTCCTGTATTCCACCTTTTTATTTATTTTTAATAAAATTAGGTAGAGTGCTTTTTTCCTTTTTGATGATTTATCTCTAAGGAGGGTTTGCATCAGAAGGTTTTAGCGAAACTCTTTCTTTTTTAAAAAGAAAAAAGATACGAACACCACATATACTCTTCAGCTTTTGCCATCTATATATGTTTCAAATTGGTTTTTGTTACTTTTTCTTCATTAAATGTATTTTGTTAATCCTCCTATTTATAAAAGAAAATTGTAGTTTTAAGTTTACTGAATAAGTGATGTATTTAGATTATATTATAGACTAGAGACATTTGTTATTCAATGAACTTAAAAGAGCAAATTTTTCTTATAAATAAAATCAAAGTGAGTATGTTTACCCCATTCCTAATTTCCTACACCGTGATATTCGCTTAATTTTTGAGAAATTAAAAAAGCTTACAAATATAAATCTTGCCTAAAAAGGAAAAGTTAAAAATGAAAGAAAAAATATTGATTTTATCAAATTAACTTCGTTATTTATATTTTTCTTTTAAAAATGATACAAATAGCAGCAGGATTTTAATTTTGTTTATATTAGGGGTAAAACAAGAAAAACATAACTAATAGTGCATGAAAAAAGTTTCAAAATGATGCAAACCCTTTGATTCACCAGGTCCTTTTCCCATTTCGTTCCTTTTCAGAATTTCCTCTCTTCTGCCGACATGTTTGTTTATCTACAAAATTTCTTACTTTCGTGTATCGTTTATTTCTCCATAGATATTACAAATTTACTTAGGAATACAAATTTACATCAAGTTTTTTTAAAAGTCAGTGACTACTTAGGAATACTGATAAAGAAATGGACCAATTTGCTATAAGTACCAAATTTTATGGACCAAATTAAGAATTTTCTCATTTAATAACTCAACCTCACCTATTGGCGATTTAGTATTCTGAAAAGAATGAATTCAACTTCGGTATAGGAGTACTTTTTTTTTTCATGTAAATGAACAATTAACTTCTAGCATTACTTTTTTATCCTCAATATACAAACAATTACCATCGGTGATTTAGTATACAAGATAGATGGTAGAATCATTTACGAGCCTCTTTCAATATGTAATATTTTACCACTTTCAATATAATAGACATCTTACCACTTTCAATATAATAGACCTTTAAAGCTTTTCTCTCTAAATTTTCATGGATGCCATGTTTTTTAACATGGTATCAGAGCAAATATGGTATCCTCCTTGAACACTAATTTTGCTCGTTTTTTTTATTTTGTTAGTTTCCTTTTTCATTCATTTCTCTTTTTTTTGCTGCGAGAAAAACCCTTTCTTTGTTTACCTTCAGATCAAATTCATTTTCTTGATTGTTCTCCATTGCGAGCTGCGTTTTTCCCCCTCTGGATTCATCACCGCTGCTTCTATTTGATGCTTCGATTCGTCAGATCCATGGTTCATACATCTCCGACTCTTGCTTTGATGCTTCGCTGCGATACCTAGTTATGCAAAGCATTTTCCACGCAAGCATAACACTGTTTGTCAATCTATCTACAATCGACTCCTTCACTGATTCACGATCTACTTCATCGCGCTTCTACGTCGTTGCTTCATCACGGTTCAACGTTTCTGCAACCGTGCTGGGACATTCTCGCACCAATCAGGTTTTGTTTTCTGTTCTCGCAACTCCTTGGGTTAGTTCTGGATTGTTGTTCGTTTCTCATCTCGTCAATTGAACGCCGACATGCTCCCACTACAAAAAAACTGTGTATTAGCGACGAATTTTTCCCTCGCTAATGCCTGTTTTTCCCTCGCTACTTACTGTTAGCGACGGACCAATTCTGTCGCTAAACCACTTGTCGCTAATCGTGTTGAAGGGAGAAGATGATGGTGGTGGTGGTAAGAAGAAATGAAAGAGGAAGAGGAAGAAATGAAAAAGGAAGAGGAAAAAACGGAGAAGAGGAAGAAATGAAAGAGGAAGAGGAACAAATGAAAGAGGAAAGAAAGGATTTGAGTTTATAAAAAAGAATTAACAATTAGCGACGGATTTAGCGACGGATTTCCCTCGCTAACTCTGGTCACGTGTCAAATCAACTGCAACAGTCAGTGGCACAATTTTCCAAAGATTAGCGACGGATTTTGCGACGGATTTCAGTCGCTAATTCAATTTTTTTTTCAATTTTCGCGCCATGTTAAATCCGTCGCTAATTTAGCCAATTTCCGTCGCTAAATACCTTGTTTTCAATCCGTCGCTAATTTTGTGCATTCCCGTCGCTAATTTTGATTTTAGCGACGGACTTCCAATCCGTCGCTAATCCATGCTTTTTTGTAGTGTCCCTGCTTCGTAACTCTTCGATTTCATCCACTGGTTTGTGCCTGTTTTGGTAAATTTGGCTTTGAATATGTTTGATGAAATACCTCAAAGATGAAAAGAGTGTTTGCTGCTGGATTAACTTTTACACACCGTTGCCGTTTTAATGGGGTTTGAGTTAGGTAACAATAACATTTTGGGTAGCTCTATTATGAACTTTTATTCTAAGGCTAGTTTGAATGAGGAAGTTGAGTTAGTTTTAAGAAATATGGGTGTGAAAGATGAGGTGACTTGGAATTTGATTATATCTAGTTATGTGCAGTTTGGGCTATTTGAGAAGACACTTGAGATGTGCCATTTGACGAGGGAAGAGGATTTGAGTTTGATTATGTGACACTGTCTTCTTTATTGACTGTTGCTTCGTGGAATTCTATGATATTTGGTATGTTTAGAAACTGTGAGGCTGTTGAGGCTCAAAACATGTTTTCAGAAATGGACTCATTAGGTGTTAAGCCTAAACTGATTACATGGACTACTGGGATATCTGGCTTGCACTGTGCTCATTGTGTACGAATGTGCTGTTGTTGTCTCTATCCCTTGTTTTGTTTTTGCTGCCTATTTTGATTAAAAGATGTTTAGTACTGCTACCTTCTTTAGTTATATTGCTAGCATTGGTTATTGGTTATTCTCGTTGGTGCTGGTACAATGGTGTTGCTGCATTTGGTATTTTGTTACTAGTTATATTGGAGTTGCATAGTGCTGACTTTGTTTCATCTCCCTGGTAGATAATTTTTTCATATGAATTGGATATCACCTTGGTAGCAGTGGCACTACCAAGTGTTTGAGAATACGCTTCTATGATGATTGACCGTAATTGGCTTGACTTTTGCTTCTGTTTGTGGTGGTTAAGCGCGATGCTTTTGTCATGGATAGTTAAGGTTTGCTCTCTTTGTTGTTTGTGCTTCTGCCAAATGGTTAAACTTTGAGGGATAGTTTCTGTTTGGTGGTTAAACATTTGCCCTATGACCTTGTTGATGTTTGCTTCTGCCCTACGGTGGTTAAGCATTTTGCTTCCTTCAAGTGATTAAGCCTTGAGTTGTGGCTTTTGCTTGATGGTTAAGCGTTGGTTTGTTGCTTCCTCCGAGTGATTAAACCTTGAGTTGTGGTTTCTGCTCGATCGTTAAGCATTGTTTGATTTCTTTGGCACTTTTGGATGGTTACACCCAAGTGTGGAGTTTGTTGATTCCTTTGGAGTGAATGTTGTGGAGACGCTGGAAGAAGCTTGAAGGGGGGCCCAAAAGTTGGTCGAATACTTCTAGGAGCTATGCACCTCAACTGCTACCAATTTGGATTGTCCTTTATTTTTATTTACTTTGATAGTATTTTGTAGGTTTAAATACGTTTTTACCCCTTGCAAATAGGGGGTGTTTTGCTTTTACCCCCTACAATTTATTTTTTTAAAAAAAAAACACCTTGCAAATTTCACCATTTTGGCGTTAGCCCTTCTGTTAGTTTCCTGTTACAAAAAATCCTACATGTCAGTTTATTGCTGATTGGATTTTGCCAAATCATTACCTTTAATTTTGTTTTAATTTTAAAAATGCTGACATCATTTTCTCTTCATCTTCAACACATATCCTCTTCATCACAAAATCACAACACCCTCTCCCCTTCCTAGTTTCCCTTCAGATTAACACACATCCATGATTTACCCCTCTTCAACAAACAAACAAACTCCATCAAAATAATAAAAGTCAGCATCACAAACTAAATAAATCTGATCTGCTTGTGGAAATTTCATCAAATCCCCAAATCCCCAAGTCAGATTCGATCTAAATCTGATCTGCTTGTGGAAATTTCATCAAATCCCCAAATCTTCTACGATTCTTCAAAGGTTTGATGCGTTTCATCAAATCCCCAAATTTCATCAAATCCCCAAATCTTTCCGAGCTTGATGCGTTTCCCTTCCTTTAGGATTTTGTGAAGGCTTTCTGGGTATGTTTGGTTCTTGGCTTTCAGGGTTGTTTGGTTCATGGGTTTCTGGGTTGTTTGTTCCCTCCTTCTCTCATTTTGTTCGCTGTGTTTCCCCTTTCAATCTTGGTGATTATTAAAAATGTTAATCTGTTTGTACTGATTAATCTCAAATTTGTGGGAAAGAATGCGTTGGGGAAGAACATTCAAAGCCAAACTCGAATCTCAGAACATTCAAAGCCACACACGTAGAACGTTAAAAGAACACTCGATCTGTGAGTGTTTTGTGGTTATTAGAATGATTTGTAATTATAATTATTTCTTTTTTATTGATGATGGGGATGATGATACAGTAGACCTTGATGAAAACGACTTGGATGATAGGAAGAGGAACAAGAGCTGTCGAGGAAAAAGGCTTCTGGGAAGAAATGATGAATGTGTTTTGTTAGAGACTTGGATGGAGAAGATTGAGAGAGATGAAGAAAAAAGAAAAGTTAAACTGAAGGGGAAACGAAGGAGAGAGATGATGAAGAAAGATGGAAACAACAACAACAACAACACAGAGAGAGAGATGATGAAGAGAGATGTTGAGGGAGAGGGTGTGTTTGTGTTTTTGTTGATGATGAAGCTGAGATGGAAAAAACAACAACACAGAGAGAGATGAAGAAGAAGAAGAAGAAAGATGGGTTCAGATAAAAAAAATTTGTAGGGGGTAATCAAAACACCCCTTATTTGCAGGGGTAAAAACAGTTCCGTTAGACACGTCAACAAACCACTAACGGAGACTTGACAGAAGGACTAATATCAAACAAAAAAAATTTTGCAAGATGTTTTTAAGAAAAAAATTTTTGTAGGGGGTAAAAGCAAAACACCCCCTATTTGTAGGGGTAAAAACGTATTTAAACCTATTTTGTAATGCTTATCTCAAGCTGGAAGTGTTGTGAACACCTTCCAGCATGCGAGAGGTTGTTAAAATATAGATAGTAAGCTCATTAGTTAGTAGTAAAGCCCATTAGTGAGTTAATATAAGGTAGATGGTAGGTACTCATTTATGAGCTTATCTTCCCATATGTAATATCTTACCACTTTCAATATAATAGACATTTAAAGCTTTTCTCTCTAATTTTCATAGATACTATGTTTTTTAACGGTGTAGGAGTGCTTTTTTTTTCATGTAAATGAAAAATTAACTTCTAGCATTACTTTTTTATCCTTAATACAAACAATCCGGATTAAGGGATGGAGAGGGGAAAGTCAAGCGTAGGTTCAAACATGAGTCTAGTACTTGTATTTTACAACTAGACTATGTTCTCGGGACAACTTCTACAATTATGATACGATAAAAAAAGAGTTCTTAACATGGTGGTGTTCTATTCATTTACACAAAATTTAGATATGAAAAATATTGCATATTTAAAAAAATAAACTTTTTTCATTCGAATCAACGCACATTACTTTAAATAATTCAAGTTGTATAGTCGCGTGCAATGTACCTACGATGAACCGTAAAAAATGAACCTTAGAAAAATGTATAGTTACGTACAAAAATATCATAATCGGAACTATGTATGAAATATTATCGTTTGAAAGGATTTAACTCACGGTGCACAAGACTGTGAGTTTGAATCTCACGCCGATGTGAGAACTTTGTTGGTGAGTAATATGTAACTATTTCTATAAGCACTCAAAGAGCCTTGAGTCTTTTCATTTTCTTGGTGAGCCGTCGGGATCCAACTTAATTTCCTAAACTTTTTATTTATAGAAAAATGATGATGGAGATGGAAAAAATTAAGCGACACCATGAGTTGTAGCTATTGTGTACAAGAGCTTGTATATATCACGATCATAGTATGGATTAATTAATTAATCCAGATCAACTCTGCTAGCTGGTGCTTCTTAAATTGGTTTTTGTTATGGATTGGCCCAATCCACAATAATGAGGCCCAACACCAAATGTAGATCCATCAACCAATGGTTTAGATCGCAGCGCAAGATCGGACGGTCCTGATTCATCAGGTCTATCACCACCAAACTCTATAAATAAGCATTGAATGCTTCATTAAAGGTACACACTCTTTCCTACTCTTCACCTCTAATTAGCTCTCTGGCTGACTTGAGCGTCGGAGTGTCCTCGCAGGTACCACCTGCCCCGGATCGGAAGCGGAACTCGGTTGATCAAGACCAACCCCTACCAACTATCTCGGATCGGACATTGTGTCTAAGATCGGATACAGGTCCAGAGATACGGTACAGAACATTGGCGACCACAGTGGGAGGATCTTGTACTCTAGTTCCTCTCCCATCTCCTTGATTGACTATGGCTCCGACCTTACGTCATAGGACTGTCCTGAATGTCGGTGAAGGGCCGGTCCTACAGCAGGTGACTTCGGAAGGAGTGGCGGCCATCTTACCCCTTAGCCCGGTGCATGCTCGAAGCTCGGCTACGGCTATGGTTCCTGGAAGCTCAGCCTGGAACCGACTTCCACCTCCCCCTCCGACCGTCCAGGTACCGGTCGATGTTGTTCAACAGCTCGTCCGGTTCCTAAATCGGCAAGTCGAAGCCGACCAGCAGGAAAGCCAACGCTACACCCGGTTAGAAGCTCAGATTGCTGAGATCCGGGCTCGTAACATCCCGGATCGGAGTTCCTCTCTGCGCAACTCTTCAAGCGAGACGACTCATGACCGCGTCCGCCACCGATCTCCGGCTTGGAGGAGATACCATCACCGCACTCCACCTCGGTGTAGAGGAGCGCGGGGATCGGAGTTTCCCCCAAGTCGGACCCCGGAAGATTTCTATGGTCTTGAGGGTTCCCCTCGGCCTAGCTCGTTTCTGTTTTCCTCTTCTCCGAGGCGACGTTCCATAAGCCGGAAAAGGTCTCCGAGGCAGAAACGTCGGCGCCCTAGCTCGCGGGGATTCCCCGACAAGTCTGGCTACCGACGGTCTCCATCCCTTGAGAGGTCGGCAAAGCGTAAATGACCGTTCACAGCGAAAATCGACTACTTCCCGGTGCCAAAGCACCTGGAGAACCCCCCTGAAGGTTTGAAAATGCATGACGGGACTGGCGATCCGGATCGCCATCTCGACTACTTTGACACGGTTATGCAATACCGCAACGTTCCAGAAGAGATAAAGTGCCGAACTTTTCCCCTCACTCTAGAGAAGGCGGCCCTAGACTGGTTCAGGGCTCTTAAGCCAAATACAATCTCCTCTTGGGATCAGTTGGCCGAGCTCTTTTCTGCACACTTCGCCCACTCGAAGATGAAGCCTAAATCTCGGAAGATATTGCAGGCAATTCGACAAGGAGAAAAAGAGTCCCTTCGGGACTACATAGAAAGATTCAATAGAGAAGCTGCTCAAGTCCGGAACCTCGACGACTCCTTCCGTCTTTACTTCATGGAGGCTGGCCTTCGTGAATGAAGTCTATTTCAGATAGACGTCGGGGTCAACCAAGTCGAGTCGCTTGCCGAGTTCCTCCAGCGATCTCAAAAGTATATCGATCACGAAGAAGGGATTAACCCAGGAAGGTCACTTTTCACCTAGGTCTCGGAATGAGCCTTCGGGCGTGATGTAATCCGAATTTGTAAATGTTCAACCATCTAATATATGGATCGGCTACGAGTTTCCTCACTGATTGCTTAGTAAAAGTGAGTTCCGAGGTTGGAGGGAAGGATTTGGGATCGGTCGAGCGATCGCCTTAAAGTTTCACGCTAAGACCGGAACTCCACCTAGGATCGGAACTCCTGATGATTCCTACGGATCCGAGGGTTCCCCTCGGCCCTGCTCGTCTCTAGCTTCCTCTTCCTCGAAGCGACTTTCCAGAAGCCGGGAAAAATTCCCGAGGCAGGAACGTCGGCGCCTTTGCTCACAGAGATCTTCCGACTTTAAATTGACACCTCGAGTCCCTCAGGTGGTCACATTTTAAGTGGCCGAGTTTGCCATCACCCTGAAGGGCGAGTTCGATCTGGGCCGAGTCCCGGTAAACTGCCCTGAAGACGACTTTAAACTGACACCTCGAGTCACTCAGGTGGTCACGTCTTAAATGGCCGAGTTTGCCATTACCCTGAAGGGCGAGTTCGATCTGGGCCGAGTCCTGGTAAACTGCCCTGAAGGCGACTTTAAATTGACACCTCGAGTCCCTCAGGTGGTCACGTTTTGAATGGCCGAGGTTGCCATTACCCTGAAGGGCGAGTTCGATCTGGGCCGAGTCCTGGTAAACTGCCCTGAAGGCGACTTTAAATTGACACCTCGAGTCCCTCAGGTGGTCACGTTTTTAACATGGCCGAGGCTAGGGGCAGACACCCTCGCCGGTATAAGCCCGGCCTCGAAGATCTTTGCCAAGACCCGTATCTCGGGCGCTCCGAGGCTGGTGGCGGACACCCTCGCCGGTATAAGCCCGGCCTCGAAGATCTTTGACAAGACCAGTATCTCGGGCGCTCCGAGGCTGGTGGCAGACACCCTCGCCGGTATAAGCCCGGCCTCGAAGATCTTTGCCAAGACCCGTATCTCGGGCGCTCCGAGGCTGGTGGCGGACACCCTCGCCGGTATAAGCCCGGCCTCGAAGATCTTTGACAACACCAGTATCTCGGGCACTGCGAGGCTGGGGGCATACCCCTTTGTAGCTATGAGCCCGGCCTTGAAGAAGGTCGCCACGAAGGTCCGACCTCAAATTCAAAAACCCTCACGAAGTCCATATAAAGCATCAAGTCTAGCTCGCCCCAAGACGACCCGACTTGGGGGGCAACTGTTATGGATTGGCCCAATCCACAATAATGAGGCCCAACACCAAATGTAGATCCATCAACCAATGGTTGAGATCGCAGCACAAGATCGGACGGTCCTGATTCATCAGGTCTATCACCACCAAACTCTATAAATAAGCATTGAATGCTTCATTAAAGGTACACACTCTTTCCTACTCTTCACCTCTAATTAGCTCTCTGGCTGACTTGAGCGTCGGAGTGTCCTCGCAGGTACCACCTGCCCCGGATCGGAAGCGGAGCTCAGTTGATCAAGACCAACCCCTACCAACTATCTCGGATCGGACATTGTGTCTAAGATCGGATACAGGTCCAGAGATACGGTACAGAACAGTTTTTAAGTATAAGAATCATTTTTATTGCACTATTGCAGTGTTGTAATCAATGTGGAGGACAATACTGAGAACAACTCTTCTTCAAGAACACTCAAGCAAGCATTGTTAATATATAAAAAAAAGTGGAAACTTCAAAAGTTGATATTAAAAAAAATACAATAGAAAAAGGTGGGGTAAAGCTCTTAGTGGAATTGGTTTGGCGTTTGCAGCTGCAAACGTGAGTCTGGGCCTTCTCTTGCCGCAGAAATCCAGAAGCCACAATTCGTAGCTTCAACATGGATGCGAAAAATCTGCCATGGTTTTGGGCAAAGGTGGAAAAACAACTGTGGATCCAAACACATATTTAGCGACAGATTTGTTCTTCCCTAATTTGGACACGTGCCATCAAATTAGGACACATGTCATTCAAAATTAGCGACGGATCTGTCCCTCACAAATTATGACACGTGTCATCAATATTAGGACACGTGTCATTCAGAATTAGCGACGAATCTGTTCCCTCGCTAATTAGCGATGGAATTGGACGTCGCAAATTAGATTGGAAATTAGACTGTCGCTAATTCCCTCACAAATTAGCCATAGCGGCGGAAATAGTGCTGTTAGCGACGGAAGTCGCTATTAAGCGTTTTCTTTGTAGTGTTTGAGCAAAAAAATTTCAAATGTTCTTAAATGTAAAGAGGCGTGATATGACTCGCCAGAACTAATTCACATTTTGATTGCGGAGAAATCGGGAACGAGATGTAGGAGAGAGAAAAAAAAAGAAAAGTGTGTGAATTTTTCTTGTTTGGTGAAAAAAAGTAATCGGGAATTAAAGAGAGAAAGGAGAGTGAATATATTTTTACTTTTTATCACCTCTCCTATCTTAGGAAGGAGGAAAACACATCATTAGTTAGTAAATTTACCATTTTTCTGTACTCTTTTGATAAACTCGTAAGTAAAAAGAATACCGAAGTCAACAAATAGTAAGAATATCGTTGTCTTTGAATTAATAATACAATATCTATTTTTTATTTATTAATCTCTCTTCTTCTTTTTTCTATTAACCAAACAAAAGAATTTTTTATTAGTCTCTTATAATTCTCTCATCTCTTATTCTCTTTCACCTCTTTCTTATTTGTCTTCTAAACTAAACACCATGTTAAGGTGGGTTTGATTTGGAAAAAACAAAGAACTAGTCGGCATAAAAATACTTATTCAACCGAGCCACTACTAAAACTAATGTTACCTTTTTCCTAAATATCTTTTCTTATTAATCCTGGATCCATTCCCAGGATTTTAAGCGGGAACACTATTCATACAACCCATTTTTCCTTGCTTTACATACCTTTTCGTCGACCACCGTTCATGCACTAACAAATGCAACCACCTACTTAAGTGAGAACACTATTCATACAACCCAATCTTCTTTGTTTTCCCTACCTTTTCGTACACCACTATTCATGCATTGACAATTGCAACCACCTACATACAATGCAACATTTCTATTCCTACAACACTATATCTCTTTCAGATATTGTAATATTATTTCATTGGTACAAGGCCTTACAAGGAGGTCGAAATATTACATCGATCAGATACAATGGTCTTTTCAGAAATATCTACAACGGTTGTATAAAAAGCTACACCTCGGAAGAAATATCGCAAGCCGCTTGTAGAACCCATAGCAACAATGAAACTTTTTTTTTGGTCAAAATGAAACTTGTTGAAAACCAATGGAAAACTGTATTTCTGCACATCTTTGTATTATAATCATATTGACAAAATTGTATTTTATTCACCGCACAACAGATTCTGGATTTTTGAACTCATACATGTTTCCATCCAACTTATTTCACAATCAATTCAATCTGTATACAACATATTAAATTACATGTCGAAGACCATAGTTTCCTATGAAATTATTCTGACCGATTATTCTCTACCACACCCCGTGCATCCCACGGGTGAGCGTCCTATATATAATTATGAATTGATAATCAAAGGGAGCCTTAATTACTTTCATGAAAAGAGATTATCTGCTTTCGCAGAATACATGTAAGACAAATTCTAGGGGAGCCGCATATCATGCCAAAAGCAGCTACTTACTACTAAGTAATACTACACTATAAGCAAAATTAACTAGCTACACACTTCTTAAATTGAATGAACTAAAAAAAGTCATGGCAAAAAAGAGTGGTTAACCATGTAAAAAATGGTACTTATGATTGTCACTTGGTTAACTATGCTAACAAATTCCAAGAGTTTAAGTCTTTGTCATATTGTGTACGGCAAAAGAGTAGCTAATTATGTTTGTCACTTGCTTAAAATAGTTAAATTGAACCAAATTCTAGAATTAAAGATTACTATATTGAAGAAAATGATATTAAAATCTAGCTAATAAATTTCAGTAATGTTTTAACTAATAAGGAGTGAGATAATTAAAAAGGAAAAATGTAGTATTAAAATATAGGCTAAATAGCACTTTTAGTCCTTTATCTTTGCTCCAAATTTCACTTTGGTCCTTTATCTTTTTTTTGGTCCGTTTTGGTCCTTTATGTTTCATTTTCGTTTCATTTTGGTCCCTCACGTATTATTTAATTCAATTAAAACATTAAAACAATTAAAATAATTAAAACAATTACAAAAATAAAACATAAACCCATCCCCCCACCGTCCACCACCACCCACCACCACCCACCACCGTCAACCACCGTCAACCACCACCCACCACCTCCCCCCACCGTCCACCCCTCCCCCCACTGTCCCCCCTCCCCCCACCGCTGCGCACCCCCCTCCCCCACCGTTCCCCCCCTCCCCCCACCCCCCAGCGCTGCGCACCCCCTCCCCCACCGTTCCCCCTCCCCCCACCCCCCACCGCTGCGTACCCCCTCCCCCCTCTCCCACGACCCGTCTTCTTCCTCTCACACGACCCGACCCGTCTTCTTCCTCTCACACGTTCTCACTCCTCTCTCTGCGATTGGACCCCAAACTCCACCTTTCAACTCGAAATTTCCCCCTGAGTTCGATTATGGCGTCAATTTGAACAATTACAGGCCCTACCTCGTGGAAGAACTCCATAACCGTGAGAGAGGGGAGAGAGGGGGTGCGCAGCGGTGGGGGGAGGGGGGGGGGGGGGGGTTCACGGTGGGGGAGGGGGGGAGGGGTTCACGGTGAGAGAGAGAGACAGATCTGGTGGTGGGTGGTGGTTGACGGTGGGGGGTGGTGGTGGGTGGTGGTGGACGGTGGGGGGTGGTGGTGGGTGGTGGTGGACGGTGGGGGGAGGGTTTTATGTTTTATTTTTGTAATTGTTTTAATTGTTTTAATTGTTTTAATGTTTTTAATGTTTTAATTGAATTAAATAATACGTGAGGGACCAAAATGAAACGAAAATGAAACATGAGGGACCAAAACGGACCAAAAAAAAGATAAAGGACCAAAGTGAAATTTGGAGCAAAGATAAAGGACCAAAAGTGCTATTTAGCCTAAAATATAAGAGTATTAAAATGATATTGCTGTCATGTAGGAGTCTTAGGGAGGGTTAATTGTTGAATCTAATAAGTGTATAATTACAATTCAATGCAAGAGTACAATACCTTTTTTGTTTACAATTTAGTACAAGTGGTCATACTTAAAGCTCATCGTCAATGTCTATTGAAAAATGAAAAGGTAAACACACATAACCAAAAATTCAAAACTAAATTTATTGAGGGAAAATCAAATTTAAAAGCAAAGGAATTCATTTTTGTTACCTAATCATTGGCTTTTGTGTTACCTCTTTTAAGAGAAAATCAAAGTTAGACTCATCTCTACTTTTTGTGTTACCTCTTTTGAATTTTAAACAACTGCGTATTTATTAGTGCTTGACCTTGTAATTTAAGAAGCACATAAAAAATAATACTCAAATAAAGTTAAGTAAAAACAAAGTTATCCGGTTATTGAGGAACGAACTTCGCATATTTGAACAGTTAAAATATTTTCCAAATGTTATAGAACCCCAAAACATATTGCTTCGCGTCGCATTTTAAGGGCGCTTGGTGGAACCCAATTTCTTCACTTGTAATCTAGGGCTTTGCTTGCGATTGGGCTTTGATATAGCTTGCTTTCTTGGTTTTGGATTAAACCTCTACTCTCCTAATTCAGTCTATAGGCTTTGAATTTAGCCCAGAAAGAAACCTTTCTTAGCATCCAATTGCTCGACTCGAAGAGTACTTTTAGGGAGAAGCTCTTGTATTTCTTTAAGGAGTTGGTTAGTGGCCTATTAACTCAAAATCGAATATTCAAGAGACTAAAAAGATCGGGAAGGCACATATAAAAGGAGAGGAACTTCACTCCTAAAAAATAAAAAAATAAACGCTAGACAAAAAGAGAAGGAATAGCGGGCAAAGCGATTCCAATGCTTAACGAATGGACCAATCCAAGACTTGGAATGCTACCAGAATCGGATACTGCTCTTACCTTACTAGCATGATACTGAAATGGCTCTTTGCCGACTAAAGGCTACAAGACTACCCCTCACTCTCAGAGAAAGACAGAACGGACAAGAACAACTTTGACATCCTCAAGCTAGAAAGAGGATAGGCTATTGGGGCCTCTTGCGAATTCTGTGGAAGACAGTAGAATATTCGAGGGAAGTCAACTGTTGCGGGCCGCCTAAACCAGCGCAAGAGTGTATTCCCAAAGAAGCAATAGGGAATCCATACGAACATCACGTATTTGAACATCAATTTTTTTCCCCGACTCTAAAGTACCTCGAAACTGCTTAACATCGCACTTTACATATTTTGTCACGAATTTTTTTTTTTTACAGAAAACCAAATTTTGAGTAACAAACTTTGTTTATTTGAATTGCACTTTACTTGTCCTAGTGGTGTAGCTCAGTTGGTTGGAGCTAGGGACATCTTTCGGTTGCTCCCGGGTTCGAACCCGGTATGCGACACTCCAATTCCCCATTTCCCCTATATGTGGCATTGTGCCAGCCTCTTGAACAAAAAAAAAAGAATCACATTTTACGTATTTTGTCATGAAATTAATTTTTTTTTCACCAAACCGGTTATTGAAGAACAGACATCACGTATCTGAACAAACAAAAAATTTCCGGGACTCTAAAGTACCTCAAAACACACTACCTAGCATCGCACTTTACGTATTTTATCACAAAATTAATTTTTCTTCACCAAACCGGTTATTGAGTAACGAACTTTAGGTTTTTGAATAGTTAATTTTTTTTCCTGAACTCTAAAGTACCCTAAAACACGCTTAAAATGTAAAAAGGAAAGCTTTAGACGGGGCGTACCGTTGAAATACGCAATACTATCTCTTTTTGAAAGCTTTAGTTGGTTCTTATGGATCTAGTCTTATAAAATAAAAATTTGAGGGATTAGCTAGAAAGTTGTGATCTTTAATGCATGATGATTGACACACATAATATAGCTACCTACGGGCTGCGGCTTACAATACTTAGCAATTTGCTTAGTTATTGTTACTAAATTAACTTCAGCCACTGGATCCCTTCTTTTATTAATCTAATTTGATCTAACGGATGATAATGAATAAGGGTGCTGTTGTCATTTTACATCTTGTTATTCAGAGAACCAATTCAGGAGGATCATTATTCACACATTCCAGATCCAGATTGCGTCTTCCACCACCGTCTCCACAGTTGCTCTGCCATCTTCCACCTCCGTCGTCTCTCCACCTCCAGTCGCCGTCGCCGGTGAATCCTCTGGCATCATCTCTTCCACTGGCGTCTCCTCCTCCTCCTTGTTTCACGCATCGTTTCACGGCGTCTCCTCCTCCTCGCTTCACGCATCGTATCCTCCACCGTCGCCGGTTTCTCTTTTACTGCGCCGTGAGAGGTTCTGCATCGTTTCACGCAACCTTCACAGAGCCTCCCCCTTCGCTCCTCTTCCTCGTTTGTTCCTTCTAACTTTGCCTTATTCTTCTTCGTACTCATTTCCTGGCTGGTTTTGGTGCACTCTAACCATTGTTATGCAACTCTGTGGTTAGTGGCATCTAACCACAGTTATGCATATCTATGGTTAGTTGCATCTAACCACAGTTATGCATATCTGTGGTTAGTGGCATTTAACCATTGTTATGCACATTTGTGGTTAGTGACATCTAACTATTGTGGTACAAATCTGTGGTTAATGAACGAATTTTTTTTTAGTGTGAAAAAAAAAACCCCAGAAAACGCCGCAATATATATATAGGTAAATGACCCTTTTAGGCCCAGAAAAACATATTTTCTCAAAAACCTTGTTCCTAGGTCCTTTTTCAAAAAATTTAATTTTGAAGTTTTTTCTTTTGAAAACACTTTGTCTAAGCTAGATTTTTGAGAAATAATTTTAAAACTCATTTTTGCATATTCTTTGGAACTTGTCTTTTAATCCTTTTTCCTATCATATTTCGAAAACATAGTTTGTCAAAAACCTTGTACCAAAATCCTTTTTCAAACAATTTTAATCTTGAGAATTTTTCTTATGAAAACACTTCCTCTAGGCTAGATTTTTTCATATCATGTTTTAAAAACATACTTTCTAAAAAAACTTGTACTTCCTCTACTATGCAACATGGTGAATTTCCCGCCCCCGCATGTTCCTTCATATGTTGTGCAAGATGCTAACCCTCTTGTTTAAATATAATTGCCGAAAAAACGTACAACCATATAATGCTTTGACATGCGCCATAAACATATAATACCAAACTAAACTATAGGAACCCATTTCCCATGACTAAATATTGCATAAGAACCGGACATAATCTATGGCAACAACAACCACCTAATTTGAAGCCTCTAAACCCTGGCGTTCTCTTTGCCCAATTTCACTTTTCATTCTTTTTCGTCCCTTCTTCCATGAGCAAGTCTGTGTATTGACAACCTCTGCAAGGATGACTTTGTGTAGCAGCTGTTGGGATATTCCTATTGATAGGAGAGGAGGAAGAGAAAAACGAGAATAACAGAAAATGGAAAACTGTAAAAAATGAAGAGCGTGTGTATTATTGAAAGGGGTCGACAGCTTATATATAGCTAGTCGAAGGTGTGGAAAGCTTATATGGCTGGTCGAACTGAATGTGTCGAAGGCTCATATATCTAGTCGAATCTAAGCAATTGAATTCCAAATATATTTCAATATTCCCTCTTAATTCACATGTTGCTAAGTGACATCATTCCAAGCATTGTCCTTAATTCTTCAAATCTTCCCTTTTGCAATGGCTTGGTCATTGCATCGGCTATTTGAAGTTCTGAGCAGCAGTATTGCAGGTTCAGCTTCTCCTTGTTGACTTGATCACGCAAGAAGTGATACCTAGTTTCTATATGTTTCGACCTTCCATGGGCAACAGGATTTTTGGCCAAATCTATTGCAGATTTGTTGTCTATTAGTAACTTCATTACTGAGTTCTTGTGCAGTCCAATTTCAGTGAGCAACATGCTCAGCCATGATGCTTGGCAGGCTGCAAAGGAAGCAGCCACATACTCTGCCTCACAGGAGGACAGGGCTACTATACTTTGCTTCTTGGAGCACCATGAGATGGGTGTTGTTCAATACATAAAGACATAGCCACTTGTGCTTTTCCCGTCACATTTATCTCCACTCCAATCCGAATCTGTGTAGCCAAACACTTCGACAGCAGCAGAAGATTCAGTCTTGCCAGGGAACAAAATACTATGATTTTGTGTTCCCTTGACGTATCTAATCACTCTTTTTGCAGCCATTAGATGAGAAGTTCTTGGCTTCTCCATGAATCTGCTGATCAATCCAACACTAAACATAATGTCAGGTCGTGTGTTGCAGAGGTACCTAAGGGATCCAACAATCTGTTTGTAGAGGGTGGCATCTACTTCACTCTCTTCCCCATCCTTCAACAGCTTGTTGCTTGTGTCGATTGGAGTCGAAACAGGTTTGCAATCAGCCATTTTGAATTTGTCCAGGGTGTCTGCTACATACTTATTCTGATGCAGAAATGTACCTTTGCTTGTCTTCATAAATTCCATTCCTAAGAAGTATGATAGGTGTCCCAAATCACTCATTACGAATTCAGACATCATCACCTTCTTGAAGGAGTCAACTTCAGTCTCATTGCTGCCAGTCACTAGTAGATCATCTACATACAAGCACATCAGCAACTAAGTTTCAGTTCCAGTCCTTTTAGCATACACACCATGTTCATTGGTGCATCTATTGAATTTTTGAGCCAAGAGGAATTCATCAATTCTCTTGTTCCATGCCTTTGGGGCTTGCTTAAGTCCATACAGGGCCTTCTCAAGCTTGAACACCTTGTCTTCTTGTCCCTTTAACTCAAATCCAGGTGGTTGGCAAACATAGACTTCCTCCTCCAAAGGTCCATTAAGAAAGGCTGATTTTACATCAAGTTGATGTAGGGGCCAGCCTCTATGACTTGCCAAGTTCACTACTAGTCTTATGGTCTCGATTCTGGCTACAAGGGGAAAGACTTCATTGAAATCCAAGCCAGGCTTCTGTAGGAAACCTTTAGCTACTAATCTGGCCTTATACTTGGCCACTTCTCCATTGGGTTTGATTTTAGTCTTGTAGACCCACTTCACATCTATTGCTTTCTTTTGCTTTGGAAGTTCGACTAACTTCCATGTGCCATTTTCTCTATTGACTTCAGCTCATCCAGCATAGCTTCCTTCCACTTTTTGTTATTAAGTGCCTGCTCCAGACTCACTGGTTCTGCCTCAGCCATCAGTGCAAGGTGATTCAGGTCTCCCTCTGCTGTAATAGCAGAATCTGGGAATGTATCAAATCCTTCTAGCCTTACTGATCTCTGCATTTCCCTCTGTGACCTTCTGATAGGTGCTTCAGTAACTGCAGTTTCAGTAGCTTTTTTCTGATCATCTGAATCCTGAATCTCATCAAAATCCAGTATTATAGTTCTTTCACAGCTTTCTTCATTCTGAGTATCCCAGTTCCAATTCTTGGACTCATCCACTATGACGTCTCTGCTCTTCACTATTTTCTTCTGCACAGGATCATACAGTTTGTATGCTCCTGTCGAATGATATCCAACAAGGATCGTTTGTTGTGCCCTATCATCCAGCTTCTTTCTTAGTTGCTCAAGGACGATGTCTGTAGCATAATGAGCCAATTATTCTGAGATGCTTGACACTTGGCTTTCTTCCTAGCCAAGCTTCTTCAGGTGTCTTCCCAATCAGTCTTTTTGTGGGGCATTTATTCAGAATATACACTGCTGTGGCTACTAATTCTCCCCATAAACTGTGAGGTAGCTTCTTTTCATTCATCATACTTCTCACCATGTTGAGGATGGTTCTGTTTTTCCTCTCAGCAATTCCATTATGCTGAGGTGTGTAAGGTGAAGTGACTTCATGTACTATGCCTTCTTTTTCACAAAGCTTTACAAATTCATGTGAGTTGTACTCACCACCTCCATCTGTTCTAAGGGTTTTGATTTCACATTCACTTTGCTTCTCAATCATCACCTTAAAGTTCTTGAATGTTTCAAGTACTTCACTCTTCTTATGATCAAGTACACCCATGTCATTCTAGTGTACTCATCAATGAAGGTGACAAAGTAATTATTCCCTCCTAATGAACTGACCTCAAAGGGACCACAAACATCAGAGAATATCACCTCTAACTTCTTCTTTTGCTCTGCCTGGCACCTCTGATTTGAAGGAGTTTCTAGGTTGCTTTGATTTGCAGCAGCTATCACATACTTCACCAGGCATTTTCACTGCTGGCAGCCCATGAACCATCTTCTTCTCATGTAGTTGTCTCAAGCTCTTGATGTTTAGGTGGCCAAATCTTCTGTGCTACTTCCAGTTTTCATCATCAACAGTGGTTGTGAGGCATTGCTCTTTGACTACTTGCAATTCGACCTTGAATGTTCTGTTACTTTGCATTGGCACCTTCAGGATCAGCCTCTTGTTTAAATCAAACAAGCTGAGACTGTTATTATCCATTTCGACAGAGAATTTCTTCTCAATCATCTGCCAAAGACTCAGCAGATTACCCCTCATCTTTGGCACATAGAATACTTCCTGAATGTAGCACCACTTTCCATCCTTCAACAGAAACTTTATGGTGTCAATTCCTTCTGCAGTGACTCTGCTGTTATCTGTAAATCTGATTCTTTTACTTATTTGCTTCAGTTCGACAAACCACTCCCTATGACAGCACATGTGGTTTGAGCATCCTGTGTCGAGATACCATTCATCAGATTTTCCTTCGATCTCATTTGTATCTGCCTTCAGCAACAACAATTCTGTGTCAGTAGCTGTCATGAAGAATAATTCTTCATCATTGTTGCTGGCCATGTTGGGGGCATCACCAGTGTCACCACTGCCCTGCCCCTCACACATTGCACAAGTATTTTGAGCATTACAAGTGTTTCCACTGTCACAAGTGTTCCCACTGTCCTGCTCATTACTTTCAGCAACTGTTACATTGAGATGAGTGTCTTCTTCAATCTTATCATCTATGACTGCCATCAGCATTAAGCCTTTTGAGTCAGAGTCAGAATCTGTGCCTCCATCGCTTGCAAATTTGGCTTCAGCATCTTTATTCCTAGGAACCTTCTTGTTCTTGCATTTGTTCCTATAATGCCCAAATTGCTGACAGTTATAGCACTACACTTTGCTCAGATCGTATTTCTTCTTATCAGAGTTTCCTTGTTCATCTTTCTTGCTACCAGATTCCTTTTCTTTACTCTTCCAGTTTCCCTTTTCTTTCTTGTTGCCTGGCTTCCAATTTTTCTTAGAGGAGTGTGTCAACAAGGGTTGGGTGCACCCCTAGTGCCCCCTTCAATATATATTGCTTATAAAAAAAAAGGCTTGTTCAGTCTCCTTTTCTGAACTTCTCTGCCTAATTCTCAATTCATGAGCCTCTAAGGAACCTTGAAATTCATCTAACTTCATTTCATCTATGTTCATGGATTCTTCAATGGCAGTTACAACATAGTCGAAATCTAGAGTTAAGGATCTAAGAACCCTTTCTACTTTACTTTTTTCAGATATAGTTTTACCATTGCCTTTCATTTGATTAGTCAAAGCTACTAACCTTATGATGAAATCACCAATCGATTCTCCATCTTTCATCTTCAATGCCTCGTATTGCTTCCTGAGAGACTCCAAGCGTATCTTCTTCAGTATATCCGCTCCTCCATATGCATTCTTGAGGATATCCCACGCTTTGTTTGCTGAATCACAATCAATGATCAGGTTCAGAATGTTTGAATCAACGCTTTGATGAATCAAGAACAACCCTTTTCCATCTTTCTTTCGCAATGCATGGTGGTTGTTCCTCTGCGCTTCAGTGGCGTTTGCTGCCAATGGTGGAACACCTTCATCAACGATTTCAAGTACATCTTGAAAACGAAACAGAACATTCATCTGCGCACACCACCGTTCGTAATCCTTTCCATTGAAGATAGGGAGGTTCGCCGGAATCCCACCATTGTCTCGCGTCGCCATTGGAAGAATATTTAAGGATCTTTATAGCTCTGTTATACCAATTTGTTGGGATATTCCTATTGATAAGAGAGGAGGAAGAGAAAAACGAGAATAACAGAAAATGGAAAACTGTAAAAAATGAAGAGTGTGTGTATTATTGAAAGGGGTCGACAACTTATATATAGCTAGTCGAAGGTGTCGAAAGCTTATATGCCTGGTCGAACTGAATGTGTCGAAGCTCATATAGCTAGTCGAATCTAAGCAATTGAATTACAAATATATTTCAATAGCAGCCACAATTTCCATAGAAGAAGCTCTAGCAGGAACTGGATCTCTAGCTCATTGCATAATGTGACTCATTCAATTGATCATCACAGACAAACAACTTACAACTGCGTTGTTTCATCTAAAATGAAATTAAACTTTTAAAGCAAGTTCATCAAATCAAGAATAGAGGAGAGGAAAAATAGGAGAACAAACAACCATACCCAATTCGAACATTGCCAGTAGCGACGTTTGAGATTTTCGTCAATAACCTCATTGTTGTAACAAACCACGGAAAGGTAGGAGAATAGCATCTTGAGGTGCCCTTGATGAAGATGTAGAAGAACTGCTTAAGGTAGCGATAGGAGAAGTTTGCGCGATGTATATGAATAAGTTAAATGAATTTGGGGATTTAGGACACTATGTGTAAGTTAGTGATGTGTAATCCAACGTGGATGCCACATAATTAGGTTTAAAAAAGTTAGAAATAGATACACAAGCCACGTAAGAACTTTGTTAGCCACATCAGAAACCTAATAATAGAAGCACTAACAAAAATACTTAAATGAAAACGTGTGTTTTTGCCTAGGATATTTTTTTTTAAAGTTGCAGGAACTAGAATAAAATAATCCCCTATTTGGGAGGACCAAACACATATTTAAGTCTTTATAGAAATAGCTGTCATGACAGTAGTCCTCAAACAAATATTGTAAATTTTTATATATCAATATATTCAACAATATTGTTTTTTGAAATACATATTTATTGAGAGACGAGAGTAAAGAGGTACTTTTACACAATATTCGACGTGAAATATCGTTGAGGCATTTTCACGAATACCTTGAGCACGATTGTTGTTTTGATTGTCCGCTTGAGTAGACGACACAGGAACCTGAGCAACGTTTGTTGTTGCGTTGGTGACTCCAAGTTCTTGTCTGAATTTGTCTAGTTGTGATTCTTGAACCAGCAGCAGAGATTCAATTTCAGTTAAGGATGGAGATTCTGGCTTGCTGAAGATCATCATGGCGAAGGAATTGTATTCCTCTGGTAATCCGTCAAGAAGCACGTCAACGAGATACGAATCAGCAATATCGTTTCACCAGCGGAAATCAATGAATCGGCTAGAGTGTGAACTTTTGTGATGAATTCAGAAATGGATTTAGATTCTTTCTTTGTGTTCTTGAGTTCACTTCGCAGTTGGCGAACCTTAGCCTTCAAATGCGAGAAGTAGTGATGATGGATTTTCTCCCAGACTTGCCATGAATGATGACAAGTGAGAACACGCGTGAGTGCTGTTTCAGATAGCGTGGATAGCAACCACGTAAAGAGAGTTTGATCTTGCACGAGCCATTTCTCAAATTCGTCGGAGACATTATCAGCAAGACGATATGTTTCAGACGCATACTTCACTGGAACTTTGGGATTGACGAGAAAACGATGCAATTTGTGCATCTTGACTACACCTTCTACCTACTGGTTCCATAGCAGAAAGTTTTTGTCATCAAGCTTGATGGAAAGTTTTGGTCCAGTACCGAAGTGATGCGGAGAAGCAGTTGTTGAGATTCCTTGAAACACAGAGGCGTGTGCGGTAGGAGATGCACCATCACTGTGATCTGGTGATTCAGTCAAGAGTGATCAATTGAGTTGCAGAGGAGCGAAGCGAGGAAGATGACAGAAGCGTGTGGCTCAGGAACGTGACGAAGCGAATGATACCATGATAACAGAATTGATACAATGAAACAGTAGCTGAGTCAGCACTAGCTGAACTCTCACTAGGCGCTCGGCGCCTTACACTTTGCTATAGCTGCGTTCTTCACACTAGGCGCTTGGCGCCTTGCACTTTGTTGTATGTTGAGCGTGTTGAGCAGCTGCATCAGTTTGTGTCTTGGGAATACTTTTAGTGTTCCCTATCAGTAATTGTGTTACTTACAAATATTTGTATTTTGTGTTGATCTTTGTTGGACAAAATTTAATTTCACTGTTATAAATGAAAAGTGTCACAAAATAGAATAATAAATGTATTAAAAATATAACACTTTTTAAATCAATTATGCCAAATAACTTAAATCTTTTTTTGTTGAAAATGAAAAAGAAGCCATTTTAAATCAGTTTTATATAAACTGATTTTGGATTTAGAAAGCGAGCTTTTTAAACCACTTTTTTGGATAGTCGATCTAAAACACATTCCAAAGATCAAAATCAACATTTTAATCCCCTTTGAAATTGGTTATAGAAGAATGATTTTCTAAAAAACTGTTAATAGTATCTAAGGTGGGAGAGAGTTTGATTGGACCACAAAGCCTTCAATGGGTTTATCAGGAGGTTTATTAAGTGTTTGAAAGCCCGATTTAATGGATGTACAATTCAGTTTTTCTGAGGACAACTTTGTAGGTATTTATGAATTACTTAATTGAAATAAAAAATGAATTTCAAAAGGGAGTGCAGTGAATTCAAGAGTTTAATAGAAGAGATAGAGCTTATAGATGTCCCTGTACTGGGTAGAAAATTCTTTTGGCACTGCTTGGATGGTGTCGCCATGAGTAGAATTGACAGAACTTTGATGACTGATGGCATTTACCGTGGATGGAACATATCATCTCAATTGGTAGGTGATAGAGACATATATGATCATTGTCCGGTGTGGTTGCTCAGAAATAGTCTTGATTGAGGCCCCAAACCGTTTAAATTTAATAATAGTTGGCTAGAGAGTACTAAGATTTTAAGTAATTTGTTCAAGATTGTTGGAACTCTTTTGACGTGTTGGGACTAAGGTCCTTTGTAATAAAAGAGAAATTGAAATTGTTAAAGGGAAGACTAAAGTGGTGGAACAAAGAGGTTTTGGATAGACCTTAACATTGATGACTTGGTGAAGGATTTAAATGAGTTATATGGACTAGCAGCAGAAGGTGAAAGCATAAGTTTGGAGCAAAGGAAGACGTTAACAAATGAGTTTTGGATACAAATAAAATCAAGAGAAAACCTTATTCTACAAAAGTCAAGAGTAAAAGGGGATTCAAATACACGGTTTCTTTCATTCTTGCATGAGATATAACAGAAGAAGGAATCAGCTGCTTAAGTTGAAGGTTAAAGATCATTGGTGGGTGGAGGATGTTGAAGGCATAAAAGCTTCGGTTAAGAGTTATTTTGAAAAGGGCTTTCTAGAGGAAGAATTTAGTAGACCGGTGCTAGATGGGATATATTTTAGGCTAAATAGCACTTTTGGTCCTTTATGTTTGCTCCAGATTTCACTTTGGTCCTTTATCTTTTTTTTTGGTCCGTTTTGGTCCCTCATGTTTCGTGTTTGTTTCATTTTGGTCCCTCATGTTAGTTTTGACTAACGGACGCCACGCTGGTAGTTAACTGCTGACGTGGCGCCCGTTATTCATTAAATTACGTGGCACAAGCCAGTTCCACATCAGCAATTCGTTTTTTAATATAAATAAAACATAAAACAATAAAACAAATATAAAAACAGAAAAACATAAAAACAATAAAACAAACCGTAAAACCAAAATGAAGAACAGCTTCATCTTCATTCTCCCTTGTCAAGAACACCTTGAAGAACAAAACTTAAAAACAGAATCTGGGAATCCATCTTCCTTCTCCCTTCTCAAGAATAGCTTCAAGAACAGCAACAACATAACCCCCTTTTAAAACCCTATCTTCATCTTCCTCACCACATCACCCCCATTTGAGAACCCTAAACCGTAAATTGAAAACTGTCATCTTCATCTTTCTCCCTACTGATTTAATGGTATCTTCCAATTCGAGTAGCTACCCATCATTTGGTCTATCAACCCAACGTGAACGTGAAGCTTCACCTGAATGTTTCTATGGGGAGAAATGTGTTATTCGAATTGTGAATGAAGAAACCACAAACAAGGGAAGGAAGTTCTGGGGCTGTAGGCATTTCGTGGTAAGATTAATGGTTTTTGGAGCTTGTTTTTCGCCATTGTTGCAGATCTGAGTTCCAGATCTGGGTTCTCTGATGATGCTCCTTTGTTTCATTTTAGTCCTCTCTGTTTTTCCTTGGTTTCATTTATGTCCCTCTCATTGTTTATCTTGTTTCAATTTGGTCTCTCTCAGTTTCTTTTAAAAATGCAAATCTGAGTTTGATCTATCTTTGTTTGTTTGCACAGTCTAAAGATGATCTTGGATGCTCATATATGAAATGGATCAAGGATTCATGGCCTCCTCAGACACAGACACCAAGAGAAACACAATGTGTAGAGAGACAACATGGAGTGACCGAATGTGCAGATTGTAGTGACCGAGTGATTCAGGCTTCCAAGTCCCCTGAGTCTCCGGAGTCATCAGCTGAGTAACTGTCTCCTGTTTTGCATAACCACAAAACATAGCACAATTAGCGCTCCATTTAAACAAAGCAACATTATATAAGACAAATCAAGTTGTATACTTACCTGATTCATCCTCGAGAACTCATCAACATACTCCTTAGTGCCCTTTCTCACATGGGTGACCCTGTGCAGCTCAGGAGCAGCGACAGGGGGTCCCGCCTTCTTACGATGTAAAATGAAACACGTTTTCAACGATTGCTAACTAATTAACTAATGTAAAAAAAACAACCAGATTTTTAAAATAATTTACCAATCTAAGAGCATGATGCGTCTGGTTGATGGACCCGCAGCAGTGAAGTGAGGCACCCTTTTCTGAGTTTCTATTAGTCTTGGCTTTTTCGGCATTTCTCTTGAACTTATCTGTAGCCCAATGATTGTTGTAAGCATTCCAAACTTCATCACTCATGTAATCCGGCTTCTTATCTTTACGCCGCAACTTATAGAGTAAATCTGACAATTGAGATCATAAACCACAATCAATCAAAAATAAGATCATCAACCTATTTTGTTCTTCTAAAACCCTACCCAAATCATATAGCTTCGAACAAAACAAGTTCATAAAAAAATTAAAATCAAAACAATATCATAAAATTAAGAATCAAAACCTTCAAAAGGGAGAGCTCCGGTGGTGGTGGCGGAAGTTATGGGAAGGTGGGAGAGAAGAGGAATTCGTAGAAGAGAGACAGAGGAGAGAGAGCGATGATTCTGGTGGTGGTGGTGTGGTGGTGGTAGAAGTTATGGGAAGGTGGGAGAGAAGAAAAGAGAAGAGGAATTCGTAGAAGAGAGAGAGAGAGGAGAGAGGGCGACAGTTCTGGTTGTGGTGGTGGTGGTGTGGTGGTGGTGGTGGAAGGTGGGAGAGAAGAAGATAGAGTGAAGAGAGAAATTTGTAGTAGGTGAGAGAAGAGAGGAAATGAGATGTAAACAATAACAATGTAGCTTCAGTATTATCAAATGCACATAAATTGCATGAGACGTTCTCAGATGCACAGAAATATGTCTCTTTGCTGTACACTTGTTTTACCCTTGCTTCATATATACATGGAAATCAAAAATAAAGAACTGAGAACAAAATTTCATATAATGAAGAAGACAACCAATATTCATTGAATAATAGGACAGTACAACAAAAGACCTTGGGTGATAACAACAAAAGCACATAATGAAGAACACAACCATTACAAGGTGGGAGCAAACATGCCCCTTTATTGAACCAAATAACACTTGAACACAGATGAAGCAACAAAAGGCAAGACAAAAGCCACCTGAAGCAACAAAACTACCAAAAATACCAGCTAATGCCTACTCAAAAACATGAACCGTGGATGCTCAACAGGAACCTCAATCTTGACATCAAGTCCCTCAGTAAAGCCATTCTGGCGACAACAACTAAACCACCCACGAAGACGAACTTCTTAAACAACACTGCCTCTTGGGAAAATTAAACGACAAGGATATGGTCGCCCCATTTCATCAACACCAATTGAAGAGAAAACAGTGTCACAAAATGTGTATGGAAGATGCTGCAAAAAAAATGTTGTTAAACATAAATTCGTAGAAGGAATCCAAAAGATAAACAAATAAGAATACAAAGCAAATGAAGGGAACAAACCAGAAAACAAGTTGCTATATCAGGTGCACCCAAAGTTATGTAGAGAGTAAACACAACCATAGGATTCCTACCAACATACATTGACTGGTCAAACACATTAACAACATCATCACCATCATGGATTAAGACAGGCTGATGACCAAGTCTTATCATTCTAGGAAGGCCCAGTAACAAAAGGAGGAGCCTGCAACCTATCCCGGACCTCAATGTAAAAATGATCAAGTCGAACATAGACCATACGCACACAGCCACCAAGATGAAGACCATAAAACCTACCCATTTCAGCCCAACCTTCGACAAAGTAAACATTAGTGCCCCTCTTAACAACAGCCACTTCAAAATGATCACCAATGACATCAAAAAGAAATAGGGAGCTGGGAATGTGTTGCCTATGCTGGTTTGAAAAAAGACAGGGCAGTCTAACCTCAACCTGGAAACAAAACATGAAACCAATTCAAAAAGATGTAAAAAATATATGGAACACACAATGTCCTAGAAACCATTCCAAAGTTTTTGAAATCATTTTTAGGGTTAGAATGCACTTTTTGGGAAATTAGGGTTTTTAGGGTCAAAAAGGGCATTTTGGTCATTTCTCACAAAAGGGTCTATAAAAATAATGTTTGCATGAAAATATTTTTCAATAAGCCTCATGCATGAAAATATTTTTTAGAAAGTATAAAATTGATTTTATCATGCATATAATGTATTCTTGATGAATAAGGAAGTTATCCATGTTTTTAGGAAGCACTCAATCGATTACATCATATCCTTCCTTCAAGCAAATAATCGATTATCTACTCTGAAAATCAAGGGGGATAATCGATTATCTTCTTGAAAATCAAGGGGATAATCGATTATCTACTCTGAAAATCAAAGGGGATAATCGATTATCTACTCTGAAACAATTCAGGAGCATAATCGATTATCCCATGTTTTCACTAAGGACCATAATCGATTATCACCTATTTTGGAAAGTTTTTATGGTTTTGGAAAGTGCCTAATCGATTATCCCAGGCACCTAATCGATTATTGAATCTGAGATCCAAGGCACCTAATCGATTAGCATACACCAAGTTATTTCCAACATAATCGATTATCATGTTTCCTAAAATAGATCAAATCTGATTTCCTATAAATAGGACGCTCATTTTTCATTTCAAAACACACACATTTTCACGAGATCAGAGAAAAAACCCATTTTTCGAAATCTCTCACATTTTAGAGAAAAACTCTTCTACGCTTTATTTTTTTTTGCTCTACTCGTTCCGTTGGTCCGTCAGAGCTGATCTTTCGCTAAGAGTTAGTTGGGGTTGCATTCTTCAAGTTGTAAGATCCGCCTTCATTAGAGGTATTTCTGTCTTTACATTTGTCATTATTTAATTATTGTGATCCGTGCCAAAACTACCCTATGTGATTCTGCTTAGCTTTAGTGTTTATTTACTTGTTCTTGTATATTATCGTCCATTGTTGATGATGAATCATATGATTCCCACTTATGCCTAGTGCACCTTACTTAAAGTGATGAGGATTGTTCTATATGATTCAACCCTTCTAGTTTATATGTTGTTTAAGTTGATGATTGGCAATGTGATTCACACTTGTGCACTTGTGCACTTAATCTTAAGTGTGAGGATTGACCAAAGTGATTCAACGTTCTTTGATACTTTGGTCGCTAAATAATTTGCTTGCTTAGGCTGGCCAATGATCATGATTGAGGCAACTCTTTTGCTTGAGCTTACAGTGTCATCGTCTACTCTCATATAGAATATCATCAATACTTAGATAGGTCCATTCCTTACATTGCATCTTCCACTAGATGTGCATTTAGATTCCCTTGCGTTTTGTAGAAATATTTGAGTATGGTTCTCGCCTAGCATCTTCCACTAGATGTGCATTTAGGTTCAATCTCGCCTACTCCTGTATTTTGCTTAATGCCCAATTCAAGTTCCTTCCTTGCCTATCTATGTGTTGTGATCTAATATGTGTAGTTTAGGCTTGATTTTTGTTTGCGAATTCAAATATTGTTGCTTAATGATTTGATTCCACTGATTGTGTTATGCTTGAATCCACGAATTCTTTCTTGCATTCATTGTTTTCATTTCTAAAACGACCTGGCACAAAAACGGTTATTAGCGGCAATCCATCACAACCTTTGTTGGTTTGATTGTCATGAAAGCCTCAATTTCAAAAGAATTTTCGTAAGCATAAAGCAAGCTACTAGTGATAATCCATCACAACCTTTGTTGGTTTGATTATCATGAACGCGTCCAATTTCAGAAAGCATTTTTCTAAGTATCAAAGAATCAAAAACAAGTTATTAGCGGTGGTCCATCATAACCATTGTTAGTTTAATCATCAAAGCAAAAAGACTTTCATTTTTAAGGCTCGGTAGAACTACGTCGCTTTGATTCCCATTTGGGATACGTAGGAGCGAGTCACATTCTCGTCAAGCGCAACCATAAAAAGTTTAGCATTTGCATAACGAAAAGAAAGGAGTTATTTCCGTAACAAAAAAGAATCACTTTCGCAAACCAAGATCATTTTCAGAACAAAAACCTTTTTCCTTTCTAAAATTATTTTCAACCCATCGTCGCTAGTGGTTAATCAGAACCCTTGTTCGTCTAGCCATTGGTAGCGATGTCTTTTTCCCCAAAGAATAACAAGTGATGATCACTCATAGCCTTTGTTAGTTTGATCATTCGTGCCAATCAATCTCTTTCGAAAACCACTTTCAAAAAGACAAATAAAAAACGGGTTGCTACTAATAGTCAATCAGAACCTTTGTTCGGCTGACTGGCGGTAGTGACTCTCATTTTCAAGAGTACTTAGCGGTGATTACCCATAACCTTGGTTAGTTTAATCATCCACTACATGCTCGTCCTATTTCGAAAACTCACTAAAAAGATAAAAAACAAAAACTTTTCAAAACCAAAAACCAAGAACTACGTAGCTTTGAATTCTCCATCGCACCGGGAGATACGTAGGAGCGGGTCATGTCTCGTCAAGCACGTTTTTTTCTAAAAAACCATTTTCCCCCTTTTTCATAATAAATGAAGATTTTCATTAAGATTTTTTCAATAAGAAGTAGAGAGGCAAAATTAAGCATTTTCAAGTCAACACACTAAAACCACACATTTAATTAAAGGTTCCCTCTCAGTAGAGAGGACGTGTGGGGTGCTAACACCTTCCCTGCGCGTAACCGACCCCCGAACCCTAATCTCTAGTTTCGCAAGACCAATCGCTTTCCAAAAAAGGTTTTCCTAATATTTTCCTTAATAAATATTGGTGGCGGCTTCATTGTCTTAGGAAAAGTTGTGAACGAGGAAGGCTCTCCCTCGGGGACTTTTTCGGGCGCAACAGCTGGCGACTTCACTGGGGACTAAAAAACATTTTTTTCAAAAGTCGGTCAAGCCTAATTAATTAAGTGTGTGGTTTGTGATTGATTTGAACATCTTGCTTTGCCTCTATTCTTCTTCTTTGTCATAAGCATGTTGCATCCATGTGCATTCTTCTTCTATGTTTGCTTTTGTTTAAAATAATAGATAGTTACTTCTTTGCTTAAATGCTTAGGTCCCTCATGCATATTTCCCCTCTCTTGTCATGTCCCCTTCTTCTCAGCTCCCTTTCCGAGGTAAGTAATGTGTTTGTTGTTGGCACCCTAGATTAGTTGAATTTGATTGGTATTGAACCCTAGGGTAGACGACATGTTATGGCTTTCTATTGTCTGGACTGTTCTGGATCTTCATTTGCAGGCGGGGTAGTTTTTAAGGAAATACCCTTCGCACACACACACACACACACTTGTACCTTGAGATTATACGATTAGAGAAATAGACCATAACCCAGGTCTGTTAGGATACCTTAGGATGAGCGGATTCGAGTAGTGGGAGCCCATCAGGACCTTTGTCCGTTTGGCTACTCGCGAAAGTTTCAATCAGAGTTGTGCTCTTTCATGATGCTTCGTATCTAGCAGTTTGCTGCATTTACAGGGATTTTCATGAGAGGGACTGTGGCTCTGATGACCTTTGTGAGGGTGTGAATAGAGCTACATGAGAAGATTATCCCTAAAATACCTTAGATCATAGGTTCTACCCCCTTTTAGGTCACAAGGGCTTTCCAAATTGTGTGTTGCATCGTTGCATTCAGTTCAATCAATTTTTCCTTCAAAATTTTTGAAAATAAAAAAAAAAGATATGCTTTCCCTTTTCAATAAACGCCTATATGAGGTGGCATATAGTGTGAAAATTTTCAAATCACCACTTGTAAATATCCTCTTTCTGCAAAAACACAAAAAAGAAGCATCCTTGCATCATCGCATCATTGCATCACTGCATCATTGCATCATTTGCATTGCATAAAATTCCGATTTTGAAAAAAAACCATTCATCTTGCATTCCCCTTCATTACATAAAGATAAAACAAAAAACAATTATCATCTGCATAGCATAAGCATTTCATTTATAATCATGCAAAATATCCTCGTCAAGTTCATCCAAGACGAGGCATTCATGCATAAGCATTATTTCAAAAAAAGAGACATAGTAGAACTACGTAAGCTTTGATTCCTCATTACAATGGGGATACGTAGGAGCGGGTCATACCCCGTCAAGCACATTTTTCTAAAACCCTTTTTTCCAATAAATCATTTGCATCTCCAAATAATTTTCAAAATCATGTTCCAAAACTAAAAATGAAAAATGAAAAGTTTCCAATGCATGCATCTTCTCTAAACAAAGGAAAAATAGAAAAGCTCTTCATGTAACAGCTCAATGAGTAAAAGTGCACCTTCGAATGACGAAGGGTAATATCTCAAATTTGTTTGTGCACTACAAATTTGAGATGTTACTCTACGATATCGGGGCACTTTGACCCTATCAAGTGAGGTTTGTTTTCAAATAAGAGAATAAGTTTGAGTTAACCAAACGTCGAAGCATTTCAGTATATTGCATGAAGTATTGAGTCAGGATCCACTCAATATTTCATGCAAGTTACTCAGAGTAACGACAATTGGTTGCCTCCCGTCATCATTTTTACAAAAAAGGGGGGGGGGGGGGGCATCGACATTTCATACCTCGTCTTGCCTCTAAGGAATAAAAACCATTTTGGAAATATCATTCTTGCATGCCTAGGAATTTCATTTTGCATCAAAAATACTCAAAAATCTTTTAGAACAATTCCATTTCCCAAGTGGTCATTTTCCTTGCATTTTCATCATGTTTGCATACATGCATTTTTCTCAATCTCATTTAGGTTTGTCAGGAGTGCATTCTCCGCACGCGTGCGTTTCCATTCACTAGGGCTTTTTCCCCTAATTTTCTCAAAAGATCCAAAAATCGTGTCTTATTAAGAGCGCGTCTCATGCATTATTATTGTCCTTTTTCACACATCATGAAAAAATAATACATCAACCTCTCATTTTGCATGCATTTCCATTCAATAAAAATCATGTCTTCCCACGCATTTTTTTTAAAAAAAAAAAAAACAAAAAAACTTTTAGAATAATCACACTTTTCAAGTGAATATGCTTTCATGCATTTCATTTTCATCATGTATACATCATAATGTTTTCATCCATGCATTGTGTACAACAAAAATGTTGTGATGAGAGACGAGATGTTCTTGCAAAGTAATCTTTCCTTTTTGGAAAAGTTTACCCTCACTCATTTGCAAACTCAAGGTGTTCCAAGGCACTCAGTTTTTTCACATCAATAGCTCATTTGTATTTCCTTCAAAAAAAAAAAGATATTACATCTCATCCATTCCATGATAAAAGACTGAAATAGTTCATCAAAAAAAAAAGGGCTTTCATATCATGTTTTAACCAATGTTAATTCTCTGTGAAGCGTTCTTCTAGTAAGCATGCATGCCACGTGCAGTTTCTCTTGTTTGAGTCAGTCAAATTCCTTCATTTATCATCATTCCCTATCCAAGTCTAATCCCGCCCCGTCCACCCCTAAAGCGCATATTCTCTCCCATCAGTGCATACTTGACTTTTGGTTCATTCCCACTAACACTTCAAGTCCTCCATGCTGGGGCAATTCTGTGATCACTAATTTTCCTTGTCGGTATCATATTCCTTTAGTGCAAGTCTTTCTAAAAAAAATAAAAAAGATAAAATAAGCTCGCTAGGTTGAAAACCCGCAAAGGGCGGCCTAGGCAAAAAAGAGCGCCCGGTGGATTGAAAACTCGCAAAGAGCGGTCCAGGCAAAAATTAGGGCACAAAAAAGGGGGAAAATAAAAGAGCAAACACATGAAGATAGATAAATTATTGTCCTAAAGTTAAGTCTTACAGAAATAAGCAATCAGGATTTGAAATGAAATTTGGCCATCTCTCCACACCCTCAAGAACCTAAAATCCCAGAAAGTCCATTCCCTACCCCTCTTAAGCCAAAGATTCAAAATCACAAAAACACCCTTTGTTACCCATCTTAAGCCAAGAAAAGCCCAAGATATCCCCATCACTCCGGACGAGGGTTAATTCCACATCAAAGATGTCAAAGATGGTATATCATTCTCACCCAAGTCAAAAGGAAAGGAAATCCGCAAAAGGAGGGGAATAACAAAGTTTCAAAAAGGAGAATCCCAAAACGAAGAAAGGAAGACAAAGGGAGTATAAATTAAGAGTCAATACATTTTGTCATGAAGCATAAGAGCTCCCCTTCAAAGAGGCCCTCAGATTCAATGGGTTCAATCATTTCTCCTTTAAAAAAAAAAAAGCCCTCAATTCATTGGGTTCAATCATTCCTCCTTTCAAAAAAGCCCTCAATTCATTGGGTTTAACCATCTCTTCTTTCATAAAACCTTCAAACACCTCATTGGGTACGACCACCCCCAAACACCTCATCAAACTTAATAACCATTTCCTTCACAAATCATTGACCATCGGCCAACACCGAATAAGACCCATCCTCCCCATCAACCCCAAACACTTCATTAAGCTCAATCATCCCCTTCTCCACATCACAGCCCTAAAAAGTCCATTCCGATCAATGACTAATTGCCTTCGATTTCTCAAGTTTTAATTTTAGGACAAATAAGTTTATCTATTTGCGACGTGTTTGCTCAAAAGAAAAAAACAAACAAGCAGAAAGAAGAAAGCTGCTCAAAAAGAAAAAACAAACAATCAAAAAAGAAAGTTGGTAAAAAAGGAGAAGGACTTGCACTCCACGATGCATTCGTGTTGCATTAAAACAAGGTCTAGTGGTCACCAAGTGGAGCCTCTCCTCATACTAAAAAGTCAAAACTTTCATTGCATTTGAGTTGTTCTTAAAGAGAACCAAAAGTGTGTACTAGGGGGCATTCCCTTCACCCCTCACTCCACTCAACTTTGGGGAGGTTTGTTCATTGCCCACCCCATTCATATATTACCCCCAGTTCATAACCATCACCATAACTCTGTCACCTTTCACAACCTCACTCAAAGAAACCATTTGAAATGTCATTCGAAAGTGGGGCAAGTGCGTTCCCGTTCCTTCACCTCATTCATTCCTAAAAAACCTCACCGGGGTAATCTCTCAACTCACTATCCTAAACAAGGAAATGTCATTCTGATTGGGGCAGTTTCGTCCTTGTTATGACTAGGGCAACATCAAACTTTATGGGTTGAGACAAAATCTCTTTTGCTCCAACTTTCATCTCAAAAGCCGAAGCATTCCCAATTCATCATCTTCTACACCCCTAGTTGTTGTCACCACTAGACAGGGGCAAACTATTCACTCATCAAAGACCTGAATTGGGGCAATCTTGTATCTCTTGATCCCTCACAAGCTTCGGCAATAGCCATGTCGGTCATTCCTTCACTTGCCATAAATGTCCATGTCCTAAACCAATTCCAAGTTAACTGACTCATTCATTCACATTTGCACTCCTATGCATGCTTACTAGACAATGCTTCAAAAGAGAGAACACAAGTTGTTTACGTGATATCTAAAATTCAGTCATCATGGAAAGAAGGAGAAAACAAGTGAGGTTGTTTGTAAATAAAAACCTTGAGAACACCGGAGTTTGAATCAAATTCAAATTTTCCACAGAATGGGCAATAGTCATCTCAATTCCTTGCATTCAAAGTCTCGCATCTCATCTTCACAAAATGTTTACCTCATGCACCTAGGCATTTCAATCTATTCACTATGGCATATGCATCGAAGCATTACATTTGCATCTTCACATTTTGTGCATTCATCACATAGTAAAAAGAAAAACGTTTCACGTCAGTTGCACCATATCAATACTTGCATCTCATAGAAGAAAAGAAAGCTAGAACATCCCATGTCATTCATCATTTCATGTTATTCATCATTTTATAGCAATATTCCCATTTCATATAAAAAAAAAGGGAAGAGAAAGTTTTCCTTTGCATGTCATTCCATTAAAATACATGAGCATTCCATGTCATCAAACACCAAAGCTTTGCATTCACATACCCATGATTCTTAAAAGAGCAAAAAGAGAAGCCAAAAGAGAGAAAAGAGAAGAGCCAAGAGAGCAACAAAAAGAAAAGAAAAGAAAGAAAAAGAAAGAAGAGAAGCTAGAGAAAGAGAAAAAGACATATAAGAACAGGAGAAAATCATGCATTCATCAGACATAAGCAAAAGAAAAAGAAAATCATGCATTGCATACAGACAAGAGAAGAAAAGGAAAATCATTGCATTCATCAAGCATATAAGAACAGTAGAAGATCATGCATTCATCCGACATAGACAAAGGAAATAAGAAACTCATCATTCATCATAAGAAAAAAGAAAACAGCAATCATGGCATTTGCATTGCATGCATTTGTTCATTTTCAGCTACAGGTACAAAGAGAGGATGAGCACTTCGGTGTTAGCCCTCGCCCCTAGATTCCAGAAAATGTTCCCCCAAGTTGGGAGTTCAGAAAGAAAAAAGAAAAGAGAGAAATAGAAAGAAAGAGAGAAAAGAAAAGAGAGCGCTCAAGCACGCATTGCGGATCGGAGCACAGAGATCATCGCTCCCTTCTGCCCAGGTCTCACATCGTGTACGAGCAACGCGATGGACCGCAGCCCCATGTGAGGTTCAACGGAATAGTTGTATCAAGCCTAAGATACAGTGGACGCCGTGCATTGATCTGTATATCAGTTCCGGAGCTGATAACGATCCCCCCGGTCGCTCGAAAGGCCAACAGGAAGAGCGTGCTCCTCAAAGCCACGTGCAAACTCGGATTCATCAAGAGTTCGTTTAAGGATTACAGGTTTTAGGCAGCCTGGGCAATTTAACGCTTTCTGCACGCAAGTGCCCATTTTACCTTTTCTGTCTGCACGCAAGTGCCCATTTTACTTTTCTTTCTGCACGCAAGTGCCCATTTTACCTTTTCTGTCTGTACGCAAGTGCCCATTTTACCTTTTCTGTCTGCACGCAAGTGCCCATTTTACCTTGTCTGTCTGCACGCGAGTGCCCATTTTACCTTTTCTGTCTACACGTCAGTGTTCATTTACTGTTTTCGCATCGACACGAAAGTGTCTATCTTTCTAAAAAAAAAAGGGGGGGGGGGGGGAAATTCGGGTTTCCCCATGTAGACAAAATCGGTATAATCTCTGAATTCTTTATCTTCATTTTACCTTGGAATATGTTTCGGCTAATTCATATTCCTCGTTAAAATTCAGATAAAGAGGGGCAGCTGTCTTACCCCAATTTTGTCCGGCTTAGGTCAAAACCCTAATTTTCCACACAAAAAATATATAATAAATTATGCATTGCATTTTGGGTCCTAGAAACCATTCCAAAGTTTTTGAAATCATTTTTAGGGTTAGAATGCACTTTTTGGGAAATTAGGGTTTTTAGGTTCAAAAAGGGCATTTTGGTCATTTCTCACAAAAGGGTCTATAAAAATAATGTTTGCATGAAAATATTTTTCAATAAGCCTCATGCATGAAAATATTTTTTAGAAAGTATAAAATTGATTTTATCATGCATATAATGTATTCTTGATGAATAAGGAAGTTATCCATGTTTTTAGGAAGCACTCAATCGATTACATCATATCCTTCCTTCAAGCAAATAATCGATTATCTACTCTGAAAATCAAGGGGGATAATCGATTATCTACTTGAAAATCAAGGGGATAATCGATTATCTACTCTGAAAATCAAAGGGGATAATCGATTATCTACTCTGAAACAATTCAGGAGCATAATCGATTATCCCATGTTTTCACAAAGGACCATAATCGATTATCACCTATTTTGGAAAGTTTTTATGGTTTTGGAAAGTGCCTAATCGATTATCCCAGGCACCTAATCGATTATTGAATCTGAGATCCAAGGCACCTAATCGATTAGCATACACCAAGTTATTTCCAACATAATCGATTATCATGTTTCCTAAAATAGATCAAATCTGATTTCCTATAAATAGGACGCTCATTTTTCATTTCAAATCTGATGATGAATCATATGATTCCCACTTATGCCTAGTGCACCTTGCTTAAAGTGATGAGGATTGTTCTATATGATTCAACCCTTCTAGTTTATATGTTGTTTAAGTTGATGATTGACAATGTGATTCACACTTGTGCACTTGTGCACTTAATCTTAAGTGTGAGGATTGACCAAAGTGATTCAACGTTCTTTGATACTTTGGTCGCTAAATAATTTGCTTGCTTAGGCTGGCCAATGATCATGATTGAGGCAACTCTTTTGCTTGAGCTTACAGTGCCATCGTCTACTCTCATATAGAATATCACCAATACTTAGATAGGTCCATTCCTTACATTGCATCTTCCACTAGATGTGCATTTAGATTCCCTTGCGTTTTGTAGAAATATCTGAGTATGGTTCTCGCCTAGCATCTTCCACTAGATGTGCATTTAGGTTCAATCTCGCCTACTCACTACAAAAAAAGAAGCCATTAGCGACGGAAATTAGCGAGGGACTAATGGTCCCTCGCAAAAATTGGGATTAGCGACGGAATTAGCGAGGGAATAGGGGCTGTCGTATTTTTAAGAATTAGCGACGGAATTTTAGACATTAGCGAGGGAATTTCCGTCGCTAATGGCAAAATTAGCGAGGGAATGTCAGTTCCGTCGCTAATTTTTTTACTTTTCAGATGATGGGACTCAGTTGCAGGGGTTGGTAAATGCACAGGAATTAGCGAGGGACAGTTCCCTCGCTAATTCCCTCGCTAAAGTTAACTTTTCAGATGATGGGACAGTTCCCTCGCTAATTCCCTCGCAATTTTTTTTTCTTTTTTTCCTTAAATCCGTTTACACTCACATTTCTCACTCACTCACTCACTCTTCACCCTTCCTCTTCCCTTCCTCTTCACCCTTCCTCTTCCTCTACTCTCCACCACCACACAACCACCACCACCACCACCACCATCATCACCACCTCCTCTCACACTCTCCTCTCTCTTCACTCTTCCAACACCACCACCACCACATACCTCCTACCACTCTCACTCACTCTCTCTTACTCTTCACCACCACCACCCCACCACCACCACTCTCACTCCTCTCTCTTACTCTTCACGCCACCACCACCACCACCACCACCACCACCACCATCATCACCACCTCCTCTCACACTCTCATCTCTCTTCACTCTTCCAACACCACCACCACCACATACCTCCTACCACTCTCACTCACTCTCTCTTACTCTTCACCACCACCACCCCACCACCACCACTCTCACTCCTCTCTCTTACTCTTCACGCCACCACCACCACCACACAACCACCACCACCACCACCATCATCACCACCTCCTCTCACACTCTCCTCTGTCTTCACTCTTCCAACACCACCACCACCACCACATACCTCCTACCACTCTCACTCACTCTCTCTTACTCTTCACCACCACCACCCCACCACCACCACGTGTAATTTTTTTTTTGAAAAATTGCAGTCATTAGCGAGGGAATTAGCGAGGGAATATCCCTCGCTAATTCCTACGCATTTACCAACCCCTGCAACTGAGTCCCATCACCTGAAAAGTTGCAGTCATTAGCGAGGGCATTAGCGAGGGACAATTCCCTCGCTAATTAGCGAGGGATTCAAATTCCCTCGCTAATCCCAGTAGCGAGGAGGGAATTAGCGAGGGAACCAGTCCGTCGCTAATTCCCTCGCAAATGACCATTAGCGACGGATTTTGGTCAATTTGCGAGGGAAATGTCCGTCGCTAATGACCAGTTTTTTTGTAGTGACTCCTGTATTTTGCTTAATGCCCAATTCAAGTTCCTTCCTTGCCTATCTATGTGTTGTGATCTAATATGTGTAGTTTAGGCTTGATTTTTGTTTGCGAATTCAAATATTGTTGCTTAATGATTTGATTCCACTGATTGTGTTATGCTTGAATCCACGAATTCTTTCTTGCATTCATTGTTTTCATTTCTAAAACGACCTGGCACAAAAACGGTTATTAGCGGCAATCCATCACAACCTTTGTTGGTTTGATTGTCATGAAAGCCTCAATTTCAAAAGAATTTTCGTAAGCATAAAGCAAGCTACTAGTGATAATCCATCACAACCTTTGTTGGTTTGATTATCATGAACGCGTCCAATTTCAGAAAGCATTTTTCTAAGTATCAAAGAATCAAAAACAAGTTATTAGCGGTGGTCCATCATAACCATTGTTAGTTTAATCATCAAAGCAAAAAGACTTTCATTTTTAAGGCTCGGTAGAACTACGTCGCTTTGATTCCCATTTGGGATACGTAGGAGCGAGTCACATTCTCGTCAAGCGCAACCATAAAAAGTTTAGCATTTGCATAACGAAAAGAAAGGAGTTATTTCCGTAACAAAAAAGAATCACTTTCGCAAACCAAGATCATTTTCAGAACAAAAACCTTTTTCCTTTCTAAAATTATTTTCAACCCATCGTCGCTAGTGGTTAATCAGAACCCTTGTTCGTCTAGCCATTGGTAGCGATGTCTTTTTCCCCAAAGAATAACAAGCGATGATCACTCATAGCCTTTGTTAGTTTGATCATTCGTGCCAATCAATCTCTTTCGAAAACCACTTTCAAAAAGACAAATAAAAAACGGGTTGCTACTAATAGTCAATCAGAACCTTTGTTCGTCTGACTGGCGGTAGTGACTCTCATTTTCAAGAGTACTTAGCGGTGATTACCCATAACCTTGGTTAGTTTAATCATCCACTAAATGCTCGTCCTATTTCAAAAACTCACTAAAAAGATAAAAAACAAAAACTTTTCAAAACCAAAAACCAAGAACTACGTAGCTTTGAATTCTCCATCGCACCGGGAGATACGTAGGAGCGGGTCATGTCTTGTTGACTCTCAGTCATATGATGTAAGTTAGGCATCTTTAGGACCAATTGTGCAGGTTTTTCATTGTATCACAGTCATTATCTGGGATTTAGTCTAGTTTTAGATAATTGTAGTAGGAAGTTCATTTGTAAGTAATTCCTTCACTTTTGGAGCTAAATTGGACATTGAAGACCTCTAATTGGTTGTGGCATCATTCGGCGAACCAGACACTTGCCCGGAAATGCAGCAAAATGGAGGGATTTGATTTCTGTTCAATATCGCGTCGTGACCAGGAGGGTTCGCGACGCGACCTGGAGGAATTTTGCAAGCCAGGACTTTCTGTTTTTTTTCGCGTCGCGACCAGGAGGGTTCGCGACGCGACCTGGAGCAGTTTTGCGATGCCAGATGCTTCTATCTTTTGTCGCGACACGACGGACACGGGCCGCGTCGCGATGGTGCGTGAAAACTAGGGTTTTTAAAGCAGTTTCAGCAATTTTTCAAGGGACTTCGTTTTTGGGGATTGGAGCCACACTTTGGAGCAGCTGGAGGGTGCGATTTTGGGGCCTTCTCATCATCAAATGGATCATCATGTATAGAAGAATCAGAAAGACTAGGATTATTAAGGCTTACCTCGGAAGTGTCATTTGCCATAAAACAGATATCATTTGCAACCTCCTCAGATTCACTATCAGTGTCAGAATTGTCCCATTTAGCCTCCATTTGGCTTGTACCGTGTGTGGCTTCCAAGTACTCCCAAATCTCTTTTGCTGTCTGACAACCTTTTACTTTTCCATATTCTTCTTCACATAGAGATACGTGTAGAACGTTTATTGCTCTGGCGTTTTGAGAAATTTTGTCTAACTCGGATTTTCTCAGCTCACTCAGGTCATTGGTGTAGATATCCTCAACTGGCACTTCTTCTTCTTTGCCGGTAGCTTTACTTTTGATTTTCATTGGGATCAGTGGTCCATCTGCAATGATCCTCCATAAGGTGAAATCTATAGCCTGCACATGACATTTCATTCGACTACTCCAATAGTCATAGTTAGTCCCATCAAACAGGGGTGGCCTATTGAAGGACATCCCCTCTTTCATAAAAGAACCCATGTTCACAGATAGATAAATAGAATTTAAATTGCGAGATGTAAAGCTCTATATGCAATTTCTAGCTCTGATACCACTTGTTAGACTATAGTATAACCTTAGAGGGGGGGTGAATAAGGTTATTTGTAAATCTTGGATTCTTTTCAAAATAAATGATAAGTTTGTTTTAAATCAAATGCGGAAACTTAGATTTAAACTTTATATGGTGCAAACAGGCAGATTTAGGAACAAAGAGATATTATACTATTTTCAATATACACAATAAGATTATTTATAAGAAGTGTAGTGATATTGAATATAGTAGAAAGTAGATCAATTGCAGTGATATGGAAGGTAATAGATAAGCACAAGATCAGAGTAGTTTAGTTGTAGACAGATGAAAAGTATGATAAACAGATCTAAATAACATTCAATATAGCAATAAGCAAGGGTATAGATAATAAAGCAAAGTAAAGAGATAGGGATAGAGATACACCGGGAATTTTATGAGGTTCGGGATAAAAGCCCTACGTCCTCGGCCTCCGGCTTTGCAACCTTTGGACTTGCTGAAAACCACTATATGAAGAACCAATGTTTTACAAACAATCAACTTCAAATAGCAAATCTCAATTCCCCTGAATTGAGAACCCGAGCTCCTAGCTAAGGATTTCAACCGCTTCAATCTCCTGATTGAACGACCCAAGAGCACCTCCCAGGATTTCAGTACCACTTCAATCTTCCCTGATTGAACGACCCAAGATCACCTCCCAGGATTTCAAACCAACTCAATCTCCTGATTGAGAGACCCAAGAACAATTCCCAGGATTTCAGAGTGACCCCCACAATAGTAGATTTACAATATAGAAGCTATGATCTAATCACCTCAGATAATATGACAATATAATAGCTGCGAGAGATGAGTAGATCTATAAAAATGATATGAAAGTGATAGCTCTATTTTTCTCTTTCTCAGATCTAGAAAATGTACGTGAGAAGTAGAGAAGATGTGATTTGTGGTGTGGATGAGTGAAATGAAAAGTGTTTCACACCTGCCTATTTATAGGCTTAGGAAAGCGTAGGATTTTGAAAAAAACATTTAATGAAATGATGAATCGATTGTTTGATGAAGTTAAAATGTTGATGAATCGATTCTTATCATTTTAGAAGACATAAGAATCGATTATATGGCTAGTTAAAAAATTGAGGAATCGATTCTTTACATATGGAGAACATAGGAATCGATTGTTTGTTTCTTTAGAAATAGGTGGGAATCGATTTTCAGGACATCCTGAATAAGGTAGGAATCGATTCTTACTTTGTTTAAAATGAGGAGGAATCGATTCATAGCCTATAGGATTGCTTGAAAATCGATTTCATAGTCTTTTGAAATAGAAGGAAATCGATTCTTACCTTTGGCTTGAGAATATGTAGAAATCGATTACATGCTTCAAACATAGGATAAGGAAATCGATTCTTGGCCTATAGGTGAGCCTAAAATCGATTTCATAGCCTATATAAATTGTATAAATCGATTTCATAGCCATTGGAACAAAATAGAAATTGTTTTTTGCTTTCCACAAAATCGTTTTATGGTTTAGGTGCCACCTTATGCATGCATGCAATTTTATAAAATATTTTCCAAAACTATTTTGATGCACCATGCATGTTTTGAAAAACTCATCTCTCAACTACTAAAAGTCATAGACCTTCAGTGATAGGACCTTACACAGTGTCCTAAAGAAAGTGGATAAACAAATAGGTCTTGAACTGCTGAGGTGGCTTCTTCTCCAAGCTGCTCCACTTTAATATTTCCTGCTCTTTGATTCATGTCCTGTACTTTATTTTGTCCCTGCACTTTTATACACTGCAACCATTAGTAGACTAAATGTAATTTGTTATCATACAAAACAAAGAGTGTTTGTCCTTGGTTCAACACAATCAACCTCTACCTCGATACCGGAAGATTTTTCGAGTGAAGAGGAAGAGATGGCTGATCCTCCACCTCCACCACGACGTACTCTAGGTGACTTCGGGCGAAGAAATCAAGGTGCCCAAGCATTAGCATTCCAGCCAGTGGGCGTGGCCCAGTTTGATATCAAATCCTCTGTGCTCACAGCCTTGAAATCAGAGCAATTTTCTGGGTCGGACGCCGAAGACCCTAATCAGCACTTGTTCCAATTCTACGAGATATGTGGGACTACACACCCTGAGGGAGTAACCGATAGTGCAAAGAAGGTCCGACTGTTCCCTTTCACTCTCACAGGGAGGGCCAAGGATTGGTTGAACACTCTCCCAGGGACAATCAACACTTGGAATGACCTTGAGAACAAGTTCTTGGAGAGGTTCTTCCCAATCTCTAAGTTCATAAGGAAAAGAGCTGATATCTCCAATTTTACACAGGGAGAGTCCGAATCGTTGTATGATTCTTGGGAACGATTCAAGCTACTACTCAAGAAGTGTCCCGACCATGGCATAGAAGATTTCCTACAGTTACAAACCTTTTGCCATGGGCTGAGACCACAAACAAGAATGATGTTGGATGCCTCAGCTGGAGGATCCTTAGGTACCAAGACTTGGGAAGAAGCCAAACAGTTGGTTGAAGACATGGCTTCCAATGAGTACAGGATCCAAAATGATAGGGGGCTGTAGGAAAGAAAGGCGTGCTGGAGCTTGATTCAAACAGCGCGGTGTTAGCCCAACAGAAACTAATGACCATGGAAATCGAGGCTCTCACTAAGCAATTAGCGGTAGCGTGTGAAGTAGGATCCAAAGCTCCAGCAACAGTACAAGCAGTGCAAGCAGGCGGGTGCAATTATTGTGGTAGGGATTCCCACGAAGGTGATTGTGCAGCTTATGGAGAAGCATTGGAACAGGCCAACTATATGGGAAACTTCCAAAGACAAGGCGGGAATCCATTTTCTAACACCTACAATCCAGGGTGGAAGAATCATCCCAACTTTTCTTGGAAGAACAATAATGAAGGCACGAGTTCCAACCAACAACAGTCTCAGGCACCTGCCAATCAACAGCTGAAACCACCTTCTCGGTTAGAGGATGCATTGACACAGTTTATGCAGATGACCAAAAATACCTTCCAAGCTCAAGAGCAGGTAAGGAAAAACATGGAGAAAAACCATGAAGCATCAATGAAAAATTTGGAGGTACAGATTGGTCATTTATCGAAGCAACTCGCGGAGACATCCAAAAGTGGTTTCCCTGCCAACACTGTGGACAACCCGAGAAAGGAGAATTGCAATGCCATCTGTGACACCCCTTTTCTACCCATTAATTTAATTGGAAAATCAGAGTTTTCAAAATTTAGATACATCACAAGGGATGTCACACTTACTTCGTTAAACATCATACGCCAAATTACTCGTTTTTCGAAAACAGCCTTATAATACTTTCAAATGTCATCGTCAATTAACTTACAACTTCACAACGGAAAATCCAACCATGTTTAATCATAAAAGGCATTTCAACTATGCAAGGCTCACAACAGTAAAATCCAACAACAACAATGTTATAAATAACTTAAACAACGTTCATCCCTCCCCTAGTGTTACATGATCAGAGCAGACGACCCGACTCAGCTAGTGAAGGTACCTAGTCCTTCACTCGTGATCACCTGCACGTTATCGCATAGGGGTAACATTCAAACAGAAGGGTGAGTCCAATTCAATCCATATAATAAATCACATGAGAAGCAATAAGTCAAGTCACAGCTCTAAAATATTCACATCACAATCATCAATTACATCACTACAATAACTCATCACTATGTCATGTAGGCATATGAAATGCAACCCACTCGCGGGCATATGCATGAGGTACATTTTCACAAACGTCGCTTAGCCTTTATGGCCTCATCGTCACTTAGCCTTTTGGGCCTCAAAAACGTCACTGGGTTTATGCATATGGGGCATGAGACACTATGACATGCACCACTCACAAACACACAATCACGGTCAACTATGTGACCCGTCACTTACCAATTTGCCAAACAAGAGGCACACCACCTGTCAATTCATAATTCACATACAACAACGTCACTTAGCCTTTTAGGCCTTTTCATCACTTAGCCCCTTTTTGGACCTCAAAACGTCACTGGGTTTTCATCGTCACTTATTCATAAACATCATCAACTCAAAACAATAGCCACTGAGGGCAAAAAAAAGTCATTTACTAGCCACTAAGGGCATCATCGTCATTTACACACTAATATCAACAACATTGGCCACTAAGGGCAAAACGGCCATTTAACTAGCCACTAAAGGCGTCATCGTCATTTACACACCAATATCAACAACATTGGCCACTAAGGGCAAAACGGTCATTTAACTAGCCACTAAGGGCATCGTCGTCAAAATCATCATTTTTGACACTAAAACGTTAAAACCACTGGTTATACACAAAAGGGATTTTTAAAGGCACCAAAACATCTTTTCAACGTCACAGTAACGACCGCCGGGAACGGCCACTTGGGGCGTCCCAGCAACCTTCAGAAATAATAAGTTTTTATTTTTAAAAATGGGACACGCAGATAGGCAACTGAAAAAGCTTCCCAGCACTTTTTGAAACGTTTAAAACGGATGTCCGAGTCAACAGATATAGCGAAAATAGTTTTCGAAAACATTTTGGGAACATCCTGGAAAACTGGCGCCCTGGGCGCCCAGCGCCCAAACACCTGGCGCCCAGCGCCTAGCAAAACACAACACACGCACACACACACCCGGGCGCTCAGCGCCCGGCGTCTGGCGCCCAGCGCCCAGCGCAACACAAACACGCACACACACGGGCGCTCAGCGCCCAGCGCCTGGCGCAACACACAGCAACACGCGCACAGCGCCCATGGGCGCCCAGCGCCCAGCACACTTCCAGCAACACAGTTTTCAGCACAACTTCAACATATATATTTTTCCTTCAAATTTTTATATGACCATTCACAACCCAATTTACCACAACTCATGAACACATGTAAAATCGTCCAAATCATCTATCCAACATCAAAATTCAACAACATCCCAAGCACAAACATGGCGCCCTAGGCGCCCCTAACACCAACAACGAATTCTTTGAGCAACAATTTGCCAAACAGCAAGCCAATCGAAAACAACAACATGAAATCATACATACACGTGCTCATGGATTAAATCTAGGCCATCTCTACTTAAAATCTATCATAGGAATTATTATAAAAATTGATAGAACTCCCCTTACCTCGAATTCGAAGAGTAGAATCCCTAGAGATAGTCACGAACAGAACCCAGCAACAAGATCACGTCCCTCTTCTCTTTGGACCATGCGATCTTCTTCTCCTCTCCCTTCCCTTTCTACGGCGCCCTCACCCTCTCTATTCCTCCCTCTCAATTTCGCAAAATGATCACCAAAAACCCTAGCCTCACATGACCTCACAACTTCGCATGTCTCAATGGATCATGGGCTTGGGCTTTTCACTTAAGCCCAGCTCATGCAAGTGGCGCCTCCTTTTCCTAATACCACCACCAAAATTAATATAATTTTAATTAATTAAATTATGCCCAATAAATTAAATAAGTTCCTAAATACTTAATTAAATAAATTAATTAAATATTTAGGGTGTTACAACTCTCCCCCACTTAGAATATTTCGTCCTCGAAATCTTTGCCCGCCAAGGCTAACACTCCCCCACCAACGGCTAAGTTATCTAGACAACTAGTTCTATCTACCATGTTGATCATCATTTCTCTGATTACCGGCGGTAAGTGATTGGGCGGCCGTCCCTCCTACTTATTCAGCCAGGTAGCTTTGAGAAATAACAATCAGACACATCCTCTCCCTAAGGATCTCCGATAGGGATTTGAGCGTAATCTCGTTGGTACCACGTGATCACCCTCCAAGCTCTATTAAAGTTCCTTCCCAATACGACATGCTAAGACTCTGCTGCGCTACTCTGATAAACTAGCTCACATTCTACCTCACTCATCTACCCTTAAGGGTAACGAAATACATCAATCATCACAGCATCACGACGAAACTCACAGGGTGCATAACAGTCGCACAACAAGCCTCATAATTTAGCAACACGACAACAACAACATCAACAAACAACTTTGCCACTCAGGCGACATCAACAACTAAAATTGCCACTCAGGTGACACTAACAACGACAAACCAACAGCAAAGTAACATCATCAACAACAACACGCATGGGGCATAGTAGCGGCGTACTAATCAATAATGGCCATCGGCCCACAACAACAAATCAACAACAATATAACTTGGGCCATTCGGCGGAACTCAAGACAACATCTAAACATCAACATTATTAACGAGGCAACCACCAGCAACAACAGAGCAACAATGCGGAGACAACTCCGAGACCAATAATCCCATTATCAATAACACATCATCAACTTCGGGCACCAAGGCGCCAACACTGCAGCAACGACTTGGGGCACTAAGCCACCGACAACACAATTTCAACTTGGGGCTCTAAGCCACCGACAACACTACAACAATTTAATTCGACCGACACGCCTAAAAATCAACGACACCAGAAACAGTCAATTTTTCCTTGAAATTAGAATATTCAGTTAGGCCTCTGAATAAGCTTTCCGAAACATTTTAGTTTACTCAAATCGGACTCCTGGTTCAAAAGATATTCCAAAAACAGTTTTTCCGTTAAAGTGACAGCACAAACTAAGCAACGCATGAAATTCCAGCACTCACACATAAACTTCAACAATTTATTTACCCTATCAACCGACATCGGAATTTAGCAAACAACCCCTCTACGGAAAACTTACGGAGTCTAGTTTCTGGCTATATTTTTAGAATTTCAAAATGATGAGTCCAATAGCACAGTTTTTGCAAACAAGGCAGTAGGTCCAGAAAATGGGGCAGCGACCGTGTCCAAAGTTGTGACTCTTCTACAATGCTCAAAACCAACCCAAATAACCCGAAACTTCAGCCTAAACAGTAAAGCATTTTGTCTAGTTTTTAAAGAAATTGGCTTTATTCTAAAAGGACTTCATTTGAAAACACCACAATCAAAACACTGGCCCTATGTCCAGACGGTCCCCAGAATTTTATCCTAACTTGCGAAGCCCATAACTGGAGCTATACTACTCCAAATGCGACCAAACCAAAGCCAAAATGACCAGTGTTCAGTCTAGTTTCTAAAATCGTGTGCTACATAATTTATCAACCAGTAAAACAGTCCCAGTTTAGCCGAAAGTCAAACCTACTCAGAAAGTGCCTACACAGTGAGCTTAGCAACAAATTAAGCATCCAAGCAGCCACAATTTCAGCCATCAAGCATAGTTTAAACTTCCCAATAATCATATACCAACCAATTAAAATACGTCAATCACTTCAACACACTCACTATGCAAATTACAAGCAATACATATTCCATATAGATCAAACAATACATAGAGTACGCCAAATTTCTTTACCAATCTAAACATCATGGGGCACACAAGGTTTCATACATACTAATACATTTTTACTCCCAAAGAAACCCAACACTAGTTTCAAAATCGTCATCAAATCATTTTTGACAAGGTTTTTAAAATCGACACAACAACAAATCATTACTCTGTTTCAAATAAAACCAACTAAAAAAAATCATTTTCCAACCCAACAAAAACTTCACTTCTATACTTCCTCATTTAAAATCCTAAGTCAAAAATAATTTTATTTCTTTCATTCTCTACAACAACAACATCAATTCATAGCTAACGGCACACATACGAAAAGGTACAATCACACGTATGCACAATTACTCATTTAGAATTTTCGACATGGAAGATAAACCACGTTATGGAAATTGATTTTCTCCCTACAAGATTAAACATCAACTTTAACAATTTGAACAAAGCATTCTTAAGAACATACGGCAATAAAAGCTAACTCAATGAAATACACAAACCGTGCAAATGCGCATTTTAAATGTTTATGGTTTCTCAAAATCACGTAGCACCAATCATAAAGAGTACAACAGCCAAAACAAAATCATGGACAATCCAGTGTAGGAATTACAGCTCACGGTCATGAAATAGTTCGCAAAGATTCGGAGTTGGAAACATCACATGTCGAGGAAAATTAGGAGGGTAACTACAACATAAAATATAGTCCACTTTTCAAAATCATTTCACGGGGTTGTGGAAATAGGAGATAACAATAGTTGTAGCTTTCGAACCAAAACTTTATCATTCACAGCATAATTAGCAAAACCATTCCACACGGCACGGCACTTAGCGCGTAACATAAATGCGAAATCAAAACCATACTGTACTAAAGTCTTTATACAAAATCAGTGTTAATTTGTTAAAATAATTTTCATACCCATATTAGCACTCAACCACAAAATTGTTTTACAGGTGTCTAAAAACAACTTCAGAAACCACTTTATTTTTCAGATCTCAAAACCACATAACACAATTCAAGAAGTAACGACCAAAACTTTTCATAAAATCCAAGCGTACAATATCAAACTCCAAGTAGCATGGAAATTGCAAAACAATTCATGAAGACCCTAAACTTACAACATTGCATGTCAAAACAATCGGGGAACAACACCCAAAAATAAACAACTAACGCAAAAGATGTCATAATTGTTTTCAAATAAAATTAACAATTCTCTCTTGATAAGTAAAAGATGTCATAGTTCCTTAAAATAAATATAAACAGTCTCATAATGGAAAACAATCATAATTCAAGGAACATCAAAACTCAACATTTTTAAGCATGGAAGACATCACTTAGAGTGATCAAAACATTTTTGTGTGTCGGGTAACAGTGCACTTAGACTCCACATCAAGACACACCACCCAGGAGTTCATACAAGACCTAGTGTCGAAACAAATTTAAACCAGTCGAAACACAGGTAAATATTAAACAACAAGATAAGTTATTGAAAAACCACACAAACGAAATCAGAATTCTTTCCACAAGAAAGTTGAAGAACAGCAACCAACAACAGGGACACCAAGTTCACACACGGAAATGCAATACAACACACGGTACCAGTAGGGGCGTCTCCCCCACTAGTTCACTTACCATTAGCAACTCTTGGCCTTCCTGCAACACAATTATTGGTCAGCATTTAAAAGACAACAGTTGGTCGTACACCGACACAACGACTCGACGACTTGGCCGGACGGACCAACCATTGCTCTGATACCACTAATGTAACACCCCTTTTCTACCCATTAATTTAATTGGAAAATCAGAGTTTTCAAAATTTAGATACATCACAAGGGATGTCACACTTACTTCGTTAAACATCATACGCCAAATTACTCATTTTTCGAAAACAGCCTTATAATACTTTCAAATGTCATCCTCAATTAACTTACAACTTCACAGCGGAAAATCCAACCATGTTTAATCATAAAAGGCATTTCAACTATGCAAGGCTCACAACAGTAAAATCCAACAACAACAATGTTATAAATAACTTAAACAACGTTCATCCCTCCCCTAGTGTTACATGATCAGAGCAGACGACCCGACTCAGCTAGTGAAGGTACCTAGTCCTTCACTCGTGATCACCTGCACGTTACCGCATAGGGGTAACATTCAAACAGAAGGGTGAGTCCAATTCAATCCATATAATAAATCACATGATAAGCAATAAGTCAAGTCACAGCTCTAAAATATTCACATCACAATCATCAATTACATCACTACAATAACTCATCACTATGTCATGTAGGCATATGAAATGCAACCCACTCGCGGGCATATGCATGAGGTACCTTTTCACAAACGTCGCTTAGCCTTTATGGCCTCATCGTCACTTAGCCTTTTGGGCCTCAAAAACGTCACTAGGTTTATGCATATGGGGCATGAGACACTATGACATGCACCACTCACAAACACACAATCACGGTCAACTATGTGACCCGTCACTTACCAATTTGCCAAACAAGAGGCACAGCACCTGTCAATTCACAATTCACATACAACAACGTCACTTAGCCTTTTAGGCCTTATCATCACTTAGCCCCTTTTTGGACCTCAAAACGTCACTGGGTTTTCATCGTCACTTATTCATAAACATCATCAACCCAAAACAATAGCCACTGAGGGCAAAAACGTCATTTACTAGCCACTAAGGGCATCATCGTCATTTACACACTAATATCAACAACATTGGCCACTAAGGGCAAAACGGTCATTTAACTAGCCACTAAAGGCGTCATCGTCATTTACACACCAATATCAACAACATTGGCCACTAAGGGCAAAACGGTCATTTAACTAGCCACTAAGGGCATCGTCGTCAAAATCATCACTTTTGACACTAAAACGTTAAAACCACTGGTTATACACAAAAGGGATTTTTAAAGGCACCAAAACATCTTTTCAACGTCACAGTAACGACCGCCGGGAACGGCCACTTGGGGCGTCCCAGCAACCTTCAGAAATAATAAGTTTTTATTTTTAAAAATGGGACACGCAGATAGGCAACTGAAAAAGCTTCCCAACACTTTTTGAAACGTTTAAAACGGATGTCCGAGTCAAAAGATATAGCGAAAATAGTTTTCGAAAACATTTTGGGAACATCCTGGAAAACTGGCGCCCTGGGCGCCCAGCGCCCAGGCACCTGGCGCCCAGCGCCTAGCAAAACGCAACACACGCACACACACACACCCAGGCGCTCAGCGCCCAGCGTCTGGCGCCCAGCGCCCAGCGCAACACAAACACGCACACACACGGGCGCTCAGCGCCCAGCGCAACACACAGCAACACGCGCACAGCGCCCATGGGCGCCCAGCGCCCAGCACACTTCCAGCAACACAGTTTTCATCACAACTTCAACATATATATTTTTCCTTCAAATTTTTATATGACCATTCACAACCCAATTTACCACAACTCATGAACACATGTAAAATCGTCCAAATCATCTATCCAACATCAAAATTCAACAACATCCCAAGCACAAACATGGCGCCCTAGGCGCCCCTAACACCAACAACGAATTCTTTGAGCAACAATTTGCCAAACAGCAAGCCAATCGAAAACAACAACATGAAATCATACATACACGTGCTCATGGATTAAATCTAGGCCATCTCTACTTAAAACCTATCATAGGAATTATTATAAGAATTGATAGAACTCCCCTACCTCGAATTCGAAGAGTAGAATCCCTAGAGATAGTCACGAACAGAACCCAGCAACAAGATCACGTCCCTCTTCTCTTTGGACCATGCGATCTTCTTCTCCTCTCCCTTCCCTTTCTACGGCGCCCTCACCCTCTCTATTCCTCCCTCTCAATTTCGCAAAATGATCACCAAAAACCCTAGCCTCACATGACCTCACAACTTCGCATGTCTCAATGGATCATGGGCTTGGGCTTTTCACTTAAGCCCAGCTCATGCAAGTGGCGCCTCCTTTTCCTAATACCACCACCAAAATTAATATAATTTTAATTAATTAAATTATGCCCAATAAATTAAATAAGTTCCTAAATACTTAATTAAATAAATTAATTAAATATTTAGGGTGTTACACCGTCCATCTGAGAAGTGGTAAGGAGTTGGAACCGTCTGAGGTAACCAAGCCCCGGGAAAAGAAAGCAAATGAAGAGAGTGAGGGAGCGGGGAAAGACAACCCTCAAGTGGAACCCGAAGAAACCCCATCATACATGAAACTGCCCTATCCTCAGGTAAGCAAGAAAAATCAGAAGGATGAGAAGTTCTCCAAGTTCATGGAGGTGTTCAGAAGCCTTCAGATCAATATACCTTTTGCTGACGCCCTGGAAAAGATGCCGGTCTATGCGAAGTTCATGAAACAGTTATTGACCAAAAAGAAAAGGTTGAAGGAGAATGAAACGGTAGCGTTAACAGAGGAGTGCAGTGCTATCATTCAAAACAAAATACCCCCTAAGCTGAAGGATCCAGGAAGCTTCACCATTCCCTGTGCAATTGGTGATGTCACTATAGATAAGGCACTTTGTGACTTGGGGGCAAGCATAAACCTAATGCCCTTGGGAATGTGGAAAAAGCTTGGGGGAGGTGAAGTCAAATCGACTCACATGACCTTGCAACTGGCAGATAGGTCAATAAGGTATCCGTACGGTATTGTGGAGGATGTCCTAGTAAAGGTGGGAAAATTCCTCTTCCCGGTAGATTTTGTGATTCTGCAGTTGGATGGTGACACTGAGGTCAAGAGTTCAATGGATGGGGAAAATGACATCCCCTTCATCTTGGGAAGACCTTTCCTAGCCAACAGTAGAGCTGTCATAGATGTGGCAGATGGGACTGTGAAGCTGAGAGTGCAAGATGAAGAGGTGACACTAAAAGTGATCAAGGCAGCAAGAAAGGATGAGAAAAAGGAAGGGTGCTATAGTGTTTAGGAACCCCATTTAAAAGCCAAAAACAGAAGGCACACTCACTCACCGCCAGATAAGTCATCTAGCGAGTGGGTAAATCTAAAAGAAGTGGTGGGTGAGCCTAGCTGGAAGTTCAATGGAGAAAAATCTGAAGGAGCTGTGAATGGGGCACTTAAGAAGCCAAAGGCTCCACCTGGGCCAATGTGAGACATCTTCTGAACCGTCAAGCTAGTGACGTTAAAGAAGCGCTGAGTGGGAGGCAACTCACTGAGGTACCAAGTCTTTAATTCAATTTCAATTTAAGTCTTTAATTTACTTTATTTTGCTGTTAGTCTTAGGCATGAGAAGAAAATTTTTGTGTTCGGTCAAGTTCATGTCGCGAAAGGGAAGTAATTTCAAAGAAAAAAAGTGTTTCTGGTTTATTTCGCGTCGCGAACCAGTGATGTCGCGTCGCGATGGGTGGAATTTTCGCTGAGGAAAAAGTTTCTGTTTTATTTCGCGTCGCGAATGAGGCGTGTCGCGTCGCGATGCTTCAAAATTTTGGAAACTGTAACGGTTTCTGTGTAATGTCGCGACGCGAAGCACACGGGCCGCGTCGCGATGTGAGCCTTTTTAGCGTAAAACTGGGCAGTCCTAACACAAACACAAAATTTTTTCAAATTCTCTATTTTCCCTCTTTAGTGCACACTACGAATTCCCCTCCCCCATTACGGTTTTTGATCACATTTGATTGTGAATTCTTGCTACCTTGCGCGAATTCCTGACCATCAACATCTCCAGGTATTAATCTTAACATTATTCTTTAATTAGAGTATAATATTTTGAGTGGTTTTGATAGTTGTTGGGGTGATTTTTGGGTAGGAAGTGTGAGGATTCGAAGTCAAATTAGAAGAGTAGGATTGTTCCCTATGATATGGTGTTGCATGAGTGTTGCTATTTGCTAATGTTGGGGAGAGAATGATCGAATTGGGGGTAGAAACTAAGTTGATTTTGGGCATACACAAGGTGTTCGATAAAATGCTTGAATGAAATTTTTGTGTAGCCAAGGTGTTTGTGAAAATGCCCAAGTGGGTTTTGGCTAAGCAACCAAACTGTTTGTGAAAATGTCTAAGTGAATTCTGTTTTAATTGCTAGCCGGTGCTTTAATTTTGTCAATGATCATTGAACCTTAGGGTAGTTGATTAGTGCTGAGAAGATGTTATTGTCTGTTTTTGTTGGATTCTCTGCTGTGAGTGGGGCCCACACCCGGGACCACCGAGAACTAACAAATTGGACTGGGTTCTGGTTATTTGCTTGCAGGAAATTTTTCTTAAACAGGTGATAGCATGGACAAAAGAGCAACGACCGGCACATCTAGGAAGAGGAGGGGGGCCTCACCACCAGAGGTTGACAGATTCAAGTTCCCCGTCCATGAGGAGAGGTACCAGCAGGTTGTCAAGGGCAAGAAGATCAATCCGGAGAGGACCTTTGACCTCTCCACAGATGAGTTTCCGATTATCACTTCCACACTGCGGGAGTTGGGGTGGCTTCCATTCAATGCAAGAATTAAGCAGGCTAATCAAAGCATAGTGAGAGAGTTCTATGCAAATGCCTACGGGGAGGAAGATAACAGAGTTTCAATGGTTCGGGGCAGAGAGGTGTCCTACTCTCCTGATACCATCAACAGTCTCCTCGGGCTACCTACTACTGCTAATTGTGCCATGATGGATGCCTGGGACAGCAGGGGGGAGCACGATTGTGAGGGTTTGCTGGGGGAGTTGTGTCGCCAAGGAGCGACATGGGAGAAACATCTTATCGGTCCGATTGGACAAAACTTTCCCCGCCGCTTTTGCAACATGGCTCAGAAGGCAATTCCTAAGGCCTGGAACAATTTCTTTAATCAGTCTATCATTTCATGCTCCAACTCCACGGATGTCAAGACAAAGGTAGCCATGAGACTACAAGCTATCATGAGAGGCCAGAGGGTCAATCTGGGGAGAGCCATTTCAGCGAGCATTGCAGAGATTGTCAGATGTCCTAGGGCTCGATTGGGGCACTGTTCTATTATCCATGCTTTATGTAGACAGCAGGGCTGCCCGGAATACCCAGATGATCTTCTAACTGACCCCAGGGAGGGTATCACAGCAGCGTGGATCTTGAAGCAGCCCGAGGGGCCCATAGATGGAGCAGCACCACAGCAGCCAGCACCTCCAGCACCGCAACAGCCAGCAGGCCCATCTTACCGGGAGCAGTTTCAGACCGACTCCTCTTTCCAGTATGACCTCCTCATGGCCAGCTGGTGCGGGTCGTCTCTGTCATTGCAGCAGCAGGGCATAGATACTTCACACCTGGAATCATACAGAGTCCACCGTGCTGCTGAGGAGTATATGGCAGAGAACAGAGCAGCCGCCGCTTCATCTTCATCAGTACCCCATGCAGAGCAGCAGCAGCACCCCCAGGATCCACTTCTTTCAGGGGATGAGTATTTGGAGGAGCACATTTCATTTCCTTGAGCAGGAGGCTCAGTTTATTTTACTGTTTTATTTAGACATTTTTACTCGCACTTTTGGTTGTATTTGGCCCTATTTTGACATCCTTTCGCACTTTGGTCTGTACTTATTATTATAACTTACTCTGTGATATTGGGACACCACTGCCCTATATTTGGTTTTTGTTTTGTTAAAGCAGCTTCAATAGTGATGATGTGTGGCATTTGGGGTCGCATGTTTGCATCTTTCCTTTTGACACTCGCACTTCAAGTTTTATCATCAAGTAATAGCAGGGGTCATGACAAACGTTGCGGAAGTTCTTTATCATCTGTGAGCAGCATCTCTCAAGTTCCATCTCTATGATCCCAACTGTGAGGTTTGAGCCTAAACACGTTCTTATATATATTGTGTGTATTCCTTGCCTGCATTAGTCTGCAGAACTTGACATTGTGCTTAATTGTTTTTTGCATTTGATTTTCATACACACTGAGGCATTTCTTTTGGCACCCCTGAGCCTTTCAAACCACACCTAATTAATGTTTATCCTCTGCTAGCCCCTCTGAGCCTATTGTTAAAAATTGTATGCTGTTTCTCTGAAAATCATAGCCTAGTTAATTCTTAACTTGGAGTTAGGTAACAAAAGCATTGAGAGTGGGGAAATTTTTAAGTTTGGGGTTGCTCGTGGAATAGCAACAACATAAGTTTGGGGTGGTATACAAGAGAAGAAACAAGAAAAGAAAGAAAAAAAGAATATATGTGTATATATATATACATAAAAAAAAAGAGAAAAATAAATAAATAAAATCCTTCTCTTGTCGTGTTAAATGCTTTGGGAAAATGGGTGAGTATTGCGTGAAATTGACAAAAAGAGAGGTAGGCCTAACTCCAAGTGCAACCTACTTATCCAAATGTATCCACCTTTACCTAAGCCCCGCTATAACCTTTAAAGTCCTCAAAATGTGTGTATGCATTTCATTTGTCTAAGATGATATAGAACTCTGTCAAGCCTATGAAACGTTGATGCAGGTACTGTGAATTGAGTGAATACCCGAAACACCTCAAGAGTGAAACACTGGTGAGATGTGCGTACAGAGAAAACTTGAGACTGCTGCCTGCTTATGATTCGGTATTTCCAATTCAGTTGTCCTGCCACTGTATTAGATTGATGATGATAGTTGATGTGCTGATGTGTTTAAGGTTGATGTATTATATGTAACAGCTAAATAGAAAAATCAGCCACAGTCTAAGTTGAGAAAGTTTAAGTTTGCTTGAGACTGCTGCCTGAATTGATTGTTTGCTTGAGGACAAGCAAAAGTTTAAGTTTGGGGTTGTGTTGACTCTCAATCATATGATGTAAGTTAGGCATTTTTAGGACCAATTGTGAAGGTTTTTCATTGTATCACAGTCATTATCTGGGATTTAGTCTAGTTTTAGATAATTGTAGTAGGAAGTTCATTTGTAAGTAATTCCTTCACTTTTGGAGCTAAATTGGACATTGAAGACCTCTAATTGGTTGTGGCATCATTCGGCGAACCAGACACTTGCCCGGAAATGCAGCAAAATGGAGGGATTTGATTTCTGTTCAATATCGCGTCGCGACCAGGAGGGTTCGCGACACGACCTGGAGGAATTTTACAAGCCAGGACTTTCTGTTTTTTTTGCGTCGCGACCAGGAGGGTTCGCGACGCGACCTGGAGCAGTTTTGCGATGCCAGATGCTTCTGTCTTTTGTCGCGACGCGACGGACACGGGCCGCGTCGCGATGGTGCGTGAAAATTAGGGTTTTTGAAGCAGTTTCAACAATTTTTCAAGGGACTTCGTTTTTGGGGATTGGAGCCACACTTTGGAGTAGCTGGAGGGTGCGATTTTGGGGCCTTCTCACCACTTGGGAACAAGGGATTGAAGGTTCTAATGTCTTCCTTTATGTTTGTTTTGTATCTTATGTTGGTTTCCACTCTTAGGATGGATTGTAACTAATTTGCTTAGATTAGGGAGAGATGAATCTCCCAACCCTATCATGTGAACCATTGCTCTAGTCAATTCAGTTGTTATTCGATTTGTTTTGTCTAAATACCTATGTTCTTAATGCTTTTCAATTACATATGATAATTGTGATGATTTAGGCTAGTGATTGCATAGGAATATGAATTAGTAGCTGGAAATTGGGTAATTAGATCATCTGCTAGTAATCAGCATAGGGATATGTGATGGCTTAGGTGAATTCGTGTAAAAATTCTCAATCGTAATGCGTTACCCTTTGGCATGTCTCACCTAAGGAATTAGGGTCACTCTTAGGGTAATAGGGGTCTTGAGGCAAGGAATTGCCCCTGACCTTAATTAGTGAATTGAATCTAGAAATTAAATAATTAACTTGAATTGGCTAAGGTTTATGTGATAGGCGAGGTGAGAGGATTCGATCCCTAGTCGTTTTTCTCGCATTATTAATTCACGTTTGTGTACTGTTACTGATTACTCAAATCACCAAATCTTTACAATCTAAGAATTTACAATTTTACTATTGTTGTCAACGCGCAATCCCTGTGGAATCGACCGGTTACTTACCGTATTTTATTACTTGCAACGACATTTGGTACACTTGCCAAAGTCCTAACATGTCTCGTCAAGCACGTTTTTTTCTAAAAAACCATTTTCCCCCCTTTTTCATAATAAATGAAGATTTTCATTAAGATTTTTTCAATAAGAAGTAGAGAGGCAAAATTAAGTATTTTCAAGTCAACACACTAAAACCACACATTTAATTAAAGGTTCCCTCTAAGTAGAGAGGACGTGTGGGGTGCTAACACCTTCCCTGCGCGTAACCGACCCCTAAACCCTAATCTCTTGTTTCGCAAGACCAATCGCTTTCCTAAAAAGGTTTTTCTAATATTTTCCTTAATAAATATTGGTGGCGGCTTCATTGTCTTAGGAAAAGTTGTGAACGAGGAAGGTTCTCCCTCGGGGACTTTTTCGGGCGCAACAGTACAGTGGTACACCTAGAACTCATCTAAGAACCAAAACAAAGAAAACATTAAGTAATAATACATAAGAACAAAGAAACAAAAGAACAAAGAGAGAGAGAGAGAGAGAATAAGAAGAACATACGGTGATTGTGACAAAGATGGTACTGAGAAGTGTTGAGAACTTGAACAAATAAAGGAAAGGCTAAAGGAAAGGCTATTTATTTATAGCCAATATCTGCACAAGAAAATAGAGGAATAGAATAGTAGAAATACAGTCATAAATAAAAACTAGGACCCATTAAAACAACAATGAAAATGGGTAAAAAAGACAAGATAACATGAGACAAAAATCATAACAAAGCAAAGAAAAGCATATATCATTTGCCAATGAACAAAAGGCCAGTAGCCAATTACGAGTACACTAATACAAAACTGAAATGCCAGAAGCCGTTTACAAAATAACTAAAAGAGGACAACATAATGAACATGCCAAGAAAACCAATACACAAGGAACCCATGCAAATATCCTAATCCTAAATCCAGTTGATAGCAAGGTAAAGAGTGTAGGAATTGCCCCTTGAAACACCTATCTTGATACGTTCGCCCTCTCTCAATCCACGCATCCTACAAAGACCAGACCACTCGCCCCCAAGAAAACAGGCCATAGACTACTGACCCAAATGAAGGTCCAAAGTAAGACAAGGAGACCACTTTAGTGTGCAAGTCCAGCGACAACTCCACTCATCAATCAAAACAACACGAGATATGGATTGAGAAAGAGAAGAATGACAAAAGGAAGGAGGAAGAGCCTGCATGCAAAATTGACACAATCATAAGAACCAAACATGCAAATAATAAATACACAAAGTTGAGAGAAGAGGTAAAAGATCACATGCATTTGAAAACAACAAATGAATCACCTCAACAGCTTCATTATTATATGCATAATGTATGTTGAATATGCAAATAAAAAAATCAACAATGTAGCTCCAGTATACATAATGTAGCTTCATTATTATATGCATAAAGTCAACTTAGTCAATATACATAATGTATGGTAATACATATACGCATAATGTATGTCAAATGCATAAAATATCAGAAATAAAAAGTCAATATACAAAGTCAATATGCAAATAATAAAGAACCAACCAGCCGTAAAAGATCAGATGCATCCAACTCCTTTGAATAACCATTGGAAAAACAACTAATTGGATGAGGCCGAATCTGCTGTATAGGCAAACCATTATCCGAAAGTATTATAGGAGAAGATGAACTCCCAAGAGTAAAATGCATAGGAGGTGCTGGATAGGAGACCTCAACACACATTCTATCAAACACACGAAGTAAAAATGTGGAATTTTCTGGATAGGCTAGTTGAATCCATCCACCAAATTTCAGTTTATAGAACACCCCCAAAGTACTCCAACCCTGGCACAGGTAAACAATGCCTTCATGTAGCCTAGCAACAACCTCAAAAGTATTCCCACTAGGATCACGAAGGAAGAGACGCTTTGGAACAAAACCATTAAAAAGAGTAGCAACAAAAGGAATCATTCCAAAACCCTACAAAAAAAATGAAGCAATCAAATTAAGCAGAATAAAGGAATATAATATGAACAAAAGATGAAGAAAGAAAGCTGTATTCAGACGAGGGAACTACAAAAAAAACGAGGCAATCAAATTAAGTATAATAAATGAATATAAGGCATTCAGACCAGGGAAAGGTCATAATGGCATATGGACATTTTCAACCTCCCTTCCATTTGATGAAGTATAGCAGAAGCAATATCCGTAGTAACGAAAGCACCCCCCTGATGAAAGCAAACAACAAAGCAATTAGCAATTGTAAAAACGAATTAAAGAAAGAAAAACAAAAGGACATGAAGTATGTGTTCAAGGACGTTGAAGTCTTACGGGAGTATTTGACATTAGGGAATTAGGGAAAAGAGATTTGAAAAGGGAAATTAGGGAAAAGGGATTGGAAAAGGGAAAAATAAAACAAAGTTTGATGAGATGTCGAAGAATGAAGTAGAGGGATATATATAAAGAAGAAGAAACGAATGAAGATTAAGGAAAAAGTGGAGAAGGAAAACAATTTCGTGAAGTATAATGGAGAGTAATTGAGAGAAGAAAAAAACATGATTGTAAAACGCAGGAAAGCAGAGAAGAGGGTTGGCCGAAACAAAAAAATGAAAAACGAAATTAGAAGCAGCAGTGAAACGCAGGGGAAGGGAGACGTAGAGGAAGAGACGTGAACAGTAGAGTGATAATGAAAAAAAAACGAAATGGCAAACATGATTGCTAAAATGCAGTTTGCCAGGAAAACAGAGAAGAAGGTTGGTTGAATAAAAATAAAAAACGAAATTAGAAGAAGAAGAGTCAGCAATAGTGAAACGCAGGAATTGAGGGGAATGGAGTGGTAGAGGAAGAGATATCAACAGTGGAGTGATAATGAAAAAAAAATGAAATGGAAACATGAGTGGTAAAATGGAGATTGGCAGGAAGGGAAGGGAAGGGAGAGGTAGGGGAAGAGATGTGAACAGTGGAATTCAGGGAGGTACAGTAATGTGAATGAGTATTTTGAAGAAAGTCAAAGGCAGGAAAATGGAGTTATAAATGGTGACTCATCTTTGGAGCCAAAATTGGCCCAAGATGTTGTCCGCTTAAAAGATAGGATATGCTAGTTGGAATTCGTTGTTCTGTAGATACTTGGTACTTGGTAGAGTGGATAGCTTTTTTGCTGCCTCAATTTTGAATCTTATTTTTATAACACTAGGAATGTATTATGTTGAGTTTGACTCGGTGGTCGATGTTGTCTGCTATATTTGAAATAAATGTTTTTTCTCATTTGTGTGGGGTATTTGTTTTCCCCTTTGAGTTTTGGCTCTCGGTGATTTTAACGAGCCCACTTATTATTAATTGTAAATATATGGGTTGGAATACCGCTCGTACTTAATTCAATATTATGTTTACCTATAAAAAAGGTATATTTACCTAGGTTATAAAACCCCGATTCTACTACCCAAGAATCTAAATTGCGTCCATATTCCCGGTTTACACTAGTACAGTCTCTTATGTTACAAAAAGTAGACCCACATTTTGATTAACAACATGTTGGTGCATGTGGATGTCCCGGATTGGCATTATTTTCAAGAACGAGGAGGCTAACATGGACTCTATTATCACTCGTATCAAGAGCTTAACGTGGAGTTAGTTTATTTATAGATTGGGTTGTAATTCTAATTTATCTATTACGTTATGGTGGACTAACCCACTCCAGTGCTTAAACAATATGTAATCACTTAATGTTGTTTGGGTTCGAGCACCCCTAGTGCTTCGTGTTAGCCTACATTTTCGATAGGCTCAATTAAATGCAGTCAGTGAGGTTTGACTTGTCACTTTAAAATAGAAATGTTGATTTTCGACATTGGGATGGTAAAACAAATTGGTGATCTTTGACTTTCGACTACTTCACAAAGACGGTGAAATTGAGGGGTTGAAGGCAATACTTCGACAGAAAGGGGAATAAAGCAGATTAGGGCTAAAGCAGCATTGTCGAAGAACGTAGCAGTTACGCCGTCGAAGGATACGACAGTTGTTGTCGAAGAACGTAGAAGTTACGCCGAAGGATACGGCAGTTGTTGTTTTTAAATTCCTTTGTACAGTTATAGATATAGCCGTTGTAGGCAGTTACAGTTTCTCCATAGTATATATAGTGGTTTCTCATAGAGAAAAGGGGTCACAAACTCTCATACAAATTTCTCACGCTCAGAATTCCAAGTTACAGAGAAACATGAGTTACAGAAACCTGATGTATGATATTGTGTACCAATTCCGTTTATTTCAACGTAATCTAGTTATGTTTCCTTAAATATTTCTGCAATCTATTTGTTTTCTGCACTTGATCGAATTCAAAGTAAAGCAATTCGACAGTTTCAACCACTTTAAAATTGTCAGTTATTACAAATAACATCAAGAACATTCATAACTTTTTCTGGAAAACTATAGCACAAATGTCCTAAGATTTACTGGTTGATCTTGCAAGAAACAAATTCTAAACTAGCGGTTATTTACCAAAATTCACGGTAAACAAATTGGCACGCCTGGTGGAACCCTTTGTGCTAAGTTTCAGAATCATTTGAAACAATTTCCGAATTGGTTCTTGAAACATAAACTTGTGATCTGTTGTGTGTATGCATTTAAGGAGTGGAAAACATCTTTCAGAGATGGCACGTTCTGGTTCGAACGACGCTTCGACGTGAAATGCACAGAATCCACAGAATTCACAAGAACAAGCGTCAATGGGTAACGCTAATGTTGCAAATGTCACGGGAGCAACTGCTCCTATGCCCTCTTCGACAATAGCAGGGGTAATCACTCATGTAACAGTGTCGACTACAGCGGCATTAACACAGGCATTGATATTAGGGTCTTCGACCAACCCTCTAATGGCTAATCCCTTAGTTGGAAATACTTTCGATACAAGGTTTCCAAATATCTCTCAATTTAGGGGTTACCCATATGGTATGCCAACAGCCATGATGGCAGGCCTTCAAACAAATATGTCTACTTATGCAGACACTACAGTCCCAGCGTTTTCCCCTTTCCATGGTTCGCCAGAGAGCATTTTTGGTCGAAATGCTCAACCTGCCTTAACCACATCATCGTTGCTGGCTTTAAGGCAACCAATGGATGAGAGTAACCATAACATGGTCAATATGCTAACCCAACAAATTGGTACGGTGTTTAAGCCCTTAATGAAAAACATGAACCATAGTTACCAGATGTTGGCTAATCAAATGGAGAGAATGGCAGATTTCTTTGGCACTCCACCATTGCAAAACCAACAAGTGCCTCAAATTCAAAATATAAGGCCAGTCGAAAACCTTGTGGGTCAAGGACAGCAAATTGCTGTCGAACCACCTCCTAGAAGGGAAGTCGAAGTAAACCCTGAGGTTGTGTTGGTCAACAGAGGCCAGAATGTTGATGAAGTGGTTAGACAAGTTCAGCAAGACAATTTTGGTCTCCAAAATAACTTGGCTAATCTCGCCGAAACCATTTTAGCCTAGAATGGCCTCAATTTGGGCCTGCATAGACCTAATTTTGTTTAACCCTTGTCATATTATGTGTTGCAAACTGAGTTGCCTAGAGAATCCACGGTCGAACACGTTGCCTGTTATTTAACTGAGGCTGGTGACATAGCACATAATGAGAATTTGAGGTTGAAATATATCCCAAATTCCCTTACAAAAAATGCTTTCACTTGGTTTACAACTTTACCCCCACATTCCATATTTAACTGGGGGCAATTAGAGAAAGCATATCATGAACAGTTCTACATGGACCAGTCGAAGATTAGTCTTAAAGAATTCGCTAGCGTTCGACGCCAAGTGGCAGAGTCTATTGATGACTATCTCAATAGATTCAGACTTCTCAAGGCAAGGTGCTTTACACAGGTGCCTAAACAAGAGTTAGACGAAATGGCTGCTAGTGGCCTCGACTATTCTATCAGAAAGAGGTTAGACACATCGCACTTAAGAGATATGGCCCAATTGGCTGACAGGGTTCGACAAGTCGAAAGGCTAAAAGCTGAAAAGGCTAGAACCAGTAGGTTTAATAAAAAAAGAAAAAGTTTCATACGTCGAAACTAATGACAGCGACCAAGAATTTGATGTCTCTTACGAGGATGTCGAAGAAGAGGTTAATAGGGCTGAACTAAAACCTGGACCTCCTTATACTTGTAAATTATTGAAGCCTTCAGATGGGAAAAATCCTGTCGAACCTAAAAATGATAGATTTGTTGCAAAAACATATACATTCGATGTTACTAAATGTGATCAAATATTTGATCTTTTAGTTAATGATGGTCAAATTATAGTGCCTAAGGGCCTAAAGATACCGCCAATAGAGCAACAAAAGAAAAGAGGTTATTGCAAGTTTCATAACTTTTTAGGCCATAATACATCTCGTTGTGTTCTTTTCAGGGATTTGGTCCAAAAAGCACTGAATGAAGGAAGGCTGAAATTTGGAGGCAGGTCTAAGCCTTCGATGAAGATCGACACTGATCCTCTGCCAGTAGCAGATGCTATGTATGCTGAACCAGTCAAAATCAATGTGGTGGAACTGGTTTACCCTAAGAATGAAGAAGAACTGGTCGACTTCCTTAACCGTTGCAAAATTGGCAATACTAAGGTCATGCTGTGTCCAAGCAGCTCTGTTTTCGACAAGAAGGTTGCAAAGAACCTAGAAGGATTCAAACCTCAATGGAAGAGGAAATCCAAGTGGGCCGACAAAAGGCCGAAGTTCAGTTTCAACAACAGAGGAATACCATATAAGGTGACTTCGACCAAGAATGCTCAGAAGGCGCAAATCAAGACTTTTGTGCCACCAACTAAGTCACCTGTCGAGAAGTGGGTGTATTCTGGTGGCAAAGACACGGGTTGTAACGCCCCAAAAGTAATTCAAGTATTTATTTATTTAATTAATTTAATTAGGTGCTATAGTTGTTGGTTATATTAAAATAATAATAGGGTATTTAATTTAACTAAGAGGTGGTGATTAGTAAATAAGGGAGTGGTGTGTTAATTATGTTAGGGAGTAGTGGAAGTGATTAAGGGAGTGTAAATAAGGCCCGTTGTTGTTAAGTAGCCCAATTGAATTAGTAAAAAGCCTTAGGGTCTTAGGAAAACCCTTACTTGTGCAGAGGAACAAAAAAATTGAAAAGTGAGAAGTGTGTGAGAGTGAGAAAACGCGACGGCTCAAGGAGAGAAGGGAGAGGTTTTGCGCAAGCTTGAAGAAGAAGAAGGCTAGGGTTGTTGGTGTCTTGGCGAAATTTCAAGGAGCTTGTGAATTCTTCCATTAACAAAAGGTTAGGGGGCTCTCTTTTCATCCTTAATAACTTATAGGATTAGAATCACATGAGTTAGGTTTTAGGGGGGGTTTGATTGATTGATTGAATTGAATTGTTGTTTTTGGATGTTTTTGTTACGATGAATGTAAATTGTTAAATCCATGTTGTTGATGATGATTAGTATTGAGATGTACATGATATTAGTCATGCAAGTTAGGTGTATGTTGTAATGACTAAATAAAATCGAGAATGGAAACGATTTGGGTAGAGGTTCAGTATTTCGGTAACTGGGAACGTTGTGTTGACTGAAAAATTATGTGGTTTACTGTTCTGGAAAATAGACTTAATGCTTGTCAATTTGGCGTTGATTTGGTTGCATTTGGAGTTGTAAAACTTCAGTTATAGGTGAAACTAGTTAGGTTAAAATTCTGGAAACGATTTGGGTAGAGGTTCAGTATTTCGGTAACTGGGAACGTTGTGTTGACTGAAAAATTATGTGGTTTGCTTTTCTGGCAAATAGACTTAATGCTTGTTAATTTGGCACTGGTTTGGTTGCGTTTAGAGTTGTGTAGCTCGAGATATGAATTTCACAAGCTAGGGTAAGATTCTGGAAACAATCTGGACATAGGGTCAGTGTTTTGGTCACTGCATTTTTAAAAGAACTCATTTTCGAACGAATCCAATTTCTTTGATAACTAGACAGAATTCTCCCCAGTTTATGCACAAGTTTCATGCAATTTGATTGAGTTTTGGTCATTTTAGAACTGCTTGAATTTGAAGGACAGAAACTGCCCTCTTTTGAAACTAGTATGTGTGTTTTTGAAAACTGTACCTGTTAGACTCTCTTTTTCAAAAAACTGAACTTAGGAATAAGGAGTAGACCATAGGGCTTTCCAACAAGTAATTATTTGTCGAAATCCGGTGTGGGTTACTATTTTAATCAATTCGCCAAAGTAAGCGCATGGTTACGGAATTTCTGCACCTTGTTTGTTTTTCGCAATATCTTTTGATCCGGGAACCCGATTGAGGCGTTCTAAGATGCGTTGAAGAGCTCATTCAGAGGCCTAACCGATTATTCTATTTTTAAGGCAAAATGAAATGTTTTGTATTGCTGTTGCTGTTTTATGCTGCTGTTTATATTGCTGCTGCTACTCTATGTGCTGTTTTGGTCCCTATGGGTGTTGTTTAGTCCTTTGGTGACAATGTAGTCGCGTAATTAATTGTGCTTGGTGTGATTGGTGTGCTATCCTTAGAGTTGAAATTTTGGAGATGTATAATGGTGATGTATATAAAATAGTGAGATAAATTATTGGTGAGTTTATTGGTGAGTGCCCTCAAGGCAATGGTCTATGACCTTTCTTTTGGTGTTGGTGAGTTAATAAAACTATTGGTGAGTTAATCAAATTATTGGTGCGCATGTTATTGCATTGTTGTGGTGATTTTGGTGTGTATGGTGCATTGTTCATGGCGTCGCATAATCATGTGCATTTATTGGTGAGCAGAAGGCTTCGGCCTTATTTTGGTGTATGCCCTCAAGGCTAATTTTTGGTGCTGGATCCACATGCATGTGCCCGTAGAGTTTTGGGTTGCATCTCATACATTGAACATGCATTCGGTACTTTTTCCTGGTGATTATAAATTGATGGTGTATGTGGAGATAATTGTAATTTGGTGTATTTTGTTATATTTGGTGTTGTCCTCGGTGATTGAAAATATTCGGTGATGTTTCTTGGTGAATGAAAATTAATGGGGTATGTTGTTATTGTGGGAAATTGGTGTGTTTAGTTGCCTTCTCTAAATGATGCTTATCTTATTTGTTATTACTTATGTAAAGAGACTCAGCCTACTGCTTTTATGTTGCTTCTCATGTCGGCAACGTGCAGGTGATAGCGAGTGAAGGTGATCTAGTACCTTCTTTCTAGTTGGTCGAGTCGGCTCTGATACGTAGCACCGGGGGGCGTTTTAGTTTACTGTTTTATCTAGTTAATGTTATTAAACTATTTATTTGGTGATGTAACATAATACGTTGAAATTTGGTGTTTTTCGCTGCGATGTTCCTATACTTATGTCGACGTAAGCTAAACAGGATATTAAGTTGACTGTGGTGCTATGTACTATGCACTTTATGATTTGATAAATTAATTTCGAAGATATTATACGTTGTTGTTTTTAAAATGTGGCACCTTCTTGCGGTTGCACTGAAAGATTTTTGGAAACTCTGATTTTAAATTAATTAAATAGTAGTTATTAGAAGGGGGTGTTACACAGGTCATCATTCAACTACGGTCAAAGGAAGTACAAGCACTGCAAAACAGAGTAAGGCAAGTGGGTCGAATAAGTATGCCTACAACAATAACTACAAGGGAAAGAATCCGATGACAAGAACACAATGGCGTAGGTATCAACGCCAAAAGAAAGCTGTTGCTGCTGTAGGAAAGGGTGAGAATTCCAACAAAAGCAAGGGAAAGCAAGTAGCCTCTTTTGTCGAAATTCCCAGGAAGCCTGCAACGTAGAAAATATGTCCTCCACTATCGGTTATTAAGGAAGGTCTTGATCCAAAAGAGGGCCTCAATTTTGATGAGGAAATGGGTTCTGGCTTCACTGATTCAGAACCTGACTTCGACGTGATATGCAATATAGTCTCCATTCTCCCAATTGAGTTCGACGTGGTTTCGGAGGTAAACGAAGTCGAAGAAGACTTCGATGAAGACATGGCTAAACATAAGCCAATATGCTACTATGTTCTGAACAATGGCTGCATTGAAGAGCAGAGTGCTGTCTTTGAAAGGCCAGAGGGGGGGGTTGAAATACCACCTTAAACCATTATTCATTCAAGCTAAGGTCAACAATGTGGGTGTCAACAAGGTGCTAGTCGATGGGGGTGCTGCAGTTAATTTAATGCCCCAATGTATGCTCACAAAGATTGGCAAGTCTGACACAGATTTAAGGCCACACAATGTAGTACTCACTAACTACGAAGGCAAATTTGGTTATTCAGTTGGAGCAATTGAGGTCGAACTTTTTGTTGGCAGCGTTAAGAGGTTAACATTGTTCATGGTTATTCCGACCAAGGAAAATTTCAACTTGTTACTTGGCAGGGAATGGATACATGGAGTAGGAGCAATCCCTTCGACCTTACACCAAAGAATCTCCATTTGGAGAGAAGATGGACTGGTCGAAAATGTGGAAGGTGATCAAAGCTATTTTTTAGCAGAAGTAGATCACATAAAAAAGAAGACCTTCGATAACCAACTGGCAAACATTGCGCCATGTACACCTTCTGACAGTGCCTATGTACCCCAAGACGATGTTTATGCTTCACTAGACCTTCACCCTACTCATGGATTTATTTGGGAAAGGGAGATAATTGGTGAAACAAGCTACCCAAAAGGTTACAGCAAACCTACTGGGTGGGATGGACCCTAAATAATTAGTAATGTCTCAACCCAGTGCATGGGAAAGGATTACGGACTATGTGGCCGAAAACAAGCAAAATGCAGCTTTTGAAGCCGAGATGCAACAAAAAATGGTAGGTGAAACCATTAGACATGATGATAAAGAAAATATGGTCGAAGTCCAAAGGCTAGACTGTATCTATGATGACGAGCCTTTAGGATTTGAAAAAGACCCAATGGGTTCGACCAAGAGAATTCAAGCACAAGATCCATTGGAAGAAATTGACTTGGGAGATGGCTCTATAAAGAGGCCAACGTTTATTAGTGCTAAAATCGACAAAAGTTTGAGAGATCGAACAATAGAGCTCTTGAAGGAGTACAAAGATTGCTTCGCATGGGATTATAATGAAATGCCTGGTCTGAGTCGAGAAGTAGTGGAATTGAAGCTGCCAATTCGACCAGATAAAAAATATGTGAAACAAACACCAAGAAGGTTTGCACCACAAATCTTATCGAAGATCAAAGAAGAGATCGAAAGGCTACTCAGGAGTAGGTTCATCAGAACTGCAAGGTATGTTGATTGGTTAGCCAATATAGTTCCTGTAATTAAGAAAAATGGCACTCTTAGAGTCTGCATAGACTTTAGGGACTTAAACATTGCTACGCCAAAGGATGAATATCCCATGCCAGTGGCAGAAATGTTGGTCGACTCAGCAGCAGGGTTTAATTATCTAAGTATGCTTGATAGGTACTCAGGTTATAATCAAATCTATATTACTGAAGAAGATGTGTCGAAAACAGCATTTCGCTGTCCTGGGGCTTTAGGCGTTTGTGAATGGGTAGTAATGCCTTTTGGCCTAAAAAATGCTGGTGCAACATACCAAAGGGCAATGAATTCTATGTTTCATGATTTTATAGAAGATTTTATGCAAGTATACATAGACAACATTGTTGTTAAGTCTTCAACAGAAAGTGGTCATTCAGACCACCTTCGACAATCATTCGAAAGAATGAGAATATATGGATTGAAAATGAATCCAATCAAATGTGCCTTTTGTGTTCGTGCAGGTGATTTCTTGGGTTTTGTTGTGCACAAAAAAGGCATTGAGATCCATCAAAACAAGAAGAAAGCGATCTTGGAAACAAAGGACCCTTCGACAAAGAAAGAGTTACAGTCTTTACTAGGAAAAATTAACTTCCTAAGAAGGTTTATTTCAAACTTAAGTGGCAAGACACAAGTTTTTTCTCCATTGCTTCGACTGAAAAAGGAGGATGTGTTCAGATGGGATCCAAAACACCAGAAAGCCTTCGACGAGATCAAGTCCTACTTGATTAAACCACCTATGTTGCTTCCCCCTATTAGGAATAGGGTAATGAAATTGTACATAGCAGCGTCAGAAATGACAATAGGCAGTATGTTAGCACAAGAGGATGAAAATGGTGTCGAAAGAGCCATTTATTATCTTAGCAGACTATTGAATGATGCAGAAATGAGATATCCAATTGAGAAATTATACCTATGTTTGTATTTTTCATGTACAAAATTGAAGCAATACATAAAGCCTGTTGATGTGTATGTTTATTCGCATTATGATATAATTAAACATATGCTGTCAAAACCAATTTTACATAGTCGAATTGGAAAATGGGCTTTAGCCTTATCTGAATATTCACTCACATACTAGCCTTTGAAAGCTGTTAAAGGCCATGTTGTTGCTGACTTCATTGTAGACCACTCTTTGGTCGAAGCAACGTTAAGATTTGTGGATGTTCAACCCTAGAAGTTGTACTTCGATGGGTCAAGCCATAAAAATGGTATAGGAATTGGAGTACTCATAATATCTCCAACAAATCTACCAACAAAATTTAAGTTTAAAATCGAAGGAAATTGCTCCAATAATGAGGCTGAATATGAAGCCTTGATAGCAGGACTTGAAATGCTGCTAGAGTTGGGGGCAAAAGCCGTCGAAATCAGAGGTGACTCTGAACTAGTTGTGAAACAATTAACAAAAGAGTACAAGTGCATCAAAGAACACTTAATAAAGTACTTTATTACTGCCAATGCAATGTTAAAACGTTTCACTCATGTTGACATTAAACATGTGCCTAGAATTGATAACCAAGAAGCAAATGAGTTGGCACAGATTGCTTCAGGATACAGAGTTTCTAAAGAAAAATTGCAAGAGTTGATAGAAATAAAAGAGAAGCTCTTTTCGACAGATAGTTCAAACACACAATTGTCAATGCCAAAACTGGGGGGGCAGACAAGTCATAAGTGGTGTCACCTCCAACTGAAATTGAAAATTTTGAAATTTTTGCCATTGACAATATGTCGAATGATGACTGGAGAAAATCAATTGTCGAATACTTGAAAAATCCAACAGGAGCAACTAGTCGAAAAATCAAGTATAGAGCCTTAAGCTACATGATTGTTGGAAGTGAATTGTTCAAAAAGACTCCTGAAGGAGTTTTGCTTAAATGCCTAAGTGAAAACGAAGCTTATTTGGCAATATCCAATACTCATAGTGGTGCTTGTTGCTCACATCAAGCAGGTCACAAGATGAAATGGCTCTTGTTTTGACAAGGTATGTATTGGCCAATGCACTCCGGGCAAAACACACAAAACAAGACACGAAAACAATGCATGAGTTTCCAATGAACCCAAAGAATGCAAAGTCATAAGAGAAATACTTTTCCTAGGCTTCAAGGAGAACGACAATCAAAGACTGCACTTAATTACAATCAAGGCAAACAAGATGATAGAGCACTAGAGAGTGAATCATAAGTGATGAGTCCTCACAGGATATGTATTAGTAATGCTCTCAATCACTCAAGTGTCTAGGCTTGTGTTTACTCTCATATACATAATAAGCACATCAATGAAAGTTAGCACTACCATATGCTTGACAAGCTTCTAACATCCACACTTAATAACACATGCACATAAGATCAAAAGGTCTTTATAAGGGTTGTAATGGGGCCAAGGTCAAGGTGGGATAATCCTAAGGGGGAACTAGACTAAAAAGAATCAAAGAGGATAAAGAAGCAATGAAAATCAATTGTAGAATGAGCATGAAGGGGTCCAACTTCAATTAGGTATGATGAATTTCTCTATTTTGATATACTTCTCCACATAACTCTCTCCACACAACTTTCACTCTTCTTGATACAGAGATAAAAAGATATATACACTTTGCATTTTTTTTTTTTTTGCTTTTTTTTTTCATTCTTTTTTTTTTCATTTTTTCTTCTTTTTGGGGAATATTTTTCTATACAAATAAACTTGCCAAACTTTCCATTGAGAACCCAAGAACTAACCCAAGTGAGAACCACAATTGCACAATTTGGACACCCCCACACTTATGGATTTAACAATTCTCAATTCAAAGCTCCTTCACCCTCTAAGATTGGGTAATAACATTGTTTTTCACTTTTGGGCTTGTGATGAGCTATAAAACAAAGAATGAAATAAGAAGGCTCAAAGGGGCTTACACAAAGGGATAAATTTAGGGTAGGCTTATTTGGCTAGTGGCTAAAAAAACAGAATTGCCTAGATCATTTCAAACATGCATGTGAACAAGTGTTTCAACAAGAATCAAGTCAAGTTCTAGAGTAACTAACAAACATGAGTGAGTCACACACAAGAAAGGAGAGAATGACAAAATGTAGGTCATCCAATAAAAGGCTTAATTCTCACCAGGGACAATGACTATCACAAATGATGCAAAATTTAGTGCTCATATCCAACTTATTAAACCCAGAGCAACAAGAAATCAATCAAATCATGTCACAACACCTATGGTCAAAGAATAGTAAAATCACCCACAACTTATACAAACTAAGAATTCATGGAAAAAACATGCAAAAATAACAATTTTTTCCTTTTTTTATAGTTAAAAATTAAAAACATAAATACTAAAACACACACCCCCACACTTAAATCACACATTGTCCTCGATGTAAGAAACAAGTATAACTTAAGGATAAGAAAAGAAAACTCCCTCTTGAAGGTGGAGAATTTGAAGCTTGCAGGTGGATGGTATTTGTCATAGAAACCTCTTTTATGGTTACTGCACACGTGTTTGGTCTCCTTCTTCTTCCACACATCCAGAATAAGGGGATTAATTTGTTGCCGTGTTTGCCATACTTCCTCGGTTGGAATGTCCGCCAAGGTCCATCCAATACCTTTCCTATGTTCGCTTAGAATTGGCGATAACTTTTCCTGTTCAGATTCAAGGTTAACTGGAATAATCACAGACAAATTTGCACTTCCCCCTAAATATGCGCATTTCAAATTTTCAGGGAGTGGTTTGAGCTCTACAACATGTGGCTGCTCAATAGCAGCAACAACCACATCCACAACATCAGCTATGTAAAGTGTATCAACCTCTAGAGTTTCAACAAGAGTAACTGCACTGACAATGAGAGGATTTGGGACATTATGATTCACTACTTCCTGGGCAGACAGTTCGTTTGATCTCTGGGCCTGTATCTGATTAACTGCAGTGGTTAATTGTCCAACTATTATCTCCAATTCCTTAAGTGTGGAATCTGTTGTTTGTTGGAATTGGAGATTTTGAAAAGCCATCTCTTTAATGAGATCCTCCAGTGAAGGTTCATAAACAACAACCATGTTTAAATCAACTGAATCAGAATTAGAGTTAAAATCAAATAAGTTATGCTAAAATTAAGGAAGAAAATAAAAAACGAATCAAAGATAATCTAAAAAATATAAAAACTGCACTAAAAATCTAATAAAATCAAAAGAAGATTATGAAAAAAATTTTGGATTTTTTTGAGATTATAAAATATTCGAATAATTAATTAAAAATAGAAAACGAATGAATTTAGGATTTTTCGGCCTAGGCTCCCAAAAGGGAGTCCTACTCCTTGATTTTTTTCGGATTTTCTGACCAATTTTCGGAGCAATCTGACCAGATCACCTGAAAATCGTTTTTTTTTTACCTAAAAAACCAGAATTCAGCAGAATGCCTACGATCTGTAACAAAACCTGAAAACTCAACAAAGACACAAACTAAAATGTTAGTACTGTTAGTGGGATCCTGAAGTTGGCAATCCCTAATTAGAGATCCCCGGCAACGGCGCCAATTTGATCAGCGATCGTACGCGGGTCAAAATAATTAATAAAAGGTAAATATAGTATCAAGGTAAGAGACCTTGGTCGTCTCTCGAGGATCTCTAAATACAGAAATTACCAAAATCAGGAACCAAAATAAACAATAAAAAGGGGTTTTGAAGAAAACAATTTGTGTTTAAGGGAGTTCAACAATTTAGAGAGACAATCAATCCATTGGTTTCGGATGCGTTTCTTGGATTTATCATCGGTTCTAAAATAAAGATTCGTGCATAGTTTGATAATTCTTGATTGATCATAAACTAACTAAACAAGCGTTAATCAGTTCATACGAATTCGCACCGTTTTAAAGCAAGCGTCAAAACAATGTGTTCAATCAATCGTGATAGCGAACAAGTGCCAGTATCACGATTAACATCATAACTGAATTCTATCAATCCTATAAACAAGCGCCATAGACTCTATCAATTTCTATCCAAACTAAATTAAACAAGCGATAAAATAGTTTGTATAATGAAAGTTGCAAAACAGAATCATGATTAAGTGATTAAGCAAAACCGAATCATAAAACGAATCACATAAGCAAATCATAGAGTTTGAGTAATTAAGCAAAACACAAACCGAATTTGCAGCAAGAATTACAGAGATGAATTTGATAGAGAAAGAATTAAAACCATAAAAACGAAATAAATATTAAGCACTGAACCTCAAAATCCTTACAGCAACACCCTTCACCAATAGATTGATCTAGGGCATTAAGCTTCCATGGAGGTTAGGGCACAAAACGTAAAGTTGAAAGTAGGAATGCGTGAGAGAGTCAAGACGGCTCTGAAAAGTGTATTTAACCAGAACAAAACGAAAATACCTAATCCCTAACTGGGTTATTGGATAAAAGCCCGTTAACAAACTAATATTTGGCCCAAAACCCGTTTTACACAGTACTGCTTCGGTAATTCGCAGTTTTCGCCTTTAAGACGTCTGAATTTGGTTTTGAGCTCAACAGAAGAACTGTATCTCTGCTCCTTAGCTTTCCAACGCATACTGGCACGCCTTAATCGGATAACCACAGCCAAAGTTATGGTCGACAGAGTAGACAGGGGTCAATATGCAATAAAACACAAGAATTAATCAATAAATTATTATATTGCTTAAATAAGACCCAAAATCTAGAAACGCGCTAAGACTTAAATATTAGACACAGAACACAATCAAAAATACCAAGTGCAAAGCTATAAAGAGTGCATTAAAATGCACTGATCAGCCAACTATGCTGAAAGACTGTATAGAGTTTGCTAAGGGTTGTCAAGAATGCCAAAGGCACGCAGGAGTTCAACATGTGCCCGCAAATGAATTGCATTCAATAATTAAACCCTGGCCATTCAGAGGTTGGGCTTTAGACATAATTGGTGAGGTTAAACCAACTTCGTCGAAAGGCCACCGTTATATATTAGTAGGCATAGATTACTTTACCAAGTGGGTTGAAGCTATTCCCTTAGCCAATGTTGACCAATTGGCAGTTATGAATTTTATTCAAAACCATATTCTATATAGGTTTGGGATTCCAGAAATCATTACCACAGATCAAGGCTCAATTTTTACAGGTCGAAGGATTTTGGAATTTGCCTCTGAAACAGGTTTTAAGTTATTAAATTCGACACTAGTCAATGGTCAAGTGGAAGCAGCCAATAAAATCATCATTAACTTGATAAAAAAGCATATTGGACAAAAACCAAGAAATTGGCACAAGACTCTTGACCAAGTTTTATGGGCTTGTCGAAATTCCCCTAGAGAGTCTATTAATGCTACTCCATTTAGACTTACGTTTGGGCATGATGCAGTGTTGCCAGTTGAAATTCATCTACAATCAGCTAAGATTCAAAGGCAATTTGATATTCCATCAGATTATTATTGAAATATGATGTTAGATGAATTAATTGATTTAGATGAAGAAAGATTAGCTGCATTATATGTCCTTACAAGGCAAAAAGAGAGAATAGACAAAGCCTACAATAGAAGGGTTAAGTTGAAAACGTTTGCCTTGGGAGACTTATTTGGGAAAGTTGTTTTGCCTATGGATAAAAAAGATAGAGTCTTAGGCAAATGGTCACCAAACTGGGAAGGACCATTTCGAATTACGCAGGTTTTTTCTAATGGTGCTTATGAAGTCGAGGAATTAGGCGCTGATAGTCGAATTTTGCAAATAAATGGCAAGTATTTAAAGAAATATAAGCCAATGTTGCAAGAAGTTAAAATAGCGCAAGAGTAAAACAGTGAAGTTAAACCAAACATGGCATTGGTGCCAGAATACATTGTCGAATACATTGTCGAAACTACAAGAACCAAGATAAAAAAAGAGCTAAAAAGCCAATGTACAAGATTCATTTTTGTGTAAGATCCATCTTCATTCTTAGCAAGACACTCCTGGAATGCTCCAATCTTGTAGCAATGAGGTCTTCACTTTCGACGAGCTTTTGGATTCGACCTTCATGTTGAGTGGCTTTCTCAAAATGCTCAATTGTTGTAGTTGCTTCTTCGTTGATGGAGTTTTTCTTCTTCTGAATCGAAGCCTTCTTTTGCTGCAAAGCCTTGATTTTTTCTTGATATTTGGCAATGGCAGCATCACACTCTGCTATGGCTTTGGAGTCTTGATCTGCTTGAGCTTGCAATTCAGAAATCTTGGTATTTGAAGCTTCGACAGCAGCCCACTCTTCCTTTTGGAGTTCCTCCTCGTGCTCTTTATTTGCAACAATCTCTTTTTTCCTCTTGATCTCTTTGGAAATTGTTTCCAGAAGAGGTTCAAATTCAACAATGAAACCTATGAGAGATTTACTGGAGGCAGGAGTGTTGAGCTTGTTAATTAAGGCCTTGATCTTGAATGTGATCATGTGATCTTCCTCAATAGCTTTAAATAGGTCCACTTCAAAGAGCATTGTTTGAAGTTCCTTGACTAGGTTTTCTTGTGAACTCTCAGAGTGGCCACCGCCAGAAGCAGTCGAAGTGCTTTGCTTACTCTCAGTCGAAGACCTACCACTCATGAATAGCTTGAGAGCCTTACGAGGATTCTTGCTCTTTAACTCTAACAATTCTTGGTGGCTCAAGCTGGTGCCTGTTGAAAGCACAATTCTTGGAGATTCATCTTCATGTTCAGATAGATCTTCCTCTTCTTCTTCCTCTTCCTCCCCTTCCTCTTCACCATTATTGTTGTCGTCGTCATCCTCGCTCACTTCGACATCTACTTGTTGTTTTTCCCCTTCTGTTTCCTCTTCATCCAAGTGTGGAGATGGGGTCAAGGTTACTTCCACATTGCCAGCAATTCGGTCTTCGTCAATATCCATATGATGACCTTCACTTTCTTGGACATGGTCAGAAACTTCCTTTTCAGCTTCGTTGGTGCCAATGTTGAGATTTGTTTCTTCGACCATTGGTGTGTCCTTGGTGACATTGGGAGGGCTATCTTGCACAGCTTCCTCTTCTGCGGCATTCTTTTCGACCTCATTTCCCTTCGACGGAGAAAGAGTGGAAGTGGGCGTTGTTTGCTTCACTTGGGTAATGGGTTGTTGCTCATGTTAGTAAACATTTAGTGAGCTTCTACCATAAATGAATGAAACTTTTAAAGAGGGAATTAGGCTCGATCAATTACCTTTGGTATGCTGTCTTCGACACGAGAGTGGGCACTCTCAGGTTTCTTTGAGGTTTTCTGGCTCTCCTTCGGGTTTTTCTTTGGAACGGCCGAAGCCTTTTCTTTAAGTTTTTCTTTGGTCTGTCGTGGTTTTTCGACAGTTTTCTGTGGAAAGGGAGTGCTATCCTGAACATGCTTTGTTCTTCTCTTTTCCTCAGCTTGAGCCTCACTAGCAACAGATGGTTGATTCAGAGCATCTGGTGATTCATCAGACTGCATATTCGAAAAATATGTTAGTATAAATAAAAAAACAGAAGTGCTGAAAAACAAAGAGGAGGTTAACGATTTCGACCTCTAAATCATCACTCAATTCGATTGCAGAAGCTTTCTTTGACTTCTTGAGGGTAGTACCAGCAATGGAACTGCTTGATCTTTTTCGACTCTACAAAGAATGAAACTATTAGATGTCGAGCCTAATATTAAAACACAGAAAAGTAAAAATACTTACCTCTTGTTTCTCTGGTTTTGGGGGTTTTCTTTGCTTTGTCGAAGTTGTATCACTTTTCTTCTTCGACACAGTGGCTTCACTTTTCTTCTTCACTACCTTCTTCACTTTGGATGCTGTTGTGTCATCTGTCGAAGCGGATGCTATGGGTACAGCTACAAACATTCGACAAATGTGTGAGTGAGATCATACATAAAGAAACTAAATTTTTCTAAGAGTTTATACATCACCTGTTGCCATGGGAGATGTAACTCGAACATGTTGAATATCCAAATGAAGATGACCCTCATACGTGTGTATGTTATGCTTTGTCGGAACTACTTTTTTAGCCATTTTTTGAGATGAGAGAAAATCATATATTGCCATGGTCGAACCACACAAGAACCATTGAGGCATTGGTGGTCGAAATGCCAAAGCTAATTTGCTAGTTGGCAAAGGTGGAAATTTGACTTTATTATTTTTTAGAGCAAAAGTATATTTGTCCAACACATAAGATGGAATAGACAATGTTGGAAGCTTTGCAATAATATTTTGCTTTAAAATTCTAGCGGCTTCAAAAACAGTTCGACCAAGTTTATTAGGGTCATATATTATGTCGAAGTAATTTTGGAAGGCTTGAATTTCTTGGATGTGCGTACCTTGAGATTTCTCCTTTTTATTCTGCGCAGAAGGAAAAGCAGATATTAGTTCTTGAAACAAGTTAGACCCTTCGACATCAGCAGACCTAGATTTGTAATATTCCCTCCACCACTTGGAGAAATGCTGTGTAAGCAAAACATTGTTCAAATTCAACGGGGTCGAAGGTAGGGGCTTATTTAATGGAGTTGTCAAGTCGACGCCAAAAGTCTTTCCCATTATCAGGATGCCTCAAATCTTTCTTCGATTGTGCAAAGGCCTAGGTCGAAGTTGACATAGCCCAAATTGTCTTGCAACTAGGTTTGGTTGATATGCTTCTGTTACAAAAGAAGATTTGGATCTGCTAGAGTTAATTTTTGTTGACAGGTAGTTGGGGGTTAAGAATGCTTGCCATATCTGGTTAATTTCTTCTTTGTCTTCAGGGGAAGCAGCAGGAAATTCCTTAAGAAACCAATCTAGTCCATAAATTCTAACAGCGAAAGGTGCCATCGAAGGGACAAAGGCAGTGCAAGAGCATGTCGAAGGCTGTTGAAAATAGTTGCTCTGTAGTTTGCCCTATTTCCCTAGGCCTTAAGAGTGCTAGCCTTATTCCTTCGATCATTCTATGGTTCCTGTCTCAGTAAGATCTTCAGGAACGAAATAGTCAAGTTTCGACTCAAATGGGGCGATAAGCCATAATTGAAATAGCCAAATGGGTCCTGAAACTTGGAATTTGCCATTGGGTGCAAGTGTCTTTAAATTGACAGAGCTTTGTCCTAGAGACTCATAAAGGTTTCCTAAGATCAATTTGCCAAGACAGATGTTTCGACCTTCATGAATTTGGATGGCCAAGTTTATGTACATCTTAGCCACTTGGAGTGACGACGAACAGAAGACAAAGAAGGAAAGCCATAAGGTGAGAAAAGCAATATGTTCTTCATCAGAGACTTCGGCACTATCAGTGACATGATGGTCTTCGATGTACCCATTGAAAGTGGCACGTTTGAAGTCGGATTGGTACTTAGTGCCACTGCTATTGGGATTAAAAACATCACCTGTGGGTTTTAGACCAGCGATGGCAGCTACATCCTAGAGAGTAGGAGTAAGCATACCACACTTAAGGTGAAGGCTATTAGTGGTTAACTCCCAAAAATGGAGTGCAGCAACGAGCATTGGGCTCTGATATTTTGGCCCATATTTCGACAATTGAATTAGGTCAAAAATGCCTAACTTTTTCCAGGTTTCAGCTTTCATAGACTCAATTTTGTCGAGCCAAGTGAGGTAAGTTTCATTTTCGATAGGTGAAGAAGACCTACAGACTCTATTGGGACTGTTCATAAAGCTCATGACATATGGGCCTTTAGTAAAGATCCTGGGTTTAAACTTATGGTAACCAAGGAAAATTTCTTGGAGTTTTTCAGAATCAGTTTCCAACTCAGGAAGTGGACCAAGGAAAGCGTACTTATTAGGTGGAGAAAAGGGAATGAGTACCTGAGACTTCCATATTTGAGCTTGCTCATCGCTTTAATCTGGCTCTGATACATATTTTGGAGAAATGGGATTTCCAGAAGCTTGAAACTTGGAAGAAGTAAATTTCGAAGCCATTGAAGAAAACGCAGTAACTGAAAAGCTTCTCTGGTGCGTTAATGGCGTGTTCTGCATAAGAATCGTACTCGTGGAGAAGAAGAAGGGTTTTGAGAGAAAAGAGATTTCAGGAAATCGAAAGAAGGTAAAAGGGAAAATGGAAAAGGAAAAGTCCTATTTATACCTGTTATACGCGCTAGAAAAAAGAGGAAGAGCAATGATGGTAGTTACCTGGGGAACGTGTGTAGCAGTTACCAAAGTGATGGAAGTGATGCAGTGTGGTAGGTTCCAAAGCAAAACGTGGCCATTAATATGACAGCGCACTCAAGTGCTAACATGACGAGAAAGAAAACGTCTCTTCAACGCTGAAGAGTGACGTTGATGACGTTAGAGTGCTTGACATAAGGTTGTCGAAAGACAATTCAAAAACGTCAATTTTCTACCTTCGTTTAAACTTCATTCGAAAATGACATTTTTGGGGGGCAATTTGTTAGCCTACATTTTCGACAGGCTCAACTAAATGCAGTCAGTGAGGTTTGACTTGTCACTTTAAAATAGAAATGTTGATTTTCGACATTGGGATGGTAAAACAAATTGGTGATCTTTGACTTTCGACTACTCCACAATGACGGTGAAATTGAGGGCTTGAAGGCAATACTTCGACAGAAAGGGGAATAAAGCAGATTAGGGCTAAAGCAGCATTGTCGAAGAACGTTGCAGTTACGCCGTCGAAGGATACGGCAGTTGTTATCGAAGAACGTAGCAGTTACGCCGTCGAAGGATACGGCTGTTGTTGTTTTTAAATTCCATTGTACAGTTATAGATATAGCCGTTGTAGGCAGTTACAGTTTCTCCATAGTATATATAGTGGTTTCTCATAGAGAAAAGGGGTCACAAACTCTCATAGATATTTTTCACGCTCAGAATTCCAAGTTACAGTGAAACATGAGTTACAGAAACCAAATGTATGATATTGTGTACCAATTCCTTTTATTTCAACGTAATCTAGTTATGTTTCCTTAAATATTTCTGCAATCTATTTGTTTTCTGCACTTGATCGAATTCAAAGTAAAGCAATTCGACAGTTTCAACCACTTTAAAATTGTCAGTTATTACAAATAACATCAAGAACATTCATAACTTTTTCTGGAAAACTATATCACAAATGTCCTAAGATTTACTGGTTGATCTTGCAAGTAACAAATTCTAAACCAGCGGTTGTTTACCAAAATTCACGGTTAACACTCCGTTAATGAAATTATTGCTTATCTAAAAAAACATGTTGATTTATTTTTGTACAAAATATGGGGTAAAAGAGAGACCATATTTGTGCAATATTTGTAACATAAAGGACCATTTTGAAATAGAAGAAAACACAAGTTGGATCACATTTGGGATAAGTTCCACAAATAAAGAATCAAAAACTCTCGATACAATTTTCTATATGATAAAAGTAATATATGAATAAAAGTACAGCCAGGATATACTCTAACACATACACCACCAAATGGAAAATATAGTACAACTAAGAACCCAATGAGAAAAACAAACTATCTTCTATTTTGTTTTAAGGGAAAGATCTTCATTCATTTGCAAATTGAAGCAGGAATACAAAGGGGAATACAAATATTCTGAAAAACAAAAGTCGGGACAGTTCCCACCCAGAGCCTAAGATAAGTTCTAAGAGAGTAGACCACCCAAGCATAATGGGCATTACACTTAGAAAAATCAGAAACTATGAAAGTAGAAACAACGCAATCACAAAGATCTAACAACCCGACTATCAGCAGCATCCGGTCATAGACATTGGCAATCGATGAGGGAGAATCCACTGTCTTTCTTCTTATCTAGTTACGGATGATTTTTCTGACCCTTACAAGCACATTTTGACTAATGAGGCTTTATAACTCTTTCTTTTGCTAAATTTTTTTTTTTAAACAAAAAGGAAATGAGCCTCGTTAAAACCTTCTGATGCAAAACCCTCCTTAGGGATAAAAACACCAAGAAGGAAAGAGTACTCCCCCCTATTTCATTAAAAAATAAAAAGCAAGGGGGGACATAAACCAAAACCCCTGCAAACAGAAATTACAAAAATTACTGTCTGAAACGAAAAGAAGGAAGACCAACCCTATTACGGTTAAAATCATCCTGAATAAAAGTGGGAATAGAATTCCACCATTGGAAGCCAGACAGGGTAGTTCCATGAGACGCAAGCTTATCAGCACAGTGATTTCCTTCCCGAAAAATATGAGTGCAACTGAAAGACATCGATTTTAGAAGACCCATTCAATTAAGCCAGCGGTTGCGGATACTCCAAGGCACAATAGAATGAGACGAAATGGCCATAACAGCAAGCTAAGAATCACTCTCAATCCATAAACGATGCCAACCTTTATGGAAAGCCACCTCAATGGCTACCATGATTCCAACTAGCTCAGCATGAAGAGCGTAATTTGTACCAAGAAGGAAGCATGAAACAACCCAGAGATTCAGCATTACTATCGCGAAAGATACCCCCACAAGCAGCTAAACCAGGCGAACCCCTAGCAGCGCCATCTGTATTACACTTAACCCACAAGCAAGGAGGGGACTTCCAAATAACCTCTATAATAGTCGGAGCCTTACGAGGCTTGCAATCAACCGAAAACGCCTTAAGAATCAAAAAATCATGCATGGAGTTTGACGTGGAGCCCTTGCTGAGATTACCAGAAATGCTCACATTTGCCGTGATCAAGTTCTTCATGTGAGTGGGCAAGGTCTTCTTGTTGTCAAAACGAATCTGATTCTGAGGGTGCCAAATAGCCCAAAAAACATTAATAATAGCGGCGGTAACAACATCTTTTACTTGGTTAGACCAAGGGCGCTGACAAACCTCAAAAATCATCTCCGGGGAGGAAACATTAATATTAATTGAAAGGTTACCACTAAGCCAGTCCCAGAGCTTCTTAGCAAAAGAACACTCACTGAAAAGGTGCAATGAAGTCTCATATTCCGCTTCACAGAGACTACACATGGAAACAGTTCCACAACCACGGTTTCTAAGCTGCTCATCTGTAGGCATACGGTTATGAAGGATACGCCAGACAAGAAGAGATTTGGAGGGAGGGATGACACTACTCCAAATATTTCTGAACCGCCTAATAGGCTGCCCTATAGGCCTATAATGAAGATAAGCAGTCTTAAAAGTAAGCATACCATCTGTAGAGTTTTTCCAAATCAGTTGATCCTGAGAGTCAAATGAAGGCAGATCTTTTTCACGAAGTAGCGAAGCCAGCTGAGGAAAGATATTAGAGAGAGATGCTGGAATACACCATTGACCATTCTGAATGACGTCACAAACACGGGCTTTTAGATATTTCTGACGATGCTCAGGGACATGGAGAAGATTTACCAGAGGTTCCGACATCCATGGATCTATCCAAAATTTGATACAGTCACCTTTACCAATTTGCCATATGCAATTTTCATGGATATCGGATAAATGAGCACACAAAGTACCCCACAAAGACGAATTGATATGATAAGAAATCGTAGTCCTATTTCCGAAAACCCGAGATCTTAATAAGACTGCCCAGCTATTCTGGGAAATGCTGAGTTCCCAGCTAAGCTTAAGACAGGCTGCCTTATTTGTGTCTTTAAGGGATCTAATCCCGAGACCCCCCTCAGATGTTGGTTTACAAACCTTATGCCACGCCACTGTAGCCACTTTACGCTGATTGACGTCACCAGACCAAATGAAATTTCTGATCCAAGAATCGACTGTATTCAACAGAGTGGTAGGCCATTTGTATATCAGGAAGCTGTACACTAACATACTTTGAACAACCGACTTGACAAGCTGCGCTCTTCCGGCAATAGAGAGGAGCGAAGCTTTCCAAGCTGATAACTTGGCTTTAATCTTGTCAGCTATAGGCATTAAATTACCAGCTTTAGGCTTACCTTTGAAAATGGGGATGCCCAGGTAGGTGAATGGCAGCTGGCCAATAGAGAAGCCCAGAAGCTCGGCAACGTGATTCTGCCTTTGAGTGGGAACATCACCCAAATGAACGGTAGATTTACTGGAGTTAACAATCTGACCAGAAACCCCCCCATATTTGGTAAAGAATTTGAGAAGACTATGAGTATTTTTCAGCGAAGCTCTGCAAAAAATCATGATATCATCCGCATAAAGGGTATGAGATGGAACCTGAGTGCCTCTAGGACCATTAATTAACTGGAGATCCCCATCTTGCACCAACTTGGAAATACCTCTGCTCAAAACCTCCTCAGCCAAGCAGAAAAGAAGGGGGAGAGGGGGTCCCCTTGACGCACACCCCGCTTGCAGCTAAAGTATCCAGAAGGCTTGCCATTGACTAAGATTGAAAGCTTTGCAGAATGTAAAAGAGCATTAATCCAATCACAGAATTTGCTATTAAACCCAAAAGCCTTGAGGACTCTAAGAAGGAAATTCCAATCCAGAGTATCAAAAGCTTTCTTGAGGTCAACCTTGAGCGCCATATTACCACCAAAAGCCCTATTATGAAGCATATTAATGGCTTCCGAAGTTAAGCAGATGCAGTCCGATATATTTCTACCGGGGATGAAGCCACGCTGCTGAGATTAAACAATACGGGGAGCAATTTTGGAAAGACGGTCAGCAAGTACCTTAGTAATAATCTTAAACTTGAAGTTCGCAAGGGCTATAGGCCGAAACTTCTCAATACTGTCAGCTCCGTTGACTTTAGGAATAAAGACTACCAAATTAGAGTTGAAGTTCGGGAGCATCCAACCCTGCTTGAAGAACTGCTGGACTGCGTTCAGCGTGTCCTCCGCAATGATGTCCCAGAACTGCTGAAAAAAGAAAGCACCAAAGCCATCCGGCCCAGGGGCACCGTTAGAATTCATCGCGAAGATGGCCTGCTTGATTTCGTCCCTATTAGGAACGCTGGTGAGCATATTGTTCTCCTCACCTGTAACAAGATTAGGGATAATCTCCTCCACCATACCATTATCGAGACATTGGTTATTAGAGGCGAAGATATTCTCAACATAATTAACAACATGAGATTCAATTTCATTCATAGAAGTAAGAAGAACATCACCATGTTTTAGGGCAGTTATTTGCTTGGTAATATGTCAAATTCTGACCATCTGATGGAAAAATTTTGTGTTGCGATCACCATGTGAGTGCCAGTTAAGCCTAGATTTTTCGAGCCAAAAATCCTCTTGGGAAGCTAAAGCTTGCTGCAGCTCAAGCTGATGGACCTTTTCTTGCTCCTCTAACAACTCTGAATAGCCATCATTATCAATCTGTGCTTGAACGTGATCTAGGGATGCGGTCGCCACCTGCACCCTCATATTAACGTCCCCAAAGACATCTTTATTCCAAGCCTTAAGCTTTAACGTAAGGTTTTTAAGCTTCTGATTGAGGACCACCATAGGGCATCCAACAACATGAGATTGCCAAGCCTCCTTAATCACATTCAGGCAGTCAGGGTGACTCGCCCAAGTGCGAAGGAATTTAAAAGAAGAGTGATGCGCCCCATCTGTAGTCTGAAGATCAAGCAATAAAGGGAAATGATCAGATTTAGATTTAGTAAGAGTATAGCAAGAGACACCTGTGTAAAAAGTGAAGCAGGCATCATTGCAAATTGCTCGATCAAGCCTTTTCTCCGTGAAAGCCCAGCCTTTACGACCATTAGACCAAGTGTACTGAACACCCCTTGTTGGCAGATGAATCAAGTGAGTCAAATTGGTCCAATTTTGAAAGTCTTCACAGGCTGCTTTAGAGGGAGTTCCACTACCTCTATATTCATGGCTGCCCAGAACAGCATTCCAATCCCCAATAAAGCACCAAGGGATTTTATAAGTTTGCTGAAGAAGAGAAAGATCCTGCCAAAGGGATCTCCTGCCCATATAGTTACAAGAAGCATAGATTGCTGAAATACCTACTGTGTCCTTATTGACCTCCACTGTAAAAGAGACTTGCTGATCTGAGCAAGCGATAACAGTAGGATTGAAATTGTCCGTACAGAGACACCAAAGATTAGGTGTTAAATTATTGGCTAAATAGCACTTTTGGTCCTTTATGTTTGGTCCAGATTTCACTTTGGTCCTTTATCTTTTTTTTGGTCCATTTTGGTCCCTCATCTTTCATTTTTGTTTCACTTTGGTCCCTAACGTTAGTTTTTTTTTTAACGGACGCCACACTGGCAGTTAACTGCTGACGTGGCGTCCATTAAATGTTTTATTTAATTCTAAAATATTTACAACATCATCTTTTATGTTATTTAACTTTTAAAAACATAAAACATAATTTCACAAATAATTAAAAACACAAAAACACATTTTCCAGCAAAATCAATATCTTCAACAATCAATCTAGAAGATGAACAGCAAACTCGTTTTCTCTCACCAATCAATATCTTCAACAATCAATATCTTCAACATTTTCCAACAAACTCGTTTTCTCTCACCACCGTCTCTCGCTCTCTCTTCGTGCGACCCTTTTCCAGCAAAAACGAAGCAGATCTGAAACGTTTTCGTTTCCAGAAATCGTTTTCGTTTTCGCACTCGTTTTCGTAAATCGTTTTCATTTTCGCACTCCTTTCCCTCTCGTTTTCGTTTCCAAAAACGAAGCAGATCTGAAACATTTTCGTTTCCTTCGTTTCCAGAAATCGTTTTTGTTTTCGCACTGTTCTTCGTTTTCGCACTGTTCTTCGTTTTCGTTTTCGCACTGTTCTTCGCACTGAAACGTTTTCGTTTCCAGAAATCGTTTTTGTTTTCGCACTCGTTTTCGTAAATCGTTTTCGTTTTCGCACTCCTTTCCCTCTCGTTTTCGTTTCCAAAAACGAAGCAGATCTAAAAAGTTTTCGTGTCCTTCGTTTCCAGAAATCGTTCTTCGTTTTCGCACTGTTCTTCGTTTTCGTTTTCGCACTGTTCTTCGCACTGAAATTTTTGCGCAGAGAGAAAGAGAGGAAAAGAAGGAAAAATGGGAGAGGGAGAGTGAGGTGGCGACAGTGGTGGGAGGGTGGCGACAGTGGTGGGAGGGTGGCGACGGTGGTGATTTGGAAATGACGGTGGTGGGAGAGGGAGAGTGAGGTGGCGACGGTGGTGGAAGGAAAAGAAGAAAAAATGTTTTATGTTTAATTTAAATTAAAAAATTGTTTTATGTTTTATTTAAATTAAAAAATGAATTTGATGATGTGGAAATGACATTCAGCAATAATGCCACGTCATTTAATGAATGGAGAGACGCCACGTCAGCAGTTAACTGCCAGCGTGGAGTCTGTTAGTCAAAACTAACGTGAGGGACCAAAATGAAACAAAAACGAAACATGAGGGACCAAAACGGACCAAAAAAAAGATAAAGGACCAAAGTAAAATCTGGAGCAAAGATAAAGGACTAAAAGTGCTATTTAGCCTAAATTATTCCTGTCATTAATAGCAAAGACTTTCATACCAAGGCGAGACCAATACCTGCGCGGGAAATCATCAAGAGAACACCAAGGTTCAGAGATAAAAACGAAATCAGGTTTGTTAGATGAACAAAGCTTTTTAAGAGCTAATCTTGTAGGGGGATTAGCCAGGCCCCTTGTATTCCAATATAAGCACTTCATTGAGCAAGACTTTGAGATCCTGCCCTAGAACGGGTTGTAACCGGCGTAACAACTTTCTTTTGCCACTGTTTTTGTTTTTTCTTTTGAGACTTGGTGCGAACTATTTCAAATTCGGATCCCTCATAATTCTGGGCATTATCTTTCTCCAAGTTATCATCCTCCTCAACAACATCATCCCAAGGCTGCTTAAGGATGTTCAAATCATCAATCACAACTTGAGCTGCTTCTTGGTCTGCAACCACTTGGACTCGGTTTCTATCGACTTCAAAGGTTGCTTCCATTTGCGAGTCACCTGCTAAAATTTGATCAGGGGTCGTTATAGATGGAGCTCTACCACTTGGGGATCCTGTTTCAAAATGATTTGAAATAAATCCAAGCAGTGGATTAATATCATCATGAGGGATATTGTTAGGGCCTCCAAACTGATTAGGGATAGTGATCTCTTCAATAGAAATGAGATCTCTGGGACGATTCGAGTGATTATCTTTTCCCACACTCACAGTGGCTTCGATACCAGCTCCATTGTCCTTTTGGATATCTTTGCCTGCACCATTATCAATAGTGTTAGCAATAACAACAGTATCATTAGTTGTAGTCTTACCTTTGACCTGAGCTTCTTTCTCTGCGTCAGGCATGTGCATGTCACGAACATTAATGTCATCAATTACGTTTTTTCTCCTTGGCTCCCAAACTTGCCTATTGACTGGGGGCTGCACACGTGGCTCCTGTTTGAGCCTGCTTACAATTGGAAAAATTGTGTCCAATAATATGACAATATGAGCAGAACTATGGCAACCTTTCATAAACAACTTCCACATAGAATGCGTAGCCTTCACGCTCAACCATAATACGCTCAGGAAGATCTCCATTCAAATCAATATCAACAAGCACTCTTGCAAAGTGGCCAAAAGTACGTTTCTTTGTAGCATCACGATACCACTAGCGATCGACCCAGCAAGAGAATAACATCAAACCGCAAGAGATTCAGACCGCAAGAATCAGGATCTTCAGACTGAAACGCAGCAAGAGATCACGATAACGCAAGATCACTGGCAACCGACCTAGCAAGCCGATCCACGTGTAGGATATCACAAAAACAAACCGCAATACAGCAATATCACGCTACCACTAGCGACCGACCCAGCAAGAGAATAACATCAAACCGCAAGAGATTCAGACCTCAAGAGTCAGGATCTGGAATGCGAACACGCATCAGCTTAGAACCATCGCTCAAACCCTAGCAGGAGTTTCTATTTTCGCAAACCCCGTTTGCTAAAAAAAATAATAATAAAGTTAATTTCTTTTTTATTTGAATCTAGACTTAAAAAATTTATCTTTTAAATCCTAAATGAAAGTTATTTTTAGAAGTTATTTGATAAACTCAACCAAAATTATCTAAACTTGATCAAAACTTTTCCTTTTCGTAAGATCTATTTCATGGACCTCTAAAAATCAAAACTTGAAGCTTGAAGACAATTTTTTTTTCCCTCTTCATAAAGAGCCCACTGTTTTTGGATTAAAATTAGGCGGGAGTTTTGTGAAGATATTTTTAATCACATTCTAAGGAAGATCTTTAAAAACAAGTAAGTTACTTTGTAGGAAAAATCATCAACATAACTTCTTTCAAAGCTCATCATTTCATAACTTATTTAATCAGAAAACTAAGAGAAATATTGAAGAATTCTTACCTAAAAAGAAGAGAGGTGGCTGTTTTCATAAGGGGAAAAGGTGGAGAAAATGTTGAACCAAGTTGCTCCTAAGCTCCACTTGCAAAGGAAATGTTGTTTTAGATCAGCGCCGCCGCTGGGAGAGGGGGGGAGGGGGGGGCCTCCCTCCCCGGTTTCTTCCCCTCTCCTCTCAGTGCTCCTTCTCCTCTGATCTGAGCTTTTTTTGGATCTGTTAAATATGTTGTTAAGCGATTTGGATATCTTTGCGATCTAGATCTGGAGAAGTTCTTGCGCCGTCGCCGTTTCGTGTTCGACTTCGGTTGTTCCGATGCCTGTAAATTAATAAAAATGGGTTGGGCGATGCTTGGGTTGGAACCGCCGTTGGGGGCTCCCTTTCATCGGATCTGATCTCCTCTGTGACGTCCACGGCCTCTCCCCCGAGGCGTTGCTGGTCGGATCTCCCTGTTGGTGGATCTGCGCGCTTTTGGAGGTACTATGGAGTGCTTCTGTTCGCGGTGGTTTGTGGCTCTGTTCGCGCATGGGTTGTTTCGGATGCGGTGTTTTTGCGGTGTTTCGCGGTGGTTCACGGTGGTTTGTCTGATGTTCGCAATGGTGGCCGTCGTTTCGGACTTTGGACCGCAGTCACGCCTCCTCTCCGTTTGTCATGGGCACTTCTCCCTGTCGCTCGCGGTTTTGCTTGATTGTGCCACGGTGTTGGCCGGGGGCGCAAGGCCGCGGTGGTGGTTGGTGGCTCGGCTACCTCGATCAAGCTAGGTGTTGTCGCGGTGTTGGCCCGTAGCACGACTTCGCGATGGTGGTTGGAGTCACGGCGCCGGATGTCTGGGGGTGTGCTGTCGGTGGGTGCTGATTCGATAGTTTGTACCTTGTCGGACGCCAGATTGCAGTTTGCAGATCGGGCTCCTCCCCCTTTGCCTTCTGCTTCTTTACCCCCTCCCAATCGTCTCCGAGCCTCCACCTCTAACCTCGATACTTTGTGGTGTGCTTAATGTGAGGATAGCGAGGTGATGCAGGCTGTTGTGGTTTGGAGTGTGAGTTCAGGAGGTGGTGGGTGGAGGTTGTGTGGGGACTCTCAGGTGTTGCCCTGCCTCCTTTCGGGTTTTCTGTTCGCCTTAGAATTTCTTCCATTAGAGTTCTATGGTTGTTTATTTTAGAGGCCTTGTTGGGCATTCTATTATTGTCCTTATTACCAAGGGTTTTGGTCTAGTCCCCCCTTGTGTTTTTTATATCTCTATTTTATTAATAAATTCGGGCTGACTGCCTGTTTGATTAAAAAAAAAAAAAAAGCTCCACTTGCAAAGCACCACACCATAGTAAAATCTCTCTAAGTTTCCATCATTTCTTTTTCTAAGCTTCTTAATTAACTTTACACTTAAAAGAGAAATAAGGGAATGAAAATGAAAGAGATGAAGAGAAGTGAGGTTAGAGGCTCACAGATTTGGGCTAGAGATGAGGGTGAATGAGTTATGTGGCGAAGTTTAGGGTAAAGTAAAATTTAAGTGAGATGGAGTAACAAATTCAAAGTGAGAGTGTGGGGAGGAGCCAGCCGATGGAGTTATAAGGAGGGATTAAGCTATTTTTTTTTTAAAAGGTAACTTAGTGATTAAGTTTGCTAAGAAAATATGTATTCATACTTACTCTTTAAACTTATCAACCAATCCCATTTTGACTACTTTAATTCATGGAAAGAAAATTTTGATCTTATCGATTAGGTTAGGTGGCACCCTTTGATTGTACCTTTAGAAAATCTTTCGTATTACTATATTATAATACAAACTAATAGTCGGTTCAAATCTCGGATTGCAATTGTCTCGGTACCGAGAATCGGTCAAGCGATAAAATTTCGAGTGAAAACTACAAAGTGATATTGGGTCATCACAAACCTAAACTTTTTGAGTGGACTAATAGAACCTTCTCTATATTTAGAATCCTTTGAATAAATTCAGATTTTCGGCCCCAGCTCATTTTTGATCCATTTCGATCCCTCTAAAACCCTAAATATTTTTCTGTATTCGAAAAATTTCTCAAAAAACTCTCAAAATTCTAAAATATTAGCAAACACTCATCCCGAATTTCGTAGAGATCTGATCATCGTAGAGTTCATTTCGAGTAACAAGTTTACGAGACAACTTAGTGTAAAAATAAACTGTGTTAGCAGTTCCTGTCGAAACTCAAACTAGTACTTTCATAAACTTTGTTAGCAGTTCCGGAATCTCGTGAGAAAAGCCGCACACGGCGAAAGCCGGCACACAGCCAAAATAATAACCGCACACAGCGAAAGTCGGCACACAATCGATATAAAAACCGCACACAGCAAAACATGTTGCCCTATCTACGAAAGATTAGAATCATAGACACATAGTCGCATCTAGATTTGCGCTATCGTACGATTACTTAACCTAGGGTCTTCCACACAGTCGCCCAGATTAAGCATCGATGCTTGCATGAAATGCATCACCTTGAGTTAGTCATCACAATTGGATCACTCCCACTGAGTGTCCTAGAAAATCACAAAAATTAAACATCATCTATGTCAATCATTTTACAACAATCAGCATACATCACTTGCTCAACCTAAGTGATGATAAGACTACACATATTACGCCACAAAACAATAAGCAAAATGACTCAATCATCACACAACATTCAATCACATCAATAATACTTGTCTCAACGACATTACGCCACAAAACAATAAGCAAAATGACTCAATCATCACACAACATTCAATCACATCAATAATACTTGTCTCAGCGACATTCCACATATAAACATACAAGATAACAAAACAATGATTTAGATGCCCTTACCTCAAATGCTTTCCCATTATTTTTCGAAACTCACTGACCCGGTGAAGTCTTCGCCCGACCACAGAGAAACCTTCAACGTAAATCAAACAAGTTTATTATCTTATGTTCCTAATCCAAATCTTAGTTAACTTCATAGTCGCCTCTTGGAACTATGGATTTCAAAAAGACTCGATCCTATACTTATGGATATTCGTTGTAGAGACAGTAACTAGTGTGTTTAAGCCACTAGCCCCTTTCTCATTAATAATTTACCAAAACCTAAAAACAATCTTAAAGCTTTAAAACTTTAAAAATAACTTTTAAACTTTCAAGTTCCAATCCTCTTTCACAAAATCATTTAAACACTTATAATTCCAATCCTTTATCAAAACCATACTTTTTCTTTGTGTCCAGTACAACAAAATAAAAAAAAAAATTTCTAAAAATTAATATAAGTCCTTATTTTCAAGACATCCAAATACATTTTCAAGCTCAAACTTAACAAAAAGTTAATATTTTTACTATCAAGAATCTAATATTTATCCTTTTGAAAACAACTTAAAAACTTTAACTGAAATCTCTTCCCAAAAGTTTTGTCGAGAAATGAGTCTATTCTCTGAAAAATAAAGAATCCACGAGAAAATGTATGTGAATAAAACTGTATGATTAAAGATACTAAACATTTGTCTACAAAGGTTTATGAGAAAATATGTGATCTTAAACTAATGTTTCCTTAGAACTTCTTTTGACATCATCCAAATTATAAAGTTAATTTCTTTTTTAATAATGATCTCATTTTTATTTGAATCTAGACTTCAAAAATTAATCTTTTAAATCCTAAATGAAAGTTCTTTTTAGAAGTTATTTGATAAACTCAACCAAAATTATCTAAACTTGATCAAAACTTTTCCTTTTGGTAAGATCTATTTCATGGAACTCTAAAAATCAACCAAGTTGCTCCTAAGCTCCACTTGCAAAGCACCACACCATAGTAAAATATCTCTAACTTTCCATCATTTCTTTTTCTAAGCTTCTTAATTAACTTTACACTTAAAAGAGAAATAAGGGAATGAAAATGAAAGAGATGAAGAGAAGTGAGGTTAGAGGTTCACAGATTTGGGCAGTGGCGGATCTTGAAAAAAAAGCTAGGGAGGGCCACTAAAATAAACTATTATAATATATAAATTAAAAATGCAAATCATATTAAGCACAAAGTTGATCATCAAAAAATTAAACTGTGTACCTTAAAGTAATGCTCTACGTGTTCTAAGTGACTTGAAATCTTCAATAATAGACTCGGAACTAATGTTTTCACTAGTTTTCCTTTTAATGTAAACGGTCATGCTATCAGCTAGAAACCCACCTTCCATCTTGTTTCTCAACCTAGTCTTGATAATTTTCATTCCTGAAAAAGACCTCTCAGTTGTGGTTGTAGAAACCGGAAGAGTCGCGATAAAGCGGAGCAATCTACCAAGCAAGAAGTCATTTTCCCTCTCATTAGTTTCAACCAAACAAGAGCATAATTATTGAATAGTTGACAAATTCTTCAAATTTGATTCTTGGCGGGAATGAAGGACAAATTGCTGAAGATAAAAAGGAAATTTGTCATAGTACTCTTCATCTTTACAAATCTAATACTATTACCAAACTTTTTATTAATATCAAAACAACAGCAAGCCAATAAATAAGCATATAATATAACTCTTATCCTATTAGGGCCTCTTGTAATCTATCAACATTCTAATGTAGCAAGAAGCCAATAATCCAATAATCAAAACGCAAGCCAATAATCAAAACGCAACAAGCCAGCCATTAATCAAAACGCAGCAATCTATCAAGCCATTTGTAGCGACCGAAAAATCCGAAGGAGGGGATTCTTCGTCATTTTTGCAATGAAGCCGCCATCAATATTTATCAAATAGGAAAACATTGAAAAAACCTTTATTTTTGGGTTCGGGGGTCGATTATGCGTGGGGAAGGTATTAGCACCCCACAGCATCCTTTCAAAAGAAAGGTTACCATTTAATTTAATGTGTAGAAAGAAAGTAAATTTAAAGAAAATACTCTAATTTACCCTTTTTATTATTTGTAAAATTGAAAAGGAAGGCTTAATAAAAAATTTAGTTTTTTTGTGCTTGACAGGAGTGGGCCCCTGCTCCTACGTATCTCCAGGTGCGATGGAGAAATCAAAGCTACGTAGTTCTTGGGTAGAAAATGTTTGTGTGTTTGGTGTTTTTTTATTTATTTTTTGAAATTGAGAGAGGTATTCGCGACGACCAAACGAGTAAAACTCAGAGTGGTCGTCACTCACAGCTCGTTTGAAAACTAGGGTCGTTATTAACGGTCAAACAAGCTAAGCTCAGAGTGACCATTAGTAACGAACCATTTTTGTGGATAATTATTGAGAAAACTGGTTTGGAAGCATTATGATGTAAAAAAAAAACTAAGTGAGTTGTAATAGAGAAGGAGGTGTAATTACTAGGGGTGTTATCTTATTAAAAAGGGGGGTATGAATAGCAACAGGATTGTGTTCTTAAAAGTGGGGGTGTAAACAGCAACAGCCGAGTTCACGCTGCTGGGCTTGGGGTCCGCGCGAACAGGGTTTATGTGAGGGGGTATACAAACTAAAAAAACAAGAAGGTGCAGGAAGTAATCTGAAAAAAAAAATTAAAATAAAAACGGAAATGAGAAGCATATAAAAGGAATTTGAAAAAAAAACGGATGCAACCCTAATTCCCTTTCCCTCACAGCGCCGCACCACTATTCCCTTCTACCCTAATTTTGCTTTTCTCTCTCCCACGCCGTTTGATCCTCTCCTCACCAAAACGCTGTTCTCTCTTTCTTCCTCACCGACGTTTTTTCTCTTCACCAAACCACCACCATTCTCCTCTCCTCACCGCCTCTCTCTCTCTCTCTCTCAACCGTGGCTCCGTTTCCTTCATTCTGTTAACGCCGTTCACGCTTCTCTCCCTCACAAATCGATCTTCCCCCCTTTCTCAGTAAACCGTGGCTTCATCTTGATACTGCGGGTAGGTTTTGGGTTTGGTGGGTTTACGGTTGAAGGCTTGGGTGGTGGTGTTTCATGATGGCGTAGGTTGCGGAGATCTACGGGTTTGACGGTGATGTGGGGGTTTGAGGTCAAGACGGTTGTTCTGTTGATGGTTGACGGTGATGGGGTCTTGCGATGGTGTCTAGGGGTAGTTCTGTTTTCCGGTGGAGGTTTGGGTTAGGCCACGGTGGTTGAACGGTGGAGGTTTGGTGGTACACGGTTCATGGAGGGGGAAGGGTGGTGGTACGGCGGTCTATGGTTTGCGAAGGTGTGGGTGAGGTGCAGCCGATGTATGAACAACCTGAGATCGAGTGACGGTGGTGGATGGTGGAACGGTGAGGCTACGGCGGTGGCGACAGCGGTTCTACAGTGGCGACGGCGTGGGCGATAGCGACAGTGAGAGGGTGGTTCGCGAAGAGGGTGAATCCATGGTGGCTGGGCGAGGCTATTGATGGTTCGGTTAATGGAGTTTGGGGTCGTACAGTGGTGGTTACGACGAGGATACAGCGATTGGTATAGATGGGGAAGATGCAGTGACTGTGGTCTTGAGGGCCAACCACCGTACACGGTGGCCGGAGGTAACTTCTACCCTTTTCTTTTATTTTTGTTGCTGTTTTTTTATTTTTGTTTCCGATTCTATTTTCCCGTCTTCTAAAAACACATACAACAACATAAATTCACATTTTTTACTGTCTATTTATTTGATTAACACCTATTTTAAAACCTAACTCATAAACCTGAATATGCATTTCTGTCTAAGTTTAAAAACGAGAAACAACCTTTTACTCCAGCTTTTGAGAATTCTCCTATTGTTTCCCGCTTCTTAGAATTTTGAAACTCAGTATTTTGGTGATTAGGGTTTCGGTGTGAAGCCTTAATCTTTTCTGGTGATCTCTGAAAAAAATTTCTCTCCCTAATTTCTCAAGTTTAAAAACTAGTTTCTGTATATATTTTGCTGTGAGTTTGTTATATCGCCCCCTTTTGTGTGTTGCTGTTCACAGTATTTATAGGCCAATTGTGTGGTGTAGGTGTGGGAGGAAGCAGGGGAGCAAAACTCATAGGAAACAAAAGCATAACAGCCACTGAAATATGCAGCAGCAGCAGCAAGGGGGTGGAGGTGGTGCTGCAAATTTGTTGAAGTGTTTTTGCCTAAAACGTAAAAAGCAAAGGGACAAGATGAAAGGGGCTTGAGTTCGAAGCTCAAAATGTTTTTCAGCCACAGCAACAAACAAGGGCAGCAGCGACTTGAGCTGTCCCTTTTTTATTGTTTTATTTTTTGTACTTTTGTAATTAAATTTTTTTGTCTACATGTATATCAAAGTTGACTTATGTTGTACCCCTTATTTGTAACAAAACTATTTATAATAATAAAAAAACATTAATTCAGGAATTGATTTTTATTAGATTAGATTTTTTATAACAATAATAATAAACTAACAATAAAAAACGAGCACTGAAATAACCATTCGTACGCGGCGGAGAGCTGATCCGTATGCACAATGAGAACAAAGACGCGCGTACAAAAAAAATGAAACGTGGCACAGCGAGAACAACAATGCGTGCACAATTAAAAGCGACCCGCATACGCTAGGTGCGAATTGAAACCATTTGCGTTAGTCTGACGGACAAAATTAGGGTATGACACCATTGATAACAACACTGTTCTGTTCCTAAGTCCTAACTCCTAACAACATTGATAACACATTGAGAATCAAAACAAAAAATGCAGCAAGCCATCAAAATCTACCAGAAGTCTAGAATCAAAACGAAAAACGCAGCAAGCAAATAATCAAAGAGAATCAAAACAGAGCTGAATTGCTGATTATTACACAATTAAACTTACAAACAGTGGCGGTGCCGACAATGGTGCGTGCGTGAGTGGCTTTTGGAGAGGAACGGCGGCGCCGCGGCGGCGACGTCAATGAACAAAGAGCGAACAACGGCGAGAGTGAGGGTGCGGTGGTGTGTGTGTTGTCGTCGTTTGTTCACTTTGTTGTTTGTTGCGTAGCGTCTGAGCTAGAGAGAAGAGCGAAACGTATCACATATGTTTGGTTTGGTTTGGAAAATTCAAAAACACTTAAGGGCATTTTTGTAATTTCCAGTATATAAATTATTTTTTCCAGGGCGGGCCATGGCCCTGCCCAGCGCATGAGAAGAACCGCCCCTGGATTTGGGCTAGAGAGATGAGGGGGTGAATGAGATATGTGGCGAAGTGTGGGGAGGAGCTAGTCGATGGAGTTATAAGGAAGGATTAATTAAGCTATTTTTTTTAGTAATGTTATTTGGCCAAAGTTTTCCAACAAAAAATAAACAAAAACTAGTATTTTACCCGTGCACACGCACGAGTGATACTGTATGGTCGGTGTATTGTCATGAAGTCATAATAGTAATTTGGAAGATAATCATAAGTTGTGAACAATGTCCAAAATATATGATTTGAAATTCAAAGTGGAAAGAGATTGACAATCAGAATTACATTGATCCATAATAATGTATTTGGACATTAGAGGTAAAATATGCATCTCCGTTGACACTCCCGTTTGCATACTCGTTGACCCTCCCGTTGGCGCTCTCGTTACCTCTCCCGTTGCCACTCCCGTTGCAGCTCCCATTGTCAGTCTCTCGTTACCTCTCTTAGTGGTTAAATTGATTGATTTTAATAGTTTTAATAGAGAGATTAAAGTAAATAATAAATTTTAGATGGAATAAAAATGAAGAAAAAAGAAAATAAGATTTTTTAAAATATGCATCCACGTTGGTGCTCTCCTTCCCTCTCTTCTTCCCACTCATGTTCCCATTGTCGCTCTCGTTGTCGATTCCATTACCAGTCTCGCATTGCCGCTCTCGTTGTGTTGCAAATTTTGTCTTTTAGGGGTGAATTTACTAAAATAGTTGTGTTGCAAAAAGTTAAAACAAAATCGGTATCTTCTTATAATATTCACTACTAGAAATTCGCTAAATAGTGACTGATTTAGCGACCAAAAAAAATTGGTCACTCCCGTCGCTCTGGTTCCCTCTCTTGTTGGCACTCCCGTTGGCACTCCCGTTGGCACTCTCGTTGGCGCTCTCATTTCCTCTCTTGTTGGCACTCCCGTTGCCGATCTCGTTGTCAGTCTCTCGTTGCCGCTCCCGTTGCCACATGTTTTCTCCTTTTTCTATATGATTGAATATTACAATTGTTAGTGGTTAAATTGATTGATTTTATTTATTACATGAAAAATTGATTGATTTTAGTAGTTTTAATAGAGAGATTATAGTAAATAGTAAATTTTAAATTATTTAATTATTGAGTGTGATATTAATTTAATAATTTATTTTTTTTGGAATAAATAATTTTGAAACTATTGTTAGAGGTGTGGTTTTTTTTGACAATTGATAGTAGTTAAATTGATTAATTTTAGTAGTTTGAGTAAATTATAGAAATAGTTAAAAAATTATGTTTCTAGTAAAAAAAACTAACAAAAAAGTGATTTTTTATGGAAAGAAAAACTGAAAAAAATTGGAAAAAAAAAACTGAAAAAAAAAGTTGGTTTTAAAATTTGCTGTTTTTTGTCCTTTTGCTGCATCAGTTGCAGCTTCTGATTGCAGTTTTCAATCAGTTTTTTGTCCCTCATTTTTTTGTCCCTCTATCATTGCCACTCCCATGGCCTCTCCCGTTGGCGCTCTCGTTGCCACTCTCATTCCCGTTGGCATTTTACTCTTTTTTAGTAATTATAAAATAGTTATTTGGTAATTTTTTTGTAGTGGTTAAATTAATTGATTTTAACAAAAGTAGTTAAATTGATTAGTTTTGGTAGTTATTTTATAATTTTTGGTAGGGGTTAAAGTTTTTTACAATTCTTTTTTTGACAATGGATAGTGGCTAATTGATTTATAGTGACAAATTATTTTATTAATTTTAGTAGTTTGAGTAGATTATAAAAATAGTAAAAATTGATTTATAGTGTCTAATTGTTTTTATAAAAATATTGACAACCGTTTTAAAAAAAAATTAAAAAAAACTGTGTATAAATTTTTATAAAAAAAATCTGTTTTTTTGAAAAAAATCGAATTTAAAAAAGAATGTATTGGTACTGTAGCGCGTCAGAAACGTCACTGTAGCATACTGTAGAGTGACATAAGCGGTACTGTAGCGCTTCAGAAATGTCACTGTAGCGCACAGTAGTGACACTGTAGCATTTTGTCTTTATGTGCTGAATTGTCTATTTTGCTCCTAAATTGTGACAAATGTCAAAATTTGGTGATGTCTAAAAATTTAAATGTGCTAGCATATGTTTTGATTATATATATAGAAAGTAGATTTTGTAATTTTTGGTAGGGGTTAAAGTTTTTTACCCTCTTTTTTTGACAATAGATAGTGGCTAATTGATTTATAGTGACTAATTATTTTATTAATTTTAGTAGTTTGAGTAGATTATAAAAATAGTGAAAATTGATTTATAGTGACTAATTGTTTTCATAAAAATATTGACAACCGTTTTTTAAAAAAAATTAAAAAAAACAGTCTATAATTTTTTTATTTAAAAAAATCTCTTTTTTTGAAAAAAATTGAATTTAAAAAAAAATGTATTGGTACTGTAGCGCGTCAAAAACGTAACTGTAGCATACTGTAGAGTGACATAAGCAGTACTGTAGCACGTCAGAAATGTCACTGTAGCGGACAGTAGTGATACTGTAGCATTTTGTCTTTATGTGGTGAATTGTCTATTTTGCCCCTAAATTGTGACAAATGTCAAAATTTGGTGATGTCTTAAAATATAAATATGGTAGCATATGTTTTAATTATATATAAAGTAGACTACATTACAACACCAATTAATCAAGTTTTTTAAGCCGCTAACCAACCTACTTTTTCACAGTTTTTTGTTAATGGCATAGAAAATTGTGAAAAAATATGTTGGTTAATGACTTAAAAAACTTGTTAATTGGTAATATAACGTGATTTTTGGCTATTTTTTGGTTGAAAAACTTTGGCCGAATAACATTACTTTTTTAAGGTAACTTAGTGATTAAGTTTGCTAAGAAAATATCTATTCATACTTATCCATTAAACTTATCAACCAAACCCATTTTGACACCTATTAAATGCTAAATATACTTTAATTCATGTAAAGAAAATCTTGATCTTATCCATTAGGCTAGATGGCACCCATTGATTGTACCTTAAGAAAATCTTTCGTATTACTATATTATAATACTAACTAATAGTCGGTTCAAATATCGGATTGCAATTGTCTCGGTACCAAGTTATCGGTCAAGCGATAAAATTCCTAGTGAAAACTACAAAGTGATATCGGGTCATCACCAACCTAAACTTTTTGAATGGACCAATAAAACCTTCTCTATATTTAGAATCCTTTGAAGAAATGCAGATTTTCGGTCCGGGGTCATTTTTGATCTATTTCAATCCCTCTAAAACCCTTAATATTTTTTTGTATTCGAAAATTTTCTCAGAAAACTCTCAAAATTCTAAAATATTAGCAAACACTCATATCACGAGTTTCGTCGAGATCTGATCATCATAGAGTTCATTTCGAGTAACAAGTTTACAAGTTTTACATAAATTGTGTGAGCAGTTCCCGTCGAAACTCAAACTAGTACTTTCATATATGATATATGATATTGAATAGTACCTATAAAAGCATATCTCATACGTTTAGTCGGCAATAGTAAACAAAAGTTTACATCCATCGGTTAATATATTTATTAAATACAGAGCATAGTAAAAAATCAATGTATTCATGACGCAAATCCAGTGAAGTCTTACAACACCGCTAGCAAAAATTCCAAAATTATTTTTTCTAAAAAAATCCATATAAAGTTTCCTTTTTCTTCGTGAGCCGCACGGAGCGCCAACGGGAGCGCCAACGGGAGCGCCAACGGAAGCACCGACGGGAGCAACAACGAGAGCGCCAACGGGAGCGCTAACGGGGTACATATTTTATATTAAACCTCATTTTCTTTTTTCCTCATTTTTACTCCATTATTAATATTATAAGAAGATACCGACTTTTTTTAAACTTTTTGCCAATATCACCTTTTATCAAGTTTTTCCTTTTTCTTTTATAACATTTTGCAACTTTCAACGTATATATAATTTCATAGCAAATTACGCACGGGTAAAATACTAGTGATGCCTAAAATATCTTCAGGTTTTTTTTTTTAAAAGCAAGGTTTTTTGGCATTAAAGGGATCATGAATTCATGATATATTGGGGGATGACATTAAAAGGATGGTGATTTCTTCTCTGCCAGAAATCAAAAGCAACAATCAAAAAGGTATCAGCTGGTTAAACACGGATAAACTATCCATCCAAAAAGTTGTCAAAAAAAAAACTATCCATCCAAAAAGAGAGCATGGGGATTGTGATTTTAAAAGAGTTTGTAAAAGAATTAAATACCCCACTTTTAACATTGCGTACATTCGTTCAACAACCGTCTCTTGTAAGAATTGGCATTATTCATCCAAAAAAAGTGCCTAAAACATCAAATTGGATAATAAGCAGGTTACTTATTGGAGAACAACACGATATACTTAAAAGTTCCTTAATTGTTGTATAGTAAAACAATGAAATAATTTCATTTTTAGTCCCTTAGGTTAGGTCAACCATGTTCTAATTATACGAATCGGGTCCTCGAAAATTGTGATTGTGAGATTTTGGTCCCTCGGGTGGTAATTGTGCAAATTTCGTCGTTATTTCGGTTTTAGTCCGCTTTTTTCCAGAGATTCGGTTTAAGTCCCTTCAATCAATTGTCGTTCAACTTTTAACCAAAAATGTTGACATGTCAGATGTAGGTATACCCAGAGGAACCAAATTTTTTGATTAAAAATTGTGCAATCACACAACCACTAAACTAAATCGAAAGAGAAAAGAGATGAAAAGGAAAGATGGAGGACAAAAGGAGGGAGGGGGAGAGAGAGAATGTTTATTGAGTATGATATGTAAAGAGTTTTCTTGTATTTTAAATAGCATGTAATATAGACAAAAAGCTATACCATAGTTTTGTGAAGGATAAAGATTTTGTGTTTTTATCCGCTCTCAATCCCTTACTTTTTAGCAAATTAAATATTTATATAATGAAAAGTTTAGCAATCCCTTACTTTTTAGCAAAATAAACTTGGCTTAAATATATGTTACTCCCCTGCAATTTTTTTTTTTTAAAAAAACACCTTCCAAATATTAAGTGTTTCTAGTTACCCCCTGCTGTTAGTTTTAGCTAACAGTGTTAAGTCTATGCTGATTTGGCTGTCATTTGAGATCTAGTTACCCCCTGCAAATATTAAGTGTTTCTAGTTACCCCTTGCAAATATTAAGTGTTTTTAGTTACCCCCTGCAAAGTCAGCATAGACTTAACGCTGTTAGCTAAAACTAACAGCAGGGGGTAACTAGAAACACTTAATATTTGCAACGTGTTTTTTTAAAAAAAAAAATTTTGCAGGGGGGTAAATGGAAAATGAGGATATTTGCAGGGGGTAGCATATATTTAAGCCATTAAACTTTTATATAATAAACATAATCCTACTACTGGTTGTATTGACAATTTTAGCGACATGAATACATCTGCTCTTGAGTTTGAATCGTGTGTGACCATGTGATAGTGTGTATGATGTTTATTTGTCATTTCGCCTAAAATGATAATAAAAAACGCACATGTTATTAAATTTACAGTTATCATAATTTGCAATGTTTTAAAAACCGGACCGGACCGGCTGGTTCAACCGATTGAACTGGGAACCGGACCCCCGGCCGGTTGGTTCAACCCCATTTGAACCGCAGTCCTATTGAACCGCCCAAAACCGGATCGAACCGGGGAAGAACCGCGGTTCAACCGCTTTGAACTGGAAACCGAACTGGATTGAACCGCCCAAAATACATTTTTTTATTTTTAAATTTACTTTTTTCTCCAAAATTTAATATTTTTTATTTTTTATTTAATAAATTACTCGTCCGGTTCAACAATGGTTGAACCGGTTGAACGGATTGAACCATGAACCGGAGGCCTCGCCGGTTCGATCTCCGGTCGGGTTTTAAAAACATTGATAATTTGTCTAAAATTAAACTTTCGATTGAAAATTAAAACACCTCCAAGAAATATATTTTCTAACAGGAAGGAAGTTGAAACTAGGGGTGTCAAAGTGATCCATTTGTCAACTGGATATCCGGTCTGTCTATAACAAAATCCATCCAATCTGTCCATTACAAAAAAAATATATTAATGGATTGGATTGGATCCATCCGCTTGATTTTTGGATGGTTGTGATCTATCCATTAATTTTTTTAAATTTAATGGATTACAATAAGTATAAAATCAAAATCCATTGAATAATTATAAAAAATATTTTTATAAAAAATTCTCATATTATATAAATATAAATATATATACAAATTTGTCAAAAAAATATAAATACAAATATATATATATTTATATATATATATATATGAATATGTTGTACCAAAAAAAATGAATATATATACCAATATTATTTATATTTATATATATATATATATATAATATTATATGTAAATATAAATATATACAAAAAAAATGTGTATATATATACATATTTATATAAATATAAATATATACAAAAAATATGTGTATTTATATACATATTAATATAAATCTAAATATAAAAAAAACAAAAAATATGTATATATATATAAAGCAATTCACCGGACCCCTGTCACCCGTCGCCGCCTACCATCGACGGTCGCCGGGGTGCTGCCGCCGGCCGCTGTGTCAGTTCCCTGAGCTTTGCCGTCGGCCGCCCAAGCGCTGGCCGCCTCTGTCACCACCACCATATATAGTCTTATATTTAATTATTTATATATATGTTCTAGACTGTGCCAAGAGGCCCATTCAAAAATTAAACATGGAAAAGTCCAATCACTTTGATCCATATCCACAATAAATCAGCCCATTTATGACTCTCATACTTAGACGAATCTGTTTCATCCAATCGATCCAATGACTCAGAACCTACACGAATCCCTATGAATACTGGCTCACATTGCCATTAATAGGTACATTCTCATTCCTAGCTATACTACTCTATTATCCTCAATACTAACTTGAGCGCCGGAGTGGGTTCGTAGGTACCCTACCCGGGAATGTTCTGACACTACTCATCACAAACAGGCCCAGTCACAAACAGGCCCGGTCAGCTTAGTCCTCTGTGATCCCACTCATCCAAGCTTGATCACTCCGCTACCTTCTGGTGCCATCTAAGATTCAATCGAACAAAGCAACTCCTCTACCGACTACCAACCCGGTCCGATCCGCAATAAGGTAAAGGCACAAAACAATATATATATATATATATATATATATATATATATATATATATAGAATAAAAAATATAATTATTTTTGACAAGAAGTAAAATAAAATTCTACTATAATAAAAAATATAAAAATTCTGACTAATTTTTTTTAATTATTTTTCACTCATAAATTCTTCTTATTCAAAGAGTTTTTATGTTTTAAAAATATTAATGGATGGACTGGATATCCATCCATAAATTAAAAAGTTGTTAATGGATGGAATGAATGGAGTTTTTTTGTCAACGGATAGATTGGATTGGATTTGTTTTGTAAAATTTTAATGAATATCAATGAGTTAAATGAATTTCTCCACTTCATCCATTATAGTCCAAATCCATATCCATCCAATCCGTACATTTTGACACCCCTAGTTGAAACCGATGACTGTATTGAATTATTCTCTAGAATTACATAAAAAAGTTGTTAATGGATGGAATGAATGGAGTTTTTTTGTCAACGGATAGATTGGATTGGATTTGTTTTGTAAAATTTTAATGAATATCAATGAGTTAAATGAATTTCTCCACTTCATCCATTATAGTCCAAATCCATATCCATCCAATCCGTACATTTTGACACCCCTAGTTGAAACCGATGACTGTATTGAATGATTCTCTAGAAACCGATGGACTGGATATCCATCCATAAAAAAGTTGTTAATGGATGGAATGAATGGAGTTTTTTTGTCAACGGATAGATTGGATTGGATTTGTTTTGTAAAATTTTAATGAATATCAATGAGTTAAATGGATTTCTCCACTTCATCCATTATAGTCCAAATCCATATCCATCCAATCCGTACATTTTGACACCCCTAGTTGAAACCGATGACTGTATCGAATTATGTCGACAATTAATTCAAAATTTAAAATAACTGATCTATATTGAGAATTTATGTTCAAAAAACTTAATAATGTCGAAATTCAAAATTTTAAAAGTTATTATAAGAATAGTAACCTAATTTCGAAATTGGAAAAAACATTCAATTGTACTACTTTGAGTCAGAATGAGCTCTATGTTCTTCGTCATATCCCACCTTCCACGATTTATATATACCTCATTTTTACAATAAAATCCTGAAAGAGCTTCTATATTGAGGCTAACTAGAATTAGAATCCTGCTATAATTAATTATTTTAATTTCAAAATACTTCTAAAATAAATTAGTACAAAATGTTACCAAAACAATGTGTCTATAAATATTGAATAAATGCATTTCTAATAAATCGATATTGCTTTTAATATTTATAGACACATTGCTTTTAATATAAATATTGCTTTTAATCGATATAGCTTAATTTTGAAGGTAGAATATATTGCTTTTAATACTGCATTTTGGTTCTCCACTCCACCATTTTCTCCACTCCTCCATTTTCTTATTTAATACCAAATTTAAAATTTGTTGATTTAACCCTTTTCTATCATTATCGTTGGCTTCACATGGTGAGAGTTTAATAGCTGTAGCTGTGAAATCTGGAATGTTATATTCTAAAATGATATTTTGGTGTATTACCAACTAAGAGCAATTCTACCTTCAAAATGACCCATTTTGTTTCAGCAAGTGCATGTTCTTTTGGGTGTGTTTTATTGTTAGTTTTGACTTTTCTCTGTGTGTTCTCACCTCCGCTAATTTAAATAATATGGATGGACACAAAGGTCTCGCATTTTAGGCATCAAATTTTGTGCATCCCATGGCATTATGATTTTTTGATAATCTGACTTTCATATTTTTGTTTTCCAAATATATTTCCCTATCCCCAAGTTATTGACTTTGTTGAAACAATTAGCTAACTTTTTTTTCTTTTACTTAGAATTGCCTAAGTCAAAGGGGTTCCTTATGATTGCTTTCCTTTGAGGTGGACTTTGTTGTGCACATATATTAATTCCTTTCTCCATTGCATGTTATTTGAGCAACCTTAAATGGTAGTGATGTCTTATTACTTGGACTAAGACTAGGATATATGACTGATATATTCATTTACTCTTCTTATAAGAGCATTATAAGGATAAATATAAATTGTCAAAAAAAAATGATAAATGTAAGATCATATAAAATAATCAAACACTTTTAGTGCCTCTTATGCTTAATTATAATAGTTTTCGAAAACCATCTTATTGTGTTTCTTGTGAATTATATAATGCACTCAATATTTGGTTGTTGCAAGATGGGTACGTATATCTATATCTATATAATGCTGAATTGAAATTGATAATATCCCCAAAAGGAAATACGCCAAATGTTAATCCATTACTCTCCAGTGAGCGAAACAATTGTGACATGGCATGTGAAATATTGATGTCGAATTTTTATTTAAATAATTTCCATTATTCAATGTAATTGCACTTATCTATTAAAGGCGCTAACAACAAAGATTTGACGTGTCATATCATCTTCAAATTCCTTTACTAAAATTGTAACCACATTTCATATAAGATAATATATGTACATAGATTGGTGGTAATCATGCCTACCCAAAAAAATATTGGTGGTAATCATTTAAGTTTTAAAAATATAATGATTGGTGCTAATCATTTAAGTTTTCAAACTCCTTCATATAGGTTTAGCTATTATCTAAACTTTGTGATGATAACTTTGAACAAGTATTTAGGTGTTTAGTTAGGGCGATTTCTGTTTATTGCAATATAGTATCTCTCTTTTTGTATTTCAGTCAAGTATAATAGAATAACCATGATCATCATAAGCTTCATAGTACATAACTTACATCATGTAGTTCACTATCTCAAGAGAGATTCAAACCACAATATGTGGTCATGATATCGCCAACTTTACAATAACTTATTATCATTTATTTAATCCAATAAAAAATAATAGAATGATTAAATATCTAAATTTGTTAATGTCAAACATATTAATACAATGAAAACTATGATATATATAGTCAAAAGTTTATATATAATTATTTGCACCTCAAATTTTTATTTATTTATTAAATTATTGAAAAGAGAATGTATACCGTCAAGTACACTAGTTAATCATATTTTGAAAATATCCCTTTTTTTGTCAACGTGTTCAAAATATCTCTAGAAACAACCCAAAGGGCTCAATGTTGAGTGGGCCCACTTATTTTTGGTTTTACCTAAGTTGGCCCAAGATTGATGTGGAAAGTTCAAATGTCTCACTCCCACATCCACATGCTCAACGGCACCACTCGATGATGAACAATTATTTTGCAAATACGAGACACGTTGGAGGGTTTGGTGACAACACAAAACGTGGCCTTCACACCAAGCTATTCAGAATCCAATAATACCACTTTAATCTAACCTTGTTTTTCTTCATTATTTAGCATTAACAAGCATTTGGTTTTTATTGTGATTTGAGTTAGGACCTTTTAGGGATTTGTGGTGAGAATGGTTCACACATATTTAATTATTTTTTAACCCAAAGTAATTAGGGTATTTGACTCCCAATTTAGGTCTATTAAACTCAACATGGTATTAATCTTTAAATCGGCTACTTAAACTACATACTATAATTTACCAACAAGGATTGGTTCGAGCGGTAACTGGGTTCAAATCCCACTCCAAGGTCTTGAGTTTGAATCTTAGATGTGGCAAAAACTCTGTTGGAAAGGAAGAACCACACGGGCTGGAAAAGCTGAGCACTCGTTGCCGGTCAGGATCTCCGGCGTAGATTATGCATCGACAAAGCCAATGAATACTGTGCATCAATGACAGAGTAAAAAAAAACTACATACTATAATTTATGTGCCTCCAAATCTCCTAATTAGAGTGATTCAGTCAAACATGTTATTTCCTTCTAAGGGGTGAGTCACTTTGTTGTGTGAGTCCTCTCCCGCAAACAACAAAGAGAGGGAGGAGAGGAAATAGTATAAATTAGTAAAAAAGAGAAAAATATAAGAGAGTGATTGAGAGAATGAAGAATATGATAGAGAGAAATGGAAGGAGAATAGAAGATGTTCTATGTCGATACTTTAACAACTCAACTAACAACGTGTTGCAAGGGTTTCTATCTATTTCATGGGAAATTTATGACCTCAACTCTAACCCATGTGTTTCTGATTCACTTACAAGTCACTGTGCCATTATTGCTTTCCATATGTCTTCAATATGAAAGCACCCACACCCATCAACTTCATTGATTATGCTTAATATAAATTGGGTGAATGCAGAAAATGATAGTGGATATGTGGGGAAATGTAAATGTCAAAATACATAAAAATATTAATTTAATTGATAGTAAATTATATATTATTTTTTTGGTTACATAATTTATATATTATTAATAGTACAATACTTGATTCAAAATAAAAATACGGACATTTTAAACTTTTCAAAAAAAATTGTTATAAATGAAATAAGATTTTGCTAGCTAGCTAGTGATTTGTAATTATTTAATTATATTTAGTTGAGTTAATTAAAGGTTAGCACATTACCAAAGGAAATAAAAGTAGCTGAACTATACTGGATGCCGGTCTCGGTCAATATAGTTGGGCCGAGATGCTTCCAACCCGGGATGCTGAAGATGCTCCAAAGATTGTGCCGAGATGCGCTCCTTGGCGTTAATCGGACAAGGAGGTGATACATACACACATTCTGTTGCTCAAGTCAGCTTAGAGAAAAGGCGTCAGATAGTAATAAATTGTGTCTGACACATTGATATGAGTGCGTATTTATAGGGGGATGCGCTAGATAATGCGGCTTGATCCTTGACTGTGAGATGATGGAGGAAAATTCGATCTCCACCGTTCGTTCGATTAAATGAAGGTTATCCTTGGATCCAGCGATTTCAGATGGGCCTCATTTTCTGAATAGTCTTGGCCCAGTTGTTATACCCTAATTTTGCCCGGTCTTTTTATCCTAATCGCTTTAGCCCCGTGTCACAAACCCAAAGCCTTTCAAGCGCTATTTTGTTTAAAATCGGACCAAATTGTCCAATTGGGCCTATGTCCAACCTTTTGGGCCTGTTTTTGTTGGCTTGCCTAATTGGGCTTACGCTTAGTGTTTTGAACCAAGTTTTTAATGTTTTGGGTCGTTTGGGCCTACATATAACTTTTGGACCAAAAAGCCATAAAAAAAGTGATAATAAAATCAGATTAAAGAAATATATATATATATATATATATATATATATATATATATATATTACAAACATCCCAAAATATAATAAAAATCAGAATTAATAAAAATTAATTTACAATAATCCAAAAAATCTTAAAAATGCCAAATTGTACAAAAAGTCCAAAAAATACAAAATAATAACTAAAAATGCAAAAATTCAGAAAAACGAAAAACGAAAATCACAAAAATAAAATAAGAGCCCATCAGCCCAAACACAGCAGCAGCTGCGCCTCCACTCCCAAACCTTCTTCACCAAGTCTTTGTTCCCTTACTGAGAAAGTTTTCTCCTTGAGCTCGCCAAAACCTGAAATAGAAACAAAATCAGGTCAGAATCGTTTTTTTAATGGCCTAAACCGAATTCCTGCCTATATAAACAGGTCTGGACAACAATTCACGGACACACAGAAAAGGGGACCTAAAATTCAGACAGAGAAAAACACACAAAATCATATACGAAAATTCAAAAAAAATCAGAGCAAAAATTAGGGTTCCACACTGGAACCCTAATCACAAAGTTCAAAAAACAGAAGCAGTAGTGGTTCAGCAGCAGCAGCAGAAATCCAAAGGTAGCAGAGCAGTAATAGGAAGATGATCAGAAGCTGGAGAACAGGTTAGTTAGCTTCTACTATTGTATATATCTATATTCTGTTAACTAGAATAGTTTAGAGTTTTAAAAATGTGAATATTAGTGTTGAAAGTAGATTAAGTCCTTTTTTAAAAGAAAAACCATGAACAGATTAGTTGATCACAAGCAGATTAGGGTAATGGACTTGGTGTTTAAATTAGGACAGTAAATAGATTAATTTTTTAGAAAATCATCACACTTGTAAGTAAAAAATCAAAAATCAGAAGGCCAAAATCATACCCCAATTTCGGTTTAGGTCTTAAAATCGAAATTGGAATGGAATAGGAGAACAAAAACGAAGCAGAAATCAAAACAGAGAAAGAAAAAAAAAAAAAAGAGATAGGAAAAAACGAAACATACCACCTCCGACCACCGTAGACGGTGGTCGCTTCCCTTAGGCGCGCCATCGTCGTCATGCTCCCCAACTAAGCCGTCGCACCACCGTTGGCCATGAATCACCAGGAAAAGCAAAAAACAAATATAAAAAAGGCAATCAGACTAGAAGAGTGAAGAGAAAAGAGAAAATAAAAAAAACAGGAGGGACCGAAGCCTTACCTACTAGTTCCGACCACCGTAGACGGTGGCCGTTCGCTCAAAAACACCACCATCAGCCCTCCCCAACCGAGTCGTCGCCGTTCCTTTTCCCTCGCGGTCTTTCCAAACCGGACAACAACGTGGCTACCGCCCCATCTTCATCATCGCGTCTGACCCTCCGTAGCGTCGTCAACCATCCCTCCACCGTCAGCAGGCGATGGGACGCCGCCGTCGCCACCGTCTCTTCTCCCCCTCCTATTTACCTTCTCCCTCTTCACGTCTTCCCCGTCTCTCTCTCCTACTCCGAACTCACTTCTCTCTCACTCCGAACTTCCATTCTTTTTTTCTTCCTTCCCTCTCTTCAAAATCTCCCTCTCCCACGACGTATGTTGGTGTGGCGCTGGAATAGAGAGGAAGAAAGGATTAGACGGCGGTGGGGTGAAGAAGAGAGGAGGTGATGGATCACGGCCCCGTGAAGTGAGGCGGAGGAAAAGGGAATTGAAGAAATTTGGGTTCGAGGGAAGGGGACGGCGCCGCGAGAGAAATGAGGGAATTAGGTTTAGGGTTTTTTTTTAATTGCCTTATATAGTGTGAACATCCAGGGTCATTTTAGTCTTTTCATTTAACTCAATACTACTTACACCTCTCATTTTCGTATTACGCCTCCCCCCTGAAAAAGCCCATGAATTCGTGGACCAGTCCATAAACTGGGCTGCTGCTTTTCACACCCACTTTTTAATAATACAACTCCCTTCTGCAAACTGCACCCCATTTTACTGCTGCACCCTCCTTTCTCGTTTTTATTAATTTCTTTTACAAAAAACCCCTAAAATACGTAAATAATTTACTTAATTCCCAAAAATATAAATAGGGGACTAAGTCGACTGTACGGTCGGGTTAGTCTGCTTTTAAGGTCACTAATGAACCGTTACGGATTATGCCCTAAAATCCCTATTTAAAATAAACATTTTTTAAAATTAACACCAAATATTTCTTCCCACAAATCAAAATTCTCAAAATAGGGGACTAAGCCGGCTGTACAGACGGGTTAGTCAGCGTTCTAGCATGAATGAGCTGTACGGCTCAGGAATCTTAAAATCCCTATTCCAATAAAATCAAACCAACACACTTCAAATCATCTTCCAAACTTCAAAAAACTCAATTTTCACAAATTAGGAGACTAAGCCAATTGTACAGTCGGATTAGTCATCATTTTAGGACAAATGAACTGATCACTCAGGAGTCCTAAAATTCCTAAATAAAATACACCAACAAACAAACTTTTTCTACCAAGAACTACGTGTGATTTGATTCTCTACCAAGAGATACGTAGGAGCAGATGGGGGCCCACATCTGTCAATTGCACTAATAAAAAACATTTTTTAGTCTTTCCCTAAATAATCTCTTTCTTAAATTCAAAAAAAAATATCAAGTTTCTTCTTTCTTCTAATCTCTTTCAAATTCAAAATAAAAGGGTAAAAATAAATGTTTTCAAAATTAACTTTCGCTTCTACAACTAATTAGCAGGTAACCTTCCTTAGGAAGGATGTCGTGGGGTGCTAATACCTTCCCCACACATAATCGACTCCCGAACCCTAATCTGGTCTCAAGGACCCTTATCCATTCCAAAAGGGATTTTCCAATATTTTCCCTTAAACTAAACTTTGGTGGCGGCTTCATCTTTCGAACCTTCGAGGAATCCTCTCCCGGATTTTTCGGTCGCTACACCAGTCTAGAACAGTTTCCCCCAAGTTGAGGTTGCCCTGTAAGGAGAGCCTCAGCTTGAAGTACCTTTTCATGTTGAGGTTATTTCGTGATACTTGCCCCCCAGTTTTATCTAGTTGCTGATAAATAGCTCAGAGGCGTTCTCATGTTGGTGTGGGAGGTCAGATTGATCGGGCAATGAAGTCTCCTGAGTTGGTCGAGGTTGGAATTCTAAGTATCGTTGAACGAGAGTCTCGCAAGAGGCATTTGGTCAAGTTTGTGGTTGTTTCCCACGTAGGGTTGATGTGGTGAGTTTCGTAGGATCTCCCCTGACACGGGCTCGCTCTTTGTAGGTACGAAATGGCTAGCACGAAACTGACAGCTTGGGTAAGGTGAGATTCTCCTTAAGCTGATAGATCTTCGTCTTCAGGATGTGATGTGGAATCTTCCGTGGGAACAGTGGATCCGAGTGTGTCTAGGATGTTCTTTTGAGGAGGATTCTCTTTGAGGAAGGTGCTACCTACGTTCTTTCGAATATCCAGCATTTAGTCGAGATTGACCAAAGAGAAGAGTGGAAAGTGTTGGGTGTTGATATCTCTGCAATATGTGTATAGTTTGACTACCTTTTATTTAGTTTTTCATTATTTATCTTTTATACTATATAGTTTTTGAAAGTAGAATAACATTATTTTCAATAGTGAGTTCAAAGACTTCGGTTTGTTGTTAATTCGGTATTCTTTGGGATACTTGGTACTCTTGAACCTTCCATTTTTTGTGTCCATTACTTAGCTAGGTAGGGAGATAACTAAGCAACCAAAAGGAAGCAAAAAGACAACCTTCAATTTGATGTTTTGTTGGCTAGCGAACCAGACAACTTGCCTAGCAACGCAACAGAGAAAAAAAAGAAAAGTTTCTGCATAGTTTCGCGTCGCGAACAGCTCATATTGCGACGCGACCAAGGCAAAAATAATTCCATTTCATCGCGACTGATTCGCATCGCGTCACGATGGTCTGCAGATTTGACGGCATTTAAGTCCAAGTTCATGAAAAATTAGGGCATCTCGAAATTGGGGCAAACCAAGGAGTTTGGAGACGGTTCTAGGACGTGTTTCGGAGCTGGTGACGACTGAGATTCACATCTCATTTACCTCCATTGTTGATTCAAGCTTGGGAACAAGTCCTTGGAGCATCAATGCCCACGACTTCTCCCTCTAGAGAATGAGCAAAGTTTGATGGATCCTTTATGTAATTGATTTGAATCCCTTTTAATTAAATGACTCTTATGTGTTTATGTTTCAATCTTCGTTCTTAATGCTTTCTAGGAATTGATCACTCTTAGGATGATTTACGGTTTGTGATTGTGAATGGAAGTTTGAGTTACAAAGGCTTGAGTTTTGAAATCTTTATATCTATAGTCTAGGAATAGTCATTGATATTTAGAATCATATGTGAATTCTTGTTCGTAATGATTATTTTCTAACAAAGGTCGTCTAAGGAATTAGGAATTTTGTTAGGGGTAAAGGTCTTATTGCCTAAGGAATTAGGACTAGGATAATTAAGAGAATTCGATCATAAGCCATAGGAGGAATTCGTAATACATTCAATTATGCATAAGTGTGAAATCAATTGAGCTTGTTGCCAACGCTTTTAAATAAAAAACTCACTAAACATTTTATTGCTATATTATTTTAATTTCTTGTCAAAAAGTCATGGTGGTGGGTTCTAACTCTCCTATGCCTAACCTTTGGCAAAGGGATAACGACATCAGGCTAACACTGGACCCTAAATCACACATGGCCTTCTCAATGGTCTCGCTTCCTATCACACAAGGAATGGAAAAACTGCCTAGGTCCTTAAGCTTTGGTGGAAGTTTGTTTTGAATTATAGCACTACATTCCTCAGTCAGGGCCACTGTCTCATTGTCATCAATTTTTCTTTTCTTGGATAAAATTTCTTTCAAAAATTTTGTATATGATGGCATCTGAGACAAGGCATCCGTGAACGGGATAATAATGTAGAGTTTTTTCAGCAAATCAACAAACTTTTTGAACTGTTCTTCTAACTTAGATTGGGCAAACCTTTGAGGGAATGGTATCTTAGGCTTGTAAGGTGGTGGTGGAACATAAGGTGGTTCCTTCTCTTTTTCAATCTCAACTACCTCACCTTCATTTTGAATCTCTTTTTCTTTCTCATTCTCACTCACACTATCCTCATTAGTTCCCTTAGGTTCTTCTAGTTGTCTACCACTCCTTAAAATGACGGCATTAATTTGGACCTTGGGGTTTGGTTCTGTTTGTCCAGGAAACATCCCGGTGGTTCTTGAGGACGAAACGACTTGTTGACCCACTTGTGTGATTTGAGTTTCCAACATCTTGTTATGGGTTGAAATTGAATCAACGTTTGATGTTAATTTGATGAGAGCATCATTCAAAAATCCAGTTTGGTTTTTCAATTCTTCATTTTGCTTTGTTTGGGTAATAACAAAATTTTCCAGCAATATTTCCAAATTGGATTTTTTGAGGAGCTCTTTGATTGTTTTGATTTTGAAATCCTGGGGGTGGTCTTACTGCTGGTTGGGATGGAGGATTTTTATAAGAAAAATTTGGATGATTCCTCCATCCAGCATTGTATGTATTAGAAAATGGATCGCCCTTCTGAGCATAATTTGCTTGCTCAGGGCCAGTAGTAGACACACCTAGTTGGCATTATGTGCCAGTGTGGCCAACTACGCCACAAATTTCACAAGGTGGAGAAGAAGTAGTAGGAGAAGGTGAAACAGCGTTTACACACAGCTTATCAAATTTGGCAAATAATGCATCTACCTTAGAAGCTATATGATCAAGAGCAGAGACTTCGTACTTACCTGGCTCTTTCTTCTGTGGAGATGGAGTACTGATGGCTCTCTCGCTTGTCCATTGGTAGTGATTCTGCGCCATGTCCTCAATCAGTGCATAAGCTTCTTCAATATTTTTGTTCATTAGAGCGCCACCTGCAGCTGCATCAACAGTCATCTTTGTGGTATATAACAGGCCATTATAAAAAGTGTGGATGATCAACCATTTCTCCGGTCCATGATGGGGGCAAAGCCTTAGCATTTCCTTGAAACTCTCCCATGCATCATAAAGAGACTCCCCATCATTTTGAGTGAATATTGGAATTTGATTTCCTCAATTGAGCAGTTTTGCTTGGGCGAAAGAATCGGGCAAGGAATGCTTGCCTTAGTTGATCCCAAGTTGTGATAGATTCATTAGGTAGTGAGTGAAACCAAGCTCTGGCTTTATCCCTTAATGAAAAAGGGAAAAGTTTTAGCCTTATGGCTTCAGGAGTCACTCCATTCAATTTTAAAGTGCCACAGTATTCAAAAATAATTGATATATGGAGTTTGGATCATCGGTGGCTGATCCGGAAAATTGATCCTGTTGGACCATAGAAAGTAAAGACGGTTTGAGTTCAAAATTATTAGCATCAACGTTTGGATGCACAAAAACACCATGGGGTTCTGCCGTAGAAGGCGTAGCATACTCCTTAAGAGTACGATTTTGATTTTCCGCCATTTCTTGGTTATTGCGCAATTCTCTTCTTCTTCTTTGTAAGAATCTTTCAATCTCATGAATTGGTTGAACAATTTCTCCAAGACTTCGGACTCTTCGCATTCGAAGAATAAGAGAGAAAAAAGTAAGAAAATAAAAGAAAAATAAAATTTCAGTCTAACCGGTACCAAAAAGTCAATTAATATCACTAACTCCCCGGCAACGGCGCCAAAAACTTGATAGGCCGCAAGTGCACGGTCTTATCGCGTAATAGAAAGTATCGGTCCACAGGGAGTAAAATGTGATTACCAATCGAATTTTGATGTTGATCAGCTGAAAGGGAATAGTTTTATAACAAGAAGTGATTTGTTGATTAAAATTCAAGATAAAGAAAAGCGCATTGGGATTATGGTCAAATCACAATGACGGAATTTAAAACAACCCTTTAACTATCCTCTATCTTATATTGAAATTCGTTTTTAAGGACAAGGTATTCTTTTTGGTGTAATTCAGGTTTCCTCTCGGAATACAAGAATGTGTCTCGAAACAATGACCAAACCAATTCTCATGGTTGACCATTGCAGAGACCCATTAAGCGCAACCTTATTGTCCCAAGGCTATCAAAGCTATTCTCATGCTTTGATGTGTCTTGTCTAATTCCATTTGTTCCAATATCAAACTTCACCTCTCGGTACTTCGTTTGATATTTGTTTTATAAAATGAGTACGATGGAATTAGATTAAAAAGCGAACTCTAATAAGATAGAGTTTAATCTTGGAATTGTTTAGGGACCCATCATTGGATTGTTTCCCACAATCCCAAGACTAAAGAAGTCTACTCACACATGATCATAGTAGACAAGGGAGTAGAAGAGAATGACATAAAAGATAAATGACAAGAAAGATAAATGACGGAAATGTAAATTGTGGAATTGTAAATGACAGAATGTAAATGACAAAAAGTAAATGAAAGTAAAGTTGCAAGAATGTAGAATGCAAGAATTATAAAGAACAAGAACTTAATATGAAGAAAGTGAATTGCATAAAACTTAGGAGTAAAATTTGAGTGTAATTTTCAAGTAAGCCAAGATGATATTACAGCTGAATTGAGGTCCTTTTTATAGCCTAGGATCAGTAGACAAGTCCTTAAATTCGAATTACAAGCCATGATGAAGAGAATGGGAAAAGTTTTGTAACATCTTTTAAATTCTGCATAAGGCGCACGGATCGTGCTTAGGAGGCGCACGGACCGTGCTGCATGTAAGGCTTTTGACATTCTGAACAGCACCAGGGCGCACGGACCGTGCTAGTAGGGCGCACGGATCGTGAGTAACGTGAAACTTTTGGAATTCCCAGCTGCGAGCATCACGCACGGATTGTGCTTGCTGGACGCACAGATCGTGCGTGCTATAACCGTTTTCTGCACTTGGTTCCCTGCGAACAGGACGCACAGACCGTGCTAGAACACGCACGGACCGTGCGTCTACTCAGCTTTTATTTTGCTTAATTCTTCTCCTCTTCCTATTGTCTTTTGATCCTTAATCATCCAAAATTCCTCATTTGCTCCATAATTAGGCCTGAAAACAAAAAGTAACACTTTGTAGTAAAATAACTCCAAAACACACTAAATTAGGACTTCTCAGTGCCCTTGTGAGAATTTTAATGTGTTTATTTAGTGCTACAGCACCTAAGCGCTATAGCGTCGCAAGGTAGTGGGCCAACTAGAGATCCAAGTAAAAAGTACACGTTTGGCGCCTCTCACTTTATGTCAAGTCAGCGCCTCACTTCCCATCATCCTAGGACTGACGCGGGCACCAACCATTGGCTAGCGTGGACACTTGTCCATTTTTCATTGGAAGATCATTTTGGTTGGTGGGGAATGTCTTGTCCACTTTTTGGAAAAGCTACTTTATGGGATACAACGAGAATATCTATTCCCATACACACTTCACCTCTTCCATTCGAATACTTGAAGAGTTTTTAGAGAAAAGTCTTGACACAACTTCCTCCATAGATTCTCCGTAAAAGCTTTATTTTCGCTAGTGAAGAGTTCATTTTGTATGCTGTTCAGCTAGTGTTATAGCATCTTCAACTCGTCTCATGCATAGGAGTCTACGGGGTGTATCTTTTGCACACATTCTCTCTCTTTGTAGTTTCGGTAATATGAGCATCTTAGTTTGTATTTTGTTGATGATGCTCATCATGAGCTAAACATTTGGTAGTTGGTTTGCTTAAAGCTTTGTAATGACTTTTTAGTATGGTTAATATTACACTTTGATGTTTGCATTTCAATCTTTGTGCGTTAATACTTTCAAACTTATTTTAATATTGTCCACTTGAGATGAGTACATTCGTAAATGCAAGAATGGTTTATGATTCTAACTCAATGATTGATATGAATAAGAGGTTGTTTTAAGGACACTTAAGCAACCCACGCCTCAACCTAGACATGGAAAGGTGTAGTTCATAGGGTGACACTGTGGGTTCCTTATTATACCGGGGTGAACTTATTTAGAACTTAGATATAAGAGTCTTGTAACGAAACCCTGGCGTCAGTGACTGAAAAGCACAACATCATACGCTACAGCACTCAATGCTATAGCGTCAGGTGTTATAACGCTTTACTATAGAGAAGTTACTTAGTGGAAAGCAGTCCAACTCATTTTACTCAACTAGTTAATTCGTTTTACTGATCATTCACACAACATCCTTACTTTTTATGCACAAAAACTTGTAGTTGCTATTGTGCTTGTTTCACTAATTTGTTGATGGCTTAACTTTAAAATTAATACCAATCCTTCTGGGTACGATCTCTACTTATCATTGTATTACTTGTTGCGATTGTGTACACTTGCACAACTACTTTTCGCTCAACAGTAGGCGAAGAAACATTACATCCACTTGCATATTTCCTCTTTCAATTGAATCAAAATCACCCCAAAAATTTAGAAATCCTCAATCAACCGAGTTGTAGTTTTTTTCTTTTCAAAATCTCCTTAAATATCAAGCACTCGTTCTTCCTCTTCGTTGCCACACCTACCATCACTACAAAAAAACGGCGAATAGCAGCAGTCGAAATTAGGATTTAGCGTCGACTCCAACCGCCGCTAAATTTACTTCTGTCGGTCCCAAAACCGCCACAAAAACAGCGTCGGTTTCTGCAACCGCCGGAAATCCAATTAACGTCGGTTGCAACTGCCGCTAAATTAGAAGTATGGCTACTGTTTTTATTACTTTAGTGGCGGTTTGAACCGCCACTAAGCATGTTTTTTTACTCTTTATTTTAGCGTTGGTTTACAACCGCCGCCCCTATGCTATTTTTTTTTGTAAATTCCTTATTTTCATTATTACTTATTTTAATTTTGTATGTTTACACTAACTTGTTCATTTATAATTATAAATGTAGCAATACACATTTCTTGTTAACAATAAAATTACTTTAAACTACATAATAAAGAAAATATACAAGGGATGTTTGCCCATGAATAATAATAACATAACCTCTGTCAAAAAAATAACAATCGAATTGGTAATATAAAAGTATATTTAGAAGTTAACAATAAGTCTCAAACGCAATACTAACAAAATAATAACAACGGCTCTATAAAGTAGCTCTTGTTAACAACATAACAATTTCACAAGTAGCTCTACAAAATTACATTTCAAAATTAGCATTAAGCATAAAGGTCTCTGCAAGGTTGGCCAATGTTGTTAGTTGATGATGAGGAGGGACCACCAGCACTTGGTTGTTGCTGCAACAATTTAAACAAGAAATTAATTTATCATTTACGTAAACTATTACAAAATTACAAGAAATCAAGTAAAAGTGAGAGCTTATTACAATAAGATTAAGAAGTCCAACAAGTACGGGCTCCGATGACTTTGTGAGAAGTTGAGCAAGCACTGATGCCATCATCTTCATGGTTTCATCTTTTGTCTTTGATTCACTCTTCAACTCAGCAATTTCATTCTTCAACTCAACAATTTCATTCACGCATGTGGAAGGACAAGTTACGAAAATCAAACAAATAGGAAAGCAAGGGACCAAAGGGAAGGTTACGAAAATTGATACCTTGAGAATTGGAAGTGAGAGCCGCTGATGGACAAAGAGGGGGGATTTGCAGCAGGTGATAGGGCAGACCTTTCACGGAGCAGAAGTAAGAGACTCTGATCTTAGAGAATGCAGACCTTTGGCGGAGCAGAGGGTTTCCTCTAATCTTCTTTAGGGTTTGTGGGAAGTTAGAGAAAGGATTTGTGGGAAGTTAGAGAATGAGTTTGCGGGAAAAGAAAATGGAGAGATTTTGGATTGCAGGAAACAAAAAAGGCAGGGAAAGCTAACAAAATTTTGGAATACCGTCGGTCGAATATGGAATACCGGCAGTTGCCAACCGACGGTAAATCCCGGTAAAAAAACTAAAACCACTTACCTAGCGTCGGTCGTAAGTGACTGACGTTAATCAAGTGACATGAAATCCCTTTTTTCTTGTAGTGCATCTTATTTATCACCACTACCCCATCCACTAGTTTCCTACCAAAAATGAATGTCGATTGACTAGGAACCACAATTGAATCCATTACCTTAGTCAACCTACTTGAAACTACTTTAGCTACAAATTTAAACAAACACCCAAGTAGAGAAATTAGCTTGTAATCCCCAATTGTACGAGACTATCCACCTTCAGCACTAAGGTCAATAAATAGGAGGAGAAACACTCAGCGAACATTTATTTGCATGAAACTCTTCAATCAACTTCTTCTTTGATCATAGGTCAAGAGGATTTGAGGAAGGGGTATTTAAAATCATATAGACCTGGAGTTTTATTCCCATCAATCGAGGACACACGTCCTAATCTCACCTAAGGTAAAGGGATCCGTCAAAGAATCCATATATGTTTGAGGCACATAGGGATGGAAACACCATTAAGCTAGGATGGTCCATGTAAACCGAAGAGAAGCGTTTGCTTCTAATGGCCATCATATCCTCCACCCATGCACCACCAACCTAATTAAGGGCAAAGATCTTACTCAATCTCCTCCTTATAAAGCAAGAAAATAACTAGTGTTAGGGTCTCACTGCTCCCTTTGTCCCCTTTCTTGTTTCTTATTGCAGCAAAGGGTCTCACTGCTCTGACATTAAAAGCATGTGTACTGAAATGGGCACAAGAAACTGGCACAACACTGGGCACCTAAGACACGAGCATGGCCATCAGGCGCGCATTATATGAATACAAGCAGGCAACGGGTGCCAATGACACGAACGCGGGCGCAACGGGCAGCACATGTGAACATGAACATATGGAACATAGGCGCAGATACGGGCGCCAAGAATGTAGGAAATAGAGCCACACACAGAACCAAGAACAAAACTATCACACAGATATTTGTTAACCCAGTTCAGTATTTAACAATACCTACATCTCGGGGATTTAGCTGGAATGCTAAATACACTATCATATATAGAACAATGTGGATAAAAGATTACTAGACTTTAACAGTTGAGTTTTTTTTTGATAGGCAATGTTAGTGGGGGTGAGGGAAATGTTAGTTTCTGGGGTTTGAACCCGGGACCTCCTTCTTGCACTCCTTTGGTGCACTCCTTCAGTTAGTTCGCCAACTGAGCTACCTTCTTGGGATTCCTTTAACAGTTGAATTTTTCTCAACTACACTCAAATCTCACCACACTTTCTCTCTATGCTAACTCTCTAGAATTCAATGTGAATTCTCACTCTATACCATAATAACACCTAACTAAGACTTTGTACATGAAGATTACAAGCAAACTAAGGTAGTTTCAATATGGACTAACTAACTCCCAACAACTAACTTGCTATCACTTAGCTAATTTTGTTAGAGCCATAGTTTATAACATCATGCGATAATGGAAGCTATTCAAGTTACAAGGTACTTGATGAATTACAATTTCAAATCCTACAGTTTGAAAATGATACCATCTTTTGGGGGGGATGGATCACCGGAAAATATTTGGAGAAATAAGTCTGTTTTAAGAAGCTTTGAACTAGTTTCGGGTTGAGAGTCAATTTCTGTAAAAGTAATCCGATTGGTCTAAATCTAGAAAAAAATGTTTTATAGGCCGCCTCAAATTTCTTGTCTTGTAGTGTTGAAATGCTGCCACTCAAGTTTTTAGGTCTCCCAACAGGTGCGAATCCAAGGAGGTGTACGACGTGGAAGCCAATAGTGAAAGGCAACATACACTGAATACAAGGCAGATGGAGATGCTACATGAAATACAAGCCATCCTTGAAGGAATGAGGCCTATTGTCGGATAAAAGAAGTTGGATACCTAACAAGGCTAAAGGGTTCATGTTAGAGATTCAGCAAGTGTATTGAAACGTTGCAAGCAATAGTAAAAATGGTAAGAACTGGTCGTATCCACAGGGATTGCCCTTTGTTTTCAATAGCAAAGTTATAAATTCTTAGATGTGAAGATTGGTATAAAATTGGAATTTCAGTGACGCGAAATAAAACGGTTGTTAAATAGAATAAAAACAAGCGATTAAGGATCGAATCCTCTCCCCTATCCTATCACATGAACCTTCAATTAATTTCAAGTTATCTATCCAATTTATCAGATTCAATTCACTAAATTAGGTTAAGGACAATCCCTTGCCTCAAAACCCCTTTTACCTAATGAGATACCCTAATTCCTTAGCTGATTCATGCCAACAGGCAAAGCATTAAACACAAGAAATAAAGAATTCACAAACCCAATCCCACATTCCTATGGTGATTGCTATTTGAGACCTAAAACCCCATATCGAGCATGCGACCCATATCCCTATGGTGATTACAAACCCTAAATCAATACAACTATCATATGTAGGAGTAAAGAATTAAACATAGAGGCTTAGGCTAATGATAACTCAAACCAATAACTGAATTAACCATAACAAATTATTCATAGGATAGGTTTGGGGAGATTCATCTCTCCCTAATCTTGGAAAATTAGTTACAGATAATCAGAGAAGTACAAATTAAGATAAAAGAGACAATACAAGTGAAGGAAGTCATGAGAACCTTCAAACCCTTGTTCCCAAGTGCTTGGAAGCCTCCAAATTCGCCTCTCTCTGCTACTCTAAACCTTCGCTGCGCTCCAAATGGATCAGTCCCTTCCAAAATTCGCAAAACTGCAACTAAAACCCTAATTTCGGCAAGCCATCTGTTGCGCCCGAAAAAGTCCCCGAGGGAGAACCTTCCTCGTTCACAACTTATTCTAAGACAATGAAGCCGCCACCAATATTTATTAAGGAAAATATTAGGAAAGCCTTTTTTGGAAAGCGATTGGTCTTGCAAAACTAGAGATTAGGGTTCGGGGGTCGATTACGCGCGGGGAAGGTATTAGCACCTCACACGTCCTCTCTACTGAGAGGGAACCTTTAATTAAATGTGTGGTTTTTATATGTAGACCTGAAAAATACCTAATTTGCCTCTTTATTTCTTATTGAAAATGAATTAAAGAACTTAATAAATTTTTTATTTTTTGGCGAGAAAGGAGAAAAAAAAAAGGGTTTTTAGAAAGAAGTGCTTGACGGGACGTGGCCCGCTCCTACGTATCTCCTGGTGCGATGGAGAATTCAAAGCTACGTAGTTCTTGTGTGCAAGGTTCTAAATAGCGTTCGCGGTCGCGGTCGCGTTAAGGCTTTCACGGTTTCGGCTGTTTCGGCTGTTGCGATAGCTGTTGCGGCCGTCGCGGTGTGAATTAACCACAATGATGCAAAAAAATTAATTAAAATAATTTGTACTATCATATAATATATAATAACTAAAATTAATGTTTTTTCATCATTATAAGAACTCTAAAGTAAAATAAAAAATAAAAATATGAATAATGTAGTATCTAATAACAGTTTATGATAAGTTATCTAATAACAGTTCATCTTAAATCTTAAAACAAAGTTCATGATAAATTAGATCTTCAAACAAAGTTCATAATAAAATAGATACCTCAAGTTCACATTACATCACAAGAAACTACTAATACATTAGAAAAAAGATTACTAAAATGTTGTTAATTGAATCCCTAGTCACCACATGGTAGAACGACGTGCAGGGTCATAACTTCCACTATCACCTTCATCATTGTTATATCCACTTCCTCCAAAAACATAATCAAAGAATCCAGAGCTTCTTGGTGGTTCAATTTGTTGGTAATCATATGAAGAAGTTGCTGATGAATCACCATAATTGATAGGAGGTTGGTATTGTGGTAGGTTGGGATTTGGCATATATGGATAATACTCATGTGGCATGTAAGAAGGATGTTGGTAATATGATGGATAATTACCTTGGCTACCATCAGATTGTGCAGCAATACCAAAATCACCAAATGATTGTGAAACACTAGACGAAGAAGAATCATCTATTGGAGTTGCTCCATGTCTTCTGCTTTTACCCCGTCTACCTCGACCTCTGCTAGCACCACCAGTCACATCCTCATTTGAGTCTTCTTCCATTCTAGAAGGCAACAGATTTTCATCACGCCTAACATATGGTTCTTCATTATAAGAAAAATAAGGCCCTTCACCTATTCCATGACTTTGATCTAGATTACCATAACCACCATTACCACCACTATTGCCACTATTTCCCTCACTGGGTGGACTTAAACCACCATCACTTCCTTGACTAGGTACTTGACCTGAATTTGAGGCATCTCCGCCAGCTGGTTCTTCAATCTCTTCATCAGAATCAATAGGTAGCCATTCTTCATTTTGGGTTCCATCCAATAATGGCATCTCTCTCTCCTCAATCCATGGAGATAAATAATCTTCCTGAAATATATGGTCAAGGTTGATAGGATTGAAGCCTCTTTCAATGTCTTCCTGACTTTTTCTCATGGTGGTCCTCATTTTTAGCTTCATGTTGTAAAATGCAAAGACAAGCTTTTGTAGCTTTTGATACTTCAGCCTATTTCTCGTCTTTGTATGTATGTAGCTAAAAGTACTCCAATTTCGCTCACAATTTGAAGCTGAAGTTGTTTGGCTAAGAACTTTCACAGCTATATTTTGAAGTTCAGGTGCACAAGTTCCATGTATCATCCACCATTCAGCTGAATAAAGAAGATAGTAAGTTGTTTATGTATATCAGTGTAACAAAAATAAAAAATTGCAATATTTTCATACTAGAAAATCAACAAGCAAAAATTATATATAAAACATACCAGATTTCATTTGAGACCATGCTCTTTGAGCTAGTTGAGTTCCAAATGTTTCTTGTTTATCCTTGAAAAGTAACAACTACGAAGACCAACATACCATATAAGATTTTATTTTAAAATTTACAATAATATTATATATTATACATATATAACATTAACAAATTTCTCACCTGATTGGTAGCTCTTATTTGCTTATCAATATCTGGTTCTAATTTGGTTATTACTTTTGTGGTACCTTCCATCGTTTCCTTAGCTACATGACTTCCATGGAGAACTCCAAATTGGAATTGTGGATTGAGAAAATAACCTAAAAAATAAATGAATAATTAGTATATTTACTTCAAAACCAAACACATGCATGTAAATAATTGAATATTTAGACACAAACCTGCTGAATGCAAATCAGTATGCATGTAGATCCACCTTCTGTCAATAATTGAATTATAATAGGCATGGTAACGACAATTTTCCTGAATAGCTTGCTTAGCTCTGTCAATTGCTTCATAGAGAAATCCCATGGTAGGTTTATCATCACCATCTACCAACTTCAAAACCTTGACAATTGGTTCAAATACCTTTATTATATCACTTGCCTTAGTCCAGAATTCTTTGGTCATTACAATCTTTTTGGCTTCATATGCAGGTCCTCCTGGTTTGTCTTTTCCATATTTGGAATTCTTGTATTCATCAGAGTTAAACATATTGTTTAAAGCTTCTCTCTGTTTCACAATAGATTCAAGTTGTAGAAATTGTGTAGCAAAACGAGTAATCGCTGGACGAATAATTTCTGTGCCGCCAGTATATTTCTTCATCAAATTCACAGTCCAAATATGATTGTATATAAATAAAGTTATCGTTTTTGCATCCTCAAGCAATTTCTTGACATTTGACTTTTTTCCAATATCTTCCAAACACAAATCCAAACAGTGAGCTGCACATGGAGACCAATAAAGGTGAGTTCTTTTTTCCATCAATTTCAGACCAGCTGCTTTCAATGCTGCCTCATTATCAGTGACTATTTGGACAACATTCTCTTCCCCCACCTCCTCCACCATGTTGTCAAGCAACTTAAAGTAATAATCAGTGTTTCTACTTGCAACATGAGAGGCATCAATAGACTTTAAAAACACTGTTCCTTGGCTAGAGTATACTAAAAAGTTCATGATATGCATATGATTTATACCATTTGTCCAACCATCACACATTATAGTGACCCCTTTTTCTTTCCAGACTGGTTTTAGTTCATCTATATATGTTTGCATCTCCTGACATTCTTCATTCAAGTATATCTCTGAAATCTCATAAGGAGAAGGCAATTTGACCCCCGGCCCCAACTTTGCAGCTTCAGCTAACAAGTTGTGGAGCCAAGGAGAAGTGCTCAAGTTCATAGGTAGACGCTCGTGTATTATCAATTTGGATAATGCTTTTCCCAACTTCTTTCTCGCAGTTTTCAAAAATCCTGCACCAAGTTTTGTTTGCTTCATACTCTTACTTCTCTGTAGATCAACATCAACTTGCCTCATTCTGTGTTGAATATTTCTCTGTTGATATTCAGATGAAGCTCCACTACTACTGCCAACGCCACTTGTACGGAATCTTTGATTATCTTCCCATTGTCTATATGACATCATGCTTTCTTGTGTAGCATGTCTCATAGCTGCATCTTCATCAATGAAACCTTCATCTTCATCATCGTCATCCCCTCTTAAACGCGAGACAAATTCTTCCTTTCTTTTTCGTTGATCATTTTTCTTTGTTTTACTATCTAATAAAAGCTTCATCATACCTTCTCTAACCAAAGTGTTGACTCTAGCACAACCTTTGACTTCTCCTGCCATGTGTGCAAGATGTTCCTTCAATCGAGTTATTCCACCTGTTATTATTCTTTCACAACATTTACATTGTATAATATTTCTTCCTCTACCTTGCACAAGCGTTCCAAAGTGCCAACCAATATCATCACTCGGAGCACTATCTGCTCTACCAATTGGAAATTCTTCTGGTGGATCCATTGATTAACTAAACTGGAAATAAAAAAATGCAATTATAAGTTCAAATTTTAAGAAGTTAAGGACAGAACTAAAAATGAGTTAAAAAAAGGACAAACTCACAAAACTAAACTAATTAACAAAAAAAAAAGGAACCAAAGTGTTTTTTTTAGAAATGGGTCCATTTGTTATATCATTATTCTGATCCAATTATTTTGATCCACTACTTGCCTCATTCCTCAAATTCCAATCGGCCCAACCCAACCACAAACTAAACTAAAAATGAGGTTTTTTTTTTTTTTACAAATAATGGGCCCAAATTATCAAATTATCATACGATTCATACCCTCAAATTCCAATCAGTTCCACACTTCCACTTCCAGTTTTTCGGTTCCCATCTCTCTCAAATCCCATTTTTCGGTTCCCATTTTTCGGTTCCCTTTAATCCCATTTTTCGGTTCCCATCTCTCTCAAATCCCAAACGCCGCCGCGGCTACCCTTCTTCCCCCACACAAATTTACAAATTACAACTCAATAAACATTTATGTAAAGAAGAAGAAGCTATTAAAAGTCAAAACCTGCTGGGTGCTGGCTGCTGCTCTCCTTGAAGAAGAAGAAGAAGAAACCCAGATTTGAAGAAGAAGAAGAAGAAGATAAGAAGCTCAGATTTAGAGGAGTGAAGAACAGTTGGTTTGCTTGCTGCTACTGATTTGAAGCAAGGCTGATGAGTGATGACTTGATGTATGTTCCCTTTTGGACTTTTAGGGAGCAAATCGAATCAGAATTGAGAATCCCTCTTTTTCTTTTGGTTTTTAGCAAAAAAGGAATCTGAATATATTCTTCTTTCTCTGTAGATCTCTGTTTCCCTTTTGGTTTTGGACTTTTAGTGAAAAAAACAAATTTTTTCTACTGTTTCTGTTGAACGCCGTTTCGTCGCGGCCGTCGCGGTCGTAACGCCGTTTCGTCGCGGCCGTAACGGCGTTTTGTAACGTTTTTTTCCGTGATTCTGAATCACTCCGTCGTAGCGGCTTGTCTCGGTAGCGGCAGCCACCTTTACCGTTTTGTAACGGCCGTTTTTGCCGTAACGGTCCGTTTTTTCAAACCTTGCTTGTGTGTTTGAAAAACGGTTTTCGTTTTTTTATCTTGTTTAATTGTGAAAATTGAGCTTTCGTGATGATCAATTGAGCAAAGGCTCCAAGTGACCACCGTTAGCACTCCATTATTAATAATAATGCAAGCAAAGGCTTCGCAAGACTACTAACAAAGTTTTTGATTTAGTGAACATTTTTAGGAAAATTAGGCATTCATGATGATCAATTGAGCAAAGGCTCCAAGTGATCACCACTAGTACCTCGTTGTTAATAATCATGCAAGCAAAGGCTTCACAAGACTATTAACAAAGTTTTTGATTTATGAGAAACTGTTTTGTCTTGAAGAGAATTAAAATTAAATTAAAAAAAACGAGAAAGGGGGTGAAATGGTAAAATGGGGGTGCAGTTAATAAGGGCCAGTTCGTTTTTTAGGTCTGGTCCGTGTAAACAAAAATGGGCTTCTGGGGGCGCTGTAGTAGTGAAATGGGTTGTCATTAGCTGCAGGGGTTTGTGTATGAAAATAAAGGGGGTGCGAATAACACCCAGCAGCCCAACCTGCATTATTGCGAAATCTGGGCCTAAGTAGGGGGCGTATACAGGAAAACGAGGGGTGTAAATAGTATTCTGAGTTAAAACGGAAAAGACAAAAATAACCCTAGGTTTCTACGCTATATAATGCATTTTCGAAGCTAAACCTAATTTCCTTTCACCTTCTCTTGCGGCGCCGTCCCAGCCCCACTTCTCTCAAACCCTAATTTCTCAATCCCTAATTCTCTCCGCCTCACTTCACAGTGAACCCGTCCTCTCCTCTGTTCTTCGTCACTCTCAACCCTAACTTTACGTTTCTCTCCCCATTTGCGCCGCAACCAGAAATAGAGAGAGAAAGAGATAGCGAAGCTGCGTGATCTACGGCTATGACTACGGCGAGTGCTATGGCTACGGCGAGAGAGAGGAAAGGGATTCAGGGAGAGAGACGACACGTGATAGGGAAAAAGGCGAAAGGCGAGGATGAGAGAGGAGCTCGTCGGCCGTTCTTTGGCCGGTGAAGACGACGACAACTTCAGCGCCTGAATCTGGAACCTCACGACGGCGTACATGCTGGGTTCGTGACGAACGTGCGCGGTGGTGGAACACGCGAAAGGACGGCAGCGGCTATGGGTGCGGTTCACGGCCAACGACGACGCGCTTTGGGGAGGCGACCATCGTCACGGTGGCCGGAGCTGGTAACCCTATTTTCTCCTACCTTCTATTTCTCTGTTTGGTTTTTTGCTTTTTTACCAATTTTCGGCTTCTGATTCTTTTTGCTTTTTTACCAATTTTTAATTAAATCTTTACCTAAAAACAAGTTTCTGGCTAAGCTATTTCAAACGAATTGCTGATGTCGTCTTCCTTTTTAGAACGAATTTACAGAACCCTAATCTTTGGCTAACAACTAATTACTAACTTTTAAAAGGAACAGAATGCTAAACCCTAACTTCATCACCTAATCCATTTTAATTCTATGACTGATTTCGTTTTCTACAAAAAGGACAGGAACCCTAATCTGTCTAACTAAAAAGAAGTTGTTCGTAACACCGTACTCTGCTACAGATTGATTTTTTAAACCTTACTTTTATAAACCTACTTAGTTCCTAAACTCCTTTGTTTTAAAAAACTTAATCTATTCAAACAGAATGCATATATGAGGTATACGTATTATTTTTGAATAAAAGAGACACCAACCTGTTTTCCAGCTTCTGAGCTTTTGTTTGATTATTGCTAACACTGGTTGCTGCTGCTTCTATTTCCTGCACCTCTGCTTCTGTTTCTTTTTTCCAGTTTCTGAACTTTTGTTTGGTTGCTGCTGTTAACTAACCACTGCTACTGTTTATCCTTGTTGTTTCTGCTCCTCCTACTTCTGTTTCTGAATTCTTAATGTTCGTGATTAGGGTTTCAATGGGAAAACCCTAATCTTTTGGTTCTGAATTCTATGTCATTTCCGTCTGTCCCCTCTTCTCTGTGATCCAAGCTTGTTTTTATAGGCAATTTTTAGGCTTAGGAAATTAATTTCTGATTCTATCCTGATTTTGTTTTCCTATTTCAGATTTGATACTTGCTCAGCAAGAACAAGATGTTGGGCTGGAGGTTGGAGAAGACTTGGTGGGCAAGGAACCAAGAAGGCCCAGCTGCTGTCGAAGCAGCTGTCATTTTGGGCTGATGCGTCCTTTTTTGATTTGTGTTTTTTTTGTATTTTTTTATTATTTTCGGATTTTATTATTTGGTATTTTTAGTATTATCATTTTTTGTATTTTTGGACCTTTGGACATTCTAGACACTTCTATACTGTAATAACAGTTAAATAGATTTTTTTTGACATTTTTTTTGATACTATATTGCTTAAATAAATTATATAAACAAAATAAGATTAATAACAAGAAAAAGGAGTCGGGCCAAATACAAAGACGAGAACGGGCCAGACTGAACAAAAGTGCTTAGAATGAAACCCAAATAGAAGGAATAGGCCCATTAAGCGATAAATACTAAAAAACGAATCGGAACCACGTTTGTAGGCCCAAATCAAAATGATAAGCCCAATAGTGAGAAAAGCGACTTAAATAAGCCCACTTAGGTTCAACTAGGCCCAAATATCAAGATTAAACTGAAGAATGCGCGAAAAGATCGATCATTCGCACGCATGCCTAGCTTAAGTAACGGTATTTCGGCTTAATTGAACGGATAATTGAAATTGGCTTAAATTAAAAAAAAAGGACGCTATTCTAACTACTCAAAATACAAATTAAGTAAAACAAGTGACTAGAAGAAGGCGGACAAAATTGGGGTATGACAGCTGCCCCTCTTTATTCGGATTTTATCCAGAAATATGAATTGGCCGAGACATATTTCGAAGATAAAATAGGAATAAAGAATTCAGAAATTATACAAATTTTGTCTACTTAAAGAAACTCGAATTTCTCTCTTTTTTTTATTTTTATTTTTATTTTTGGAAAGTTGGACACTTTCGTGTCGATGCGAAAACAGTAAATGAACACTGACGTGCAGACAGAAAAGGTAAAATGGGCACTTGCGTGCAGACCGAAAAGGTAAAATGGGCACTTGGCGTGCAGACAAACAAGTAAAATGGGCACTTGGCGTGCAGACAGAAAAGTAAAATGGGCACTTGGCGTGCAGAAAACGGTAAATTGCCCAGGCTGCCTAAAACCTGTAATCCTTAAGCGAACTCTTGACGAATCCGAGTTTGCACGTGGCTTTGAGGAGCACGCTTCCTGTTGGCCTTTTCGAGCGACCGGGGGGATCGTTATCAGCTCCGGAACTGATATACTGATCAATGCACGACGTCCACTGTATCTTAGGCTGATACAACTATTCCGTTGAACCTCACATGGGGCTGCGGTCCATCGCGTTGCTCGTACGCGACGTGAGACCTGGGCAGAAGGGAGCGATGATCTCTGTGCTCCAATCCGCAATGCGCGCTTGAGCGCTCTCTTTTCTTTTCTCTTTCTGAACTCCTAACTTGGGGGAACATTTTCTGGAATCCGGGGGCGAGGGCTAACACCGAAGTGCTCATCCTCTCTTTGTACCTGTAGCTAAAATGAACAAATGCATGCAGTGCAAATGCCATGATTGCTGTTTTCTTTGAATGATGAGTTTCTTATTTCCTTTGTCTATGTTGGATGAATGCATGATCCTCTACTGTTCCTATATGCTTGATGAATGCAATGATTTTCCTTTTCTTCTCTTGTCTGTACGCAATGCATGATTTTCTTTTTCTTTTGCTTATGTCTGATGAATGCATGATTTTCTCCTGTTCTTATATGTCTTTTTCTCTTTCTCTAGCTTCTCTTTTTTTTTCTTTCAAGTCTTTTCTTTTTGTTGCTCTCTTGGCTCTTCTCTTTTCTCTCTTTTGGCTTCTCTTTTTTCTCTTTTAAGAATCATGGGTATGTGAATGCAAAGTTTTGATGAATGCTCATGTATTTTAATGGAATGACAGATGACATGTAATGGAAATTTTTTCTTCTTTGCCTTTTTTCTATGAAGTGTGAATATTGTTGATGAATGAAATGATGAACGACATGGGACGCTTTAGCTTTCTTTTCTTCTATGAGATGCAAGATGTGATGCAATTGTATTGCTTTGATGTTTGAATGCAAATGTATGCGGTGATTGATGCTTTGATGAATGAAATGCTCCTGTTCTAACTTCTGTTTGTTTCTTTTTGCTTCTTCTATGAAATGCAAACATTAATATGATGCAATGCTCTGATGTTTGATGCAGTGATTCTTGTTCTTTTTTCTTTTATGGAAATGCTAACGTTAATATGATGCATATGCACTACTTTAATGTTTGATGATTGAACGACAAAGGAATGCTTGTGAAATGATGAATGATATGGAATGCTGGATGACAGGGAATGTTTTTGTGTTGCTTTTGTGGTTTCTTTTCTTTGTTTTCTTTTGCTTTCTTTGCTTTTTCTGTGAAATATCTGATGCAAAATGTAATGCTCTAATGATGAATGACATGCAATGATTTTGTTCTTTTCCCTTTTTTATGAAGTGCGAACATTAATATGATGCCAATGCAATGAAAAAGATTTCTGCTTTTTCTTCTTTACTACTTTCTTCTATGAAATGCAAGTATTAATATGGTGCAACTGATGTGGAACGCTTTGTCTTTTTACTATGTGATGAATGCACAAAATGTGAAGATGCAAATGTAATGCTTTGATGCAAATGCTATAATGAATAGATTGAGATGCCTAGATGCGTGAGGTAGACATTTTTGTGATGATGAGATGCGAGACTTTGAATGCAAGGAATTGAGATGACTATTGCCCATTCTGTTGAAAAATTGAATTTGATTCAAACTCCGGTGTTCTCAAGGTTTTTATTTACAAACAACCTCATTTGTTTTCTCCTTCTTTCCATGATGACTGAATTTTAGATATCACGTAAACAACTGGTGTTCTCTCTTTTTGAAGCATTGTCTAGTAAGCATGCATAAGAGTGCAAATGTTAATGAATGAGTCAGTTAACTTGGAATTGGTTTAGGGCATGGACTTTTATGGCAAATGAAGGAATGACAGACATGGTTATTGCCGAAGCTTATGAGGGACCAAGAGATACAAGATTGCCCCAATTCAGGTCTTTGACGAGTGAATAACTCGCCCCTGTCTAGTGGTTACAACAACTAGGGGTGTAGAAGATGATGAATTGGGAACGTTTCGGCTCCTGGGATGGAAGCTGGAATGAAAGGGGTTTTGCCTCAACCCACGGAATTTGATGTTGTCCCGGTCATAACAAGGACAAAGCTGCCCCAATCAGAATGACAAGGTCTTGTTTGGGATAGTGAGTTGAGAGATTGCCCCGGTGAGGTTTTTATGGGAATGAATGAGGTGAAGGAATGGGAATGCACTTGTCCCACTTTGGAATGACATTGACAACTGGAGTGACATGGGATGGGCATTGAACAGACTTTCCCAAGACTAGGGTGTGTGGGTGGTGAAGAGAATGCCCCAACTTTGGGTCTGAGTGGTATTCTCAGTGCAAATCTTGGGTTCTCTATTGAAGTCTTGACTTTTGGTGCGAAAGAATCCTTACCTGGTGATCACTAAACCTTGTTTTAATGCATCTTGAATGTGTTTTGGAGTGCAAGTCCCTCTTTTTTCTGACTATTCGTTTTTGTTTCCTCAGTTCTCTTTTTCTGAGGGTTTATTCTTTCTTGATCAGCTTTCTTTTTTCTGATCGTTTGTTTTTCTTTTGAGCAAACACATTGTACATAGATAAACTTGTTTGTCCTAAGATTAGAATTTGAGTGAACGAAAGCAACCGGTCTTTGATCGGAGTGGACTTTTCGGGATTGTGGTGTTTTGTGCAGGAAGGAGGGTTAGGCTTAATGAAGTGTTTGAGGCTAATGGGAGGATGAGTTTTGTTCGGCGTTGATTGACGGTTAATGGACTATGAGGAAGATGGTTATTGGGCTTGTTTGGGCTCTGTTAAAGCAAATTTGTGTCTCATGGTAGAATGACTAAAGGGTTTGATGTTGAGGCCAAAGGAAGTGTTTGAAGGTTTATGGAATCAGGTGTTGGAATGATGAAGTGTTTGAAGGTCTATTTAGACAATGATCTCTTGTATTTTGTGGTAACATGTACCAGCTCGCCACTTACATTTTTTTTGTATTCTCTTTTGTTTTGAGATTTTCATTTTTGATTTTTTTTTTTTGACTCGGGTGAGCTGATAAAAAGTGATGCACTGTTTTTTTATTTGGGGTGATCCTTGTCTAGGGTGATTTTTGGATTTTGGTTTTTCTTGGCTCAAGGTGGGTAGGAAAGGGACTTTCTGGGATTTTGGGGTTTTTGAGGAGATGGCCAAACTTCATTTCAAATCCCGATTGCTTATTTCTATAAGACTTAACTTTAGAACAATAACTTATCTATCTTCATGTGTTTGCTCTTTTTTCCTTTTTGTGCCCTAATTTTTGCCTGGACCGCTCTTTGCGAGTTTTCGGCCCACCGGGCGCTCCTTTTTGCCTAGTCCGCCCTTTGCGGGTTTTCAACCTAGCGAGCTTGTTTTCTTGTTTATTATATTATTATTATTTTTTTTTTTGAGAGACTTGCACTGAAGGAATATGACATTAATCAAGGGGAATTAATGATCACAGACTTGCCCTAGCATGGAGGACTTGAACCAAAAGTCAAATACGCACTGATGGGGAGAATATGCACTTCATGGGTGGACGGGGTGGGACTAGACTTGGACGGGAAACTGTGGTAAGGGAGGAAAACCAACGGACTCAAACAAGAGAATGTACTCATAGCATGCACGCTCATTAGAAGAATGCTTCACAGAGAGTTAACATCAGTTAAAAATTTGTTTTTCTTTGATACACTATTTCAGTCTTTTGTCATAGAATGGATGGGATGCAGTGTTTTGAAAGAAATGCAAATGAGCTATTGATTTGAAAAAACTGAGTGCCTTGGAACACTTTGAGTTTGCAACCAAGTAAGGATAAACTTTTTCAAAAAGGATGATTGTTTCGCAAGAACGTCTCGCTTCTCATCACAACTCTTATTTTATGCAATGAATGAATGAACAAATGATGATATGCAAGTATGATGCAAATGCGTAGAGAATGACCACTCGAAGAGTGTGACTTATTCTAAATAATTTTGTTATTTTTAATGCAAGACAAGACATGGAATGCCAATGCGAATGATGCAAGAATGATTCCCCCCTTTTTTTTTCAAAATGATTTTTGATTTTGATTTTTTATTTTTATTTTTTAGAGGCGAGACAAGGTACGAAATACCAATGCCCCCCCTTTTTCTTTTGAAAGATGCATGTATGGAGGAATGATGTATTTGAACTAGAGTGATGAGGTTAATGAAATGATGCATGAATGCTACATTTGATGATGATTTTTATTCATGATTATGAATGAGATGCTTTCTTGTTTTCATTTTTTTTGTGCAATGAAATGCATGATACTCACAATGATTTTCTTTTGTTCTTTAGTTTTGGAACATGATTTTGAAAACTATTTGGAGATGCAAATGATTTATTGAAAAAAAGGTTTTAGAAAAATGTGCTTGACGGGGTATGACCCGATCCTACGTATCCCCATGGTAATGAGGAATCAAAGCTTACATAGTTCTACCGTGTCTTTTTTGAAATAATGCTTATGCATGAATGTCTCATCTCGGATGAACTTGACGAGGATTTTTTGCATGATTATAAATGAAATGCTTATGCTATGCAGCTGATAATTGTTTTTGTTTTATCTTTATGTGATGAAAGGGAATGCAAGATGAATGGTTTTTTCAAAATTGGAATTTTATGCAATGCACATGATGCAATGATGCAGTGATGCAAGGATGCGATGATGCAAGGATGCTCTTTTTTTGTGTTTTTGCAGAAAGAGGATATTTACAGGTGGTGATTTGAAAATTTTCACACTATATGCCACCTCATATAGGCGTTTATTGAAAAGGGAAAGCATATCTTTTTTTTTTAATTTTCAAAAATTTTGAAGGAAAAATTGATTGAACTGAATGCAACGATGCAACACACAATTTGGAAAGCCCTTGTGACCTAAAAGGGGGTAGAACCTATGATCTAAGGTATTTTAGGGATAATCTTCTCATGTAGCTCTATTCACTTCCTTACAATGGCAACCAAGAGCTAAAGTCTCTCTCATGATGGCGCCCACAATCGTAGAAAGCTACCGAGTGTGAGGCATCATGACAAGGCGTACTCTTGGGCGGAACTTTCATGAGAGCCATACAGACAAAGGTCTACGAATGGCAGTCACTAATCGTTCCCACTCTCCTAGGTTTTTGTTCAGACCTTGGGTTTTAGGCCCCACTCAATGCTCACAAGTATAGGATGTGAAGTGTGTGTCGAGGGCACAACATCTAGGAATAACTACCCTTCCCCACCTGCAAATGAAAAATCCAGAGCAGTCTAGACAAATAGCATGTTGTTTATCCTAGGGTTCAATATCGATCCAATATAAACTAATCTAGGGTGTCAATAACAATGCGCTACTTACCTCAAGAAAGGGAGCAAAGAAGAGGGGGACATGATAAGAAAGGGGAAGTATGCATGTGCTTACCATAGGAAAGGGAGCAGAGAAGAAGGGGACATGATAAGAAAGAAGTGACTATCTATTGCAAAAGCAAACATAGAAGAAGAATGCACATGGATGTAACATGCTTATGAAAAAAGGGAGAAGAAGAGAGGCAAAGCAAGATATTCAAATCAATCATATAAGCCACACATTTAATTAATTAGGCTTGACCCACTTTTTAAAAAATGATTTTAGTCCCCAGTGAAGTCGCCAGCTGTTGCGCCCGAAAAAGTCCCCGAGGGAGAACCTTCCTCGTTCACAACTTATTCTAAGACAATGAAGCCGCCACCAATATTTATTAAGGAAAATATTAGGAAAACCTTTTTTGGAAAGCGATTGGTCTTGCAAAACTAGAGATTAGGGTTCGGGGGTCGGTTACGCGCGGGGAAGGTATTAGCACCTCACACGTCCTCTCTACTGAGAGGGAACCTTTAATTAAATGTGTGGTTTTTATATGTTGACCTGAAAAATACCTAATTTGCCTCTTTATTTCTTATTGAAAATGAATTAAAGAACTTAATAAATTTTTTATTTTTTGGCGAGAAAGGAGAAAAAAAAAAGGGTTTTTAGAAAGAAGTGCTTGACGGGACGTGGCCCGCTCCTACGTATCTCCCGGTGCGATGGAGAATTCAAAGCTACGTAGTTCTTGTGTGTTTGAAAAACGGTTTTCGTTTTTTTATCTTGTTTAATTGTGAAAATTGAGCTTTCGTGATGATCAATTGAGCAAAGGCTCCAAGTGACCACCGTTAGCACTCCATTATTAATAATCATGCAAGCAAAGGCTTCGCAAGACTACTAACAAAGTTTTTGATTTAGTGAACATTTTTAGGAAAATTAGGCATTCATGATGATCAATTGAGCAAAGGCTCCAAGTGATCACCACTAGTACCTCGTTGTTAATAATCATGCAAGCAAAGGCTTCACAAGACTATTAACAAAGTTTTTGATTTATGAGAAACTATTTTGTCTTGAAGAGAATTAAAATTAAATTAAAAAAAACGAGAAAGGGGGTGAAATGGTAAAATGGGGTGTTATTAGAAAGGGGGTGCAGTTAATAAGGGCCAGTTCGTTTTTTAGGTCTGGTCCGTGTAAACAAAAATGGGCTTCTGGGGGCACTGTTGTAGTGAAATGGGTTGTCATTAGCTGCAGGGGTTTGTGTATGAAAATAAAGGGGGTGCGAATAACACCCAGCAGCCCAACCTGCATTGTTGCGAAATCTGGGCCTAAGTAGGGGGGGCGTATACAGGAAAACGAGGGGTGTAAATAGTATTCTGAGTTAAAACGGAAAAGACGAAAATAACCCTAGGTTTCTACGCTATATAATGCATTTTCGAAGCTAAACCTAATTTCCTTCCACCTTCTCTTGCGGCGCCGTCCCAGCCCCACTTCTCTCAAACCCTAATTTCTCAATCCCTAATTCTCTCCGCCTCACTTCACAGCGAACCCGTCCTCTCCTCTGTTCTTCGTCACTCTCAACCCTAACTTTACGTTTCTCTCCCCATTTGCGCCGCAACCAGAAATAGAGAGAGAAAGAGATAGCGAAGCTGCGTGATCTACGGCTACGACTACGGCGAGGGCTATGGCTACGGCGAGAGAGAGGAAAGGGATTCGGGGAGAGAGACGACACGTGATAGGGAAAAAGGCGAAAGGCGAGGATGAGAGAGGAGCTCGCCGGCCGTTCTTTGGCCGGTGAAGACGACGACAACTTCAGCGCCTGAATCTGGAACCTCACGACGGCGTACATGCTGGGTTCGTGACGAACGTGCGCGGTGGTGGAAGACGCGAAAGGACGGAAGCGGCTATGGGTGCGGTTCACGGCCAACGACGACGCGCTTTGGGGAGGCGACCATCGTCACGATGGCCGGAGCTGGTAACCCTATTTTCTCCTACCTTCTATTTCTCTGTTTGGTTTTTTGCTTTTTTACCAATTTTCGGCTTCTGATTCTTTTTGCTTTTTTACCAATTTTTAATTAAATCTTTACCTAAAAACAAGTTTCTGGCTAAGCTATTTCAAACGAATTGCTGATGTCGTCTTCCTTTTTAGAACGAATTTACAGAACCCTAATCTTTGGCTAACAACTAATTACTAACTTTTAAAAGGAACAGAATGCTAAACCCTAACTTCATCACCTAATCCATTTTAATTCTATGACTGATTTCGTTTTCTACAAAAAGGACAGGAACCCTAATCTGTCTAACTAAAAAGAAGTTGTTCGTAACACCGTACTCTGCTACAGATTGATTTTTTAAACCTTACTTTTATAAACCTACTTAGTTCCTAAACTCCTTTGTTTTAAAAAACTTAATCTATTCATACAGAATGCATATATGAGGTATACGTATTATTTTTGAATAAAAGAGACACCAACCTGTTTTCCAGCTTCTGAGCTTTTGTTTGATTGTTGCTAACACTGGTTGCTGCTGCTTCTATTTCCTGCACCTCTGCTTCTGTTTCTTTTTTCCAGTTTCTGAACTTTTGTTTGGTTGCTGCTGTTAACTAACCACTGCTACTGTTTATCCTTGTTGTTTCTGCTCCTCCTACTTCTGTTTCTGAATTCTTAATGTTCGTGATTAGGGTTTCAATGGGAAAACCCTAATCTTTTGGTTCTGAATTCTATGTCATTTCCGTCTGTCCCCTCTTCTCTGTGATCCAAGCTTGTTTTTATAGGCAATTTTTAGGCTTAGGAAATTAATTTCTGATTCTATCCTGATTTTGTTTTCCTATTTCAGATTTGATACTTGCTCAGCAAGAACAAGATGTTGGGCTGGAGGTTGGAGAAGACTTGGTGGGAAAGGAACCAAGAAGGCCCAGCTGCTGTCGAAGCAGCTGTCATTTTGGGCTGATGCGTCCTTTTTTGATTTGTGTTTTTTTTTGTATTTTTTTATTATTTTCGGATTGTATTATTTGGTATTTTTAGTATTATCATTTTTTGTATTTTTGGACCTTTGGACATTCTAGACACTTCTATACTGTAATAACAGTTAAATAGATTTTTTTTGACATTTTTTTTTTGATACTATATTGCTTAAATAAATTATATAAACAAAATAAGATTAATAACAAGAAAAAGGAGTCGGGCCAAATACAAAGACGAGAACGGGCCAGACTGAACAAAAGTGCTTAGAATGAAACCCAAATAGAAGGAATAGGCCCATTAAGCGATAAATACTAAAAAACGAATCGGAACCACGTTTGTAGGCCCAAATCAAAATGATAAGCCCAATAGTGAGAAAAGCGACTTAAATAAGCCCACTTAGGTTCAACTAGGCCCAAATATCAAGATTAAACTGAAGAATGCGCGAAAAGATCGATCATTCGCACGCATGCCTAGCTTAAGTAACGGTATTTCGGCTTAATTGAACGGATAATTGAAATTGGCTTAAATTAAAAAAAAAAAAAAGGACGCTATTCTAACTACTCAAAATACAAATTAAGTAAAACAAGTGACTAGAAGAAGGCGGACAAAATTGGGGTATGACACCATCGCGACGCGACCCGCACCTGTCGCGACGCGAAAACTTCCAAAAACAAATCCTGCAAAATATTTCTGCTGCGTCGCGACGCGACACCTCTTGGTCGCGACGCAAAAAGTTTGAGAAACAAATCCTTCCAATTTCTGCTGCATCACTAGGCAATTGTCTGGTTCACTAGTTGATGCCACAACAACTTGGAGGTCTTCAATTACAGTATAACACCAGAAATGCTGGAAATTGCTTACAATTGACTTCCTAATACATTTGATCTAAACTATGCTAATTCCCCTGATAATGACAGAATTACAATCAAACTCATGCAGTTTTGGTTCTAAAATTGAGCAACTTATATCATATGACAGAGAATCAACAATTCACAGTAAAGTCTTATTACTACAATCTACTGACGATAATTTTGGGTGATACAAGTAGTGAAGATTTGTTTTTGACCCTAAAATGGATCTAGAGAATTGGCATCCCTTCAAAGGTTTGTGTGTTCGGTTGGAGATTGTTACTCAATAGACTGCCAACGAAATACGTTCTGAATTATAGAGGTATTTTCATTGATTCACATGCTCTCTCTTGCGTCTTCCATTTTAACTGTGTTGAGAACAAGGGTCGTCTCTTTGTCCAATGTTTGCGGTTCGTGTAATTTTGCCCACTCAATCGAGACTAATCCCTTATAGAGTGCTTATAGAGACTTGGACGCCACACCTCCATCCAAAATCTTAAGGCGGTGAGTATATGGGTCATCTCTCTTATATATCATTCATATAGCCCATTCATAGCCGATGTGGGACTAACCATTCACACTTGAATTTCCAACATCTCCCCCCAAGTGTGAGTCACCCACATCACTATACTTGATCCAAACCAAGGTCCACTCTCGCTCCCCCACCAAGCCGAACCATGGCTCTAATACCACTTGTTGGGAGGGAGTCTGGGAAAGCACCGGGAGCAACAACGAGTTAGTCAATAAACCGGATTACCAAGAGACTTGGACGCCACGTCTCCACCCTATACCTAAGAATATTGAGTATATGGGTCTCTCTCATATATATATATATATATCTTTCATATATTGAATTTCTAACGATACTGTTATATTAATGATCTAAATGCGTCGTAGCCTGTACACGTTAATGGTTTTATGTAGGACAAAAACAAATTAAGAATGATTTGAGATTCCAATCAGCCATATGATTGAAGATTGCCTTAGATCTCTAACTGATAGCCACCAAAACAAAGCAATATTTGACTCTTTTTTTCTTTTCTCCTTATGACTTATTTATTTGACTTTTGATGTACAAGCAAAGTTAATAAAATCATTTACTTTTTGAAAAATAACATTTCCCTTTTTTCTAACTAATCAACTACTACCATTTACTATTGCCAAAAAAACTACTACATTTTTCCGGTCAAAAAAAACTACTTGCATTTTTTTTACTGGAAAAAAATAAAATAAAATCTTTTTATAAAGTTATTAATGTAGTTTTTTTTACTATGTTATTGGTGTGCAGTTTCTACCGACTTTGTCGATGACTAATCTACGTCGGGGAACCTAGCTGGCCACGTGTATACCCAGTTTTGCCGGTCCGTATGGTTCTCCCCTCCCAACAGAGTTTTTACTACACCCAAGATTCGAACTCGAGACCTGAGGGTAGGATCCAAGCCCAGTTACCACTTGGACCAACCCTTGTTGGTAGTTAATAATGTAATTATGTTAAGTTTGAATCATTTTTCTCATATATATTTATTTGTGTTTTTTGAATCAAACGGGGGTATATTCATTTTCCAATATTACAAACAAATTATGCGAATAATACTTATCTAATGTGGTCCAAGTTAAATATAATATCTTCATTTTTTTTACAAAAAATATAATATCTTCTAAGAGAGACAAATTGTATATATTTATGCTTTTAATTATGATGTTTTCAATATATACGCAGTTGGACTAAACGCCACAAGAAAACACCAAACCCTCAACATGCTTGCCGACCAAATTGCCCATCAATTTACAAGTATGATCTTTCTTTAGACGTCTCAATTATGATTGTCAACAAAGTCAATAGTTACAGATAATGTGATAATGTGATAATATCTTTGTTGTGAACTTCCATTCTTTAATTCCTTTAATATAGTTACTTTTTTTAAAAAATACTTTTTTAAAGATCATAGTGAACCTTGCTGTAATAAAACAATCATAATGAACCTTGACAAATCAAGTTTACTTGGATTAAGATTATGTTTTATAACCAATAGATTAAGAATGTTTGTTTTTTTACCCTATTATTAGAGTGTAGTATCCATCGGTTTAGCCGATGATCAATTTATACCGGAGATCTTAGCTGGGCACTTGCATCGCTCTATCAGTCTGTGTGGTTCTCTGGTCCTAATAAAGTTTTTGCCACACCCAAGACTCAAACATGAGACTTTGGGATAGGATCAGAACCTAGTCACTCTTCGAATCAACCCTTATATATTGGTAAGAAGAATATGTTTATTACTACCTCTAATCTTATTTATAAGAGGAGATGCAGTTTTAGGTTAATTAAATAACTGATGTTTTTGGTATAAAACGGCATTTTCTTCTCTTTTTTGGTTCGGACTATTGTTGGTTACATACGGAACGTCGCAACACTTTTAATAAAAGACTAATCTCTTCTCGGGTTTAGGAACAAATTTTGTATTGGTTAATACCAAATTTGTCACCATAAGAGTCGAGCCTGAGAACATCAAGTCGACCCCAGTATCTCAAGATAGCTTATTCCACTGGGCGAATGGTGTTGATTAACACTGTGTTTTATCTTATAAATATGATTAACATTAGTGTTTGTTTTAAATTTTTTAAAGAAAATTGTAAAAGGAAATTAATCCAAAAGATACTCTAAAATCTTGCATTAAAGATGTTTATGACCATAATTGTGTGGTCTTATCATGCAGTGATTCAGCAGGTGAAATGAAAAATCAACGAGAGAGACAGATGCTTATAAAAAAAACGAGAGACAAATGAAATGATGATGAAATAATTATTGATAAGATTCACTACAGTAAGGCAACCGTGTGCTGGCTGCAGCAGTTCAACTACCAATGGGTTGATTAGAAAGGTGAAAGATGGAATAAATTGAGAGTAATAACGGGAAAGAAACAATACCCGGCAATTTGACTACTGTAGCTAAAAAAAATTAAATACCAAAATAGTACATTTTTTAGATTATTTACCAAACTAGCACATATGTAATTTTTAGTTCAGAAGTCGCACCAAAACGACTTCTGAACTAAAAATTGTAATTTTTTTTTCATTTGTAGTTCAGAAGTAGCCCCCCACCAGGTGACTTCTGAACTGTGTTTTTTTATTTTTTCTTTTTCTTGTATATTAATTTAAATAAATTTAATTTAACTAATTTAATTAATTTAGAAAATTAATATTGTTAATTCTAATTTAATTATAAATATTTTTGTGAAAAAAAAATTTGAACACATTAATGTGTTTAAAAGTGTCGGCAAGATCTCGTGCGTCCAAAAGAACACTAAAAAAACACTAAAAAAAATTGTTTGTTTTGTAGTGCAAAAAATTAGTTTTTACTATGTTTTGACCACTTTTAATCATATATTTTTATTTTTTTATTTAAAAAAAATATCTACCGTGTAGAAGAGGTATAAAACTATTGTGTTGAGTTATGAAATATGACATACAGATTTAATTTGAACATGTATTATAATCGTAAAGAACACTAAAAAAACACGGATAACATTGATTGAAAAGTGGATTACAACGATGTTGAACTAGTCTAGATTGCGGTTTGGACAGTTTTTTTTGTTGTGACCCTCATTTCTACAAATACCACATCCCTTGGTGCGACTACCCCTTTCTCTTTGATCCATCTCTGTACGAATACGGGTAGACTGTGGACGACCCTTTTTATCTCTCCGTTTAGATGGATCATGCTGCAGTTCTGGGCCATTGAAATCAGGCCATGACAACTCAGATGGCAATGGTGGGAACTCCTCAAAGTATGTATTGAAAACATACTGCATTTTGTACTGTGGTTGCACGAATTCCATGTGATCGTAATTAACTTTTGAACATGCCGCGATTAAGCCTTGTTTTGTACATATCAACAATAGACCGCATGACACATGAAGAGTTTGAGTGGTTGCCATATCGGGAATTCAATTTGCCAGAAATAGCATTTCGGCACTACGGCATATATATGGACTACAAACACGGCTACGGTCTGTTTCCATATTGTAGAATGGCACTATGCGAATAGAGTGACCTTGCAATTTGGGCTCGTCCAAGACATATCATCAGCACCACAAGATATGAGCCACATGCACAACATCACCATGCTGGGACAGCCTGATGTCAATTGGACTGTATATCACAGACAGTCAATTGATTTATGGAATGATAGACAAAATCGATGTGTTGTGGGTCGACCGTGCTTTGCTAAACCGACGCAATCAGATAAATACAGGCGCTGGTTTCTAAAAAAATGAAGGCCATACATTTCAGCCGACCAACATCTAAGGGATCCACGTGGTCTTGCAAATGTTGGTGATGTGGATGAAGAAGATGAACAAGACGTGCCAGCTCCCCCAACTACTCAAACCGAACGTCGAGAACGTAACCGTAATCGACATCGACTTGCACCACCAACTCAACAGAGGACCCAAGAAGATGTGCCTCACCGCCACTCTATCTCCCACACACCAACATTCCAAGAAGATGTGCCTCACCGCCACTCTATCTCACACACACCAACATCGGCATTTAATGAACCATACAACCAGTCAGTAGAACATACTCATTTTCAAGATACATATCGACATTCTACGACCGAAAGGGACCCCGATATGTTCTATGAGTGCTTTGGGGTCCAACCCGGCTCTACGCAATCTGTGGCGTTGCTTCGTCAAATTCAAGAGCAGGCCGACAATGCTACTTCTTCATCAGTTCCCCAATATTTTCCAGAGCCACCGCCCCCTGCCCCTACTGAGGAAGAACAGCAACCACCACATCGGCATCAACGTCCACGGCGTGTCCCCAAACCTCGACAGTGTGGAACTGGGACTTATCTTCTTCGTTAATTTTTTTCTGTACTGTCTTTTTAAATTATCAGTGTGGAACTGTCTTTAGTTTAATTTATCAATTATTGTAATTTTAAATTAACTAAGTTATTAATTTTAAGGTTTTAATCTTATGTGACATTTTTTACATTTGGATCAATAATTTACTCTTTTGTCTTTAATAGTGCTTTGTGCAGATTGCACATTGTAAAGTGTGCATTGTGCAGAGTGAATAGTGCATAGTGCATAGTGCAGAGTGCACTATTACAGTGGGCATTGTGCATAGTGCACTGTTAAAGTGTGCATTGTGCAGAGTGCACTGTTATAGTGTGCATTTAACGGCCTAGATTTTGCCGACACTATTTAACGGCTTAGATTTTGCCGACGCTATTTAACGGCCTAGATTTTGCCGACACTATTTAACGGCCTAGATTTTGCCGACACTAAACCCTAAAATCAACAGTTAAGATATTCCAAAATCAACGGCTTACATACGATCACCCCTATTATAAATACATTCACACATTACACTCAAATTCACACCAACAGTTTACCCTTAACCTATATTTCTGATTCATCTTCTCTTCTCTGGTTCTTCCCAAACACTGTCGCCCAACCCGCTGAAATGGAATGGCTGTTGTGCCCAACCCAGTACTCAAATGACAAATTCTTAACCGCCCTTCATCACAGTGGAACTGTAACCACCGATGAACATGGTGTTGTCTTTCGTTGTCCTAATCATATCTTCTGTAGGATGAATAAGGACATCACATTCGCCCAACTCAAGGAGAATGCTGAGAGGAAGATACGGCCAGAGGGAGGGTGGCGTAAAGACGTGGAGCGTATCCGTTACAGAAAGTACAATTGTGGAGATGACGGGACATACGAGTATTCTGTCATGGAGATCCGAAGCGACGTTCGCGCAATGATGGAAGCTCATGCTAACATTCCAATGGGACGTAGTATCTTGGAGTGTACGTGGACACAATACGCACTCCGGAAGAAATCATTCATCTTCTGCGACCACCCCCACCACAACAAATCATACCGGAAAGAGTCATCAACCACTACTGTACACTTCACTGTCAGGCCCATGTTCTGTACAGGGAAGAAGATGGTGTGTATTTTAGTGGTCCAAACACCATTTATTCCAGGCTTAAGAACAACATCACCTTCGCCGAACTGAATGAAAAACTAACGGAAAAGGCGCAGCTGGAGGGTGAGGAGCAAACAATCACTCATATCGTTTATCGCTTCCCCCGGACCGGCGAACGTAATCATATTCGGTGGGGCCTAATGACTATCAAGAGCAACGGCGGCGTTCAACAGATGTTTCATGTAACACCCCCTTCTAATCAACTAGAATTTAATTAATTTAAAATCAGAGCTTTCAAAAACTTTTCAATGCAACCGCAAGAGGGTGCCACATTTACGTCAACAACATATATAATAACGCTAGTTTAATTCATGAAGACATAAAGTACGTGATACATAGCACCACAGTCAGCATAAACATCCTGTTTAGTTTATATCAACATAGTATAAAAACCATCGCAGCGGAATAACATCGAATCTCAAGGTGTTCAATTACATCACCAAATAAACACTCTAAAGGCATCAATTAAATAAAATAAGTAAACTAAGACGCCCCCCGGTGCTACGTATCAGAGCGGACTCAACCAACTAGAAGAAGGTACTAGATCACCTTCACTCGTTATCACCTGCACGTTGCCGACATGAGAAGCAACATAAAAGCAGTAGGGTGAGTCTCTTTACATAAATAATAACAAATAAGATAAGCGTCATATTAGGGAAAACAATTAACAACACCAAATCACAGCAATATTAACATACACCATCTTTTTATATCATCAAGAAAAAGAAACACCGAAGGTATGAATAGTGCATGAAATGCAACCCAACTCCTAGGACATATGCATGTGGATCCATCATCACCTTAATAATAGCCTTGAGGGCACTCACAAAAATAAGGCTGAAGCCTTCTGCTCACCAATCATTTATCATAAGGCCGAAGCCTTCTGCTCACCAACAAATGCACATGATTATGTGACGCCATGAACCATGCACCATACACACCAAAATAATGCATTAGCATACTCACCAATAATTTAATTAACTCACCAATGATTTATTTAACTCGCCAATAATTTATCTCACCATTATATATATATCACCATTAACACACCAATTACACCTTTCATCAAGTAAATATGGATTAAATTGTCACAAAAGCAACATTAAAATAGAAACAGCAACATTTTAAAAAAAGACAGCAACAGCAACATCAATCTTTTAAAAACAGTGACAGCAACTTATAAAAAACAGCAACACTCACTCACAAAATCAAGCAACATACACGCACAACACCTCAACGTCATTCATTCAAGCAATTCAACAAATACCTAACAACTCTCATATTTTTCCCATTCAATTTCATTGGGTCAACATAACAAATACCCTACATACACAATTAGCAATTGCAATTCATCTCAACACCCATCAACATAGCATCACCAATTTAGATTCAACATTATATATGACATGAAACAATACCACAAATCAACCAACAACATCACAATCAAGCAATTGATCATTCCTAAAACCTAACTCATATGATTGCTAATCTTATAGGTTATTATGAATAAAAGAGAGCCCCCTAACCTTTGGTAATTGAAGAATTCGCAAGGCTCCTAGCAATTCGCCAAAATCACCAACGATCCAAGCTCTCCTCTTTCCCTAAGGCTCCACGCGAAACCCTCCTCCTTCTCCTTGAACCGTCGCGCCTCCTCTCCTCTTCTCTCTTGTGCGATCTCTCTCTCTCCCTTGCGCGCCCTTCTTTCCCTTCTCTCTTCTTTCTTTTCTTCGAATTCCTTCTTTCTTTTTGCACAAATGAGACACTTGTCTCAAACCCTTGTTACATGCGCCTAGGCCTAAGTCAATGGGCTTGGGCTTGGGCCATTCTTACCACCCCGGAATTACCATCACCACTCCCTTCAATTTAAATAAAAACAACATATTAATAAGTTAATATAACAATAATAATGCAACACTTAAATAATTTAATTAAATAATTAATTAAATTATTTTGGGTGTTACAACTCTCCCCCACTTAGAAAATTCCGTCCTCGAAATTCTTACCTGATTCAAACAGCTCTGGATAAGACTCCCTCATCTTACTCTCCAGCTCCCAAGTCATGCTCTCGCCAACGGCTCCCAACCAAACCACTTTCACCAAATTGATCTCTCTACCTCTTAACACCTTCACCTCACGATCTTCAATTCTAATCGGCATTGTCTCCACGGTGAGGTTCTCCCTCACCTCCACATCATCCATTTGAACCACATGAGACGGGTCAGGAACATACTTCCGCAACTGGGACACATGAAATACATCATGCAAGTTCGAAAGATTAGGTGGCAGAGCCACCCGATAAGCAACTTTCCCAACCCTCTCCAAAGTTTGATACGGACCAATAAAGCGAGGAGTTAACTTCTTAGACTTCAAGGCACGACCAACACCAGTCACCGGAGTGACTCTCAGGAACACATGATCACCAGCTTGAAACTCCAAATCCTTCCTTCTCTTATCATGATAACTCTTTTGCCTACTCTGCGAAGCCTTCATCTTCTCACGAATCATCTTCACTTTCTCCGTAGTCTCACGGACAATCTCAGGGCCAAGTACCACACTTTCTCCCGATTCATACCAACACAGAGGAGTCCTACATCTTCTACCATACAAGGCCTCAAAAGGCGCCATCCCAATACTAGAATGAAAACTGTTCTTGTAAGTAAACTCTATCAATGGAAGATGAGAATCCCACGACCCTCCTTGCTCAAGAACACAAGCCCTCAACAAATCTTCTAGCGACTGAATAGTCCTCTTCGTCTGACCATCTGTCTGCGGATGATACGCTAAGCTCAACCTCAACTTAGAACCCAAAGCTTCTTGCAAACTCTTCCAAAACTCAGAAGTAAATCTGGGATCTCTATCAGACACAATACTCAGAGGAACACCATGCAACTTCACAATCGTCTTAACATAAATCTCTGCCAACTTCGGAACCGGATAAGTAATACTAATTGGCAAAAAGTGAGCAGACTTCGTCAATCTATCAACAATCACCCAAATAGCATCAAATCCTCTTACGGTATTAGGCAAATTAGTCACAAAATCCATGGAAATGCTATCTCACTTCCATTCCGGAATCTCTAACGGTTGCATCAACCCCGCAGACTTCTGATGCTCCACTTTCGACTTCTGGCAGGTCAAACACGCATACACAAACTGAGCCACATCACGCTTCATACCAAGCCACCAAAACAGCTTCTTCAAATCTTGATACATTTTTGTGGCTCCCGGATGAATACTCAACTTACTCCTGTGCCCTTCTTCAAGAATTGCCTTCTTAATCTCCTCATCACTCGGAATACAAATCCTCCCATGGTATCTCAACACATCTTGCGCATCAATCTCATAGTCTTTATTTTCGGAACGATCAATCCCAACCGCCAATTCAACTAGCTTGATATCTCGCTTCTGAGCCTCCCGAATGACATCTAAAAATTCATTATGAATCTTCAACATTCCTAGTCTAACACTCTGAGGTGTTACTTCACAGACCAAACTCATAACTCTGAATTGCTCAACCAATTCAAGCTCTTTAACCATCATTGTTGATACATGCAACGACTTCCGACTCAAAGCATCGGCTACAACATTAGCCTTTCCTGGATGATAATTCAAACTGAAGTCATAATCCTTCAACAGTTCTAACCATCTCCTTTGCCTCATATTTAACTCTTTCTGATCAAACAAATATTGCAACCCTTTATGATCACTGAACACTTCAAACTTAGACCCATACAGATAATGCCTCCAAATCTTCAAAGCAAATACAACTGCCGCAAGCTCCAAATCATGAGTAGGGTAGTTCTTCTCATGAGTCCTCAACTGCCTGGACGCATAAGCCACTACCTTACCATTTTTCATAAGAACACCTCCTAGTCCCATCTTAGAAGCATCACAATACACTACAAAAGGCTCTCCTGACTTAGGCAACGTCAAAATAGGGGACGTTGTCAACCTTTTCTTCAATTCATTAAAACTTTCTTCACAGCGAGAATCCCAAACAAACGCCTTCCCTTTACAAGTCAACTGAGTTAGCGGAAGTGCCAACTTAGAAAACCCTTCTATGAATCTTCAATAATAGTCGGCTAGCCCCAGAAAACTTCTAATCTCCGTAACCGACTTAGGAGCCTCCCACTGCAACACGGCATCAACCTTAGATGGATCTACTGCAATACCATCGCCCGAAATGATATGACCAAGAAAGCTTACTTCCTTCAACCAGAATTCACACTTAGATAGCTTAGCATACAACTTCCTATCCCTCAAGATTTCCAACACTGACTTCAAATGTTCAACATGCTCCTCCTCAAACTTAGAATAAACCAAAATATCATCGATGAAGACTACCACGAAACGATCTAGATACTCATGAAAAACACGATTCATATATTCCATGAATACCCCCGGAGCATTTGTAACACCGAATGGCATCACCGAATACTCGTAGTGACCATACCGAGTCCTAAACGCCGTCTTAGGAATATCTTCATCCTTCACCTTAATTTGATGGTAGCCCGACCTCAGATCAATCTTACTAAACACGCGGGCACCCACCAATTGATCCATCAAATCATCAATCCTTGGAAGCGGATACTTATTCTTTATTGTCACCTTGTTCAACTGTCGATAGTCAATGCAAAGTCTCATACTCCCATCTTTCTTCTTTACCAGCAACACCGGAGCTCCCCACGGCGACACACTTGGTCTTATGAACTTCTTCTCAAGCAAGTCCTCAAGCTGCTTCTTCAACTCAGACAACTCAGACGCCGACATTCTATACGGTGCCATAGACACAGGTCTAGTACCAGGTACTAGATCAATAGCAAACTCTACTTCTCTCTCAGGTGGCACATCAGGAATTTCATCAGGAAACACTTCGGAAAATTCACACACTACCGGAAACTCATCAATCTTAGCTTGGCTCTCCATAGACAACGACGCCATCAAAGCAAACAGCTTAACTTCCCCTATCATTACCTTATGCAATTGGCCAGCAGGCAGCAAAACTGATTCCTCTTCGACCGGAGAAGAGAAACTCACAGACTTATCAAAACAATTGATATGAACATGGTTATTCACCAACCAGTCCATCCCCAAGATAACATCTAACCCATCTAACGGCAAGCAAATCAAATCAACCATAAAATCCCTACCGAAAACTGATAAAGGACACTTAGCACACACGAGAGAAGTAGTCACCGAGCCCTTAGCCGGAGTATCGATGACCATTTCCCTCATGATAACAGACAACACTAGATTCAACTTATCAGCACACACAGCAGCAATAAAGGAATGCGTAGCACCAGTATCAACAATAGCAAGCAACAGATTACCATTAATGAAACACGTACCTCTGATCTCATTAGCCGTTTCAGTCCCCGCAAGAGCAAACACCCTCCCACTCACCTTCTCCTTCTTTGGCTTGGAACACTTGGTACTAATATGCCCCACCTCTCCGCAGTTGTAGCAAACAACATCCTTCTTCTCACAATTAGCAGCTATGTGACCTTCTCTGCCACATTTGAAACACTTGTTAACCGGGCAATCAAAACTCTTATGACCGGGCTTACTACACTTGTAGCACACAATGTTCGCAGGGGCATCTCCCCCACTTGGCTTCTTGCCTGAACCCGCTTTCCACTTATTACCCCCACCACCAGAAACATCATAGGGCTTCCCACGATACTGAGGACCTCTCTTCTCTTTCACAATCTTATAGGAAGCATTGCTATCCTCTTCAAAAATCCTACAGCTGTCAACCAAATCAGCAAACACCCGAATCTTTTGGTAACCAATTGCCTTCTTGATGTCATGCCTCAGACCATTTTCAAACTTGATACATTTCGAAAATTCAGAATTAGCATCATTATTATAATGAGGGTAGAACTTAGCCAATTCCACAAATTTCGCCGCATACTCGGCCACAGACTTGTTTCCCTGCTTCAATTCCAGAAATTCAATTTCTTTCTTTCCTCTCACATTTTCTGGGTAGTACTTCCTCGTAAACTCTCTCTTGAAAACATCCCATGTGATCTCTTCACCAGCAGCTTCCAACCTCTGTAGAACCTCAAGCCACCAATCATCGGCTTCTTCAGCTAACATGTGAGTACCATACCTCACCTTCTGAGCAGGCGTGCAATCCATAACTCGGAAAATTCTTTCAATCTCCTTTAACCATGCCAGAGCTCCATCAGGATCATACCGACCCTTGAAAGTGGGTGGATTCTCCCTTTCGAACGTGGCCAAATTACGAGCACCAGCATCAGCAGCAATCTGCTGATTTCCCACAGCCTGAGCCATTGCTTGCAGAGCAGCAGCAAGAGCAGCATCATTTCTTCCGGCCATCTCAACTAATCACTGAAACAAGATTCAAGTCAGAACGAGTAACAAGACTCGAGGATTATAAAACTAAAGACTCAACAACTTGGTCGGACAGACCGAACTGCTCTGATACCACTAATGTAACACCCCCTTCTAATCAACTAGAATTTAATTAATTTAAAATCAGAGCTTTCAAAAACTTTTCAATGCAACCGCAAGAGGGTGCCACATTTACGTCAACAACATATATAATAACGCTAGTTTAATTCATGAAGACATAAAGTACGTGATACATGGCACCACAGTAAGCATAAACATCCTGTTTAGTTTATATCAACATAGTATAAAAACCATCGCAGCGGAATAACATCGAATCTCAAGGTGTTCAATTACATCACCAAATAAACAGTCTAAAGGCATCAATTAAATAAAATAAGTAAACTAAGACGCCCCCCCGGTGCTACGTATCAGAGCGGACTCAACCAACTAGAAGAAGGTACTAGATCACCTTCACTCGTTATCACCTGCACGTTGCCGACATGAGAAGCAACATAAAAGCAGTAGGGTGAGTCTTTTTACATAAATAATAACAAATAAGATAAGCGTCATATTAGGGAAAACAATTAACAACACCAAATCACAGCAATATTAACATACACCATCTTTTTATATCATCAAGAAAAAGAAACACCGAAGGTATGAATAGTGCATGAAATGCAACCCAACTCCTAGGACATATGCATGTGGATCCATCATCACCTTAATAATAGCCTTGAGGGCACTCACCAAAATAAGGCCGAAGCCTTCTGCTCACCAATCATTTATCATAAGGCCGAAGCCTTCTGCTCACCAACAAATGCACATGATTATGTGACGCCATGAACCATGCACCATACACACCAAAATAATGCATTAGCATACTCACCAATAATTTAATTAACTCACCAATGATTTATTTAACTCGCCAATAATTTATCTCACCATTACATATATATATATATATATATATATATATATATATATATATCACCATTAACACACCAATTACACCGTTCATCAAGTAAATATGGATTAAATTGTCACAAAAGCAACATTAAAATAGAAACAGCAACATTTTAAAAAAAGACAGCAACAGCAACATTAAAAAAAAAACAGCAACAGCAATCTTTTAAAAACAGTGACAGCAACTTGGAAAAACAGTGACAGCAGCTTTAAAAATAACAGCAACAGCAACTTAGAAAAACAGTTATAGCACCCTTAAAAATAACAACAACAACAACTTAGCAAAAACAGTGACAGCACCCTTAAAAATAACAGCAACAGCAACTCAGAAAACAGTGACAGCACCCTTAAAAATAACAGCAACAGCAACTTAGAAAAACAGTAACAGCAACCTTCTAAAAAAACAGCAACAGCACATTTTAAAAACAGTGATAGCAACCTATAAAAAACAGCAACAACACATTTTAAAAACAGCAACAGCACCCCTTTAAAAACAGCAACAGCACATTTTAAAAACAGCAACAGCACCCCTTTAAAAACAGCAACAGCACATTTTGAAAAACAGTGACAGGCAACCTATTAAAAAAACAGCAACAGCACATTTTAAAAACAGTGACAGCAACTTATAAAAAACAGCAACACTCACTCACAAAATCAAGCAACATACACGCACAACACCTCAACGTCATTCATTCAAGCAATTCAACAAATACCTAACAACTCTCATATTTTTCCCATTCAATTTCATTGGGCCAACATAACAAATAGCCTACATACACAATTAGCAATCACAATTCATCTCAACACCCATCAACATAGCATCACCAATTTAGATTCAACATTATGTATGACATGAAACAATACCACAAATCAACCAACAACATCACAATCAAGCAATTGATCATTCCTAAAACCTAACTCATATGATTGCTAATCTTATAGGTTATTATGAATAAAAGAGAGCCCCCTAACCTTTGGTAATTGAAGAATTCGCAAGGCTCCTAGCAATTCGCCAAAATCACCAACGATCCAAGCTCTCCTCTTTCCCTAAGGCTCCACGCGAAACCCTCCTCCTTCTCCTTGAACTGTCGCGCCTCCTCTCCTCTTCTCTCTTGTGCGATCTCTCTCTCTCTCTCCCTTGCGCGCCCTTCTTTCCCTTCTCTCTTCTCTCTTTTCTTCGAATTCCTTCTTTCTTTTTGCACAAATGAGACACTTGTCTCAAACCCTTGTTACATGCGCCTAGGCCTAAGTCAATGGGCTTGGGCTTGGGCCATTCTTACCACCCCGGAATTACCATCACCACTCCCTTCAGTTTAGATAAAAACAACATATTAATAAGTTAATATAACAATAATAATGCAACACTTAAATAATTTAATTAAATAATTAATTAAATTATTTTGGGTGTTACATTTCAGCACCATGAGATGTTTCAACCTCATACTCGGAGTCCTATCGAATTGTGCGTCGAAACCAAAATTTCCGCCGATGAGATCATCCGTCGGGTTTTCCCTCCAGCGTAAAATGTTTGGTGGAATTAGTTTCAATCATGTTTTCCTCTTCTTGTATTTCTGCAAATTTTGTTGTTTATTTTAGTCTTTTTTCTATATTATATTATGTTCCAATTTTTACTCTCTTAATTTTTTTTCGTAAATATTAACGTAATTTTTTGAATTAACAATATTAATTTTCTACATTAATTAAATTAAATTTACTTAAATTAATATAGAAGAAAAAGAAAAAATAAAAAACCACAGTTCAGAAGTCACCCTGGTGGGGGGCGACTTCTAAACTACAATTGAAAAAAAAATTACAATTTTTAGTTCAGAAGTCGTTTTGGTGGGGGGCGACTTTTGAACTAAAAATTGGATGTGTGCTAGTTTGGTAAATAATCTAAAAAGTGTGCTATTTTGGTATTTAATTTTTTTTTTGGGCTACAGTAGTCAAATTGCCACAATACCCAACCTATCTTTAATGAAATTGAATGCCAAATTAAGCTTATGTTTGGATTCAATTCTAAAGTTATAAAAGTGAGTTTGTAAAGTTAAAAGTAATTTCGGTGTGTTAATTTATGTTTGGTTTTATCTCTTAAAATCAATTTTATTGGGCTAGAATTAATTCTACCCTTTTGTAAAGGAAAAACTTAGTTATTCTCATTAAAAATCAAATGCGTAATACAAGTTGGACTCATATCAAATCGCTGGGAGCTAGCATAGTCACTTGAAGCTCTAGCTAACGTATGAGTCACAATGTTAATTTGCCTCCGAATGAAACTAACGTTAAAGTTTGTTAAGTGTGATTATAACGAAGTACAAACATTTATAATAGAGCCAAACTCGGTAATAGAATTGCAATTTCCTCCAATGCCATCAACTACTGCTTTGCAATCAAGCTTCATGGTAACTTTTTGGAATTGCAACCACTGTAGCCACTGAATGGCTATTAACAAACCATGTGCCTATGCTTCTTGTGGAGTAGGAATACATCTATCATAATGAGTTTGCGCTTTCACAAAATCGCCACGATCATTTCGAATGCACATCCCGAGATAAGAAATAGCTCTGCTTGTAGTTATATTAACCAGTTTCACAACATCCTTCCAAACCTTGTCATTTCTCGTCTTCTAAATTCCCCACGACATCATAGCAAAAATATTCCTAGATCCTTCCTGCAGAGATCGAAGGTGACCAAAAAAGCACAGGTTAAATCCCTCCACCTCCTCAACTTGGGAGCACATTAAACCCCCACAAACTTGCCCCCCTCCAAACCACTTCGGCATAACTACACCCAAAGAAAATATGCCACTCATTCTCCTCACTAGAATCACATAAAGGGCAAGTAGCAGGGCATGGTACCTGTTTCCGGCCGAAATTATACCTCCAAGGAAGACACCCTCTAGTTGTTCTCCAAAGCATAACCTTGACCTTTTGTATAACATCCCCAAAATAATTAATAGAATTATTTGGGTGTTAACCCAATTAAATTAATTTAGTACTTGACTGGTAAATTTATTGAGTGCTAAAATTATTTATTGGTTGTCATCGAATCGTTAACCGGATAATACGGGTCAAGAAAGTTTTGGTATCGAAATAAGAGATTTAGAGCAATATGGTAATTTGACCACGTTACCAGTTATATATTAAATAAATATATATGTATGCGTGTATGTGTGTGTAAGTGAAAAGAAGATAAGAAAAAGAATTAATTAAAGAAAGAAAGAAAGAAAAGAAAGAAAGAAGAGGCGAGAGACAGTGAAGAGAAAGGAGAGAAAGAAGAGAAAAAGAAAGAATGTGTGTGGAAGAAGAAAAGGAAAAAGGGGATACTTCGGTTCATCAAAACGACTTCCTTCCAACACGAAAATCGTTCAGCGTTACTTCCTCTTCGATTTGGTACCAAAATCATCATCATCAACTCACTCTCTCTCACTTTGCCATTTTCGAAATTGTGAAGAAAATGAGAGATGTTGGGTTTCTTGTTTCACCTCTTATCTTGGAAGCCTAGGAAAATACCATAGAGAGGTTGGATTGTCATCTAAGAGGGAAGAATTCAAGCTTGAGTGAGTTAGGGTTTGTAAAATCCAATTTGGGGGTTTTTGTGAATAGTAGCTTTTGGAGGTTAGGGATGATGAATAGTGTTCATGGAGGATTTCGAGGAATTCGGTATTTTGGTCAAAAAGAGGTCTCGTGATCGAGTGGAAAGCTTTAGGAGCGGGTTCGGATCTCGCCGGGACGTGGAGTTGATTCGGGGAGCGTTCGTGTGGTTATGTCAGAAAAGCGTTTTCGCGGAAAGTCTCAGTGCTTCGTGATTTTCATCACGATAGGTGAGTTTTACTCACGCTTAGGATTATTTCGTTTTACAATGAATTTTATGTGAATTGGTTTCGAAAGATTTTGAGTCGAAAACATTATTTTGAAATATATTGCGTTTTGACGAAACTCGTATATGTGAGTTTTGATTGGATTGATTGATCGAGTGATGTTATTGGATATGTTTTTCGACTGTTTTTATGTTGGGACTAGACTGGAACAGGTATCAGAATTGATCGGAACGACGAAAAATGCGAAAACGGGATAAAATTCAGTGCTGTCAAAAGCGCACGACCCGTGCGTCCCAGGCACACGGACCGTGCGCCCCTTTCGGTTTGTGTTTTGCAAAGATGACTTACAGGGCGCACGACCCGTGCGTGTGGGAGCACGGACCGTGCGTTGTGTTCTGTCCAAATTTTCCAAACTTTCCCGAAACGATCCCGATCGATTCCAATCCTCTCCTAATCCTATCCTAACCCTTCTATAATGATATTAGGCTCATAATGCCATGATTTTGGGTATGTTTCAAAAGGGTTTTATAAAATACTTTTGAAGTTGAAATTCTTTCGAAAAGCCGAACAATAGTACGCGTGTGCGGATATGTTTTATTAATAATAAAGCGGACTATGAGTCGTACGTGGTATGGTATAACTAACGCGGGATGATTATTATTTATTCGTCTAAACCGGTCTACGATTCACGATATATATATATATTATATCGACTATAGGGAACGTCCCAATGCCGGTATTATGTTCGATTAACGGTCAAATGTAGATGGACTAAATGTTCATTGAGTATAGGTGAACTAACAGGTCATCGAGTGTAGATATATTTAACATATATCGAGTTGGGTGAGGACCCATGTTAACATACTAGGCGAGGATGTCATGATCCTTTACCCTAGGCCCGTATACCATTAGGGAAAGTACTATTGGTAAGGGGGTTCACCGGGATTAGCAGTGTGTGCAGTCGGTGTTATGTTAAAAAGTTATGTGTTACGTTCACCGGGATTAGCAGTGTGTGCAGTCGGTGGTACGTAAAAATGGTTTTGTGTCACGTTCACCGGGATTAGTAGTGTGTGCAGTCGGTGGTACGTAAAATGGTTTTGTAGTACGGTTCACCGGGATTAGCAGTGTGTGCAGTCGGTGTCGTACCAAGTCAGAATTCTATCACACGGTTCACCGAGATTAGTAGTGTGTGCAGTCGGTGTCGTGTTAAGTTAAACAGGATTTATAATTGGACCGAGAGTGTTAGTAGGGGTCTCGCGAGAACTCACTGAGATTGTATCTCACTGTTTATATGTTGTTGTTTTACAGAGAAACAGGGAAAGTGGATGTAACGCCCCAAAATAATTTAATTAATTATTTAATTAAGTTATTTAAGGCTTACAATATTTATTTAAGCAAATTAATTAACTTAGAGTTTTGTTTTATTTCAGGAGGTGTCTAAGTAAATAGGAAGGTGTTAATAAGGCCCATTATCCGTTAAGTGGCCCAAGTTTTGTTAGTAAATCATAGGAGTCTTAGGAGAAGTCTTCATTGTGCAAAATCAAAAAAAAATTAGAAAGTGGGAAGAGTGAGAGAGAAGAGGCGCGACGTATTCTAGGGCAAAGGGAGGGGTTCGCGTGAAGCTTCAAGGAGAGGAGAGCTTGGATTGGTGATTTTTGGTGGTTTGCTAGGAGTCTTGTTGAATCCTTCAATTTCTAAAGGTTAGGGGGCTCTCTTCATTCATAATAACCTATATGATTAGCATCCTCTATGAGTTAGGTTTTAGGATGATTACTTGAGTGAATTGTTGTGTTGTCTTTGCGTTTTCTATCATGTTGAAATTCAAATTGGTGTTCCTATGTTATTTGGTGTTGAATCTATGTTAATTGGTGTTGAGATGAATATGAGACTAAGTGTGTACATAAAGTGTTTGTTGTGTTGATTCAATGAAACTGAGAATGAAATTATGATGATTGTTAGGTGTGTGATGAATTACATGAATGATTTGGAGTTAAAATTTGGTGGTTGAGGTGTGTGTCAAAGGTGTTGTTGCGTGATGTTATTGGTGAGTGCTACGGGCCTAGGCGCCCTGAGTGTGGTGTCGTGCGTGGGTGCGTGCCACATTGTGTGGTCGTGCGCTTGGTGATGGGCGCCACATATGGCAGCCCGGTGTGTGTGTGTGTGTGTGTGTGCTCGGTGAGTGGGCGCCAAAATGTGGCAGCCCCTTGTGCCGTGTCTTGTGCTAGGAGTGAGGGCGCCAAATTGGCTTGCCCTTGTGCTTGGTGCGTGTGGTGTGTTGTGTATCCGTGTTGTCGGTTAGGCGTGTGACATGTTGTTTGATTTTGTGCGCGTGTGTGTGCTAGTGGGTGGGCGCCAAAATGTGGCTGCCCCATGGGCGGGTGTGTTGCTGTTTTTTTTATTTAAATGAAAATGTTGTTGTTGCTGTTTTTCTTTTAATGTTGCTGTTGCTGTTTTTCCAAATGAAAATGTTGTTGTTGCTGTTTTTCTTTTAATGTTGCTGTTGCTGTTTTTCCAAATGAAAATGTTGCTGTTGCTGTTTTTCTTTTAATGTTGCTGTTGGTGTTTTTCCAAATGAAAATGTTGATGTTGCTGTTTTCCTTTTAATGTTGCTGTTGCTGTTTTTCCAAATGAAAATGTTGCTGTTGCTGTTTTTCTTTTAATGTTGCTGTTGCTGTTTTTCCAAATGAAAATGTTGCTGTTGCTGTTATATTGCTATGCTGTTTTATATTATTGTGGTGCTGTTTGGTCCTTGTGGTGCTGTTTTAGTCCTTTTGTGACAATTTATTCCATATTTACTTGGTGAACGGTGTAATTGGTGTGTTAATGGTGACATATATATAATGGTGAGGTAAATTATTGGTGAGTTAATAAAATCATTGGTGAGCTAATTAAATTATTGCTGAGTATGCTATTGCATTATTTTGGTGTGTATGGTGCATTGTTTCATGGCGTCGCATGATCATGTGCATTTATCGGTGAGCATAAATAATTGGTGAGCAGAAGGCTTCGGCCTTATTTTGGTGAGCGCCCTCAAGGCTATTATTAAGGTGATGATGGATCCACATGCATATGTCCTAGGAGTTGGGTGGCATTTCATGCACTATTCATACCTTCGGTGTTTTTTTTCTTGATGATATAAAACGATGGTGTATGTTAATATTGCTGTGATTTGGTGTTGTTAGTTGTTTTCTCTAATATGACGCTTATCTTATTTGTTATTATTTATGTAAAGAGACTCACCCTACTGCTTTTATGTTGCTTCTCATGTCGGCAACGTGCAGGTGATAATGAGTGAAGGTGATCTAGTACCTTCTTCTAGTTGGTTGAGTCTGCTCTGATACGTAGCACCGGGGGGCGTCTTAGTTTATTGTCGTTTTATTTGATGTTCCAAAACTTTTATTTTGGTGATGTATTTCGATATTTTAAGACCTGATATATTTCCGCTGCGATGGTTTTTTTTATATTTGTGTTGACGTAAACTAAACAGGATAATTATGTTGACTGTGGTGCTATGTATCTCGTGCCTTATGACTTTATGAATTAAACTGGCGTTATTATATATGTTGTTGACATAAATGTGGCACCTTCTTGTGGTTGTACTGAAAAGCTTTTGAAAGCTCTGATTTTAAATTAATTAAATTCTAGTTGATTAGAAGAGGGGTGTTACAGTGGAGATCCAAGAAGCGCGAGTAGGTCGTACTTGGATGGTTGCTGAAGACATAGCTTTATGCTTAAGTGTATTATCTTTCCTTGTTATCTGTGTATCAAGACATTTTGTCTTTAGCGTTATGTATTTATTTCCGCTTTCTTGTAAGATATTGAACAGTGTTTCACTGATGGTTTATGGTCTTATTTATGTTTAAGACTGTTCTGTTGTTATTCAGTGAAAATTTTATAATGGTGTTCAATATTTAAACAGGAAATATATCTCTGATAGTTTAGGGATGGTGCACTTGGGTATTTTTACTCGATAAAATTACCGGGGTGTTACATTTTGTGGAATTTTGAGACGCCACAAAATTTGCCAATCACCAGACACTCACAACTCTGTGTTTTCGATAAGGTCATTCATAGCTTCATAGTAAGCAGATTTCACCAAATAGATAACATTTCTACTCCTATCCCAAACTAGTTCATCATCGCCATGATTAGTTAGAAGAGTCATATTGAGAACCCTTCTTACCTCTTGTTTGTTGAAAAGAGAGCCCAACAAATCTTGATTCCAAACCCTATTCACCGGATACAATAAAATAGAGACTATCCAATCCTCGGTACCTGGGACCATCGGTGAACAAATATGTGCACTACCCGCCCCCTTAAGCCACGAATCCTTCCAAATTTGAACACCCGAACCACTACCAAATTTCCACCTCGCTCCCAAAGAAACAAATACCTGTGAAGTGTGCCAGCATTAACTGGGATTATGACCCTAAGCGAGCCCCCAATAATTTACCCTGAGGAAAGTATTTAGCTTTAAAGACACGTGTCACAATAGCATCTGTAACACCCCTTTTCTACCCGTTATTTTGTTTATAAAAATCAGAGTTTTCAAAAATTTATTTCGCACGAGGAATGTTACACTTACTTCAGTAAAACAACGCTTCTCAATAAAATGGCTCAAAAACATAATAATCATGCATCACGTAGCACGCCACTAAAAGGAGAGTCTCCAAACCACAGTTATCATCGCAAATAAAACTTAACGTCAATAAAACCAACTACGCAGCGGAATAACAAAATAAAACAGAATTGTCAACAAAACATAACAACCGAAATCGTTCATAACATTAAGTTCGTCCCCCCCTGAGTGCTACGTATCAGAGCGTGACGACTCGACTCGAATTAGTGAAGGTACCTAGTCCTTCACTCGCAATCACCTGCACGTTACCGCATAGGGGTAACATTCAAACAGAAGGGTGAGTCCAAATCAATCCATATAATAAATCATATGATAAATAATAAGTCAAGTCACAGCTCTAAAATAATCACATCACAATCATCAATTACATCACTACATAAACTCATCACTATGTCATGTAGGCATATGAAATGCAACCCACTCGCGGGCATATGCATGAGGTACCTTTTCACAAACGTCGCTTAGCCATTATGGCCTCATCGTCACTTAGCCTTTTGGGCCTCAAAACGTCACTGGGTTTATGCATATGGGATGCATGAGACACTATAACATGCACCACGCACAAATCACACAATCACGGTCAACTATGTGACCCGTCACTTACCAATTTGCCCAAAAGAGGCACAGCACCTGTCAATTCACAATTACTCACAACAACATCACTTAGCCTTTCGGGCCTCAAACGTCACTGGGTTTCATCATCACTTATTCACAACATCATCAATCCAAACAATAGCCACTGAGGGAAAAAACGTCATTTACTAGCCACCAAGGGCATCATCGTCATTTACACATCATTATCAACAATATTGGCCACTAAGGGAAAAAAGGTCATTTAACTAGCCACTAAGGGCATCATCGTCATTTACACATCATTATCAACAATATTGGCCACTAAGGGCAAAAAGGTCATTTAACTAGCCACTAAGGGCATCATCGTCAAAATCATCACTTTTGACACTAAAACGTTAAAAACCACTGGTCATACGCAAAAGAGAATTTTTAAAGACACCAAAACGATTTTTCAATGTCACAGCAACGACCACAGGGGACAGCCACTTGGGCGCCCAGCAACCTTCAGAAATTATAAGTTTTTATTTTTAAAAATGGGACACACAGATAGACAACTGAAAAAGCTTCCCAACACTTTTTGAAACGTTCAAAATGGATGTCCGAGTCAAAAGATATAGCGAAAACGGTTTTCATAAAAAATTTGGGAACATCCTGAAAACTGGCGCCCTGGGCGCCCAGCGCCCAGGCACCTGGCGCCCAGCGCCCAGCAAAATGCAACACACCCACACGGGCGTCCAGCGCCCAGCGCCTTGGCGCAACACGCAACACACGGGCGCCCAGCGCCCAGCGCCTTAGCGCAAGACGGAACACGCGCACACGGGCGCTCAGCGCCCAGCGCCTTGGCGCCACACACAACACACGCACACGGGCGCTCAGCGCCCAGCGCTGGCACCCAGCGCCCAACGCCTGGCGCAACACGCGCAACATTGCACACAGCGCACAGCACCCATGGGCGCCCAGCGCCGACACCTTCAGCAACACAATTTCAGCACAATTTCACATATACATTTTTTTTCTTCAAATTTCCACATGACCAATCACAACCCATTTTACAACAATTCATGAGCACATGTAAATTCATCAAAACCATCTATCAAACATCAAAATTCAACAACATCCCAAGCACAACATGGAATCACGCATATATCAACAACAAGAACATGAATTCGCAAACATCATCATGATCATGGTTAAATCTAGGCCATCACTACCTAGAACTTATCATAGGACCTATTATAGAAATTGATAGGAACATCCCCTTACCTCGAATTTGAAGAATAGGAGCCCTAGAGACGGTCACGAACGGAACCACGGCAACAGAATCACGTTCCTCTTTTCTCCTTGGAGCTTGCGACCTTCTCCTCTCTTCCTCTTTCTCTACGGCGCACTTCTCCTTTCTTTCCTCTCTTCTCAATTTCGCAAATGCTAACAAAAAATCCTAACCCCTAGACGCCTTGGCCACTTCGCATATGACAAGAGTCATGGGCTTGGGCTTCTCACTTAAGCCCAAGTCCATCTAGTTTGGCACCTCCACCTCCTAATACCACCTACACAATTTTTAATATAATTTCCAATAATTAAATTACATCCAATTAATTAAATCAAATCCCTAAATACTTAATTAAATAATTTAATTAAATATTTAGGGTGTTACAGCATCCATGTTGGTACTTAAGTGCCAACTGTGCATCCCTAGCATGGCCAAATTGAAACCGTGGAAATGTCGGAACCCCATTCCTCCAATCACCTTCCGCATTGACAGTTTCATCCCAACTTAACCAATTAATACCTTTCCTTGTGCCTCTATTCGAACCCCACCAAAAATAATTAATCATCCGTTCCATCTCCTCTCCCAAAGAAATAGGGATTAAGAAGGTGTTCATACAATAAGTGGGTATTTGCATAAATTGTGTTACTGTTTTATGTTCTAATAGCATAAGTCGTATGGACTACTCACCCATATGACTTATTGAGAGTACGAAGAAATTTGGTAGTGTATTTCGATAAATCTGGATTCTCTACAGCATGTAGAGGGTGCAGCAAGTTGTTGAGCCGTTAGATCTAGAGAGAGAAATTTCTCTCTCTAGATCTAACGACTCTGCAACTTGCTGCACCTCTACATGCTGTAGAGGATCCAAATTCGTATTTTGATAACTCGTGAATTCTCAATGACAACTCGAGTTAATAGATAGTGTAGCCGCATGCTGATTTTAATGTGAAATCATCGAAGATTTTTTAAAATGATTTTTGAAATTAAAGAAGTGATTGAATATCACCCAGAAAATAATATATACGAGAATCAATATTTATTATTGATTTACATTTCAAATCTCAGTCAAAATATTTTAACAAAGTTTCGTCGCGTTTTGAGCACACTAGCTAAATTTTACTTGCGAGTAAAATTTGAAACGACTTCCGATTTTAACGGAAATCGAAACATGTGTGTCTTTTAAAAAATATGATTGAACCCTTATATGTTTGTGATTTATTGGCGAAGAAATTCGTGAATGACTTCTCACGCATACTGTATTATAATAAAATATATTGCTTGATGAACCAAGAATCCAAGCCATCACATTAAAATGGGAAAAAAATGGGTGACAAGAATATATTCAATGCGATGTTTGGCAATCCGAATGACATAAAGTTTGTGTGCCATAGATTTTGATATTTGCTTTTATAAGTGGCTCAATGTATATGCTTTAGATCGAGAATATATTTTGATCTGAGTGTATTAGTTTAGTGACAAACTTATGGCTTATATTAAGAGGACTTGTTGCAAAATGTGCTTTTTTAAAATGATGTTATATCATATAGGACCTGTTACGATCGATTTCCCTGGAAAGGAATGTTGTATTTTATTGAAAATAAAAGGATATTTCAAAAGTGAGAAGTCCCACATTGCTTGGCTTTGGATTCACCAAAGTCTTCATATACTAAAGCTTAATGAGAGCAAATAAACAAGTAACTAAAAGGGACTCCCTCGCGCGCACAAGCAGGGACCAACATGGCTTGGTTCAGTGTGAATCTTTCGATTCCCCCCCCCCCTGCGCGCTCGACTGACTTTGTACTAATTTTATTAAATGAAATATTACTTTTATCAGCTTTTCCGTATACGCCCAATCATGGGTCGAAATGTTTTATGAAATAATTTGTAACGGAAAGCTCAGGTCGAAAACTGCAAGTTGGTCGAACCGATTGGCAATACAATCTGGTCGAACTGACTGGCGAAAAGATTTGGTCGAAAACTGAACCTTAATTCCCTTTATTTTGTAACTGTCAGTTTCTTCCAACGACTTCTTTTCTTTTAAGCCTATTTACTGCGATTGAGAAGACCCGGTTGTACCTCGGGGAATTTGCGCTGTAGAGGCGGATAAATTCTTCAGGGCAGTCGCAAGACGCCTCCGGTTGTTTATCTAACATTTCTGTGTTTGCAGGTCTCTTTTCGACACCATCAGTACAATTCGCAGCAGCCCTTGCCACTCAACAACATCAGTCGAAATTTACTTCTGAAATTCGACTATAGAATTTCGACTGCAGTCAGCATCCTTCGACTACAACCATATCAGCAATTTTCGACAACAATCTGAAGAATTTATCATGGCTGACGCAATCAACAACGATGATAACGGTGCTCCCATCAACAACAACAGCACTGTTATCATCCCTTCTGCTGTCCCGGTAACTTATGCGAAACCTTTCCCTGACATCTCTAAAATTGACATGCACGGAGTTGCTGCTACTCTTACTGACTCCAAACCTGTCGAACCTACTACTCCCAAACAGGTCGAAGTTTGGACCCATGCCAACAAGGTGTGTCGTCACACAATTCTCAGCACCCTCTCAAACGAATTGTTCGACATCTACTGCACCTACAAGGAAGCTAATCAGATCTGGGAATCAATGATTCTCAAATACACCGCTGAAGATGCAAGCAAGCAGAAATTTGTCATCAGCAACTACTACAATTGGGTCATGAGTGAAACTGACGAAATCAAAACTCAAATCAACCAGTATCACAAATTACTAGAGGAAATGAAGGCTGAAAACATAGTTCTCCCTGACGAGTTCATTGCAGGTATTTTGATTGAGAAGCTGCCAGAATCATGGAAGGACTACAAGCAACAACTGAAGCACAAACACAAGCAATTGTCACTGAACGAGCTGCTGACTCATATCATCATCGAAGATACCAACCGAAAAGAGAGTAACAAGACAAAGGCGAAATCAATGGCTTCACGGGGAAAGACATTTGTGCTAATAGAGAAGTTTTTACCTCCTACACTGCTGTAGGGGAAGGAGAAGAAAATATCTATCTGGGTGACTCACATCCAGCCCCAGTTGTGGGGAAAGGAAAAGTTCTTCTCAAGCTCACATAGGGAAAAACTCTGGCTCTCACAAATGTGCTTCATGTGCCTAACATAAGGGCAAACCTGATCTCTGTTGGGGTTCTGCTGAAGCATGGTATCAAAGTGACATTTGAATCTGATAAGATTGTTCTTACCAAGAACAACATTTTTGTTGGAAAGGGATATTATGATCATGGACTTTTTGTACTCAACACTCTTGATTTCAATAACAATGTTTCGACTTCTGCTTACTTGATTGACTCTTATAATATGTGGCATGCTAGACTAGGTCATATTAACTTTCAGTATGTTATTAAATTGCAACGCCTTGGCATGATTTCGACTAGTGATAATCAACATAGTAAATGCGATGTGTGTGTTGAATCCAAATTAACAAAGAAATCGTGTCCCCCAGTACATCGTGAAACAGAACTGCTTAGTTTAATTCATACGGACCTAGGAGATCTAAAACAAACTCCAACTAGGGGCGGAAAAAATTATTATGTAACGTTTATAGATGATTTTTCACGATACACTAAGGTGTTTCTATTAAGACAAAAAGATGAAGCATTTGAAGCTTTTCTTTCATATAAAGCTGAAGTCGAAAATCAATTAGATAGAAAGATTAAAAGAGTTAGATCCGACCGTGGAGGAGAATACATATCTTTTAATGATTTTTGTGAAAAGGAAGGTATAATACATGAAACAACTCCCCCTATTCACCTGAATCTAATGGCATAGCCGAAAGGAAAAATAGGACATTGAAAGAAATGATGAACGCTATGTTAATAAGTTCTAATGCGCCAACTAACTTGTGGGGTGAGGCTATATTAACTGCTTGTTTTATACAAAATAGAACTCCTCATAGGAAAACCGGAAAGACCCCCTATGAACTGTGGAAAGGTTATCAACCTAACTTAAAATATTTAAAAGTGTGGTGGTGCTTAGCTAAAGTTATGTTGCCTGATCCTAAGAAAAGAAAAATTGGTTGCAAAACCTCTGATTGTGTTTTTATAGGATATGCAGAACACAGCGCTGCTTATAGATTCCTTGTTGTGAAAAGTGATGTTTTAGATAATAATACTATCGTGGAAACTAAAAATGCTGAGTTTTTTGAAAACGTTTTTCCTTTGAAACATGATAGTATATCTAGACAACCATTAGCAAGTACTAATGATGAAACTCATGAGGAACCGTATCAAGAACTAAGGAGAAGTAAAAGGCCAAGAAAAGAAACATCCTTCGGAAATGATTTTTACACTTATCTAGTCGAAAAAGATCCAGAAACCTTTTTTGAAGCAACTTCTTCTTCTGAGTCGAAATTTTGGAAAGAGGCCATTAAAACTGAAATAGACTCAATTTCCAAATGTAACACTTGGACCTTAGTTGATTTACCACCTGGGGCAAAATCAATAGGATGCAAGTGGATTTTGCAAAAGAAAATATAACCCTGATGGGTCTATTGATAAATACAAAGCAAGACTAGTAGCAAAAGGTTTTTCTCAAAAACAAAACATTGATTATTTCGATACCTTTGCTCCAGTAACAAGAATTTCTTCTATTAGAGTTTTAATAGCTTTGGCTTCTATCCACAAACTAGTTATTCATCAAATGGATGTTAAAACCGCCTTTTTGAACGGTGGCTTAGAAGAAGAAATTTACATGAATCAACCCGAAGGATGTATAGGTCAAGAAAACAAAGTATGCAAACTCCTTAAGTCGTTATATGGTTTAAAACAAGCACCAAAACAATGGCATGAAAAATTCGACAGAACCTTAGTCGAAGATGGCTTCACCACAACTGAAGTTGATAAATGTGTTTACACTAAAACTGAGTGTGGAGAACATGTAATCATATGTTTATATGTAGATGACATGCTCATATTTGGTACTTGTCTAGATATTGTTATCAAGACAAAATCCTTTCTTTCATCTAGTTTCGACATGAAAGATATGGGTGAGGCTAATGTAATATTAGGAGTTAGAATCATCAGGGAAGGTGATAGTATCACACTATCGCAAGATCATTATGTGGAAAAACTTCTTAGGAAGTTTGGACACTATGACTCAACCCCCTTGAGTACCCCCTATGAAGCTAACTCACGCTTAAAGAAAAATAGAGGTGATCCTGTTGACCAACCTCAGTATGCCCAAGTAATTGGGAGCCTACTGCATTTAATGAACTTTTCTCGACCAGACATTGCATTCGCAGTCGGTCGTCTGAGTAGGTATACTCACAATCCTGGTCAGGATCATTGGAAGGCAATAGCTCACCTTATGTGATATTTGAGAGGTACCACAACTTATGGTATTACTTATAGTGGATTTCCCGCAGTATTAGAGGGATACTGCGATGCTAACTGGATATCTAATTCAGATGAGACAAAATCCACTAGTGGTTACATTTTCACACTTGGTGGTGGTGCGGTAACTTGGAGGTCAGCCAAACAATCCATTATTGCTAGATCGACTATGGAGTCGGAATTTGTAGCTCTGGAATTGGCTAGTACTAAAGCTGAATGGTTGAAGAACCTTTTAGCTAGTATTCCTTTGGGAATAAAACCGACACCATCAGTGTCAATACATTGTGATAGTCAATCGGCAATAGCCGTTGCAAAGAATAAGACCTATAATGGCAAAAATAGACATGTGCAATTAAGACATAATGTTGTCAAACAATTGCAAAAGTATGGAGCAATATCGATCGATTATGTGAAGTCAGAAGTGAATTTGGCCGATCCTCTGACAAAACCCTTAGGGAAGAAAATGATATGTGAAACATCGAGGGGAATGGGACTAAAAGCCAACTGATATTAAGAAGTGATGGTAACCCAACCTTTGTGATTGGAGATCCCATGAATAAGGTTCAATGTGGTAAAAACAAGTTACTTCTTGATAGTGCTAGCACTGGAAATTAATTCAAGTAAATTAATTTCATTATTGTCCCTTCCTATGGTGTTATTGTGATGGTGCTAGACTGCAGGGTTAAAAGGATAAGCTTAAAGCTTTTAATGATTTTCATAGCCCTTATGGGTGGTGTATGACTTGCAGCATACACTTGATGAAATCACCTATATGAGTGTCAAGTGAGGCCGCTTGCATGAGATCCTGGCGAGGTCTCTAGAGCACTCATGAATACCGAGCACGCGCAGGGCCTAGTAGCGCAACACCGCGAAAACAGCAAGAATTGTGGGGGTGTAATGTGATAATGAAACCTCTAACATATAATATGCGTCTTGGGTTCCATAGCTTGCTATACCAATTCGCAGTATGTTATGTTTTATCTATCTAGGACTGGTTCCATAGCTTGCTATACAGCTCCGAAACATTACATCTACGATGTTAACCCAGAAAACCTCTTTTATAAATTTATTTTTCAACTTTTGAAATATGTGGGGGATTGTTGTATTTTATTGAAAATAAAAGGATATTTCAAAAGTGAGAAGTAGGGGTGTTCGTGGGTCGGTTTGGATCGGATTTGACCAAATCCGTTGTCCGAACCAATGATAATTATTCGGTTTGGGTTGGTTCGGATTTTACATTTTTTCCTCCAAAATCCGAACCAAACCGAACCGATATTGGACGAGTTGGTTTGGATTGGGCTCACGGGTCATTCACTAAAATATTAATTTTCTAAAATATAAAAAAACATTTTTTTATGATATTCCAACACTTTAAATAGCTAAAAAAATTGAAAATCACACGAAATCAAACTCAAATCCACTAATAGTCTTCCCATTCATAGTATTAAAATTTTACAACTTAATCATAAATTATTAAGGTAAAAATTCTAAGCAAATAAAATCGTGTGCATCTAAAATTACAAAATTGTTATGACGTAATATGGGTTGGTTAGGGTTCGCGGATTTGATTTTTAAAATCCGTTGCCCGATCCAAACAACTACGGGTTGGTTTGGATTTGTTCGATTTTGACCCGAACACGAAAAATATCCGAACCAAACATATCGGTTTGGATTGGATCGTGGGTTGGTTTGGATTTGCCCGAACCACTGAACACCCCTAGTGAGAAGTCCCACATTGCTTGGCTTTGGATTCACCAAAGTCTTCATATACTAAAGCTTAATGAGAGCAAGTAAACAAGTAACTAAAAGGGACTCCCTCGCGCGCACAAGCAGGGACCAACATGGCTTGGTTCAGTGTGAATCTTTCGATTCCCCCCCCCCCCTGCGCGCTCGACTGACTTTGTACTAATTTTATTAAATGAAATATTACTTTTATCAGCTTTTCCGTATACGCCCAATCATGGGTCGAAATGTTTTATGAAATAATTTGTAACGGAAAGCTCAGGTCGAAAACTGCAAGTTGGTCGAACCGATTGGCAATACAATCTGGTCGAAAACTGAAAGTTGGTCGAACTGACTGGCGAAAAGATTTGGTCGAAAACTGAACCTTAATTCCCTTTATTTTGTAACTGTCAGTTTCTTCCAACGACTTCTTTTCTTTTAAACCTATTTATTTCGTAACCGCAGAGTCAAACCTTTTGATCACAATTGATTTTCGAAAACAGTTTTTGACTGGCTATTGATTGCTGGAGCCTATGTCTCTAACAGCTATTTTTCTTAAAGCCTATATAAACGATTTCGAGTTGCACTTGAAACATATCTCAGAAAAACTTATTTTTCCACCTTTCTTGAAAAAGAGCTCTGGGTTGCTCTCCTGTCAATATCCAGTTTTCTTGCCAGTTCTGATACCTCTTTCGTTACTGCGATTGAGAAGACCCGGTTGTACCTCGGGGAATTTGCGCTGTAGAGGCGGATAAATTCTTCAGGGCAGTCGCAAGACGCCTCCGGTTGTTTATCTAACATTTCTGTGTTTGCAGGTCTCTTTTCGACACCATCAGTACAATTCGCAGCAGCCCTTGCCACTCAACAACATCAGTCGAAATTTACTTCTGAAATTCGACTATAGAATTTCGACTGCAGTCAGCATCCTTCGACTACAGCCATATCAGCAATTTTCGACAACAAGGAAAAAGACCGAACACAAGTTATACTGTATTCTTTATGTAATGATTAAGAACAAGTATTGAGTATGAAGAATGAATCCTGGGATCCGTTTATTGGGCTCATAAGGCGTATATTTATAGTACAATGGTGATAAATGCACATAATTACAATTGATGGTCGCATTGACCGTTACAGACAATTGAGAGGGGAATCAGAGATTTTCCCTTATGATTATACTTCATTCCATATTGGGAGAGGTGGAGGCGAGATATTTATGGCCGATCAGTCAGGCACGCAGAGGGGTCCTTCCGTAGCCGAGCGTATACGAATACCGGCCTGGTCCGGCCCGAGGTTTATAAAGTTAGTTTGGACTGCTATTGAGAATTGGTCGGGCATGGTGATTTCAGATACTTTAGAAGGTGTCAAGCATTTCGGGGCTCATGGTTTGCAATTGGAATCGAAGAAGGCGTGTAGACTGAAGTATTTGATATGGATGGTTGTCATTTGGTGTATATGGTTACATCAGAATCATATTATATTCAAAAAAATATACAAGAGAGAGAGAGAGAGAGAGAGAGAGAGAGAGAGAGTTTTTTACATATAATTGGTTGGGGTGCCTGCTTGCAACGCCTTTAATATAATTTTTACATATAAAAAAATATACAAGAGAGAGAGAGAGAGAGAGAGAGAGAGAGAGAGAGAGTTTTTTATAAGCATATACTAGAGAGAGGTGGTTTCCGGTCATATTTTTGGCCCATAATCACCGCTCTTCATCATTTTTCCTCTCCTTTTGTTCTATATAAGTGGTTTTCACATAGATCTATTTTTCTTGATTTTGTCGGCGTTGTTTTGTTTATCATTTGGTGCGACATTGTTTGATTTCCTGTCTTGTTGCGGTGCTCATTTGATTCTGTTTGACAGTCCAACTTCAATCAATTACAATTCAATCAATGATTTGAGCGTAAGTTATAGATCGAGAGGCATGTGTATTTCGGTGACTTTATTTTGTTACATTTGTAGATATTTTGCTGTTTTATGCTAGGTGTTGTCAGTTTCTTCGCAATTCATCTTTTTTCGATTTTGGCAATTTTATTCTTTTTGATGTATTCTATGAATGAATAAATGTAATATTTTAGTGAAAAAACTATAAATTTTATCCCCTTTGACCTTTTAGTCTTCTAACCTATTTAAAGAAAGAACAAATGACGGCGGGTCACGAAATTTTGATGATTTTCTCGATCTAATGAATGGAGAGTCCGTTTTGAAATAGTCCGCCCTAGACCTGCCCAATTATATGCTTGAACAGAATAGGTAAGTCGCCAATCTCTAAAACAAACTATGTAATGTCCTTTATCCGTTGGTTTACGGGTATTTTTATTCCCTTTACTTTCAAAATATTTAAATTTTTTTTTGGTCTAGAGGTCTTTGACCCCGCTCCGATATCCAGAGAAAATGGGCCATCAACGATCCAGAGTTCGGTCGAGAGGTAAGTAAAATCCGTCTCCAATGATACACTTTTAAATAAGCTAACATAAGATATTAAACTTTCAAAAAAGATCGAATCATGCCTAAATAAAACCTATGACAAATAACTAGTGAAACCTAAACAATAAGCCTATAAAATTTTAGAAAGAAAAAAAACATTTAAACCGAGAGCCTACTTCCACCCTAATCATGACACGTCAAAGTTGAAAGTTGATAAAAACTACAACAACCACGAACTGACGAAACAAACAAAAGAAAACACAATGTTGATATGATTTGTTTACACGATTTAATTGTTTACTTTTTTTTGTCCTATACCAATCATCCATATATTTTAATAATCAATGGAAGATTATAATTGCTTGAATTATTCTTTGGAAAATATGCATGTGTTTGAAGTATTTCTACAATCTTATAATTCATTATTTTACTTTTCTTTATGTGATTTGCCCACAGCAATACCGGCCATTAAAATTTAAAACTGTATGGATTTCCATATTATAATTAATTAAAAACATTAGATCTCCAAATAACAAAATTCCCATTATTATCTGCTCTAGGGTGCTTCAAAAACTCACATAAAATCAATAGCATAGTGCACATAAAACAAATTAATGTGAATAACCAACGAACAGAAGCAGAATATATTCTGCTGGCATTTGCATTATTCAAAGTGGTGAACCTTACTTTACTGGAAGAAGCAGGGAATTTCTAAGGTAATACGGTTTGTAACAAAAATATCTCATTTTGTCAAAAAAAATAAAACAAAAAAGATCTCACACGATGAATACGCGCAATAATGTAAAGAATTATTACTTTAAACTTTTTTTTTTGGTATTAATTATTACTTTAAACTTTTGACGCTGAGATGAAACTTACGTTCATTTGGTGGGTCAACTTGGTGTTGCTATGGCTGCCACAAGCAATTAACAAATAATTTGACAAAATGCCTTTTTTATCACTTAATCGAACTCTTGTTTCAAAGGGACAATTTGACCATTCGTGGTCTCAATCATTTTATGTTTTTTTTACCGTAAATAACTTTTGCGCTGTGTTTATATAATCTCCCACTATATACCAACGACAGTTGGTCCAAGTGATAATTGAACTTAGATTCCACTCTAAAGTCTCGGTTCGAATATTGAGTGTAGCAAAAACTCTGTTAGGAGAGGAGAACCACACGGGCCGGCAAAGCCACCAAGTTTCCCTCCATAGATTAGTCATCGACAAAGCTGATAAAAACTACACACCAAAAACATAGTAACAAAAAAAATATCCCACTATATGCAAGGTCTCTACGTTACAAGATATAAGCAAAAATGGATCAACGAAAGTTAATGTATCTGGTCCAAAATTTGAACCAGATAACTATCAACTTTTGTTGACTATTTTCCCTTGTATTATGTGACGAATGGAGTATGCTTTTATAACAAATAATTATGAAATTTTTCTGCCGAACAAATCACAAAAGTTATGAGATAATTTGAATTATAAATGAAATTCTTTATTTTTTTTAGAAAGTTATGAAATAGAATCCGATGTGATTTTGAAATTAAATCACCTGTAAATTAAATTCATAAATTTTAACCAAAAATAAAAATTAAATTCATAAATGTCTATTAGTTTTTTGTAAGCACTTTGCATATAGGTGTAACTACTCAATCTGCACATTCTCATTGACAAATACAATATTGATAAATTATTTTTAAAAATATCTGTTTTCAAATAGAATATAACACATACTATTCTCATGGAATAAAATTTGTAATCAATTTTATATTCCATATTTAATAATAAAATTTTAAGTTCATAGTGTAAGTTAGTTATATTTTAATTTTATTTTATTTTCAAAATTTAACTAATAATAAAAATTGTAATTATGTAATTTTAATATTTATTAAAATGTCTAGAAGTCTTATATTGAATTTTTTTTTTACAAAATTTTATATTTAATAAATAAATTAATATTTTGCAGAATAATGAAATGACGAATATATATATATATATATATATATATATATATATATATATGTGTGTGTGTGTGTGTGAGTGTGTGTGTGTGTGTGTGTATATGATAATATTTGACAATATAAAATATTGTTAAAAAATTTTAAATATAATTGTTTCAAAAAGAAAATAACTCTGGGTATTCTGATCATTGACTAAATTTTTTAAACATTATTATATTCTATATTTGATACTAATATTTAATATTTACAGTCTAACTCAATTATGTTTTTAGTTATTTTTCCAATTGTAATTATTAATTAACATTATTATTATGCAATTTTAATATTTATTAGAACATTTACTAAGTTTAATATTTGATATTGATTTGACAAAATTTTTATATTTGATAGTCAATATAACTAACATTTTACCAAATAATTAAATGATGAAATTAGTCAATAAGAGAATTGGAAAAGTTATAAATCAAATATTAGAATAATTTTTTTATAAAATATTATTAAAAAATTATTAAGATAAATTTGTATTTAATGGAAATGTGATTTTTTTACTCATAATGGAAATGTGATGGTAATAATTAGAGCCTCTTTGTTATGGCTTTTTTCTAAAAAAAATCATTTTTTTTAAAAAATAATCACTTATGACGACGTGTTATACGTTTGTTGCAAATTCTTAAAAAATGAAAAGCTGAAAATAATCTAAAAACTGCTTCATATGAGAAGCTGTTTTGAGTAGCTTCTCATAAAAATCATTCTTTTAAGAATGAGTTTTTTTAAAATAAGTGATTTTCAGCATGTTAGACAAATACAAAACAACTTCTCATTTTCTTAAAAATCTCTAAAAACTAATCTCTAAATTATTTAACAATAAAATCACTTATTTTTTAATCTGTAACAAACAGGCCCTTTGGTAAAAGCAAAATAGTGCTTATTTTCTTTGAGTATAGTGAAATAACAAAATGATGAAACCAATAGATGAGATTCATATTCAGTTATTCACACACCTATCTTTATCTCTCTCTATCTTTATCTCTCTCTAATGCCAACAAACAAACTACTTCCCCCAATCGACTCATCACTTTAAAATCCACATCCAAACACGGTATATGTGGCAGCCAATCCAATAGTCACCACATTGTTTTGTCATCACATAACTTCCCTTTCAAGCCCAAAAAATCCTCTCCAACTTTCACTCATGCTCTCCCATTTTTCTATTTTCCACACCTTTTTTATAACTCCAAAAACAGTCACACACACACACACACCCCTTTTGCCCATTCCTCCCCTCTCTCTCTCTCTCTCTACATATTCCACTCTTTGGATTACTCTGTGAGTGTGATGATCATAAAGTTATTGTCTTTTGAGTAATGGGTTCTTGTTCTTCACTTCAAAGAAAGACCAACACTAGCACAAAAACAAACACAGACATGAAGCTTAAACTTTCATCATTTGGGTCCAAAAAATCTGAGAACCTTGTGATTCTTCCATCACCCATCAAAGAACAACAACAACCCAATAATGGGAATTTTAGATGGTCACCTTCTCGGTCAACGACCAACTTCACAAATTACGGTATTGTCCCTTCTTGTTTCTTTAAGATTTGTTTTCATTGTTGTTTGTTACAGGATCATAGGTTGTTTGTTTTTTCCTTATTTTCTGCTTCTGTGATTTGTGAATCAATGAGTTTTACTCTATATGATTGGTTTCCTTTTATAAAGATGTTATTTTTATGAATTTATGAATGTTTCTGGGTAATTTATTTACCGTTTGATCTGGGATATTTTTGTGGCGTCTATGAGGAATTATTATTCTCTTCAAAATTGAACAACCTCTTTTTTTCTTTGTTTTTTTTTTTTTAAAATTGATGTCTATCTGTGTTATTTTATTCAGTCAAAAAAACATGTTATTCAGTTTAATTGGTGTTAATGTAATTTTTAGGGGGAATTGAAATATTTTACCTTCAAATTGATTTCACAAAAAAATTACGTTACTCCCAAAAAATACTACATCCAAAAAATATCTTAAGGATTGATCTGATTGATTTTGATTAAATTTTAATTCTGTTGTATAGTATTTACCATTGATTATGTGATATAATACACCAAGTAGAAGTTTATCCTGTGGAATGAACTTGTATTTTTGTGGATATGCATGCTGTGGTTGTGTCATAATTTTCATGATTTGTTTTTATTGCATATGTGAATCTGAAGATGAAAATTTGTTTTCATTCAGATACAAGGTCTATTCAGTCTTTTTGTCTTTCTATATGGAATCAAAGATATTTTTGCCAAAATGAAAACAATTTACCTGATATATATATATATATATATATATATATATATATATATATATATATATATATATATATATATATATTACAGACAATATGGAATAGTTGACACTGAAAAGGACTGTAATGACACTAACACCTTTGGTACAGAGTACTTCACTGTGATGATACTCTTCTGTTCATAAATTTTCTATTATTTTCTTAATTGTAATTAAAAAGTTGATTTATTTAGTATGCACCAACCTAGTAAAGATTATTACATTAGCAACCAATCTGAAATTGGCAGGTCATACAAACGATTGGAATACTAATTCAGATTCTAAATTATGTGAGATGTATGATATTCATCTTGATAGCTTCCTCCAGAAAGCTCAACCAACCTTAACTTGTCATAATGAATTAATAACTGGTAGTTGAATACAATTTATCTAATCTCTAGAAGTATATAATTCAACTAACTTTCCCTTATGAATTACTGATAAATCAAGGAAATGCTTTCTAAAAGAAGAGTTTGTGTCTTTGCCACTCTCTCACTTAAGTTGTAACATTTCAAACTCAAAAATCTATAACACATAATCTTTTTCCCTGTGCAGGTAGCAAAGAGGATGCATTTTTTGATTCCAAGGCCTGGTTAGACTCAGACTGTGAAGATGATTTCTATAGTGTCAATGGTGGTAAGAAGCTCTTGCAACTCTCTTTCCTTTTCTGATATTTCTGGCAGAGTATTTTAACCTGTTCACTTGTCCATTTAGTATATATTAATTATTTGGAGAAACTTTGTAAGTAAATAATATTTGAACTTTGAAGGTAAACATTAGAAGGAAACATAATACTATCATGATTTATAATGTCTGTAGTTTGTCATCAACACTGTATCATAATCAAGCCTTTTTGTAATGTGAATTTATGATATATCATATCTAGTATCTACAGTGTAAAAGGTTTTACATAGACATATCTAAACATGGGTGGCTTCTAGGATGAGGGATCAACTAAGTTCCTCACTGTCGTACCATTCAAATTGACCATAGGATTGTATAAAATGTTATGAATGGTTGTGATTTCATACTGGTTGATACAATCTCAATCACTCATAACATTTTATATTATATCTAAGAGTCTATTTAACTGGTACACCGGTGAGGGGCTTAGTTAGTCTCTCACCCTAGAAGCCGCCCTAAACATAAAGATTTGGCCTGTTTTTGGTTCTATGGATGGACGTCCTCAAACTTGAGTTTTCGCCGGGGTTTGACCGTATTTTAAATGTTTGGCTTTCCATGAGAAAAAGTGATTCTAGCCCCAAAATAGATTTGAAGTTGAAGCTCCCTTTTGTAACTTTCACGGTGTATTATGATAATTCATTCTCAAATTCGAAAAAAATCCATCTTCTATTACGTGCATGTAAATATAAATCACTTCACTTTCTACTCACTTTTAATCAAAATCAATTTCGTCATTTGTAGAACCAAACACACACTTAGCGTTTGTCTTTCCCACCACAAGACAACCTTTAATCATATTATCTATTTCCTTTTATGCAGACTTTACACCATCTCGAGGTAACACCCCTGTTCACCACAATTTTGCGACCCCCGGTGTCAATAAAACCCCTTCTCAAAACGGAGCTCCTGGTTCTATATCCCAAACATCTCCAGAAAAGAAAAAGAGACTCTCAGAGCTTTTCAGCGAAAGTATCAGAGACGACCAAGAAAATGACAATGGAAAGAAAGAAGTCAAACCAACAATACAAGATGTTCTACCTAAATCTTCAAATTCTACTCCTTATCTCTCAGGTCCTAACTCTACATGTAGCAGCGAAAGAGTCATGAGTGAAGATCACGCTTCCATTAGAGAGAAATTACCCAAGTCTTCGCCATGGTGCATTCCGAGCTTGTCTTCGTGCCGAAGCTTCAGTGAGAGGAGAAGGAAGGCAAGTCCTGCAATAGCAGTGAATGGAAAACATTGACTTCTATTGCATCCTTGGTATCCTTGGAAGGTAAAGTGGTTTCAATATCCATGTAAAGAATTCTGAAGCAATATGAATTTGAAAGGAAGTATACATAAAAAAAAGAGATGGTGTATATCAATATGTAATGAGATTTTATTTTTCTGCCAGAAATCCAACATCAAGAACAACTGCTTCTTTATAATGTTATCATATGCAGTTCGTTTTGGTTTTCCCATTTTATTCTATTTACAAAGTTTGTAAAAGTTTTCAAAAGTTTTAAGAAATTATTAATTAAGATTGTCTTCTTATTTTCCATATGACTGATTTCAAACCATCTCTATGAAACAAGAGTTGTGCTATTGAAAACGCTATAAGGCAAGCTTATGGTAGAAGGTAGAGAAAGCTGGAGATGCTCAACTTTGAGTTTTGTTGCAGCTTTAATCCATTTTTTGCAACAGAATTCTGACAGAAAATAGAAGCACACTCAAGGTGAAACTTCTTCATGGTTTGTTGCTTACCTTGCAAACGTATAACTTGCGTACCAATTTACAGAAACGAATATATTTGTTTGGGGAATAATAGCTATGCATTAATTTGATTCTATCATCGAAGTTAAAAGAGAGAACCCCTAGCCAAATATGCCTCCAACGCTTTGAGAGAAGGCTTGTTGCAACGGCTTGTTCTGTTGGTAAAAATGAGAGAATGTGACAAATGATCGAATCATGTAAGTCGCTAATTCTATCTGCCATCTGCAACAGTAATTTCTATAGCACTAATGTTTAGTGGAATTGAAATAGGTTTTGAAGAAGGCAAACAATGAAGCTGCCAATATGAGAGTTTTTTTATGTATTTAGATAAGATAGGGTAATTCCAATTTAACCACACGCCACACATTTAGGAGAAATCATCATACTATCCGGTATTGTTTGGTTTAAGTAAAGAGATAGAAAGTTGTGTCTCTTGGTTTGGTCGGAGCGAAAGAGAGAAGAGAAAAAGAATAGTAGTTTTAAAAAGATAAAAACACCCTGATGTGTTTGATTCAATTTCTTAATTTAATTAACTTAATAGTTATTTTAATTGTTTAATTTAATTAGCTAAATATTTACTTTAATTAGTTAAATAGTTATTTTAATCATTAATTTAATCAGTTATATATTTATTTTAGCTATTTATAATTAAATAATAAAAAGAATTAAAAAATTTGGGTGATAAAGTGAAGGTCAAATGGTAAAAGCATAATTATTGAGTCTTTTCTCGTAAGTTTCTTCCTACAATTAGAGATATTAGAAAAAAAAAACACAAACAATCTCTCTTTTTCTCATTTCTCTCCTCAGCCAAACATAAGAAAATCACTCTCTCTTCCTTCTTTCACCTCAAAGAAACACATCTAAAAATTTCTACCACATTATACAAGATTTCCTCCATCATTTGTGCTCCTTTGAGACTAAACAAACCAAAGCACTGACTCCAACAACCTACCTTTGATGTTTTCTCTCCAAATATGCATGGACTGACAAACTACATGATTAATTCACTTCAATTCTATGCAACGCCAGTATGCTTCTAATGGTCCTCGTAGTTTCTTGTCCATGCACATTGGTATGTTAGTTTCTTGTCCTTGAAGGGAATTTTCCTTTTCCTTCTCCTAATAGTAAGTTTCTAAGAGAAGAAGAGCATCCAGCACCCTCGCCAGTTTCTATCCTCGGATTAGGCTTCTTCACTCTCTCACCCCCCATTTTTTTGAATTGGCAGAAATTAACCCCCAAGGCCAAGACTAGAAACAATTTCTCGCCAATCTTACCAATATGTGTTGATTCTCTACTTCCCATACCCTACCTTGTAGAATACGCCTTGGGGGTCTAATGGCTATCAGAGAGATTAAAGAATTGCCCAATTGCTAAAACAAATAGCACATCAGGAATCAAACAAAAACAAAATAAATCATCTCCTTAATAACTCAAACATATTAATTAATATTATATGCAACAACATAACAGTCAAAATCTTACCTATGCTAAAAAGTGTAATAAAGGTTCCCTTTCACATTCATAATTTTCACACTTTGCCTATCTGCTTATCAATATGTAGAAAACAACTGCCAGAAATGAAAGACATCATTGTAACTCAAATAAGAAACAATCTTTTGTAAGAAAAAAAAGTTGCTGGGAGAAGCTAAAATCACTTGACATAACGAAAGTGTATATATATATATATAGACAATCTATATGTCATAGAGGATACAGCTTCATGTCTTTTGAATCATCAAATACTAATGTTGCAAATGTAGAATCTAATATAAGAGATACTTATGGAGGAACTATTATTGCTATCAGTCAAATACAAGTTCACATTCTCTTTGGCACAAAGATAATTTCATTAACATTTCATGCTTTCTATCTAGACCTATGAAACTAGCACTCTGAATAGTCATGGTGTGAAGTACTTTTGAATTCTGTAAAATATATTTTGCAAATTGAAGCTCACATTTGGTGCCTTTATACCCCTTAAACAAGCATGTTCTGAGCTGTGACGAAAGGCATTCCGGAACATTTTCTGGATCAGTCCAACCATCATAGAAAATATGTTCAAATCTACAAGCCTGCAAACAATACACATAATTTTTATTAAAAAATATTTCAGACATATCTAGTAGCAGAGTTGAAAGGAAAAAAGAACCATCGTAAACATTAACAAAACCTCACTAAGTGTAAGATTTTGAAGTTTGGGGCAATAGTTGAACAATTCTGCTAACCACTTCCACTTCAAATGGGTCTCGTACTGTTTAGAAGCAAATACAAGCTCCAACTCGGTTAGCTTGTCAAACCCGCAATCATGGGGGAAATAAAAATCCTTCTGCATATGTACAAAGGCAATCACAAAATCATCATTATCATTATCATCATCATCATTATCATTATCATCATCATCATCATCATAAAATAATCAGAAAATTCATCATTATCATCATCATCATAAAATAATCACAAATTCTTAAAATAAAATAAGTCATATAATTCATACCAGTTCTAGTCGTAAAGACTCAGCCTTATACAGCAAATTAAATGGAATATGCAAATTACAAACATTTGCCCTAATCAAATTGGTTAAGGTTTGACCCTTTCCCTCACAGAACCGACCCACCCGACCCAAATGAAACAGAGAATCTGAATATCCCGTTACATGTAAACACTGTGAGTGTAAATCCTCAAGAGCGGGACACCCTGAGAGAAAATAGATAAGAACTTCATGACGCCTGAAAGTGACCAAATCCAAAACTAGGGTTTTGAGTGATGGAAAATCAACATCAGATGGAAGAACATTAACTGTTAACATCTTCAATTTGAGAAAAGTGAGAGTTTTGCAGTCAAGAACGACACGAGGCAATTTAACTGAACTAGACAAGTTCAATTTGAGTTTCTGAATTCCAGATTGAACAGCGTGGTTAACTAATCGCTTGATAGAGTTTTGGTATAAGCGATTGCAGAGGCGACTTTTGAGGTGGAAGGATTGGAGGCGTACAGTACGGTCACGCGAGTGCATAATTGAGTTTACAGCATGTTGAAAGGTGTGGAAGTTTAGGAAGGTTCGGTCGTCGAAGTCGAGAGTGAAGACTGAGAGATATAGTGATTTCCATCGCTTTGAAAGGATACTTGTGGAAGTAGCGAGTTTTGTTGGGAGAAGTGAGAGGATGTTGCATAGAATTGGCTCTGGAAGCTCGCTTATTCTGTCTTCCGTTGGATTTGACCGCCGTGAGAAGCTCAACGACGACATCACAGGTGAGGATTCCGAACGAGAATAGGAGGAAAAAGAGTCCTTCTCGGCGTATGACGGTGACTCTGTCAGTCTAGGTTAATTCTCCTCCCTAACCGCACTGTATATTATATAGGTTAACTATATTTTTTTTTTTGAGTAAAAAAACCTAATTAATATCAATTTTATACGGACAATTACAAATAGGGGGCACTTCCGTTTTAATTATTTGTGAATCGTACTCTACCACCGCCATTTTTCTTATTTATGCGCGTATGCCCCAATCTCACCCTTATGTTCTAATTATTGACCACATTAGATCTTTGAAGAATAAGGATTGGCAGTTATCCTTTACTCGTTCATTAAAGGAAGGAAATTCTTGTGTTGATTGGCTTGCTAAATATGGTTCTTCTATGGGACAAAGTTGTCACAATTGGATTCAGTGTCCTACTGTTATTCATACTACACTCCTAGTTTATGCCTTGGGCATAATGTTAAGCGTTCAGCAAGTGTACTGAAAATGTTGCAAGTAATAAATTTACGGTAAGTACCGGTCGATTCCACAGGGATTGCGTGTTGTAACAATAGCAAATTTTATTAATTCTAGATTGTGAAAATTGGTTTGATTTGTAATAGAGTAACGCGAAAGTAAAAGCTGTTTTTGAAATAATGAGAGAAAGCGATTAGGGGTCGAATCCTCTCCCTTCAACTATCTTATGAACCTTCAGCTAATTACAGATTAATTGTTTAAACTACCAGATTCAATTCACTATAGTAGGTTAAGGACAATTCCTTGCCTCAGAACCCTTTTTACCTAATTGAGTTACCCTAATTCCTTAGGTGAATCATGCCAACCGGTAAAGCAATAAACTTAAGAAATAGAGAATTCATGCATCCAACCTCATATTCCTATGGTGATCACAATTACATGATCTAATACCCCATATCCAGCTTGCAACCCATATCCCTATGCGATCACATAACCTAGATCATTATAATTATCATATGTAACTATAAAGCATTACAATCAGAGGCATAGACTTATGATAACTCAAACAACTAATTGTATTAACCATAACAAAGTATCCATAACATAGGTTCGGGGAGAATCATCTCTCCCTAATCTTAGAAAATTAGTTACACATGGTGAATAGAGACATAACTAGAGTAAAGAAAGTCATACAAGTAAAGATAGACATAGGAACCTTCAACCATCGTTCCCAAGTGGTGAAAAGCTCCAAAATCACACTTCCTTGCTGCTCCAAGACGTCTGGCTGCGCTCCAATGACCAAGCTCCCTTGAAAAAACGCAAAACTAAATTAAAAACCCTAACTTTCAGTAAGCCATCGCGTCGCGACACGAGCCCGTCGCGACGCGAAATTGGACAGAATCCAAATTCCTCCTGCTTCATGCTTCCTTCGCGACGCAAACCCTCCTGGTCGCGACGCGAAATTGGACAGAAACTTAAATCTTCCCAGTTGTGCTGCATCTCCGGGCAAGTGTCTGGTTAGCCGAATGATAACCCACAGATTGGAGGTCTTCAAGTACAAAATAACTCCAAAAATGCAGGTATGGCTTACAAAAGGATTTCCTACTACAAATTTCTAATACTAAGCTAAATCCCCAGATAACGACTACGATACAATCAAAAACCCGTACCATTGGTCCCAAAATTGGACAACTTACATCATATGACAGAGAGTCAACACAACCCCAAACTTAAACTTTTGCTTGTCCTCAAGCAAACATTCAATTCAGGCTGTGGCTACTTTTTTATTTAGCTGTCACACATTCTACACAAACCAATAACTACACAGTATATCAAAAATCATCATCAACCTAATGCAGTAGCAAGACAACTGAATCGGTAAGACACAAGATCATAAGCAGGCAAGCATTCTCAAGTTATCTCTTTTTCACACATCTCACCGGTGTTTCTCTCTTTGAGGTGTTTAGGGTATTCACTCAATTCACAGTACCTGCATCATCGTTTCATAGGCTTGAACAAGTACTATACAAATCAATACACAAGAAATACACACACACTTTTTGAGGACTTTCAAAGTTTGTAATGGGGCTTAGGTAAGGGTGGATACATTTGGATAAGTAGGTTACAACTTGGAGTTAGGCCTACTTATCTCTTTGTCAATTCAACAATCTCACTCACTTACCCATTTTTCCCAAAGCATTCCACAAGAGGAGGAATTATTTACTTATTTCTTTATATATAACTTTTTTTTTGAAATATATATATATATATATATATATATATATTCTTTTTCCTTCTTTTCTTTGTATGTTCCTTTCTCTTGTATACCACCCCAAACTTAGAATGTTGTTATTCCATGAGCAACCCCAAACATAGAATATTTCCCCACTCTCATGCTTTAATCTACCTAACTCCAAGTTAAGAAAAATTCAGCTATGATTTGCAGGAAAATTAGGAAAAATAAACAATTAGGCTCAGAGGGGCTAACAAGGGATCGCAATTAGAGGGTTGGCTTGAAAGGCTCAGGTTTTCAAAAAATTGCCTCAGTGTGTATATAAATCACATGCCAGATAGTTAAGTACAAGCTCAAGTTCTGCAGACTAATGCAAGCAAGGAATAATCATACAATGAATAGAATAAGTGTTTGGGGACAAACCTCACAGCTGGGACTTTTTTTAAGAGATGTTACTGGAGAGAATGCCCACAGATGATCTCAGTCTGCCTCAACTTTTGGCATGACCACTAGCAATACCTGATGATAAAATTTGACACACTAGCAATCACAAGGTAAAATGTAAAACATATGAAACTAAATACCACAACTCATCATAATTGAAGCTGCTTCCAAAAAGTTAAGATAGTGGTGCCTCAATATCACAGTATAAGTTGTAATAATATAGTACAGACCAAAGTGCAAAATAAAGTCAAAAGGGGAAAGTAGGACTAAAAATGCAAGATAAAAATGTCTGAAAATGATAGTAAAAGATAAATGAGCCTCCTGCTCAGGGAAAAGAAATGTGATCATCAATGTACTCATCCCCTGAAAGTAGAGGGTCCTGGGAGTCTGGCTGCTGCTCTGCCGGTGGTGCTGATGAAGATGCACCTGCTGCCCTGTTCTCTGCCATATACTCCTGGGCAGCCAGGTGGACTCTAGCTGATGCAAGGTAAGAGGTGTTTATGCCCTGTTGCTGTAGTAGCATCGACGTCCCGCACCAGTTGGCCATATGGAGGTCATACTGGAAGGAAGGGTCGCTGCCATACAGCTGACGGTAGGATGGGCCTGTTGGTTGCTGCTGTGCTGGAGGTGCTGGCTGTGGTGGTGGAACTGCTTCATCCATAGGCCCCTCGGGCTGCTTCATGATCCAGGCTGCGGTGATGGGCTCCCTGGGGTCAACTAGTAAGTCATCAGGGTACTCAGGACAGCCCTGCTGTATACATAAGGCATGGATCACAGAGGTATGCCCCAATCTAGCCCTAGGACATCTGACTATCTCTGCAATGCTCTCAAATATGGCTCTCCCCAGGTTCACCCTCTGGCCTCTCATAATAGCCAATAGCCCCATGGCCACCTTGACCTTCACATCAGTGGAGTTAGAACAGGAGATGATTGACTGGTTGAAAAATGCATTCCAGGCCTTCAGGATTGGCTTCAGTCCCATGTTGCAGAAGCGGCGTGGAAGGTTCTGGAATCCGGCTCATTGTGCCCCTGGACGGCACAGCTCTCTTAATGTCCCCTCATAATCATTTTTTCTTGGGGCAACTGCAGCGGCGCACATAGCACAGTAGGCCTCTGTAGGTAGCCCAAGCAGGCTGTTGATGCTGTCCGAAGAGTAGGACACAGTCTTGCCTCTGACATAAACTGATGTAGACTTGTCCTTCTCCACCTCCCAATAGGCATTGGAGTAGAACTCCCTGACCAGGCTCTGGTTCGCCTGCTTAATCATTGCATTGAGTGGAAGCCACCCCAACTCCTGCAGTGTGGAAGTGATGATCGGGAACTCATCTGTGGAGAGGTCTAAGGCCCTCTCAGGATTTATCTTCTTGCCTTTGACCACCTGTTGGTACCGCTCTTCGTGCTCGGGGGACTTGAATCTGTCAACCTCAACTGAGGGTCCCCCTCTCCTTTTCTTGGAGGTGTCTGCTTTGCTTGTCCTCATCATTTCTGTTTACCTGTAAATGTCCTGTAATGAAATAAAACCAGAACCCAACACAATTGTTAGTTCTCGGTGGGTCCCTGGTGTGGGCCCCACTCCAGCAGAGAAAATAACAAAACAGCCAAACCATAGTTTCTGGGCACCAAGTCATCTACCCTAAGGTTGAGAAATATTCGCAGAATTAAAACAATGCTAGCAACCAAAAACAGAATTCACTTAGGCATTTTCACAAACAGTTGGGTTGCTTAGCCAAAACTCACTTGGGCATTTTCACAAACACCTTGGCCACTCAAAAATTTTCATTCACGCATTTCGTCAAACACCTTGGCTACACCCCAAAATCAACTTAGTTCTTACCCCAATTCAATCACTCAGTCCCCAAATTCAGAAATCAACATTAATCATGCAATGTACTACAGTGGGGAACCATTTCCAACTCCTAATTTGTCCTCCAAACCCCAAAATTTGTAACCCCAAATTCAACTCAACAACCATCAATCAAATAGAAATTTCTACTCTAATTGAATTACAACGTTAAAATCAATACCTGGAGATGTTTGGTGATCATGATTTCGTGCGAAGTAGCAAGAATCCACGACCAAATTAGAGCAAAAACGTAATGTGGAGGGGGATTTGCAGTGTGGGCACAAGAGAGGGAAAAAGAGCAATTTTTAAAAAAATTTTGTGTGTGTTTGGTCTGCCTGAAATCAGGCTAAAAAGTCTCGCATGGCGACGCGACGCGTCTCTATCGCGTCGCGAAATCAAACAGAACTGTTTTTCAGTTAAAGATTTTTAACACGTCGCGACGCGACACCCTTATTTCGCGACGCGAAATGACACAGAAATGGTTTTTCTTTGAAATCCTTCTCTTTCGCAAAGCGAAATTGACCGAACACAGTTTTTGTCTAAAACTAACCCAAAATTAAAATTTAATTGAATACTTAAAATTAAACTAAAATAAATACTTGGTACCTCACAGTGGGTTGCCTCCCACTCAGCGCTTCTTTAACGTCACTAGCTTGACGGCTGTCAGAAGATGACTTAGTTTGGCTCCGGTGGAGCACTCAGCTTTTTCAGTGCCTCTTCCAGCACTCCCTTGGCATACTCCACTTCCATCTTACAGTCCTTACCAGATGTACTTGTAGCTTCCTTCAGGTCCTTCCAGATAGTAGGTGGTTTCTCACGGGTTGGGTGGTAGATTTTTTTCCCAACCATCTTGGAATTAGTGGTCTCAATGCAGCGACATTCTTCTTTTTCCTTCATCGGGGCTGTGTACTCAAGCACATTGAAAGTCTCAGATTCATCTTGGACCCTCAATTTCACCGTCCCTTCAGCCACATCAATTACTGCCCTACTGGTAGCCAGGAAGGGTCTTCCTAGAATGAAAAGAATGTCATTGTCTCCAGTCATGGAACTTTTGACATCCGTATCCCCATCCAATTGCAAAATTACAAAATCTACTGGGAAGAGGAATTTTCCAACCTTGACCAGGACATCCTCCACAACCCCATAAGGGTTCCTGATAGACCTGTCAGCAAGACGCAAGGTCATGGTGGTTGGTTTCACTTCTCCTCCACCCAGTTTCCTCCACATGGCTAGGGGCATTAAGTTTATGCTCGCCCCCAAATTGCAAAGTGCTTTATCAACCTTTTCTTCACCAATTTTGCACGGGAGGGTGAAGCTCCCAGGATCCTTCAACTTTTGAGGAAGCTTGTTTTGGATTATGGCACTACACTCTTCAGATAGAGCCACAATTTCATCATCCTTAAACCTCCTCTTTTTAGTCAACAATTCCTTCATGAACCTTGCATACATGGGCATTTGCTCTAATGCCTCTACGAAAGGAATGTTGATCTGGAGACGCGAGAAAATTTCCCTAAACTTGGAGAATTGCTCCTCCTTCTCTTTCTTCTTGGATAATGGGGGGTAGGGCAATTTCATGTATGATGGGATCTCCTGGACCTTCTCTCTTGCCTCCCCCTCAATTTTCTCACTCCCTGTTTCTTTTTCTTTTTCTTTTTCAACCACCTCATTTTCTTTTTCCAATTCCTCACTAGGCTTGTGCCTGGCTACCTCAACGGGTCTCAATTCTTTACCATTTCTCAGCGAGATAGCATTGCAGTTCTCATTCTTGGGGTTATTCACAGTGTTTGCAAGGAAACTACCATTGGACTTCTCAGCTAATTGCTTTGACAGTTGGCCAATTTGGGTCTCCAAGTTCTTCATGGATGCTTCATGGTTCTTTCCCATGTTTATCATTACCTGTTCTTGGGACTGGAAGGTGTTTTTGGTCATCTGCATAAACTGTTGTTGCGCCCGAAAAATCCGGTTTGGGACTTTTCGTTTGACAACGTGGAAAAAGTTCGGAGCCGCCACCAATATTTTAATTTTAAGACCAAAACATTGAAAAAAGGTCTTTTAGACAAGGCGGATGGTCTTTCGAAAACTAGAGATATGGGTTCGGGGGTCGGTTAGGCATGGGGAAGGTATTAGCACCCCGTACCTCCTTTCTACCGAAAGGGAACCTTTAATTAAATGTGTGGTTTGAAGTGTTGATTTGAAAATGCTTTTATTTTGCCTCTTTAATGAAAAGGGAGTGAGAAGACTTAATGAAAATTTTTATTTTTGGCGCTTGACGAGAGTTGGCCTCTCGCTCCTACGTATCTCCTGGTGCGATGGAGAATTCAAAGCTACGTAGTTCTTGGTTGTCCTAAAAAGGTTTTTGTTTTTTAGTCTGTTTAGATGAGTTTTCGCAGTAGGAGTGAGGATTCGCGATGACCAAACAACAACAGTTTAGAGTGGCCGCGCTACTAACTCTTTTGAAAATGAAATTATCATTAACAACCAAATGGCAACGGCGCGAGTGATCATTAACGATAATCGGTTTTGCTTTTGATTCGAGTGTTCGCGACAACCAAACAACAACGGTTTAGAGTGGCCGCGCTACTAACTCTTTTGAAAATGAAATTATCATTAACAACCAAACGGCAACGACGCGAGTGATCATTAATGATAATCGGTTTTGCTTTTGATTCGAGTGTTCGCGACGACCAAACAACAACGGTTTAGAGTGGCCGCGCTACTAACTCTTTTGAAAATGAAATTATCATTAACAACCAAACGGCAACGGCGCGAGTGATCATTAATGATAATCGGTTTTTATTTTAGATGATCAAAAAGGGCTTTCGCAATCGAATTAATTTTGGTTTGTTGTGCTTGACGAGGACGTGGCTCGCTCCTACGTATCCCAAATGGGAATCAAAGCGACGTAGTTCTAATTTCTTTAGTTTTGAAAAGGTTTTCGAAGTAGGACGAGCATTAGCGAATGATTAAACTAACAAAGGTTATGGGTAATCATTGCTGAGTACTCATGTGAAATTGAAGAGCGTTCATAGAGATCAAACTAACAAAGGTTATGGGTGACCTCCACTACTTGCTTATTTTTGTTTATTGAAAATGCTTTGAAAATTAATTGGTTTGGAAAAGAGTTTTTAAAAAAATAAATAAATCATTTTCAATCGAATTCTATGTCCAAAACCAAATGCAACATGAATGAATGAAGTTCAAACATATTCAACTAATCAAGCAATCATGAACATGTTGATCATCAACTAAGATTAAGCATGCCAATATAATCAAGAGATTTAATTGTCATAGATGCAAGACAAAGTTCTCAAAACAATTGTGTTTGTGTGTGAAGGAGAATTGCTACACAAGTTGGAAGCAATCTCAAGAGGGGCACATATGCCTCTATGCTACACATGTTGGTAGCCTTATAAGGGCACATGATTGTGTAAAAGGGTTTGTGCACAATTAAGTCAAGACATTCAAATGGCATCAAGAACAAAGGAATACAATTGATCATAGGCATGGAGTATTCTAGGTTAGGTGAATGAACATGTGAGCAATGATGCATGATTTGGCAAGCATGTGAATGCATGAGCATACAAGAATGAATGCATGAATGAGTAGACAAGAGGATGCATGAGCATACAAGAATGCATGAGCATTTGAGTATGATTACGTTTATTATGCAAGGCATAAATACTCGAGAATGCATGAGAGTGTCGCATAAATAGGGATGGATGAAGATGCATGAGGGTGAAAATGTTTTGGTAAAAGGTTTAGGTAAGAAAGTGGTAAAATGTTTTTGGGTTTTGGTGTTTTGTAAATGAGATGAAATGTTTTTGGTCTTGAAAGTGGTAAAAGTATTTTGGGGTTTATTTTATAAAGTTGAAAAAGTATGAAATGCAAATGAGAAAATGTTTTGGGGTTTTTATGCAAAGATGCAAGTGGTAAAATGTTTTGAATGAAGGTAAAAATGTTTTATGTGATGAGATAAAAATGTTTTGGTAAAAACTAAGTGAAATGGTAAAAACCAAAGTGGTAAAATGTTTTTATGTTTTTTTGGTAAAAAGTTAATGAAGTGGTAAAGTAAAATGGTAAAAAGTAAACAAACACAATGACATAACTTGCATTTACTCAACCACAATCAAAATGACAATCTTCAAGCAATCAAAGGGGTAAAAACCTAGTCATGGCCGAATGCATACAAGCATGGAATCATCAACTTATTTCATGCAAAAATTGACAAATTAACACACAAAACAACACAAAAGAAGAGGACCTAATCTATCATGCAAGTTCCTAAGACAAACATCAACCAAATCATGCATTTATTCACGCAAAATCAAAGGAAACAAAACTAGCAAAATGGGTATGAGAATGGGTTTTTATTTGATGAAAATTATACCAACAAGGTTTAAAATACAATAAAATGCAAGAAGACACAAGAACAATTCCTTCAAAGCCAAGGAGCCACCTCAAACACCCAAGCCTCCCTAAGTGCTTGTCAATAATGTTTGAGATGGCTCCTCAAAGCATCAACAACAATATATGAAGGAGTTGAGATGAGGAGAAGAGAGATTACATAATGAAAATTAAAGAAAATGCAAGAGTTTGTGAGCTTACCTCTAGATCTTGCTTGAAATGAAGAAGAAGATCAAAACAGAAACCAAGAACACTTGAACCTCCTCTTGAATCCCACGAAAAATCACTTGATATTGAAGGATTTGATGATGAACTTTGAAGATAATGCAAGATTAGAAATGGGTCTAGTGTAGGAATCAAGAATAATGAAGTTTGGATGGTTGAAAATTGAAGAATTGGTGGTGGAAATGGTGGGAGGTGGTCTTGGGTTTGAGAGGGGAGGAGGAGAGGAATTGTGATCTGATTGTGTGCTAGGGTAAAATGAGAATCCCCCCCCCCCTATGGTCTCTTATTTTGGGTTTTATATGAGGTGCAAAATTAAGGGTATATAAGACATTGTGCTTTTGCCAACCATTGAGATTTGAGATAGAATTTGAATCAAGGGCCAAGATTGCAATGCACATGGATTAGGGACAAAGAGAAAACACAAATGAGTGAGGAATGGCTGGTGTCATATGAAATTGAAGAGTTTTTTGTACACAAAAATTGTTGAGGGCAATTAGGTCAATTTGCACATAGTTGTAGCCTAGGATTTGATCTAGAATTTTAATCAATGGCTAGGAATACAACTCACATGGATTAAGGGCATGAAGAAACACAAAATGAGGGAAAAAGGAGGGCTGAAATTCGCAGCCATGAGGAGGGAAGGAGAGGGAAAAAATGCAAGTTGTCACAAAATAGTACATTTTGTCTTATTAAGGACACTACCTTATTTTGATTCTTTTTGATTTTTCTTTTTATGATCATTCTTTTATTTCATGAAGTTTCTTTTTTTTTTATTTTGGGCTCATCCTAGGATTCAATCATTGGGCCCAAAATTCCATGACAACACCATTCCCAAAATTGATTTTGGGCCTCACTCTAGCGGAAATGACCATTTTGCCCTTTTCTTCGAAACTTGACTTTTTATGCAAAATTTAATCAATGATGCGCAAAAATTTATAACCCAACTCATTTTGACCCAAATGAATTCCTCCAAATATGCCCAGTGATTTTTACTGAGAAATTATCTTTTAGGGTAAAATGACCAAAATGCCCTTTTTGACCCAAAAACCCTAATTTTGCCCGATAATGCATTTCCACTTCAAAAATGAATCTATAACCCTAGAAATGACCTCTAGAATCTTAGAATGCATGCTCAATGACCTTCATGAGGAATTATCATTTTTATTGTGAAATGACCAAAATACCCTTTTGGACTCAAAAAAACCTGATTTACCCAAAAAGTGCATTTCAACTCTAAAAATGATTTTAGAAACTTTGGAATGACTTTTAGGACTCAAAATGCAATGCATGATGCTTCTCACTCCTCAACTTATTTATTTTTGTGGAAAATTAGGGTTTTGATCTAAGTTGGACAAAATTGGGGTATGACAGCTGCCCCTCTTTATCTGGATTTTAACGAGGAATATGAATTGGCCGAAACATATTCCGAGGCAAAATAAAGATAAAGAATTTAGAAATTATACCGATTTTGTCTACTTAGGGAAACCCGATTTTTCCTTTTTCCATCTCTCTAATTTTTTCTGTTTTTGTTAATGTAAGGTGAAAAATGAAATTCTAATGCATGCGAGAATAGAGATTTTTTTTTTGATAAATGGACACTTTCGTGTCGATGCGTGCAGACTGAAAGGTAAAATGGGCACTTGGCTTGCAAACAGAAACTGTAAAATGGGCATTTGGCGTGCAAACAGAAAGGTAAATGGGCACTTGTCGTGCAAACAGAAAAGTAAAATGGGCACTTGGCGTGCAGAAAGCGGTAAATGAGCACTTGGCGTGCAGAAAGCGGTAAATTGGGAATTCGGAGGCTGCCTAAAACCTTCTAACGGACTCTTGTCGAGTCCGAGCTCTGGGGGGGGTGGCCTTTTCGAGCGACCGATCAACATCAGGTCCGGAACTGATTTGATCAATGGATTTACGCTATGCCTTAGGCTGACACAACTAATCCGAAGGACTTGACGAAGTCTGATGGATCCATTGCGTGCTCGTACACAATGTTGTGATCTGTGGAAGGAGTTCACTAACTCGGTGGGAGTTCACTAACTCTGTGGGAGTTCACTAACTCTGTGTTGATGGAGTTTACTAACTCGGGGTTGAGGGAGTTTACTAACTCAGGGTTGATGGAGTTTACTAACTCGGGGTTGATGATTTTCTAAAAATGAGATTTTTGGGACTCTCTGGTCCGAAGTAACTTTTCTCTTGGATGGTGCATGAAATGCGTGCACTTGGATGTTTGGGGTGCACATGAATGCAATGATTGACTTTGGTGGGATGCCTTTTCTGTTTGATTTTTCTCTTCTTTTCCTTTTGTTATTCTTTCGCTCTTCTGAGATGCGAGTTTGAAGGCGTAATGTACTGTTTGATGCCATGGAGTGATGACTGGTATGGATGATATGAGAATGATGAATGATATGAAGATGTTGTGTTCTTTTATGTTCCATCTTCTGTGATTTTCTTCTCTCGTTTCTTATTTGCTCTTTTTTTTCTATGGAATGCAGATATCTATGTAAATGGAGTGTGAATGTATGTTATGCAAAGTGTATGTGATGTGATGATTTCAATGGAATGATGGATGCTATGAGATGCTATTTTTGATTTTCTTCCTTTTTATTTTGGTTAAGGATCAACACTTCAAGTGCCTACAAGGTAACATCCTAGTCCCCAAGGATTAAGGTGAGCACCAAAGCCCTACAAGATAACAACCTAATCCCTAAGGGTCCAGGCGAGCACCGAAGCCCTACAAGATAACAACCTAATCCCTAAGGATCCGGGCGAGCACCGAAGCCCTACAAGATAACAACCTAATCCCTAAGGGTTAAGGCGAGCACTAAAGCCCTACAAGCGGCCAACTTTAGGCGACCCCCTCATGTGCTGAGATAGCTGGTTAAAGAATTTTTCCTATTTGTCTTTTTGCTATGTGAGGATGCAAATGCAGTATTTTGATGCATGATATGACAAAATTTTTTGGGGTATTCAAATACTTTTTTTTGTGAATACTTTCATAATGATGAGACGCGAGACTTTGGATGCAAAAGTGGGATGATTATTGACCATTTTTGTTGAAAAATTGAATTTGATTCAAACTCCGGTGTTCTCAAGGTTTTTATTTACAAACAAGCTCACTTGTTTTCTCTCCCTTCCAATGACGACTGAATCTTAGATATCGCATGACTAACGTGTGTTCTCTCTCTTTGAAGCATTGCTTAGTGAGCATGCATAGGAGCACAAATGTGAATGAGTGAGTCTGTTAACTTGGGATTGGTTTAGGATATGTATGACAATTGAAGGGATGACAAACATGATTATTACCGACGCTCATGAGGGACCAAGGGATGCAAGACTGCCCCGGTTCGGGCTTTTGATGAGTGAATAAGCTTGCCTTTGCCTGGTGGTGATAATGACTAGGGGTGTAGGAGATGATGAATTGGGAACACTTCGGCTCTTGGGATGAAAGGTGGAATGAAAAGGGTTTTGTTTCAACCCACAGAGTTTGGTGTTGCCCCAGTCAGGACGAAACAAAGTTGCCCCAATTAGAATGACGAGGCCTTATTTAGGATAGTGAGTTGAGAGATTGCCCCGGTGAGGTTCTTATGGGAATGAATGAGGTGAAGGAATGGGAATGCACTTGCCCCATTTTGGAATGAAATTTCAAACGGTTTCTTTGAGTGAGGTTGTGAAAAGGTGATAGAGTTATGGTGACGGTTATATACGGAGGGTGGTATGTGAACGGGATAGACGACGAACAAAATCTCCCCATGGTTGAGTGGAGTGAGGGGTGAAGGAAATGTCCCATAGTACACATCTTTGATTCTTTTTAAGAAAAACTCAAATGCAATGAAAGTTTTGACTTTTAGTATGAAAGAAGCCTCACTTGGTGATCACTAAACCTTGTTTTAATGCAACTTGAATGCGTTTGAAGTGCAAGTCTTCCTTTTTCCGTCAGCTTTCTTTTTTTCGACTGTTTATTTTTGTTCCCTCATCTCTTTTTCCTAAGGGTTTGTTTTTCCTTGATCAGCTTTCTCTTTTCTGATCGTTTGTTTTTTCTTTTGAGCAAACACATTGTAGACAGATAAACTTAGTGGTCCTAAGATTTAAAATTTGAGAAAACAACAGCATTCGGTCATTGATCGGAATGGACTTTTCGGGATTGTGGTGTTTTGTGGAGGAGAGATGATGGGGCTTAATGAAGAGCTTGGGGGCTAATGGTAGGATGATTTTTATTCGGCGTTGGCTGACGATCGATGATTTATGATGGTTAATTGGCTTGATGAGGTGTTTGGAAATTTTATTCTTGGCTAAGGGTTTGTGGAGGGCGGGCTACCGAGGTCAAAGGGAAGTGTTTGCGGTTTATGGAAGGAGGGGTGTATGGGAATGATGAAGTGTTTGAAGGTTATTGAGACAAGGATCTCTTGTGTTTTGTGGTAACATGTACCAGCTCACCACTTACATTTCTTTTGTATTTTCTTTTGTTTTGGGATTTTCATTTTTGAATCCCTTTTTTGATTTTCTCTCTCTTTTTTTGTTTTATGATTCTTTTCCTTCTTTGACTCGGGTGAGCTGATAGAAAGTGATGCACTTTTTTTGGATATTTGAGGTGATCCTTGTCTAGGGTGATTTTTGGATTTTGGTTTTTCTTGGGTTAAGGTGGGTAGGAAAGGGAACTTCTGGATGGCCAAACTTCATTTCAAATTCCGATTGCTTATTTTTTTCATAAAACTTGACAACAATTTATCTATCTATATGTGTTTGCTCTTTTCTTTGCATTTTTTTATGCCCTAATTTTTGCCTGGACCGCTCTTTGCGAGTTTTCAATCCACCGGGCGCTCCTTTTTGCCTAGGCTGCCCTTTGCGGGTTTTCAACCCAGCGAGCTTGTTCTTCTCATTTATCTCTTCTTTTCTCTTTTTTTTGGAAAGACTTGCACTAAAGGAATATAATGCCGATAAAGAAAGTTAGTGATCACAGAATTGCCCCAGCATGGAGGACTTAGAGTGTTAGTGAGAATGAACCAAAAAGTCAAGTATGCACTGATGGGAGAGAATATGCGCCTTATGGATGGACGGGGCGGGGTTAGACTGGGATGGTGATGATGACAAGGAAGGAAACTGACTGACTCAAACAAGAGAAACTGCACGTGTCATGCACGTTCACTATAGGAATGCTTCACAGAGAGTCAACATTAGTTAGAACAATGAATTGATGAGCTGCTTCAGTTTTTTTTTTTGTCATGGAATGGATGGGATGCAGTGCTTTTGAAAGACATGCAAATGAGCTATTGATTTGCAAAACTGAGTGCCTTGAAACACCTTGAGTTTGCAACCAAGTAAGGATAAACTTTTTCAAAAAAAGGATGATTGTTTTGCAAGAACGTCTCGCTTCTCATCACAACTTTTATTTTATGCAATGAATGAATGAACAAATTATGATATGCAAGTATGATGCAAATGCGTGGAGAACGACTACTCGAAAAGTGTGGCTTATTCTAAATTATTTTGTTGCAAGACAAAATATGGAATACCAATGCGAATGATGCAAGAATGATGCCCCCCATTTTTTTCCAAATGATTTTTGATTTTTGATTTATTTTTTAGAGGCGAGACAAGATGCGAAATGCCAATGCCCCTTTTTTGAATGATGAGAGATGCAAGAATGGTGATATGAGGCAACTGATTGTCGTTACCCTGAGTAACTTGCCTGAAACATTGAGTGGATCCTGACTCAATACTTCACACAATGTACTGAAACGTTTTGATAATTAGTTGACTCAATTTAATTTCCTACTTGAAATTAAAATACGTGCGACTGGGTCAAAGTGCTCTGACATCGTAAAGTAACATCTCAAATTTGTAGTCGACAAACAAATTTGAGACATTACCCTTCGTCGTTCAAAGGTGCACTTCTATCCATTAAGCCATCACATGAGAAATTTTTCTTTGTTTCGAAAGGATGCATGCAGGGAGAAATGATGTATTCGAACAAAGTGATGAGGTTAATGAAATGATGCATGAGCGCCACATTGACGCGATGTCCGCATTATTTGATGATAGTTTTTGCATAATCAAGGATGAATGAAATGCGATATGGATGATAGATGCTTCTGGTTTTCATTTTTCTTATGCAATGAAATGAAATGCGTGATGCTTGCAATTACTTTCCTAATGCATGGGAGATATTGAATGAAGATGCATGCGAGATGAGACGTTAATGCTTATTTTTGATTTGCGACACAGAAAAGTATTAATGCGATGATGTGATATGGACGGACGACGGAATGAGTGGGTGAATGAATGAACGAATGTGGATTTTGAATGAGGATAACGTAAATTGCATCACTTGATGATTTTTCATGATTATGAGCGAATGAAATACCATAGGGATGATAATTGTTTTTTTTTTTCAGAATTTTGTTTTATGTAATGCATGATGCCATGATGCAAAGTGCGGATGATGATTGCTTTTCGTTTTATTTTTAAACTATGAAATGGAGTGCCTGATACTAACAATTATTTTTAGTGCGTGGAAAGATATGATTCTTATGAAAATGCATGCGAAATGAGATGTTTATTTGATTATTTTTTGTAATGCAAAGAAAAATTGCATGTAGTATGTTTTCTAAAAAAACTTGTGGAAAATAATAATTTTTGATTTTTCTTGATTTTTGGTTTTTTTTTTGATAAAAGACGGTATGCACTAATACTTGTTTGAATGCAAGTGCAATGCAATATGTATGATTTCATGTTTGTCTTGGTGCCGGGAATCACGGTGTACTATGTCTTGCCACAGGTTTAACGGTGGATTTTGATTATTTTTTTCTTTGAAACACAACAAGGTTAGAATCAATAAGCGAAACAAAGCACATTCCATGCATTCAAACTTAAACAAACTCACACCTCGGAGTATACGCTGTTTCACTTTTGATTCCACATCGTGCCTATGACAAGATTCTTTGTCACTTTGGGATTCTCGGTAAACAAACTTTGATGAAATGCAAGGATGCATGCATGAACTGTAAAAGCTTCTGTTGGATGCAATGCGAGGATGCATGCAAAATGATGATGATGTTTTATGCATATGCAGATTAGGGCAAAACCCTTATTGGCATTAGTTCAAGTTTTTTTGTTTTTTTTGAAAAATGCGTGCCGTACGTGGTTTCATATGGACCAAGTAAGAGAAAGGCTACAACGGCAGCTCGTTCTCTCTTTTTTTTTTTTGAAAAGAGTGGGCCATATGTCACTTCGTACAGACCAGCAAAAGAAAGGCTACAACGGCAGCTCTTTCTCTACTTTTTATTTGAAAAACCTCCTACTCTTTTTTGAAAACATGTCTATATTACCATGCAACACACAATTTGGTATGCCCCTTGTGTCCTACGAAGGTGGGGACCTAAGTTCTAGGACAACTCAAATGTTCCTCCCATGCGGGTTCTAGTCACTTCCTCACCAGGCTACCAGAGCTAATTCTCTTTCACAATAGCACCCACAACGATGGAACGCCATCTGGTGTGAGGCATCATGAAAGAGCATACTCTGGCTGAAACTTTCGTGAGAGTCGGAAGGACAACAGTCCAATTGCCAGTCACTACTCGTTTCCACTCTCCTAAGTTTTGTCAGACCTTGGGTTTTAGGCCCCTCTCAAAGCATAGTAAGCATAAGGTGTGAGTGCGTGCAGCAAGGGCATACCGCCTAAAACTACCCACATATACCCCACCTGCAAAGGAAAATCCAGAACAGTCCAAATAATAGCAGGTAATAACATGTCGTCTACCCTAGGGTTCAATATCACAATACCAATAATCCAACCTAGGTTTCAGCAACAGTCATATGCACTGCTTACCTCAAGAAAGGGAGCGGAGAAGAAGGGATCATAATAGAATGGGAGGAAATGCATGTTTTTACCTTAAGAAAGGGAGTAGAGAATAGGGGACATGGGAATTGAGGAATGCATGAACACGGCATTGTGAACAAATAGAAAAGGAGTAGAACAAAGCTTTCAACTCAATTAATTTTAAACCACACATCAAGTTAACTAGGCTTGACCCTCGTCTTTTTTTTTTAAAAAAAAAAAAAAAAATGTCCCCAGTGGAGTCGCCAGCTGTTGCGCCCGAAAAATCCGGTTTGGGACTTTTCGTTTGACAACGTGGAAAAAGTTCGGAGCCGCCACCAATATTTTAATTTTAAGACCAAAACATTGAAAAAAGGTCTTTTAGACAAGGCGGATGGTCTTTCGAAAACTAGAGATATGGGTTCGGGGGTCGGTTAGGCATGGGGAAGGTATTAGCACCCCGTACCTCCTTTCTACCGAAAGGGAACCTTTAATTAAATGTGTGGTTTGAAGTGTTGATTTGAAAATGCTTTTATTTTGCCTCTTTAATGAAAAGGGAGTGAGAAGACTTAATGAAAATTTTTATTTTTGGCGCTTGACGAGAGTTGGCCTCTCGCTCCTACGTATCTCCTGGTGCGATGGAGAATTCAAAGCTACGTAGTTCTTGGTTGTCCTAAAAAGGTTTTTGTTTTTTAGTCTGTTTAGATGAGTTTTCGCAGTAGGAGTGAGGATTCGCGATGACCAAACAACAACAGTTTAGAGTGGCCGCGCTACTAACTCTTTTGAAAATGAAATTATCATTAACAACCAAATGGCAACGGCGCGAGTGATCATTAACGATAATCGGTTTTGCTTTTGATTCGAGTGTTCGCGACAACCAAACAACAACGGTTTAGAGTGGCCGCGCTACTAACTCTTTTGAAAATGAAATTATCATTAACAACCAAACGGCAACGACGCGAGTGATCATTAATGATAATCGGTTTTGCTTTTGATTCGAGTGTTCGCGACGACCAAACAACAACGGTTTAGAGTGGCCGCGCTACTAACTCTTTTGAAAATGAAATTATCATTAACAACCAAACGGCAACGGCGCGAGTGATCATTAATGATAATCGGTTTTTATTTTAGATGATCAAAAAGGGCTTTCGCAATCGAATTAATTTTGGTTTGTTGTGCTTGACGAGGACGTGGCTCGCTCCTACGTATCCCAAATGGGAATCAAAGCGACGTAGTTCTAATTTCTTTAGTTTTGAAAAGGTTTTCGAAGTAGGACGAGCATTAGCGAATGATTAAACTAACAAAGGTTATGGGTAATCATTGCTGAGTACTCATGTGAAATTGAAGAGCGTTCATAGAGATCAAACTAACAAAGGTTATGGGTGACCTCCACTACTTGCTTATTTTTGTTTATTGAAAATGCTTTGAAAATTAATTGGTTTGGAAAAGAGTTTTTAAAAAAATAAATAAATCATTTTCAATCGAATTCTATGTCCAAAACCAAATGCAACATGAATGAATGAAGTTCAAACATATTCAACTAATCAAGCAATCATGAACATGTTGATCATCAACTAAGATTAAGCATGCCAATATAATCAAGAGATTTAATTGTCATAGATGCAAGACAAAGTTCTCAAAACAATTGTGTTTGTGTGTGAAGGAGAATTGCTACACAAGTTGGAAGCAATCTCAAGAGGGGCACATATGCCTCTATGCTACACATGTTGGTAGCCTTATAAGGGCACATGATTGTGTAAAAGGGTTTGTGCACAATTAAGTCAAGACATTCAAATGGCATCAAGAACAAAGGAATACAATTGATCATAGGCATGGAGTATTCTAGGTTAGGTGAATGAACATGTGAGCAATGATGCATGATTTGGCAAGCATGTGAATGCATGAGCATACAAGAATGAATGCATGAATGAGTAGACAAGAGGATGCATGAGCATACAAGAATGCATGAGCATTTGAGTATGATTACGTTTATTATGCAAGGCATAAATACTCGAGAATGCATGAGAGTGTCGCATAAATAGGGATGGATGAAGATGCATGAGGGTGAAAATGTTTTGGTAAAAGGTTTAGGTAAGAAAGTGGTAAAATGTTTTTGGGTTTTGGTGTTTTGTAAATGAGATGAAATGTTTTTGGTCTTGAAAGTGGTAAAAGTATTTTGGGGTTTATTTTATAAAGTTGAAAAAGTATGAAATGCAAATGAGAAAATGTTTTGGGGTTTTTATGCAAAGATGCAAGTGGTAAAATGTTTTGAATGAAGGTAAAAATGTTTTATGTGATGAGATAAAAATGTTTTGGTAAAAACTAAGTGAAATGGTAAAAACCAAAGTGGTAAAATGTTTTTATGTTTTTTTGGTAAAAAGTTAATGAAGTGGTAAAGTAAAATGGTAAAAAGTAAACAAACACAATGACATAACTTGCATTTACTCAACCACAATCAAAATGACAATCTTCAAGCAATCAAAGGGGTAAAAACCTAGTCATGGCCGAATGCATACAAGCATGGAATCATCAACTTATTTCATGCAAAAATTGACAAATTAACACACAAAACAACACAAAAGAAGAGGACCTAATCTATCATGCAAGTTCCTAAGACAAACATCAACCAAATCATGCATTTATTCACGCAAAATCAAAGGAAACAAAACTAGCAAAATGGGTATGAGAATGGGTTTTTATTTGATGAAAATTATACCAACAAGGTTTAAAATACAATAAAATGCAAGAAGACACAAGAACAATTCCTTCAAAGCCAAGGAGCCACCTCAAACACCCAAGCCTCCCTAAGTGCTTGTCAATAATGTTTGAGATGGCTCCTCAAAGCATCAACAACAATATATGAAGGAGTTGAGATGAGGAGAAGAGAGATTACATAATGAAAATTAAAGAAAATGCAAGAGTTTGTGAGCTTACCTCTAGATCTTGCTTGAAATGAAGAAGAAGATCAAAACAGAAACCAAGAACACTTGAACCTCCTCTTGAATCCCACGAAAAATCACTTGATATTGAAGGATTTGATGATGAACTTTGAAGATAATGCAAGATTAGAAATGGGTCTAGTGTAGGAATCAAGAATAATGAAGTTTGGATGGTTGAAAATTGAAGAATTGGTGGTGGAAATGGTGGGAGGTGGTCTTGGGTTTGAGAGGGGAGGAGGAGAGGAATTGTGATCTGATTGTGTGCTAGGGTAAAATGAGAATCCCCCCCCCCCTATGGTCTCTTATTTTGGGTTTTATATGAGGTGCAAAATTAAGGGTATATAAGACATTGTGCTTTTGCCAACCATTGAGATTTGAGATAGAATTTGAATCAAGGGCCAAGATTGCAATGCACATGGATTAGGGACAAAGAGAAAACACAAATGAGTGAGGAATGGCTGGTGTCATATGAAATTGAAGAGTTTTTTGTACACAAAAATTGTTGAGGGCAATTAGGTCAATTTGCACATAGTTGTAGCCTAGGATTTGATCTAGAATTTTAATCAATGGCTAGGAATACAACTCACATGGATTAAGGGCATGAAGAAACACAAAATGAGGGAAAAAGGAGGGCTGAAATTCGCAGCCATGAGGAGGGAAGGAGAGGGAAAAAATGCAAGTTGTCACAAAATAGTACATTTTGTCTTATTAAGGACACTACCTTATTTTGATTCTTTTTGATTTTTCTTTTTATGATCATTCTTTTATTTCATGAAGATTCTTTTTTTTTTTATTTTGGGCTCATCCTAGGATTCAATCATTGGGCCCAAAATTCCATGACAACACCATTCCCAAAATTGATTTTGGGCCTCACTCTAGCGGAAATGACCATTTTGCCCTTTTCTTCGAAACTTGACTTTTTATGCAAAATTTAATCAATGATGCGCAAAAATTTATAACCCAACTCATTTTGACCCAAATGAATTCCTCCAAATATGCCCAGTGATTTTTACTGAGAAATTATCTTTTAGGGTAAAATGACCAAAATGCCCTTTTTGACCCAAAAACCCTAATTTTGCCCGATAATGCATTTCCACTTCAAAAATGAATCTATAACCCTAGAAATGACCTCTAGAATCTTAGAATGCATGCTCAATGACCTTCATGAGGAATTATCATTTTTATTGTGAAATGACCAAAATACCCTTTTGGACTCAAAAAAACCTGATTTACCCAAAAAGTGCATTTCAACTCTAAAAATGATTTTAGAAACTTTGGAATGACTTTTAGGACTCAAAATGCAATGCATGATGCTTCTCACTCCTCAACTTATTTATTTTTGTGGAAAATTAGGGTTTTGATCTAAGTTGGACAAAATTGGGGTATGACAACTGTGTCAACGCATCTTCTAACCGAGAAGGGGGTTTTTGTTGTTGATTAGATGCTTGAGACTGTTGTTGGGAACCTGAGGCGTCATTGTTTTTCCAAGAAAAGTTGGGATGATTCTTCCACCCAGGATTATAGGTGTTGGAATAAGGGTTCCCACATTGTTTTTGGAAATTTCCCATATAATTGGCCTGTTCCATTGCCTCTCCTTGGGCTGCACAGTCCCCTTCATGAGCTTCTCTGCCACAATAAATGCACCCACATGTTTGCACTGCTTGGGCGGTTGCTTGGCTTTTTGACCCAACCTCACAAGCTGCAGCCAATTGTTTGGTGAGTGCCTCAATCTGCTTGGACATTAATTTCTGGTGGGCTAACACTGCACTGTTTGAATCTAGTTCCAGCACACCCTTTTTACTTATACCTCCCTGATCATTCTGAATTCTGTATTCATTGGAGGCCATGTCTTCTACTAGCTGTTTTGCTTCCTCCCAAGTCTTTGTACCCAAAGATCCTCCAGCTGAGGCATCTACCATCATTCTTGTCTGAGGTCTCAAACCATGACAGAAAGTTTACAGCTGTAAGAAATCATCTATACCATGCCCGGGACACTTTTTGAGCAAAAGTTTGAATCTCTCCCAAGAATCATACAACGACTCTGACTCCCCTTGAGTAAAGTTAGAGATTTCAGCTCTTTTCCTTATAAACTTGGAGACAGGGAAGAATCGCTCCAAGAACTTATTCTCGAGGTCATTCCAAGTGTTGACAGTCCCTAGGAGAGTGTTCAACCAATCTTTCGCCCTGCCCGTTAGAGTGAATGGGAACAACCAAACCTTCTTTGCATTATCAGTCACCCCCTCAGGGTGTGTAGTACCACATATCTCATAAAATTGGAAGAGATGTTGGTTGGGGTCTTCAGCATCAGACCCAAAGAACTGCTCTGATTTAAGGGCAGTGAGGACAGAAGATTTGATGTCAAACTGGCCCACGCCCACTAGTTGAAATGCTAAAGCTTGGGCACCTTGATTTCTTCGCCCGAAGTCACCTAGAGTACGTCTTGGTGGAGGTGGGGCATCAGCCATTTCTTCCTCTTCACTCGAAAAATCTTCCGGTACCGAGGTAGAAGTTGATTGTACCTGTGACAATTCCCTTGCTTGCTGCTTGGCAAGCTTAGCCTTTCTTCGATTTGCTTTTGCTAGTTTTTCAATTTCCGAGTCAAACAAGAGTTCTTGTGGACCCTTGCTCCGCATGCACAAATCTCTGAAACACTTAAGCAAACGTCAACAAGTTCAAGAAAACCAACAAGTAGCAAAATTAAGTAACTATAAATAAAACAAAAACTAAAAATCTAGAATCAACTCGTTTGCCTTGTCGACAACAAAGTCAACAATCCCCGGCAACGGCGCCAAAAACTTGTTAAGCGTTCAGCAAGTGTACTGAAAACGTTGCAAGTAATAAATTTACGGTAAGTACCGGTCGATTCCACATGGATTGCGTCTTGTAACAATAGCAAATTTCATTAATTCTAGATTGTGAAAATTGGTTTGATTTGTAATTGAGTAACGCGAAAGTAAAAGCTGTTTTTGAAATAATGAGAGAAAGCGATTAGGGGTCGAATCCTCTCCCTTCACCTATCTTATGAACCTTCAGCTAATTACAGATTAATTGTTTGAACTACCAGATTCAATTCACTATAGTAGGTTAAGGACAATTACTTGCCTCAGAACCCTTTTTACCTAATTGAGTTACCCTAATTCCTTAGGTGAATCATGCCAACCGGTAAAGCAATAAACTTAAGAAATAGAGAATTCATGCATCCAACCCCATATTCCTATGGTGATCACAATTACATGATCTAATACCCCATATCCAGCTTGCAACCCATATCCCTATGCGATCACATAACCTAGATCATTATAATTATCATATGTAACTATAAAGCATTACAATCAGAGGCATAGACTTATGATAATTCAAACAACTAATTGTATTAACCATAACAAAGTATCCATAACATAGGTTCGGGGAGAATCATCTCTCCCTAATCTTAGAAAATTAGTTACACATGGTGAATAGAGACATAACTAGAGTAAAGAAAGTCATACAAGTAAAGATAGACATAGGAACCTTCAACCCTCGTTCCCAAGTGGTGAAAAGCTCCAAAATCACACTTCCTCATGCTTCATGCTTCCTTCGCGACGCGAACCCTCCTGGTCGCGACGCGAAATTGGACAGAAACTTAAATCCTCCCAATTGTGCTGCATCTCCGGGCAAGTGTCTGGTTCGCCGAATGATAACACACAGATTGGAGGTCTTTAAGTACAAAATAACTCCAAAAATGCAGGAATGGCTTACAAAAGGATTTCCTACTACAAATTTCTAATACTAAGCTAAATCTCCTGATAACGACTACGATACAATCAAAAACCCGCACCATTGGTCCTAAAATTGGACAACTAACATCATATGACAGAGAGTCAACACATAACTAGGACTAGAATTTAGTTCTTTTCTTTGTCTCTCTGTCTTTTCCTTTCATTGTAATAAAAAAAATGAATTACAAATACAGGGCACTTGGATGAGATGGTGCGAGTCTCTTCCAGCTTAATCATGGTCCTGGGTTCGAATCCATCCTATGGAATGCAGCAGCATTAAATCTCTTGAGGGAGAACTTTACCGCCCATTGTAGTTGTAACACCTCGATTTTCGTGTGTTGTGGATTTTTAGTATGTACTTGTTTTTATGAATTATTTTTAATTGATAAGATAAAATTATTTTGTGTTTGAGCTATTAACATTTGAAATCAAAATTAAATGTAATTTTATATGCTATTGGTAATATATGATTGTTATGATATATTTATAGTATTTTTGTAAATATTAGTATTTTAGATGTTATTTACTTTAAACATTGTTTTGGTTTATTGAGGTGTTATTTTTTTTTGTCAAAGGTAGTATGATTTCAATAACATAATGGGCAAGGCCCAAACCATATAACCCAAAGTCAACAATAACAAGTCCAACAAGAAAATAAAGCCACTATTGGGCCAGATACAATCTGCCTAGACACGAGTCAAACAGAAACTCGGGTAGATAAGTACGATTAGCTAAAATTAGATAGAAGGCAGCCATTTGAAGCAAAACAACAAATCCCAAATTCGGCAAAAAAAATCCTAACCACAAACACTATTCAATCTCATCACACAAATCAACAATTACCGTAGAAGAGCTTCAAAACCTTACGATCAACATTGAAGAACAAATCAGAAGCAGACAACTTGCCTAGTGATGTACGTAGCAGAGAAAAGAAGAAGAAAATCTAAGCAATTTTGCGTCGCGACCCAGGCAGAATTTTGCGCCTTCGCGTCGCGATGGACTGTAGAATTAACAACATTTTAAGTGAAAAATCAGATTTTGAAAGGCATTCCTTCGAGGATGCGAAAATAGAGTTTTGGAGCTGCGATCAAGAGCAAGATTTGGAGCTTCTCTACACTTGGGAACAAGGAATTGAAGGATCCAATGTACTCCTCTTTGTGTAACTTCTCTTTTATCTCATCTTTCAATACTTTGAACATGAGTAGCTAATTTTCTTAGGGTTAGGAAGAAATGAATCTCTACAAAACTATCATGTGATTCCGTTGTTATGATCAATACGATTAGTTATCGTTTTAAAAATTGCATTTACCTTCGTTCTTATTGCTTTACAGTAATTGTTATTGTTGTACTGAATTAGGGTTTACATTCACCATTGGGAGATGGGTATGTTTGCCGGATATTGGGGTTCAAGGTCATAAGTGTGATGATTATAGGAATGTGAAATTACTCTCATGAATTCGTTAATTCTCTGTGTTAATGCTTTGTTTAGTGGTGATACACTTAAGGAATTAGGGTTCCCATGAGATAAAAGGGGTTTTGAGGCAAGGAATTGTCCTAAATCTTACAACTGAATTGAATCTTTTATTTGGGTAATTACATTGAAATTGATTCACGATATAGTGCATGATAGCGTAGGGGAGAGGATTTGATTCATAACTACTTTTACTCTCGTATTTTATTCACAAATAATCTGTTTTCAGTTACTATAAACTACCAATTATTCGATCACTTTATAACTAAGAATTACCAAACTTGCTTAGTGGATAATAACTCCCAATCCCTGTGGATACGACTAGTGGTTCTTACTATTTTATTATTACTTGCAACGATTCGGTACACTTGCCGAAATCTAAACAAAATACGTAAACTACGATGCTAAGTAGTGTGCTTTGAAGTACTTTAAGGTTTGGAAAATTTTTTAAAAGTTCAATTAAGCGAAGTCCATTCCTTAATAACCGGTTCGGTTAAATTTTTTTAATTATATAACAAAATACATAAAGTGCGACGCTAAACAGTGTGTTTTGCGGTATTTTAGGGTTCAGAATTTTTTTTTAACAATTCATATACACGAAGTTCATTTCGCAATAACTGGTTTTGTAAAAAAATAATAATTCTGTGACAAAATATGTAAAATTTGACACTAATCAGAAGTAGTTTAGACTAGTTTACCATCCTTAGAAGATGAAATTGAAGTTAACTTATCACAACCACACGAGCTACTCTTCCATGTCAACTTATCACAACTTATTCAAATGATCTCTTCCCGATGAAGTCAACTTATCGCACATGCTTGCACAAAATGGTGGATACAAACCACTTGAAGAACGAAGGTAAGTAGATTGTTGTAGAATTCTCTTCACACTCGCCTTCTCACTCTCTGTATTCCTTATACGCACTCGGTATACAAATTAAATATTGAGAACTTTCTCTAGCATGCGTGTAGAAATGCTTTTCCAACTAGAGCCTAACTACAAATGAAAGAGACCTTATTTACTATATATTGCCCTCTTTGTGAACCAAAATTTTCAAATAGTTGGCAACATGCTTTTATTCTAGGCAATCAAAACCAAATCGGACCATCCAATTTAATCAGTTGGGTCGAGAACCTGACAAACATCCAGCCGAATAGAACCTACAATCATGGTAGACAGTTTAAAAAAATCTTTATTATTTCGTTTTTTTTTTGAGATTATCTTTATTATTTCATTTTCATAGAACAGGCAATCGGCCTTTCAAACCACATTTATAGAATTCATTTCCTCTCTTTTTTACTTATGCGGTGTGGGACTACCATTTCTCAAGATAGTGTAGTTATGTTGCACTGTATATGATCCCTCGAACTCTGCTAGAAGTAAGTTATGGCTCTGAATCTTGAAATTCAGACTTGTCGATACTCCAAACATTGTATATGCGAAGTCGATAAGTTTTCCCCGTTGCATAATATGCAAAAAAAATATTATAGCAGTTAAATCACTATTAAGGATGTCATAACATTACAACTATTTACACGAACCGTATAATCAGCACAAAAACACCACAGATATTTATTTAACTTAAAGTAGGACCTCGAAGAACAAATAATTATACTCCCAATAACCTCAAGAAGCTTGTTTAGCGCACCTGTGCTTTACTTTACTAATATAATAATAAATAAATAATAACTCAAGATGTACAAAGACATTTCATGTCTAAAGATTAAAGACCAAACACTAGAGAAATTATACAAGTTACTTGAGATATTCAATTCAAGTGTCTCACAATGTCACATAGAGGTTGTATAATAAAAATTTCTCATAGTCAATACCATCAGGAACTTGTATAATAAAAATTCAGATAACCCAAGTTAAATTTCTTGGAAGGAACATTCACTCCTAAATAAATGATTATGCAAACTTCCCTAGGTCAAACATTCACTTTCATTTCTACCAAACTTCACTTTCTACTCAACTAGTAGGATACCCGTGCATACGCACGGGTGCTGTCGTGTTATTTTTATGAATGAACTTAGACAGTATTTAAATAGTTTGAACATTACCCCGTGAAAATAGAGATAAATTTAAAATAGATAAAAAATGTGTTTCAAATTAAAAATAGATAAATATTAAAATGTAAAAATGTAAAAGTATCATTTAAAAACAATACATGCATTTATCCCGTGTTTTTTTATATATCAGTGAAGTGTTCTTTTATAAATCAGTGTTGTTATCCTGTGTTTTTTTATATATTAGTGCAACTATCCTGTGTTTATATATATATATATATATATATATATATATATATATATATATATATCATTGCAGTTATACCCGTATTTTTTTTATATATCAGTGCAGTTATCTCGTGTTTTTTATGTATCAGTGCAGTTATCTCATAGTTTCAATTGATTATTTGAGTTGATTAGTAGATTATAGTAGATAGTAAAAGATAGATAGTAGATTATTAATAAGAAATATTTATCCCGTGTTTTTTTTATATATCAGTAACAATTATTTGTCATTCTTTTGGTATTAGTGACAAATATTTGTCCCATGTGTTTTAAATATTAATCAGTTTAAATAGTCATTAAGTCTTCTTCCTTTATTAGATAGTAGGTTCATAGTAATTTTCAAAAATTATAATTATCAATGGCAAATATTAATCCCGTGTTTTTTATATATCACTGCAGTTATCCCTTGTTTTTTATATATCAGTACAGTTATCTGGTAGTTTCATTTGATTATTTTAGTTGATTAATAGATTATAGTAGATAATAATTTTGTTAGATAGTAGATTATCAATACGAAATAATTGTTTTAAATATTAATTAGTCTTCTTGTTTCTTAGATAGTAGGTTTGTAGTAGTCTTCAAAAAAATTAATTATCAATGACAAATATTAATATCGTGTTTTTTTTTCATATATTAGTGCAGTTATCCCGTGTTTTATATATATATATTAGTGCAGTTATCTCGTAGTTTCAATTGATTATTTTAGTTGATTAGTAGATTATAGTAGATAGTAAAAGAGAGATAGTAGATTATCAATAAGAAATATTTTTCTTAAATATTAATCAGTAGTTGAAATAGTCATTAAATATTATAGTTTTTTTAGATAGTAGGTTTATAGTAGTCTTCAAAAATTTTAATTATCAATGACAAATATAAATCCTGTGTTTATATATATATATATATATATATATATATATATATATATATATATATATATCAGTGCAGTTATCCCGTGTTTTTTTATATGTCATTGCAGTTATCCCGGGTTTCAATTGATTATTTGAGTTGATTAGTAGATTATAGTAGATAGTAAAAGATAGATAGTAGATTATCAATAAGAAATATCTACCCCATGTTTTTTATATATCAGTAACAATTATTTGTCCTTTTTTAATTAAGTAAATATCTACCCCATGTTTTTTTATATATCAGTAACAATTAGTGACAAATATTGTTACGTGAGTTTTAAATATTAATCAGTTTAAATAGTCATTAACCATTCTTGTTTTTTTAGATAGTAGATTTATTGTAGTTTTAAAAAATTATAATTATCAATGGTAAATATTAATCTCGTGTTTTTTATATATCACTGCAGTTATCCCGTGTTTTTTATATATTAGTGCAGTTATCTCGTAGTTTCGATTGATTATTTTAGTTGATTAGTAGATAGTAAAAGTTAGATATTAGATTATCAATAAGAAATATTTGTTTTAAATATTAATTACTAATTTACATAGTCATTAAGTCTTCTTTTTTTTAGATAGTAGGTTTGTAGTAGTAGTCTTCAAAAAATTTAATTATCAGTGACAAATATTAATCTCGTGTTTTTTTTTCATATATCAGTGGAGTTATCCCGTATTTTTTTTATATATCAATGCAGTTATTTCGTAATTTCAATTGATTATTTTAGTTGATTAGTATATTGTAGTAGATAGTAAAGGAGAGATAGTAGATTATCAATAAGAAATATCTGTTTTAAATATTAATCAGTAGTTTAAATAGTCTTTAAATATTATTGTTTTTAGATAGTACGTTTATAGTAGTCTTCAAAAATATTAATTATCAATGACAAATATTAATCTTGTGTTTTTTTGTATATCAGTGCAGTTATCCCGTGATTTTTATATATCATTGCAGTTATCTCGTAGTTTCAATTGATTTCTTTAGTTGATTATAATAGATATTAAAAGATAGGTAGTGGATTATCAATAAGAGGTGTTAGTAGATTATCAATAGGAGTGTAAACAAATTTCGGAGAGAAAAATTAAAATTTTAAGGTGATAGTTTTGTTTTGTTTTTTAGTGTGACTCATTTACATTTTTATAGGTAATTTGAATAGAGTAGTGTTTGTATAAATTTAGAAATTTAGTTAAAAAAATTGAAGTGAAGTGATAAAAGAAAGAGAATAATTATTTATGGAAAAATTAAAAGTAAAGTAAAAAGAAAAAAAGGAAGAAAGATAGTGTAAGAGAAAAGTGAAAAGGAGAAAAGATAGTGTTAGAAGAAAGAGAAAAAAGGAAGAAAAAGAGAGTGTAAGAGAAAAGTGAAAAGTAAGAAAGAGAGTGTAAGAAGAAAGAGAAAAAAAAAGAAAAAAAAGAGTGAAATGACATTTTTACCCTTAAATTAGATATGTGTTTTGTTAATAAGAGATCCAAATTGGTAATTTCATAGGAGGTTTGTTTGTATAAATAGATATTAGATTAGATTAGATTAGATTTCACCTATACCAAACAATCAGTTGTTTATTAAAAAAGCATATACCAAACAATTCAAAAACTATCCTATTTTCTACTAACTTTCTATATACTTTCATTCCTTCATTAATTTTTCCTTCTATAATCTTTTCTTCTACTAATTTCTTTTCTCAATGAAAGAAAGAATAAAACTTCAAAAAAAAAAAATTGACATCAAAATTCAAAACATTAAATCTTCATAAAAATAAAAACTTGTTGGGTATATATTTTGTCTACCCTTTTTACAACTCAAAGTTCCTCTTTTTTTTTATCAAAAATATAAGTTTATCTAAGTGAAAAAATCAAAAGACTCAAACTTTCTCATAAAGTAATCATTTTTCGATACCAATTTTTTTCAAGTCACTAACTAAATATTTTTATTAAACATTTGATGAATCGATAACAAAGTAATTCATAATTTATTAAAACTTGTCCTTTTTCAAGAATACATTTTCCTCTTAATAAAAATTAATACTATAAGCAAAAGAATCAGTTTTTCTTAATAAACTTAGATCTATTTTTATAAAATCATTTTAAACATTCTCAACACCTTAAAGCTCACACATTTTTCACAAAGATATCATTTTTGTTTTAGATCTAAACTTCACAAATTATTTTTAATCAGAATCAAAGTTTTTTTATAAGAACTTATTGATAACTCAACCAAAATAATTTAAACTTTGTAAAAACTATTTCTTTTCAATAGATCTATGTCACTAACTTTAAAAGATCAAACCTTTTCCAACCTTTAAGATTCAACCAAAATAATTTAAACTTTGTAAAAACTATTTCTTTTCAATAGATCTATGTCACTAACTTTAAAAGATCAAACCTTTTCCAACCTTTAAGATTCAACCAAAATAATTTAAACATTGTAAAAACTATTTCTTTTCAATAGATCTATGTCACTAACTTTAAAATATCAAACCTTTTCCAACCTTTAAAGATTTTTCTACGTTAAAACTTCAACTTGAAATATTCTTAGTTACATCAAATTAACCAAACCAACTGCATAATTATGTAATTAAGCCTCTAAAAATAGATCTTTTGATTAAACTTTTTCCCTTTGCCTTTTTCTAATACTTTAAAACTTAAAATCTTCATAAAAATACAAACTTCCCATGTATACATTTTCCCTACCTTTTGACAACTCAGTTTCTATCTTTAACAATAATACATCTAAGTGAAAGAAACTCGAAGGTATTTTAGGCAACAAGAAAGGGAAGCATAACGAGGTTAAATTGGTATGGTAACTTCTTATATTTTGTGAACTTAAGGATACATAATAATCAATTAAATAACTCACCCACAAAATGAGAGGGAGCCACTGTTTGACAAAGGTAGAGGGTGAGAAGTTGTTTTCTAGTTAGCTTCTCGTTTTGGGTGTTTCTATTTATTTTTTTGACTCATAGTTTAGAGAAGATGAACTTTTTAATTTTCTTTTGACCAAAAATTTTATAACTGTTTTATAATAGTAAAAAATGACTCCTAGAACTTTGACATGGAATATCTTTAGATTTGGGTCACGGTTAGAGTTTTTAAACGGGCAAAATTTTGTCCAGCAGATCCAAAATGTGCCCAGATTCTGGTTGATTTTTGGAATAAAATTAAAATAATGACTTGTTCTGTACTGAGCAGCTTTTTGGTCGTCTGCTGTTGGTAGGTCTCTTGCTGTCCTGACCGAAGGTCAATGAGCGCTCCGGGGGGGTACCTGCAAGCCACTCCGACGCTCAAGTCAGTATATAGAATATAAGAGTGAAGGTACTAAGGATTAGAGATTCAACCTTTGTAAGGGCAAAGTTTGCCTGTATTTATAGGAAATCGTGCCCTCTTGTAGATCGTCGGATGGGTAGAGTCGATCTTGACCGTCCAGGCTTGTTGGGCTCGCATGAGGTGGATATGGACTGAATTGGTTGGGCTGATCCATATGACTTGCTAAGCGCACCTCCTGGTTTTGCTAATGGGACCCTCTAGTTGACTCCAGAACAGTTGCCCCCCAAGCCGAGATTATTCCTGAGGATGGTCTTGGCTTGAAGGTTTTTTGTCAGTTTGCCGGCTCCGTAAGGTTATGCGAGACACTGCCTTTGTAGTGGCCTTCTGTGTAATTATTGTGCCTGACACCAAGCTAAGATGACGTATCCTGGTGTTGGCGTCGCTCTGTGTCGAGCTCTCTGAGGTTGGCGCCCTCTTGGGTGCCTTGGGCGTCGTTCCCTCCTAGCGTGTGCTGGATGGCCTATCATGGAGCAGATTTGGCGGGTCAAGGTTTGGTGCTCACGTGGGCGTCTTACTGCATAGTGCTGACCACCCTGCCGCGAAGGGTCTGCTTTCCGACTGCCCCTGCCAGGCGCCCCTCTGCTGGACGCTGCTTGCTTCTGGCAGGCGCCCACTTGGGCGCTGGCTGTTTCTGACTGGCACCCTCCTGGGCGCTAGCTGTCTTGACTGGCGCCCTGCCAGGCGCCCTCATGGGCGCTGGCTACCTTGACTGGCGCTCTGCCAGGCGCCCTCATGGGCGCTGGCTGCTTTGACTGGCGCTGGTTGTGTAGACGGGTGCTTGGCGCTTTGCTTTCTTTTTCACTGCTCATCTTGTCTTTTTTGTGTTTTTGAGCATGTCTTAAGGTGACAGGAGTATTGGGCTTCTACGTCGTGGATATGGGCCAAGTTGTTTTGCCAGATCCGCGGTGTGGGGTGAAATGCCAACTCCTATAAATAGGCGGGTATTTTGTCCTCTGGTCCACACTTTCTTGGAGCGCTTTCTTTAGGGAGGAGGAAGGAGTAGGGGCCAAGTCACCAACCCTAGCGCCTGCTTCAAGGAGGAGGAAAGAGTAGGGAGCAAGTCACCAACCCTAGCGCCTGCTTCAAGGAGGAGGAAAGAGTAGGGAGAAAGTCACCAACCTAGAGCCTCCTTAAAAAGAGGAGGAGGGAGTAGAGCCCACTTGTTTCAATGTCTCTTCTTCTTGGTAAGTGTTTTGTTGTTCATTCCCGTTTGTTTACGTTGTTGACAGTGCCCTCCTGCCAGGCGCCCTCATGGGCGCTGGTTGCTCCTTGATTGGCGCCCTGCCAGGCGCCCTCATGGGCGCTGGCTGCCTTGACTGGCGCCCTGCCAGGCGCCCTCATGGGCGCTGGCTGCCTTTTTTGGCGCCCTGCCAGGCACCTCTGTGGGCGTGTGCTTAGCACTCTGTTTTATTTTTGCCGTTTTCTCCTGATTTTTAACCTGCCTTCTCCCCTATGAATTTTCAGGGATTGCTTGGTGCTAAGGGGAGTTGCTCTTATCATCCTCTATTGACGTTCCCGCTAGTCTTTGCGGCTTCTGACTTACTGAGGTAACTTCCGTGCGATCTTTCAGTTTAGCTTTCTAGTTTCTTTTGTTCTTTTGAGTATGTATTGTCTTGCAAAGTCTCCAATCTCGGGGGAGGGGGGTTGTCTCTAAATTTTCCTGCCTATCTCGTGACTGTTTGTTTTGTCCCCCTGTCCTGTAGGTTGAGAGATGGCAAGGACAAATAAGACGGCTCGGATGCACCCTACCGCTCACATGGCTAAGAGTCAAGCTGACGACTTCGAAGAGGGGGTTGGTGATACCGGCCTTCGGAGGGGGCTGGTGCCCTTGGCTTTGTGGAGACTTCTTCTGATGATGATCTGCCGCTCGAGCATGAAGTGGTGGAGATTGGTGGTTGTAGTTATGACTGGGTTGCTCGTATGGTTTGTTCTGCCAGGAGCGTCTACCTTCCAGGAAAAGAGCCTCCCTGCTGTCTGCAAGATGTGTTGGGAGGTGACTGGCGGGTTGAGGTGGTTGACCCCCAAGACAGGGTGTGTAGAGTCCCTGACGGTAGAAAATTCATGATGTTTCACAGTGTGGTTTACAAGGTGTCGGTTTCCCCATTCTTTACACCATTCCAACTGGAAGTTATGAATCACCTTAAAATAGCTCCCTCTCAGCTCCACCCAAATTCGTGGTGTTTTGTGAAGTGTTTTGAACTGGTGATGAGAGTCCTTCGAAGAAAATGCAGCTTGAGGGTTTTTATGGTTATCTAGAGGTGCAGTGTCGTCGAGATACTTCAGATGGCGTCATTCGTTACGAGTTTGTGTACTTGAAGTGTCGGACAAACTATGCTTTCTTTCAAGTGTACTCAGATAACCAGCATGATTGGAAGTTCAAGTACTTCTACCTCGTTCCTTCTAGTGAGAAGGTCGTCGACAGCATGGGCTTCTTTGATGAACAAGGGCGTCTGGTTAGGGATAAGTTTCGCCTCGGGTGGTGTAATGTCGATGCTGACCCCCCCTCTCGGTCTTATCGCATCCTCCCATCTGAGTTGTCTGATTCTGAGCAGAGGACTTTGGGCATGTTGAGGAAGATCTTCGGTGGCTTGTCCACTGTGCCACAGAAGTTTTTGTGCAGTGAGCTGTCCAAGGCCTCTACGGCTCTTGAAGCTGCCGAGCTCTTAGGTTGCTTGTTAGGTCTTGATGTACCTGTATTTGTCTTTTTGATGGATTATTTACTTATGTTGCTGATTCGCTACTTTGTTGCTCTGCAGATAAGATGGCCGCTCCACTTTCTTTCAATGAATTAGCCTCTTTGGCCGGATGAAGGAGACCTTTGGATGCCGAACCTACCGAGGTCAAGAGTCCAACTCCTACTGTATCTGTCCCTGTGCGTCCCTCTATGGGACCTCGCCTCAGTTTAGGAGCGCCAAGCCGTGCTGGAAAGGATGTTTCCGGGGTGTCGAAGTTCCAGTCGATTCCAGCATCCAAGGGAGTTAGAGTCAGTCCAAACGCCAGAGGGGTTGTTCTCAGGGACCTCCCTCTGCTGTTTGTCCCTCTCCGGTTGGGCCTCCTCCTCCTGCTGACGACGAAGGTGAAATTGTCTTCTCCCCCGAAGAGCGTGATCATTTCTGTGAGCATCCTTTTGCACTTGCCGCGCACATGGTTAAGGTTGGGGAAGGCCTGCATGCGAAGTGGGAAGCTGAGAAGAAGTGAGGATCTCGTTCAGGTAATCCTCTTGAGTTATTTCTTACGGTATTTATCAAACCCGCATGGGTAATCCTCTCATGCGCGCCGCTTGTTTCGACCTTGGTGCCCTGTCTGGCGCCCTCTTGGGCGCTGGCTGCTTTCCTGCAGGTGCTTTGCCAGGTGCCCTCGTGGGCGCTGGTGATGTTGGTTCTAAGCTTTGTCGTGTTTGCTTCTCTCTTTGTGCAGGGGTGATCGAGGAAAGGGATCGGCTTCTCTTGGATATAAGCCGGCTTCAGGTGGATTTACACGAAGCGCTGGGATCTGCTCGTCGGGCACGAGACACTGTTGGTCACTATCAGAAGCGGATGGAGGAGCTCCAATCTGAATTGGACCGTGTGAAGAAACAGAGAGATGTGGCTGAGGAAAGGGTGCAGGAGATGGCCGGGCAAGCCATGGACTTCTACTACGCTGCTTACGATAAAGCGATAAGTCATGTTCAGTGCATGTACCCGAATGCAGTTCTTGAGTCGAGCATCTTCCGGTTTGACCATGAGGCTGCAGATGGGAGGATTGTTAGATACCACCCCAACGGGATTGACTTCGATGTCATTGCCCCCTGATGTTTCATCTAGGAGTTCAATTGTTTTTGACTTGTGATTTCTTGTTATCCTATCGGAATTCGTTGTATGTTTGTTTTATGGAGCTTGACTGATGATTTTATGTTATATCTATGTTTCCTTTATTTTGCCTATTTTTCACGCTTCTGAACGTATCTCCTCCTATCGTCTCGTGGCCATGTTATCTCCGTCAGGAGCTTATCAGAATCGGTCCGATTTAAATTCCTCACTAGAGGTTGTGACATCTTGCGACGCCACTTCGCCCATCTAGGGACTCTAACAGGAGTTTATCAGAATCTGTCCGAATTTAACTCACCCATTAGAGGTTGCGACCTTTTCGATATGCTGCTTTGAGGTTGTGACAACCTCTAGTGACATCTTGCGACGCCACTTTGCCCATCTAGGGACTCTAACAGGAGTTTATCGGATTCTATCCAAATTTAACTCACCCATTAGAGGTTGCGACCTTTTTGATATGCCGCTTCGAGGTTGTGACAACCTCTAGTGACATCTTACGACGCCACTTTGCCCATCTAGGGACTCTAACAGGAGTTTATCGGATTCTATCCGAATTTAACTCACCCATTAGAGGTTGCGACCTTTTCGATATGCCGCTTCGAGGTTGTGACAACCTCTAGTGACATCTTGCGACGCCACTTTGCCCATCTAGGGACTCTAACAGGAGTTTATCGGATTCTATCCGAATTTAACTCACCCATTAGAGGATGCGACCTTTTCGATATGCCGCTTCGAGGTTGTGACAACCTCTAGTGACATCTTGCGACGCCACTTTGCCCATCTAGGGACTCTAACAGGAGTTTATCGGATTCTATCCGAACTTAACTCACCCATTAGAGATTGCGACCTTTTCAATATGCCGCTTCGTGAACCGAGCAGGTTGACTCACGCTTGGTTCTGCCTGGTTGCCAGGTCCCCTGTTGTTTGAGTCGGGACTTGGCTTTTAGAGCGCTTCTTGCCAGGCGCCCTCATGGGCGCTGGTTGCTCCTTATAGGCGCCCTGCCAGGCATCCTCCTGGGCACTGGCTGCTTCTGTATCGGGCACCAGTTTTTCTTGGTTTTTTCTATGGTGCTGGAGCGAAAACTGTGATTTGCGAAATAACATCTTGAATCGTGAATAGTAAGGTTTAATTCCCTCGCGTGCGTGTTGTAAATTGTTTTGACGTGTTAAACCTAAACATCCCACTCCTTAAAGTAGACGTGTTAAACTTAAACAACCAACTGTTTTAAAGAAAACGCTCTATGCATTGGAACTGTGGGCCAGCTGCCGAATTGAGGAATAGATCCCTGTTCTCCCCGGGGTGGATGGTGAGCTTCTTTCTAACCTCCTCAAGGATGTGGGGACATTCTTCGTCTGCTTCAAACTTCTTCGCATCCTCTTCTGTCCCCTTGGTTTTGAGTCGGCTTTCCGATTCGTCTTCACTACTGGAGTTACTTCTGACATCCCAGTCTGTCAGATTCACCTCAGCTTCTTCTTCGAACGTACCCCTTACCCGAGCCTCTTGGCTTGGCGGTCTCCTTCTCATTTTTAACGCTCATATAGAAACATCTGTGTGCTGCTCCCAGGTCCGCCTGGAGGGTTACCACCTCATTCTCCAGAGTGTAGAACTTCATTTTCAAATGGACCGTTGAGGTGACCGCCTCCAATTTTCCCAATGTGGGCCTCCCAATGATGCATTGGTAGACCGATTTGCATGGGAGAACCAGGAAGGGTGTTTTCACAGTTTTGAACAACGACGGTTTGTCATCGGGGTTCCCGTAGGTGACCATCAGCTCTAGGTGGCCGAGTGGCTTAGTCTTTGATCCATTAAATCCGGTTAGGTCCCCTCCCTGGAATGGAGTCAGGTCATCGGGTGAGATACTCAGCACTTGCAGCAGGTCCTCGAAGATGATATCTACTACACTTCCCTGGTCAACCAGGATCCGTCTTACTTCGATGTTGGCGATAATGGCAGAGATGATTAGTGGGACGTGTTTGTTCGGTTTCCCGTCGAGCAGATCGTTGTCGTCGAAGGATAGGGGCGGTCTGGTTGGCCCCTTCCTGGCGACTGAGGTTGACGCAATGCTGAGGATCCCCTTCCACTTCCTCTTCATTGATTTGTTTGAACCCCAGTTATCATGGGGGTTTCTCCCGTGGATCACCATGACCAATGGTCTTTCTTTGGGCCTCCGGGTGTCCTCTCCATCGGTCGATTCATCAGCGCTATTTTCGACCCTCTCGTCAATTGGGGCCTTCCCCTTCCTAGGGGACCGATATCTCCCTTCGGGGGATCAGGCTCTTTTGCACGAACCACTCGGTTCCCCCTCCTTCACGTATTGTGTCAATTTTCCTCTCTGAATCAGCTTCTCAATATCAGCCTTCAGTGCTTGGCAGCCATTGGTGTCGTGGCCTCCGCTTTGATGGTAGCAGCACCATTTCTTCGAGGGGTTTTGGCCCTCTTTCAACACCAAAGGCTGTGGCCTCTTAATGTCTTTGAATTCCGCGTTGGCACATTCAGCCAGGATCTGTGCTCTTAATGTCTTTGAATTCCGCGTTGGCACATTCAGCCAGGCTGTGACGATGAGGGGAGTAAGGCCTGAGGATTTTGGGGGGCGGCCACTAATGGAAAAAAGACATTTAGCGTCGGTTAAATTGGACATTTAGCGTCGGTTATCGCCCGACGCTAAATCGACCGACGCTAAATGTTAGACATTTAGCGCCGCTTATTTAACCGACGCTAAATGTCACTCAACGTCAACAGAAATGACATTTAGCGTCGGTTGTTTTAAATAACCGACGCTAAATGTCTCCAAAACGTCATTTAAAAATGACAATTAGCGTCGGTTATTTAAAACAACCGACGCTAAATGTATCAAAGGGGACATTTAGCGTCGATTATTTGAAAAAACCGACGCTAAATGTCTCTAAACGTCATTTAAAAATGACATTTAGCGTCGGTTATTGGAAACAACCGACGCTAAATGTATCAAAGGGGACATTTAGCGTCGGTTGGTTTAAACGACCGACGCTAAATGTCTCTAAACGTCATTTAAAAATGACATTTAGCGTCGGTTATTTGAAACAACCGACGCTAAATGTCTCTAAACGTCATTTAAAAATGACATTTAGCGTCGGTTATTTGAAACAACCGACGCTAAATGTCTCTCAACGTCAACAGAAATGACATTTAGCGTCGGTTTTTTGAAACAACCGACGCTAAATGTCATTTTACACATTTTAGTTTCATTCATTTTTTTATCCTTACGAAACCTGTTGTATCCCAGAAATGACCAATTCCCAGAAACAACCATTTCCAAAACAGGTCAATTCACAGACCAATTCCAAAACAGACAAATTCATTCTAAAACCATTCCATTCTATAGTTGTACAAATTACACAGACAGCAATTCCAAAACTGACCAATTCACAGACAGCAATTCCAAAACAGACCAATTCACAGATTGCAATCCCAAAACTGACCACTTCACAGACAGCAACTAAACTGAATCTATAGTTGTACAAATTACCAGATTGCATCACAGACAGCAACCATAACAGAAACGGCCAATTCTATTAAAAGTATGCATCACAGACAGTATACAAATTAACAGAATCAAAGAATTTTAAACAATGTATCTTTTTGCTCCGTGCGAATCTTCATAAAAAAATCTGACCAAAGCAGACGAACCTCAAAAATCTCCTCTTCGGTGTATGCCTTTGAGTCATCAAATACCTACAAGTTTAAAAATTACTGAAACAAATTATATTCAATCATTCTAATTCCAAATAAATGTGTAAAGTATAATTTTAATCAAAAATTTATACCTGCTCCTAATTATCAACAATACCAGCATTCACAATGGTCAGCATAAACTTCATCACATAATAGCCACAATGATAACCATTCCGTTGTATTGGCATCTACACAAATGAATTCACTCCAAATTAAATCAACTCAATAACATAAACAGAATATATATATATATATATATATATATATATATATATATATATATATATATATATATATATATATATCATATATGACCAATTTCAAATTAAATCAACTCAATGTTTTAAATTACTTACTGTAGGGTACAACCACGTGGGGGCAGATGTAGAATAACCTTTGACAGCTCTAATAACAATATAAAAGTACTTATAAGTCCTCAACCCAACTTAATTCAAATACTACAATCTAAACCATGATAGAAAATAAAAGCTTACTTGCTAAGCATGCCTTTGATTTCTTTGTTTGGTTTGCGGCCTAAAGAACACATCCAGACCACAGTATTTTGATTTGGGATTAAGATAATTAGTTGCCAATGTCCACTGCAACATTGATAAACTTAAAATTAACCAACACACAAAGAAAAATGAATCACCAATTAGTTGAAATATTTTGCTGTTACGTACCTATGGCAAAATGGAGTAATATATACTCTCGTAGTGGTGGTCATCAATTTCTCTTGAATGTTTTGAAGGACAACATTTATGGAGTAATGCTTCAAGTTAAGCTTGTATGGACACACAAATCCATATAAGTCCCCAATACCTCTTTCAAGACATTGACGGTGCAAATATCTAGTGGCAAGTAAGAAAAACTATCAAATCGATTAATATATGTAAAAATGTGAGAAATTTATATAATGAAATAGAATTTACTACTTACGTGGACCATAAGGCCAAATGGCTCATCTCAAGCCACTCTTCACCGGAAACCATGTCCAGGATCTCTTTGATGGAGACAAAGCATTCATGAGCTTCGTGCTCCAACATTATCTTGGCATGTCTCTTATCGGCATACCCCACCACAAGCATCTCTTTCATCCAATCAATATTTACCTCCTCCTCCGCATGAGGTGGTGAGTGGCTTGCCTTAGATCCAACCGTTGTATTGGGAGAGGGAACCTGAACACCAGCATGTTGAAGACCTCCACATGAGATGGTGTGCTGAAAAATTAAAACATAAATATAAATTAAGCTATTATTTATGAATTGATTCAAATAATAAAACAAATCTAGTAATATAAACATATACCTCTTCCAACACTTTGCGAACTCGGTCTTGCACCATCACTTCCACGTCCTTCATAATTTCTTTCATCAACTCCGCTTTGACAACTTGTGAGCTACCCGGGCCAGTACGTGTCACACCTCCAAAGTATCTCTTTATCCCAACACCTTTTCCAACTCCCCGAACACGACCAGGATGCTCAGGTGTTCCAATGGCAACCGTCAAAATATCATTCTTTCCTTGAGGAACGAAAGATCCTTGGCTACTCAAAACCGCAAGTTCATCCTGCAACAAAAGCATGTTCACATGTTACAATTTAACAATCTTAGATTCACACACAATGTCTTAGAAACACCACACAATATTATACTTACAATCTTAGATCCAACAGATGCTGACGACTCGCATGCATAAGATCCAGACTTGCTTTGGCGGCCAGCCTTCCACAGCTCATGACGCTCTGGAGATGTAGGCTCCACCTCCAAATCAGGATCACCAGACTCCTCCTTGATTTTTTTTGATTTGTTCTTCTTTCAAATTGTTCTTCAACTTTTTATAACCACCTGGCCCTATTGTGTGGTTGTATTTATTATTTTTTCGAATATTCTTGGAAGCTTCTCTCTTAGCCTGTTACAAAGAACAAAAACACCACCATATTTACAACATATCATTAATGTTTAAGAAACTAAAATAGTTATAGTTAAAACAATACCACAAACTCCTCAGTAATGCGACTGTTAGCAAATGCAGCCCATGTCTCGAGAGATATGTTGCTGTACTTGTGACATGGATTTTTTTGACCATCATTATCCCCACTACCAAAGACGTATGTTCTGGTGAGAGTTGTCTTGAACTGTCTCCAACAAAGAGAGATATGAGACATCCAAGCTTTCTTGAATTCATTACTCTCGGGAACATCAAATATTAGCTTTACATCATCCCAAGCAATCGTTTTTGTCTCCTCGTCAACATCACTCCACTTCATTGGCAATATGCTTATCTTTGTTCGTGCAACCACCCCTAAATAGGTCTTGAATTTGTTAGCATAAGGACCAATAAGACCGCCTTTACTATCAATTTCCACTCTGTATTTTTGACCATCTGGGCACCTAGAAGTGAACTTTTTTAATGAAGTTGGACGTCTGGTATTCTTTTTTGAAGACATGATAGCTGAACTTAAACAAAGGAAACAATCAAGAAAAGAAATAAGATGTTATAAATAAGAAAAGAAATAAGATGTTATAATTGGTGGTACATGTCCACACAATGTCATTAATAAGGAACCATCTCTTAAGTTGAGCAAATCATCAATAGCATATAAACTGGTTAGAAAACTGAAAAATAGGTCAATCGGTTCCATTATACAACATAGGTGCAAAATATATATATATATATATATATATATATATATATATATATATATATATATATATATATATATATATATATATATATAGAACAAAGCTCACCAACAAAAAGAAGATAGATATAGAACAAGCTCACCAACAAAAAGAAGATAGATAAAGAACAAGTTCCATTATACAACATCGGTTCAAAATTACATACCATCATTGTCACTAAGTTCAAAATTACAATTTCATAGGTTCAAAAAAACAAATCTAAACTCTTTCGTATAAAATTCCTTCATTATGATCATTGCGAGTGGCATGTTCATCGTCAACTTCATTGTCATCAACTGAAGTAGGCACTTGTGTTAACAAACAAGGTGTTTCGAAAATTGCAAGACTTGAATCTTCATTTTCATCACTGCCTATTTTTCCTTGCATGACAACTGACCACTTTTTGTTAGAAGGATCTTTGACATAGAAAACTTGTTTTGCTTGGTTAGCCATGATGAAGGGTTCATCATTATAACTTACCTTGTCAAGGTCCACTAGTGTAAATCCCATTTCGTCAGTACGTACACCACTATTGTTGTTAACCCACTTACATTTAAAAAGAGGCACTTTAAATTTATAGTAATCAAGCACCCAAATCTCTTTAATGACACCAAAGTAAGCAATAGATGCGAGTACAGGATTTGTATCATTTGAACTAGAGAAGTGCATCGCGGAAGCCATGACCATAACTCCACTGTTTTGCATGGTGCTTTTGTCATCTTTCGACTTTGTGTAAAAGGAAAACCTATTTATGTCGTACCCGCTCCAACATACGACATTAAAGTGAGGGTCATGTGCTAACCATCTCAAAGTCTCAGAGGCACTCACATCTTTCTTAATCTCTGATTTAAACCAATCTATGAATGTGTTGTTATGCTCGTTCAATAACAATATTTCTTTCATTCGAGGGTTTTTGGCTTTTACTATCTCTTTATGGAGAGACAAGTAAGGTAATACCTCATCTGTATTATTCAAAACATACAAATGTGCTTGAAGCACTTCAGCTCGACCCATGCATTTAATGGTTATACCATGTGTACCTTTACCTTGACCTCTCCCTGCATAACGAGACTTTGTCCCACAGATTTTGCTTCTGACAAGTAGTCAGAACAAAACTCAATCGCTTCTTCTGTGACGTACCTTTCAACAATGGATGCTTCAGGACGATATTGGTTCTTCACATACCCTTTCAAGATCTTCATGTATCGCTCGATTGGGTACATCCACCTTAAATAAACAGGGCCGCATAATCTAATCTCCCTAACCAGATGAACAATTAAATGAACCATGATATCAAAGAATGAGGGAGGAAAAAACATCTCCAATTGGCACAAGATAATAGCAGCTTCATTTTCCAACTCGTCCAATTTTTGAGGGTCGATGACTTTAGCACATATACTATTGAAGAATAAGCACAACCTAGTTATGGTATATCAGACATCTTTCGGTAAGATGCCACGAATTGCCACAGGTAGTAGTTGTTGCATCAAGACATGGCAGTCGTGAGACTTCAAGCCAACTAATTTGAGATCTTTCATTGAAACCAGTCGCTTTATATTTGACGAATAACCATGTGGGACTTTGATTCCCCGTAGACACTCGCAAAAGCTCATTTTCTCTTTTCTTGATAAGGTATAACATGCTGGAGGTAAATATGTGCCTTTACCTCGTTCCACTGGATGTAATTGTTCTCTTATGCCCATCTCACGTAAATCTAGTCGAGATTTTATACCATCCTTTGTCCCTTGAACGTTGAGAAGGGTCCCGATCACACTATCACAAACGTTTTTCTCGACGTGCATAACATCAAGACAATGCCTTAGATCAAGATTGGACCAATACGGAAGATCAAAGAACACCGACCTCTTTTTCCACTTGCTTTTTTCCTTGGGCTGCTTCTGCTTTTTGCCGAATACAACTTTGATGTCCTTAACCACTTGATAGACTTCTTCTCCGGTCAAGGCATTCGGAGCAATGTCATTTTCCGAGCACCCATTAAAAGCTCTTTTAAGCTTACGATATCTGGGATTAGGTTTGAGAAATTTCCGATGCCCAAGGTAGACAGTCTTCCTTCCATGTTTGAGTTGATGGTGACACGTGTCTTCTGCACAAATAGGACAACCTTTATGACCTTTGACACTATACCCAGACAAGTTTCCGTATGCAGGAAAGTCATTGATCGTGCAAAATAACATGGCTCGCAGCTTGAAAGTTTCATTAGAATACCCGTCAAACACATCCACACCTTCATCCCACATTTTTCTCAAGTCTTCAATCAATGGACTAAGGTAAACATCTATGTCATTACCAGGTTGTCTCGGGCCAGAAATCATCATGGATAGCATCACATATTTGCGCTTCATGCACAACCATGGAGATAGATTGTAAATTAAAAGGAGAACAGGCCATGAGCTATGATTCGTACTTAAGTTACCATATGGATTCATTCCATCAGAAGCAAGTGCGAGCCTAAGATTTCTTGAATCAGTGCCAAAATCCGAATACAAATTATCAATTTTCTTCCATTGCAAAGAATCAGCCGGATGGCGAAGCTGCCCGTCACATTTCCTCTCATCTGCATGCCATCTAATGCTCTTCGCGTCATTTGCATTAGCAAACAAGCGTTTGAACCTAGGTATTATTGGAAGATACCATAAAACCTTCGCAGGGGAACCCTTTGTGTTGTTGTCGTCATAATTAGATTCACCCGACTTCACTTTGTAGCGCGAACAACCACACGTAGGACAGTTATGCAACTTCTCAAAGTCTTTCCGATACAATATGCAGTCTTTGGGACATGCATGTATTTTCTGATACTCCACACCCATCGGACACAATATCTTCTTTGCATCATACGTTCGTTTTGGCAATGTGTTACCAATGGGAAGCATGTCTTCCAACAGCTCAAGCAATTCGGTGAATCCCTTATCAGTCCACCCATTTATCGCCTTCAGATTGATCAATTTTAACGACGCAGACAACCGGGTGTATTTTGTGCAACCCAAATACAAAGGTTGATCTGTGTCTTTGCACAAATTATCATATTCATGCGCCCGCTTAAAAGATTCAGGACCAATGTCACGTTTCATGTCCTCCATTCGATCATCCATATCTTCATCGACTTTCTCACTTTTGGACACACTTGGGTTGCCGCTTGATTCACCATGCCATATCCATGTGGTATAACTGGGTAAGATCCCATGAACAAAGAGCTGATCCCGTATTACACTTGGTGGTTGTGGGGTTCGATTCACACAATTACAACAAGGACATGAATAAGTTACAGCAATTTCGGGAACATTAGTTTTGGGAGCATCAGTTTTGCGAAGATTTGCTTGAGCAAAGTTTATAAACTCTTCGACTCCTTTCGCATACTCATCACTCAGACGATTACAATGTATCCAACTACGATCCATCGCTACGCTCCAAAGATAGTAAAAATAAATTCATAAATCAAAATCAAACTATCACATCAAACCAAGATAGTAAAAATAAATTCATAAATCAAAACAAGTAAAAATATAAATGTACAACATCAAACCAACATAGTAAACTTAAAGCTTCATTAATAAGGTTCTTTTTTATAGCATGATTCTTCACAGAAACATGAACAACAACTCCAACAACTCCACATACTAATATGCTCTAGTGCAACAATAAAATCAGCCCACAAAACACAACGGACAAGTGTTTAATCATGTTACTATTGTTACTAGTATTTAATAATATTAACATAATTTTGATCAGGGAATGAACTCAAATGATTAATCTAGACAAGAAATTGAATAATTAATATACCGAGAAGCAGATGCAAGAGTGAGAAGCGGGTTTGACAGTGAACTTCCCGGGTTGACCCGTCCGAGCAACGGCGATTTCCGGTTCGCGCTATTCGTATACCACTGTACTCAGCTTTCCACTTCTAGAAATCCAATTTGATCTAAAAAATCACTTGGAATATCAGTTGCAACTTACCTGCATGAAAATTATGAATATTGGATAAATTAATAGTACTACAAAATGATATTATGAAATGATTAAGGACTTTAACACCTTCAAAGAATACTACAAATTATGCAGTTAACAAATTCAAAGTTCCCTTAAGGAATCACAATCCAAAACAAGAATTAAAGTTCCCTTAAGGAATCACAATCCAAAACTAGTTTAATTACAATGAAATCAGTCAAGAACCCCCAAATGTCATCTTCACAATCCAAAACTAGTTTAATTACAATCCAAAACTAGTTCAATCACAATAAACAAACAGATTTGTATAGTTGCTAATTGTCAAAATCATGTCTTCAAAATCAGCAAAGAAACTATATATATAACAAAAGAAGGAAGCACTACTATGGTCTAAGATTAAGATCAACTCGAGAACACTAAAAAGTAAACACAAGGCTAGCAATAACTCAAAACCAAAGACTATACCCTAGCCCTTAAGCAACCACCACAACTTCAAACCAGCAGACCCCACAAACTTTTTTCTACGTGGACAGATTATCATTTCTGTTACATATTTTCTGTTATTTGAGATAACAATAAATTAAAGTATTAGTGAAATAAAATTAAATGGCAAACAATTTGAAACAAGTAAAATCTTCAAAAACATGATAGATAGAATAAGAGGAAAGTGATAATGGCTATGTAACAGGAAGATGCAGGATGTGACTTACCAGCTTCTCTTTCAATATCAAAGTCTTTGAGTACCAATTTCCCCTTAACTTTAGTACATAACAATATATTCCATCTAGCTTTTCAGTACCACCAGCTTCTGCAACAAAGAGTGATATTTAAGGTTAAATACTAAAGCTAATACCAAAGACCTTATTTTACAGAACATTCCTCAGAAAGCAAAATCTGGAAAGATAGACACTATGTTTCAAGAACAACATCTTATTGTTTAACCACAGATGAAGAGTAGCTCTCGACAAGGTTTCTGGAAAACTAACAAAAAATTGTTATAGTGATAAGTGATAACTGATAACTAACACTCATTCAGCAAAACTAGAACTCAAAGCTAGTTGATAACTGATAACTAACACCCAAATCAGAAGCAACAATCAGAAAATAAACAATTAAACAATCAAATTAAACACCCAAATCAGAAGCAACAATCAGGGATTCCAAATTTAAAAAATCAGAAATTAGGGTTTTCAATTCACGCAGAAATTGAACAATTTTCCCCAAATCAAAACAATCATCAAAGAAGAGGAGAAGAAATCTAACCTGATAAGAAGAAGAACTGAAGAAGAAAGCTCGCGATTCACTAAGAAATTGGGGACTGATTCATTGTTTTCGCGACTGAGAGAGGGAAGCGAGAGAGGGAAGATGAAAACCCTAAACCGTCACAGAGGGTGGAGTGGTGGCGACGAGTTCGTGAACGGAGTGCACGACGAGGCGGGGCGGAGAACGGAGTTCGCGAATGGAGCGCCGCTTGTGTGAGGAAGAGAAGGGTTTCTGTGAGGAAGCGAGAGAGGGAAGATGAAAACCCTAAACCGTCACAGAGGGTGGAGTGGTGGCGACGAGTTCGCGAACGGAGTGCACGGCGAGGCGGGGAGGAGAACGGAGTTCGCGAATGGAGCGCCTCTTGTGTGAGGAAGAGAAGGGTTTCTGTGAGGAAGAGAAGAGCGTGTTTTGTGCGGAAGAGAAGAGCGTGTTTCTGTGAGGATGAGAAGAGCGTGTTTTGTGCAAAAAATTAAAACTGGGACATTTAGTGACGGGTGTTTAAACAACCGACACTAAATGTACTTGCTTTGGACATTTAGTGACGGGTGTTTAAACAACTGACACTAAATGTACTTGCTTTGGACAGTTAGTGACGGGTGTGTAAACAACCGACACTAAATGTCCAAAGCAAATACTTTTAGCGTCGGTTGTTTAAACACCTGTCACTAAAGGTAGGCGCGAAAAATGGAATCTTCAATTTAATTGCAAAAATGCCACCGGTCACACATTTAGTGTCGGGTTTTCAAACACCCGACACTAAATGATGCTTAATAATGTCATTTTTCCACTAGTGGGCCCTCACGGTGTACACCTCCTGTTACCTTTTGCCGGCGTACCTCCTGGGTGGGTTCCCTGTCGCCCCCCGCCTTGACTGCCTCGCGGTAAGCCAAATCATCCTCCTCATAATTCATGTATTTCTAGGATCTCCAAAGGAACTCGCCCAAGTTCCTAGGCTTGTTGATGCCTACATCGACCTGAAACAAACTTCCCTTTTTCAACCCGTCTTTCATCCAGAACAATCTTTGTCTGTCCTCCAAACTTCGAACGGCCGAAGCTTCTTTATTGAAGCGCTCAATATACTCCCTCAGTGTCTCATGGTTATGCTGCCTGACGGCTCTCAGTACTTCCTCAGATTTGGCCTTTAGCCGGGAGGCAATGAAGCGAGCCGTGAACATTCTTGCCAGCTGCCCCCATGAGGATATGGAGTTCGGCCTAAGCTTCTGGAACCACTCTAATGCGGAACCCTCGAGAGTGAGGGGGAAGAATTTGCAGTGGACGGGTTCCCTTGCGCCCCGGTAGCGCATCATTAGGGAGAAGTGTGCCAGATGACCGTCCGGATCTCCAGTCCCGTCGTACATCTTAGGATTCGGCAGCTTTTCCAAGGCCCTTGGGATTTGGCATTCGTCTACCCTTCTTGTAAACGGCCCCTCCTCCGAAAACCCTCTTGAGTTTCTGGGGGAGGTGTCTTCATAGCCCAGCTCCTGATACCTGTGTCGCTCGGGGGATCTCCTCGATGGAGAATCCCGGTGGTGCCTTCTGCGGGTGGCAACCCGGCTCCTCGACCTCTCCTGAGCGTTAGGTTACGCGTGTGAGGAGGCACTGGAGTAGGTGTCATGAGGGCGATGGGTCCCTGGGGGTGAGCCTGATTCCCAATGCCAGCGTCGCCTGAGGGGAGAGCGATGTACATGACGTCTCCGAGGTGGGGATCGGCGTCGCCTTGAGGTCACTACCGTTGGAGGGATTGTCAACCTGCTGACTGGAGGCTGTTCTGGCAGGGCGGTCACCCACCTTTCAACCTCCCTCAGTCGCGCTTCCTGTTCCAACATAGCTTGAGTGCGACTGGCCAGGAGGTCCAAAAGCTGATTCACGTTAGAGGGCTGGACAGGTCGACTGGTGCCCTCGTCCTGTATAGTCAAGACGTTGCCCTCGGGGATACCCTCCGGTCGGGGTGCGGGTATGGCAATGCTCTGAACCCGGGGTCTGCCTCTGGGTGCCATGGAGTAGCAAGAGAAAAGTTTGAGTGATGATGTGAAAGATAGAAACCTCCCACTGTGGTCGCAAATGTTCTGTACCGAGCAGCTTTTTGGTCGTCTGCTGTTGGTAGGTCTCTTGCTGTCCTGGCCGAAGGTCAATGAGCGCCCGGGGGGGTACCTGCAAGCCACTCCGACGCTCAAGTCAGTATATAGAATATAAGAGTGAAGGCACTAAGGATTAGAGATTCAACCTTTGTAAGGGCAAAGTTTGCCTGTATTTATAGGAAATCGTGCCCTCTTGTGGATCGTCGGATGGGTAGAGTCGATCTTGACCGTCCAGGCTTGTTGGGCTCGCATGAGGTGGATATGGGCTGATCCATATGACTTGCTAAGCGCACCTCCTGGTTTTGCTAATGAGACCCTCTAGTTGACTCCAGAACATGACTTAATATAATATATTAGGTCCTAAAACTAGTTTCAGTTTGGTTAAACATGCTCTCTTGACAGCACACCTTAGTGCCATTTCAAACAACAGATTAACTCCACTAACCACCAGAACACCCGAGTGTGTATAAGGAGTAATGAGAGTGAGAAGGCGAGTGTGAAGAGAATTCTCCCACAATCTACTTACCTTCATTCTTCAAGTGGTTTGTGTTGTCGTATACGCAGATAAACAGTTGCACTCAAAACTTCTAAGACAAAAGCTGTCGAATCTGCTGAGACAGAGGTTGTCCAAATTGCTGAGACAGAAGCTGTCGAAGTTGCTGAGACAGAAGCTGTTTAAATTACTAAGACAACTGCAGTCGAAATTATTGAGACAACTGCAGTCGAAATTCCTAAGACAACTGCAGTCGAAGTTACTGAGACAACTGCAGTCGAAATTCCTAAGACAATTGCAGTCGAAATTACTGAGACAACTGCAGACGAATTTACTGAGACAACTGCAGTCGAATTTATTGAGACTGAGATGCTGCGAACCAAACCTGCGAACAAAGAACTGTTTGAAAAACAACCGGAGGCGTCTTGCGACTGCCCTGAAGAATTTATCCGCCTCTACAGCGCAAATTCCCAGAGGTACAACCGGTCTCGTCTTAAATTGCAATAGCAACTGAGGTATCCGAACTAGCAAGAGTAACACGATGTGTAATCAGGAGATGAACCCAGAAAGTGCTGTTTAGAAATAGGAAGTCGAAACACTGTATGCGTTGAAAAGATTTTTGCTGTGCTTTTGAGTGTTGAAAATATTTTCTATGTTCTTTTGCTTCTATCTCTTCAAGTGATACAAGATCATCTTTATATAGGCCTATGAGGTAGCATATTGAAGCATGCGCTCCAGCCACCATTCAACAGCCAGTCAAAGACGTTAAAAATTGATTTGTAATAAAGCTGCTTTAATTAGCAGTTACAAAGTAATTTGGTTTGAATAAAAAAATGGTTGTTGGAAGAGAGCGCAAGTTACAAAATAAATGACAGTTAACTTCCAGTTTATGAATTATCCGTTACAAATTTCATTTGTAAATTAGTTTGACCAAATATTGGGCATATTCGGATAGCCTGATAAAAATAATATTTCCTTTAATAAAAATTAGCGCAAGGCTAGTCGAGCACGCGGGGGGGGGGGGGGGGGAATCGAAACTGAACCAAGTCATGTTGGTCCCTGCTTGTGCGCGCGAGGGAGTCCCTTGTACTTGCTTGTTTACTAGCTCTCATTAAGCTTTAGTAAATAAAGACTTTGGTGAATCCAAAGCTAAGCAATGTGGGACTTCTCACTTTTGAAATATATTTTATTTTCAATAAAATACAACAATCCCCCACATATTTCAAAAGTTTGAAAAATAAATTTTATAAAAGGGGTTTCCTGGGTTAACATCGTAGATGTAATGCATCGGAGCTGTATAGCAAGCTATGGAACCAGTCCAAGACATATAAAACATAACATACAGTGAATTGGTATAGCAAGCTATGGAACCCAAGAGACATATTATATGTTACAGGTTTCACTATCACATTACACCCCCACAATTCTTGCTGCTTTCGCGGTGGTGCGCTATTAGGCCCTACGCGTGCTCGGCATTCATGAGTGCTCTAGAGACCTCGCCAAGATCTCATGCAAGCGGCCTCACTTGACACTCATATAGGTGATTTCATCAAGTGTATGCTGCAAGTCATACACCACCCATAAGGGCTATGAAAATCATTAAAAGCTTTAAGTTTATCCTTTTAACCATGCAGTCTAGCACAATCACAATAACACCATAGGAAGGGACAATAATGAAATTAATTACTTGAATTAATTTCCAGTGCTAACACACTCAAGAAGTAATTTGTTTTTACCACATTGAACCTTATTCATGGGATCTCCAATCACAAAGGTTGGGTTACCATCACTTCTTAATATCAATTGGCTTTAGTCCCATTCCCCTCGATGTTTCACATATTATTTTCTTCCCTAAGGGTTTTTCAAAAGATTGATGAAATTTACTTCTGATTTCACATAAATTAATGATATAATCCTTCTCATTTATTTGTAGCTACTTTACACAACTATGGAAGACACTATTTCTTCCATAAAGGAATATTGACCAAGACGTCTCTTTAGTCAATCAATTTCATATATCACAAAGTCTTGATAGTAACAAACTCATTCTCTTATATTATCAAGCTTTGAGTAATAACCTTAATTTCAATAAGGTAATTTATGCAGGTCTACTTAGAAAATCTCTAAGTGACAACCATAGTATAGCTCTACTTAGAAAATTTCTAAGTGACAACCATTCATAAATAAAACCACTTTTAGATTTATTTTCTTGTGAATCAAACATGGCTATCATCATAGTATCATTGAAATACAATGGGTATTCACTATATATAGTGACATAGCCTATGATGCCTCAATAGATAATTATCAAACATGACTATCATCATAGTGTCATCGAAATACAATGGATACTGTATATAGTGACATAGCCTATGATGCCTCAATTGATAATTATCAAACACGGCTATCATCACAGTGTCATAGAAATACAATGGATACTGTATATAGTGACATAGCCTATGATGCCTCAATAGATAATTATCAAACATGGCTATCATCATAGTGTCATCGAAATACAATGGATACTGTATATAGTGACATAGCCTATGATGCCTCAGTAGATAATTATCAATAAATGCTTTAGTAATTTCTAAGCTACATCACTTTCATAACATACTTATACATACAGGTCTGCTTAGTTGAATTTTAAGCGACAACATTTCCATAAACTATTTATGGATTTTCACAAGTATGTTATTGATGTCTCATATATTCAAATATCAGTAAATGGTCTCAAAAGTAAGTATATTACATATATCTAAAAAATATTCCTATAACTGATAATTATCCATGTCTTTTATTTAATCTAAAAGACTTGTTATAGTCTGCATTTGAACATGTCAAAAGGTGATTCTAAAATATTTCAATTTTAGCATTAACGGTTTGAACCTTTTCACACCTGCTACATGTCTCTAATGCATTTTCTCATGAAACTTAATAATATGGTTATTAGGCATAGCATAACAAGAGGACACTTGAAAATTCATTTTCACATGAAACATGAATCCAATATCAACCCCCCACAATGCCTCACACAACATAACATTCCAAAAAAATACTATATCACATATTAATAAAGTGAAAATATTACTTGCAAATTGAGGCTCTATATAAGACAATTCGCTTTTTATTAAGTTCAAATCGTTAGCAGATTTGTGTGCATATGATTCCTTTAATAGGATCAACTTCAATTTCTCAGTTTCACATTATTGTACCAATATGATATAAAGGACAATATAGCAATTGCGAATAGTTCACATTTCATAATACACACAACATGCTCAATAAATTCCATAAATAGATATTGAAAAAACCTTCCAATAAAAATTGGTATACATTCTCTGATAATGTAATAGGTTTGTCTCTATTTTCTTTTGACTAATTGTCAGAATCATAAAGGATATTCAATGATTTAATTTCAAAGCATCTATACTTCTAAAGAGTATCAAAATAAGATTTTGGTGAAAGAGTTACGCAACCATACTTCCTTATGGTCTGGCATCTCAAATTGCACTTAAAAAATTTATTTAATAGTATGTCTTTCACATCAAAGATTAGAAGACAAAAATTTTAATATGAATAATCACATCATTGTTATATCCATTGACACATTAGCAACAAGAATTTTAACAAAGGAATATCAATTGTTAAATCCGACAAATGCATTTATGTTCAGCAAATAGGTGCAATATCAAATCACTCCTACTAATAGAAGGTATCTGTTTTGAACTCATCACGTCACAAAGGTACACAATATCTCCTATCAAATTTTAGCATTGTGAGGTCGAAGATTCTATCCTTATGGTATGCATATATAAGTTCCAATTCTGATAAACAGAACTCATTAAGCCATATAAGGAATTGTATAAATTTTTCATGGCACACGATGAAGCTATTTCAATAAAAGGAAAAATTGACACACCAAAGTGGTGTTGTCGAAAACTGATGCAAAGACAGATTCTGTCGAAACTGCTAAAACAGATGTAATCGAATATACAGATGCAGTCGAAAGTGTGAGGACTGTGGCAGTCGAAAGTGCCAGGTAAAGGTGTAGTCGAACTCTATATGTCATACAACCAAAATGCATAAGATGAATTCAAAGGCACTATCAGGTGCTTCAGTGCAGAGTGTTGATAAAGAAAATTCCGACTAATAACCTATAAGTCACCAAAACCAAGACATTGTACTTGGTGGACAAGGACATCACGATAAAATTTATGCACTAGAGCCAATCAATTAATCAATCATTTCAATCAATAAGTAAGCATCAGTCGAATTCTTATGAACAAATGCAAATATCTAATTTCATGTCGTCATCGTCTTACGAACATTTGCCACTTTTGACGGTAAACCTAGCCAAACAAAAATGCAAACAAAGAACATGAAGAAAGATGAGAACCTGGTGTGAATCAGTATTCTCCTTCATGTCGTCATCGTTTTCAACGTTGTTTCCTTCAGTATGCTCTTTGCAACTTTTCTCTTTCAGTGTTTAGAGTCTGCTGTTTATTTGATTGCAAGATATATTGAGTCTCTTGAGATGGAAATCACACACTGATGATAACAAAATTATAAATGAATATAAATAGATATTCAGGATATATTGTTTTAGTAGTGTCCAATCGACTCATTTGACCAAGAACTTATCAAGAATTGCAAACAACACAACAAGCATAGTTAAGGAGACTTATCTTCCACGAAAGACCTTGTAGTCACGGAACTTCGGACAAAACTAGCAGAGATAAATTCTTCAGATTGTTGTCGTATACGCAGATAAACAGTTGCACTCAAAACTTCTAAGACAGAAGCTGTCAAATCTGCTGAGACAGAGGTTGTCGAAGTTGCTGAGACAGAGGTTGTCGAAGTTGCTGAGACAGAAGCTGTCGAAATTGTTGAGGCAGAAGCTGTCCAAATTGCTGAGACAGAAGCTGTCGAAGTTGCTGAGACAGAAGTTGTCGAAGTTGCTGAGACAGAAGCTGTTTAAATTACTAAGACAACTGCTGTCAAAATTACTGAGACAACTGCAGTCGAAATTCTTAAGACAACTGCAGTCGAAATTCCTAAGACAACTGCAGTCGAAGTTACTGAGACAACTGCAGTCGAAATTCCTAAGACAACTGCAGTCGAAATTACTGAGACAACTGCAGTCGAATTTACTGAGACAACTGCAGTCGAATTTATTGAGACAGAGATGCTGCGAACCAAACCTGCGAACAAACAACTGTTTGAAAAACAATCGGAGGTGTCTTGCGACTGCCCTGATGAATTTATCTGCCTCTACAGCGCAAATTCCCCGAGGTACAACCGGTCTCGTCTCAAATTGCAATAGCAACTGAGGTATCCGAACTAGCAAGAGTAACACGATGTGTAATCAGGAGATGAACCCAGAAGGTGCTGTTTAGAAATAGGAAGTCGAAACACTGTATGCGTTGAAAAGATTTTTGCTGTGCTTTTGAGTGTTGAAAATATTTTCTATGTTCTTTTTCTTCTATCTCTTCAAGTGATACAAGATCATCTTTATATAGGCCTATGAGGTAGCATATTGAAGCATGCGCTCCAGCCACCATTCAACAGCCAGTCAAAGACGTTAAAAATTGATTTGTAATAAAGCTGCTTTAATTAGCAGTTACAAGGTAATTTGGTTTGAATAAAAAAATGGTTGTTGGAAGAGAGCGCAAGTTACAAATTAAATGACAATTAACTTCCAGTTTATGAATTATCCGTTACAAATTTCATTTGTAAATTAGTTTGACCAAATATTGGGCATATTCGGATATCCGTTACAACAGTTTGTATACACCATTTTGTGCAAGCATGTGCGAAAAGTTGACTTCATCGGGAAGAGATCATTTGGATAAGTTGTGATAAGTTGCCCTAGAAGAGTAGCTCGTGTGGTTGTGAGAAGTTATGATAAGTTAACTTCTATTTCATCTTTTATTGCTTAATGTCTAAAATCCTAAGGCTATATTTGGGAGGGGAGGGGAAGACTTAGAAAAGATTAGTTTATATTTTAATATGTATTCGAGATTTTAAAAAAGTAAAAGAATAATATGATAAATAACAATATAAAAATTTTAGTCACACTCATTTATGCTTATTGAGATTTTATAGCTTACTCAATTTTGAATTGAAAAGTAAGCCCTCCCAACTTAATATGCTAACCTCTTTTGGTTGTCAGCCATACTCGATATAATTTATATATCATTAACCTCAATCAGTCTTTGATGAACTCTTTGTTCATCCATATTCATTGTACAACAATTAACTGAACCTATAGTTCCTTGAAATTTCCATAATACATGTCCAGTCACGTGTACTACTTTACGGTTTTTCGAAACATTTATAACTTCAAGAACAATTCACAATAACCTCTTAAACATGTTCAATATCATGGCATTGTGAGTCTAAATTCATGGGGGATGGTTGGGAAGAAGATTACAAGAGGTTTGGAATCGAAAGGAGCGTCGAAACGAAATTTTTAATCCCGGGGACAGAACCTCACACACGGTCTATGTGCCCTAGGCGCACGACCCGTGCGCACTGCACAATTAAAGGCCACAACTCAAACTTGCGCACGATCCGTGCGTTTTGTACAGCACACCCATTTCATTTCATTTTTCTCGTTTCGCTTCTCCGTTCGCGTCCAATCCGTATTCCGATCAAAATCCAACCTCAAAACAGTCATTTTTCACACAATATCACTCAATATAATCCAAGCATCAATCAACATATCAACACATAACTCGTTCTGAAATGTCAAAAACATAGTTTTTACAAAACACGGTTTATGACTCAAAATCTTTCGAAACCAACGAGACATTCACACAACCAGTCAACATAACATTCATTTCAAACGAAAATAAAACCTAAACATGAGTAAAACTCACCAATCGTGATAAAAATCACGAACCACCGAGAATCAAGAAAATGCGATTTTCGAAATAAAAACATGAAGGTTCCCCGAATGACTTCCTACGCCCCCACAATCGTGAAAACACTTTGAATTCGATTATAGCTACTGGATTTCCTTCCAATGTGCTTCAACCAACAATGTAGACTCAGTTCTACCCCCAATCTAGTCCCAATTAAACATGCAAAGCTCCAAATGGTTTAAGACTCCATTGTTGTTCTAGTTGAGCTTGAAAGCTTGGAATTGGCAAAATAATGAAGAGGATGAATGAGTTGATGTAATTGGTATCAATGTGAAGAGAATAAAAATGGGGAAGAATGATGTGAAGAGAACTTACATGCACTAAGGTTTGAAGTGTAGCCCTCCCTTCTTCCTCCTCTCTCACTCTCAAGCTTCTCTCTCTCTCTCTCTCAACCCTCACTTTTCTCAATTTCAGCAAATTCTGTTTTGTGTCTTTGTGGAAGTGAGTGTATGTTGTGTTTGGAATTAATGAGCTGAAGGGAAAAATAAAAGGGAAAGACTATACTGCCCCTCTTCTTAACTCTCCTCTCATTTCACTTAAATCTATTTTCAAACATAACCAATCATACAATTATGCATATAAATCATATAATTAGCAATTAAGTTAGTTATCCATATAATCAAAGACACTAACTTATTTAACTTAGCTAATCAATTACTATGACCTCTTGCTAATTTGAATTAACGAAATTAGCCAAAATGGGGGTGTTACAGACTCCATTAACCATATGAACACCCAACACCCTTAAAGAGATCCACCACCGCAAAACAGATGCTCACCCTGACACCGAAGCTGCCAAACACTTGAAACACCAGCTAGACAATAAAAAACACAATATTACACCAAGCTATCTGTACCAAAAATGGAACTCGCGTAAGTAGTGGCGGACCCACATTGAGGTGAGGGGGTTCAGTTGAACCCCCTGAATTTTTTTTTTACACTTATCACCCTATATAAATAACCTAAAACTCCTAAAATATTGTTTTTGAACCCCTTGAAAATTTTAAATTGCACTAGTAAACCAAGTTTTGCACCCATTTGACCCCCACCTTAAAAAATTTGACACCCCTGACCCCGGGGTCCTGGGTCCGCCACTGCGTGTAAGCACACACACGATCCTCCAACCAAGCCAAAATTATCAAACTAGAGTAGAAGACAACACATCAAAGAAAGCAAGCCAAAGCGAACACAGACCAAACCCGAGAAAACTCCTGACCAAAACCAAGCAAGAGGATAACACTAACTCATAGAAGATTAGTCTGTATGGGTGGGGGTTTTGGTAGGGGAGGGGAAGGCTTAGAAAAAATTAGTCTGTATATTAATATGTATTCGAGATTTTAAAAAAGTAAAAGAATAATATGATAAATAACAATATAAAAATTTTAGTCACACTCATTTATGCTTATTGAGATTTTATAGCTTACTCAATTTTGAATTGAAAAGTAAGCCCTCCCCTCCCTTCCCCTAAAGTCTTTCTGCACCTATTGATAGAAGTTGAAATGTTTATATGTCCCTAAAGAAAATCGTTTTACTAAGAGATCATCATTGTTAACAAGTTCTGCTTATATAGATATATTCATTTTAAAAGGTAATTAATCTATTATCTTGCTTGCTTATCACTATTTTGATAATAGCTTTATCATACAAGAAATATGTCTTAACTCCAGAGTTTTTGCCACAGCCTCGAGATAATCCGTGAGCTGGGATTAAACACATTGGTTTGAATATTTTCATTTGGACCAAAATTAGTACTCACAATAGCTTTTTTACTTCAAACACGATATGATAGTTCGAATTAAAGTGAATATTGTAATAATAAAAAGTAGATAGCCATCATATATAATAATAAATAAGTTTAAACATATAAGACAACTGCTAAAGGATGACCAAAATATAATAATCAAGATCAATTAATCTTGCATTCAACTTTCAACTTTGTACAAAAACTCCCAAAGAACACTTGGATGAGATGGTTGGAGTCGCTTCCAGCTTAACCAAGGTCAGGGGGTTTCGAATCCAGCCTTGAGTATGCAACAGTGTTAAATCTCTTGAGGGAGAGCTTTGCCGCCTGTTGTGGTACTATCCGGCTCTCGAGGGATTAGTCTCTGCAGTTGCGCGCGTAAAGAATATACAATTTATAAAAAAAGAACTTAGTACAAAAGCTTAACACCAAAGGAAATATCGGGCTGTCATCCCAATGCTTTCAAGGTAACTCCAGTCCATATCCAATAAGGTCTTAAGTATTGGGCTGTAACTTGTTGAATTTTCTAACCATTTATTTGATTTTCCACTGCAGGTTGTATGAAACACAATCTGGGGTGTAGGCAACAGTTTTCAGGCCCAGCCCAGTAGCTCTTGTTCAGCTGCTTTCAAACAAAATTGTTTGTGGATCTCTGCGCACCCGAACCCGGCTTCCTCAAGTCTGCACGCGGATCCCAACTTACCCGCTCCACGACCCGGACTATAAAAAACAAACCCTAACCTAGTGTTGCCAGAATTTCAAGATCCACGGCTTGTTTCTTTCCTCTTTCTCTCTGAAACCCTTCGTCTTCTTGCTGGACTTCTCACTGAACCAGAGCTTCTTCTTTCAGATTGAAGCAAGGTTTTGCTTCAGTCTTTCACTAAAGTGCCTCGCCTACCGATCCTACACAAAAGCCCCTTGTTTCAGTTTGATTTCGGCTTGATTTCAGAAACCCTAGTTTCTGAAGGACGTTCTTCGAGCTCTTCTGATGGCTGGGTTTTGTTGCGGACCGCACCACAAAGGTAACCACGGTGTTAGATTCTTTATTGCTATTTTGGTTGTTGATTTCCTTTGACAAAACCCTAACTGTGTGTTTGCATTTTTCAGGTACAGATCTTGATCTTCTGCTTCTGAGAACACCAATAGGTAAAAATACGCCTTATCTTTTACCTTTAAATCTTGGTTCAGTTTCTGTTTCACACAGAAACCTTTTAACGCCTCTTTGTTGTTTGTGAAAACTGAGCGTTGTAGGAATTGTTCTTCACGCCTTGAAGAATCATACACAGATTCCAGAGTTATTTCTCCCTTGAGAAATAGGTAAAACCACCTCACCCTCTCTCTCTCTGATTTCTTCTTTATTGGTTGTTTCTCAGTCACTGAGAAAACTATACTAACACACTGTTTTTCTTTATCTGTTTGTGAGGTCTGAAACTCAGCCACTTGCTGAAGTACCTGGCTCACGCACTACCTTAGAAGATGAACAAGAATGATAGCTACACAGAAAGGAAAAGAAATCAGAGACTATAGGGTATAGACTGTAAATGTAAATTCTTTATTGATTTTTCTGTGTGTAAAAACTGTATGTACATAGCTTATTTATAAGCATCTCTGGGATGTATAGCTGGTAGTTAGAGTTGTTGCAGCTAACAACTCAGTTTGTTAAAACAGTTTTTAACAAACTAACTGAATTAGTTAGTAACTAAATCTGTTTTACACAGCTGTAATTAAACTGTTAATACAGGGACCTTTTGGTCACATAATTTCTAACAGCTATATTTCAGTTTTGAAAATATAGCTGTTAGGCATATTAGGTTTTTTGCTTAAAACCCAATACCCTTCCTTAAGCTAAAAACCACTGAAACTTAGGGCCCTTCCTTAAGCATAATAAGGAGTTAGGCTTATAGACAGATTCTAAAACCAGGACAACCCCCTGTTAGGCATTATTAGAGATGATCTGGGACAAGCCCCCAGATGTTAGCTTTTAACCTAGCTGTCTCCTAAGCTTTAGTTAAAACCTTACCTTTTAGAGCCTTTAGTAAAAAGTCAGCCATCTGCTCTTTAGTTGAGCAGTGGTTCAGTGCTTCTAGCCAAGCTGCTTGAGTGGCAGCTTTAAAACCCAGAGAGCATTCTGCATTGTTGCTGGCAGAACTGTAATCTGCTTTGTCAATCCTTGCTAGGACTTCCTTAGCACAATTTAGTTGTTGTAGAGTAGAGCTTTTAGGTGCCCTTAAGAACTCTAGTCCATAGACATCACATAGAGTCCCTAAGTCTTCATAAGTGGAGTTTAACTCCTCCTCAATTGTAGTACTTCTCAGCTCTTTCCTCTCAAGAGCTTTACAGTAGTCAGTTTCTTCTGAATATGGCTTGGCAGCTTCCTTATAGAGGGAAATTTCATCTGCTTGCTGCTGTACAGCTTCCTCAGTGTCATGTTTCCTCATCATACGGTCTTTAGTGCTGCTTTCCTCCTTAGGACAGCTTCCAAGTAGTTCAGTTTCAACCTGAAACAGTTTAAAGCATACCAAAGCTCTCCCTTTGGTTTTTATCAAATAGATCCAAAGCTTTGCATATTTATCTACACAAGCTAAAAAAATTTTGTTGGCACCTAATGTAAACACATTAAGTGGCCCATATGTAGTAGATGAATATCCAATCTGAATTAACTCCTTAATATCAGATTTCAGCTTTTTCACAAACAGTTTACCTATTAAACAAGTAGTGCCTGGAACATAGGAAATATTTTTAGTAGATATTACCTGTCCAACTTTCCTTTTGAACCTTAAGTTCCTCACACCAGCTACTGTAATAAGTTCACTATCTTTACTACCAATTTTCCTTCTAGGATAGGAGTCAATCAGCCATTCCTTATGACTAGCCATGTGGCTTGAACAGCCATAGTTCAAGGACCACATTACTTCAATAAACCTGCCAATGTTAGGTGAAATAGCACAAGTAGCATATTCACAGTATTTCCTTATCCTAGGATCAGTTTTAGTTATCACAGAAATTGCCTTATTTCCTGTTTCTGTTTCAGTTTCAGAATCAACAGTTTCTAAACTCACAGTTTTAAAAATCATAGATTCTGAATTCACATTTTTCAAAAACACAGTTTTTACACTTACATTTTCAAAATTCACAGTTTTTGAAAATACTGATTCTGACTCCACAGTTTCTGAAAACACAGGTTTCACAGTTTCAAAATTCACCAACTTTGAAAACTCAGATTCTAAACTCACAGCAACCTCCCTAGATTCTGCTTCTAGTTTAGTCTTAGGGGTCACAGAAACTTCCTTAGTCTCTGCTTCATGTTCAGTCACAGAACACACAGAAACTTCCTTAGTTTCTGCTTTAACTTTTGAGCATACAGAGACTTCCTTAGTTTCTGTTTTAGGTTCAACTATATCCACAGAAACTTCATTAGTTTCTGTTTCTTCTAAGTCATCTATTATCATGCTAAAAACTACATGATCAGATTCTGAATCTGAATCTTCTTTAGCCACATTGGCTTCAGATTCAGCTTCTTTGGGCTTAGAGTCCTTTCTAGTAGGACACTCAGTAGCATAGTGCCCATATTCATCACATCTGTAGCATTGCACTTTAGATTTATCTTTCTTAGATGCATTGCTACTTTTCTTAGTGAAATCAGATTTAGAGTTAGGTTTACCTGACTTACCTTTGCTGCCTTTTGACCACTTCTTGCCATTAGACTTGGTGAGTAGGGCCTGCTCATCTTCTTCTTCACCTTCTAGTAGTTTGATCCTTAGTTCCTTTGCTTCAAGCTTTGCTTGGAGCTCTTCCACTTTGTAGTCATCTGGTAGAGTAGTATCTTCAATACTGTTGACTACCCAGCCAAACTTCTTAGTTAAGGACCTTAGAACTTTCTTACAAATCACCCTTTCTGTAAGGGTCTCCCCATACATTGCCATAGTATTAGTGATTTTCTTTAACCTTATAAAGAAATCAGAAATACCTTCACCTTCCTTCATCTTTAGAGTTTCATACTGAGCCCTTAGAGCCTGCAGCTTTTCTTCTTTGATAGGGGCAGCACCAGTGTAATACCTCTCTAAGGCATCCCAGGCAGCCTTAGAAGTCTCATAGCTTCTAATCCTATCAAAGTTTGCCTCATCACACCCCTGGTGTATGAGATAGATTGCCTTGTAGTCCTTTTGTTCGTTATCATTGAACAAATTAGTTTCAGCAACAGTTGGTTCTTCACCCAATGGTTCAAAACCATTCCTAACAATTCTGAGAACACCATGGCAACCAAAAATGGCCTTCATTTGGAGGCTCCATCTGTCCCAGTTTTTCCCATCAAGCTTTGGGATTTGTGTGTTTAGACCTGTCCCAGTACTAGTCATCTTTTAGAACTGAAAAACACTTAAAACACAGAAATTGTTAGAACACAAAAAACTGAAAAAAAACCTTAAAGAACTTTAAAGAACCTTAAAAGAAAACTTAAAGAAGATAGAGTTAGAGTAAATTTTTCCTGCTTTTCCCTGGATTGTTACCAGCTCTGAGATACCATGTTGAATTTTCTAACCATTTATTTGATTTTCCACTGCAGGTTGTATGAAACACAATCTGGGGTGTAGGCAACAGTTTTCAGGCCCAGCCCAGTAGCTCTTGTTCAGCTGCTTTCAAACAAAATTGTTTGTGGATCTCTGCGCACCCGAACCCGGCTTCCTCAAGTCTGCACGCGGATCCCAACTTACCCGCTCCACGACCCGGACTATAAAAAACAAACCCTAACCTAGTGTTGCCAGAATTTCAAGATCCACGGCTTGTTTCTTTCCTCTTTCTCTCTGAAACCCTTCGTCTTCTTGCTGGACTTCTCACTGAACCAGAGCTTCTTCTTTCAGATTGAAGCAAGGTTTTGCTTCAATCTTTCACTAAAGTGCCTCGCCTACCGATCCTACACAAAAGCCCCTTGTTTCAGTTTGATTTCGGCTTGATTTCAGAAACCCTAGTTTCTGAAGGACGTTCTTCGAGCTCTTCTGATGGCTGGGTTTTGTTGCGGACCGCACCACAAAGGTAACCACGGTGTTAGATTCTTTATTGCTATTTTGGTTGTTGATTTCCTTTGACAAAACCCTAACTGTGTGTTTGCATTTTTCAGGTACAGATCTTGATCTTCTGCTTCTGAGAACACCAATAGGTAAAAATACGCCTTATCTTTTACCTTTAAATCTTGGTTCAGTTTCTGTTTCACACAGAAACCTTTTAACGCCTCTTTGTTGTTTGTGAAAACTGAGCGTTGTAGGAATTGTTCTTCACGCCTTGAAGAATCATACACAGATTCCAGAGTTATTTCTCCCTTGAGAAATAGGTAAAACCACCTCACCCTCTCTCTCTCTGATTTCTTCTTTATTGGTTGTTTCTCAGTCACTGAGAAAACTATACTAACACACTGTTTTTCTTTATCTGTTTGTGAGGTCTGAAACTCAGCCACTTGCTGAAGTACCTGGCTCACGCACTACCTTAGAAGATGAACAAGAATGATAGCTACACAGAAAGGAAAAGAAAGCAGAGACTATAGGGTATAGACTGTAAATGTAAATTCTTTATTGATTTTTCTGTGTGTAAAAACTGTATGTACATAGCTTATTTATAAGCATCTCTGGGATGTATAGCTGGTAGTTAGAGTTGTTGCAGCTAACAACTCAGTTTGTTAAAACAGTTTTTAACAAACTAACTGAATTAGTTAGTAACTAAATCTGTTTTACACAGCTGTAATTAAACTGTTAATACAGGGACCTTTTGGTCACATAATTTCTAACAGCTATATTTCAGTTTTGAAAATATAGCTGTTAGGCATATTAGGTTTTTTGCTTAAAACCCAATATAACTGTTGTGAAATTAATCACCAATCAGATTGTGTGCACAAGACAGCCACTGATGCAGTGGATGGCGCCTTGAGCACGGGCGCGGAAATTCCCAGTTCAATAGGTGCAGAATCACAGAGATGAAGACTGAGGTGCTATGGAGATGCTATAGCACTTGATACAACTGAAACAGAATTGAATAGAAAGCAAGAACACACAGAATTGGTAACCCAGTTCAGGATCCAACCACTTGATCCCTACCTCTGGGGGTTTTAGCACTTAAGGCTAAAACCGATTATCATTACACAATAGAAAAGTGATTACAAGCTTTCTTGGAGAAGAAATGGCTTCCCCACACTCTCAGCTCTCCTATCTCTTAGATTGTAATGATCTCTCACTCCCTGATCTGACTTAGAGGTGTATTACACATTATGCTTTCTCGAGCACCTAGCTAAGACTTTATAAAGATGACTTAGGGTGTAAGTTAGTTATAACCATGGATTAACTAACTCCTAACAACCTAACAACCTGCCAACTACCACTTAGCTAATAACAAGCTTCTAACTGAAATAACAAACTATAATAATAGGTTCACATATTACAATTCTCCACCTTGAACCTAATATTCTACCCCAGTTAGAAGCTTCTCCTCTTGTTGATTACTTGTAGCAGATTCCTACATTGACCAAGTCCATATAATGATTGAACTTGGTTGTAGGAACCACCTTGGTTAGCATGTCTGCTGGATTGTCTTCTGTTGCTACCTTCTTAACCTCCATGATGCCTTGTGCTATAGTATCTCTAATGAAGTGGAGCCTGATGTCTATATGCTTGGTCCTTTCATGAAACATTTGATTTTTGGACAAGCATAAAGCACTTTGGCTATCACAAAATACTGTTGTATTCACCTCCTTTCCTTCTAGTTCACTTACAAAACCCTTTAACCATATACCTTCCTTGATTGCTTCTGTCAAAGCAATATATTCTGACTCTGTTGTTGTCAGTGCCACAATAGGTTGTAAACTAGCTTTCCAACTCACCAAATTACCATGCACAGAGAACAAGTATCCAGTTAGTGACCTTCTTCTGTCAAGATCACCTGCATAGTCAGCATCTACATAACCAATCACTGTATTATCTTCCTTATCAGATTTGCAGAACTTCAAACCCACTTGTTTAGTGCCATTTAAGTATCTGAAAATCCATTTCACAGCCATCCAATGTTCCTTTCCCGGATTTCCCATATATCTACTAACCAAGCTAGCAGCATATGCAAGATCTGGCCTGGTGCAGATCATTGCATACATCAAGCTTCCAGTTGCATTAGAGTATGGAATTTCCTTCACGAGATTGCTCTCCAAATCTGTCTTTGGAGATTGAGAACTGGACAATTTGAAATGTCCAGCTATAGGAGTACTAACAGATTTGGCATCCATCATGTTAAATCTTTTAAGAACTTTATTCACAGTCAGTTTGAGTCAAAAACAGAATTCCTTTTGATCTATGCCTGACTATTTCCATGCCAAGTATCCTTTTTGCATTCCCTAAATCCTTCATTTCAAATTCAGAACTCAACAAGGACTTTAGATCCTTTATAGCTGTCATGTCACTACTAGCAATTAACATATCATCTACATAGAGAAGTAGATATATGTAATGGCCAGAGATTTCTTTCTTAAGATATACACAACTGTCGAATGAGCTCCTTTGATAACCATTTGATACAACAAAGCTGTCAAATCTTTTGTACCACTGTCTTGGAGATTGCTTGAGCCCATAGAGATATTTTTTCAGCAAGCATACCAATTCTTCTTTGCCTTCAACTGCATACCCCTCTGGTTGATTCATGTAGATTGTCTCTTCTAGGTTCCCATGTAAAAATGCTGTTTTTACATCCATTTGTTCTAGTTCAAGATCATTCACAGCAACTAGAGAAAGGATTACTCTAATGCTAGAATGTTTGACAACTGGAGAGAAAATTTCATTGAAATCTATTCCCTCCTTCTGTGAGAACCCCTTTGCAACAAGTCTTGCTTTGAACTTGCTGCTTTGCACTCCTGGAATTTCTGGTTTCTTCTTATAAATCCACTTGCAGCCTATGGTTCTTTGTCCCTTAGGCTTCTGTATCAATTCCCAAGTTTGATTCTTCATGAGGGAATCAAACTCTTCATTCATTGCTATTTTCCACATTTCACTATCCTTACTTGTAACTGCTGCCTTGTAGTTCATAGGATCAGAATCATTGTTTTCATTTTCAAGGTTTAGAGCATATGCTATGAAGTCAGCATATCCAAACCTTTCTGGAGCTTTTGATTCTCTTCTAACTCTGTCTCTTGCCAACTGATATGTACTCAATTCATCAGGTCTAGGCACAGTCTCCACCTCATCACTGGTGGTATCAGTTACCTCATGATCATTTTCTACTGCAGTAGTTTTCTCCACCTCTAGCTGAGCAGTATCATTCTCAGAAACAGTTTCTGAATTGTCTTGTTTTGGTTCATTGTTATTACCAAGAACATTATCCTCATTGAACACAACATCTCTGCTTATCACAGCCTTGCCATTACTAGAATTTCCCAACCAAATTCTATAGCCTTTTACACCTTCTGGATAGCCAAAGAAATATACCTTTCTTTGATCTATTTTCTAATTTTCCTTCATTAACATGTATGAGTGCTGTGCAGCCAAATATCCTCAAATGTTTGTAGCTGGGTGGCTTACCTGTCCACATTTCTTCTGGTGTCTTAAATTGAATAGCAGAAGAGGGAGATCTATTTATCAAGTAACACGCTGTGCTGGCTGCCTCCCCCCAAAATCCCTTGCCAAGACTAGCATTAGATAGCATGCATCTAATTCTTTCCAAAAGAGTTCTATTCATTCTCTCGGCCAAGCCATTTTGTTGGGGAGTCAACCTCACAGTTTTATGTCTTAAAATTCCATTGTTTTTGCAAAAGGCATTGAATTCATTACTAAGGTACTCAAGACCATTATCAGTTCTCAGTACCTTAATCTGCCTCTCAGATTGTTTCTCAACAAGTGCTTTGCACTGTTTGAAACAATTGAAGGCTTCATCCTTATTCTTTAGCAAAAACAACCACACCTTCCTAGACCAATCATCTATGAAGGTGATAAAGTATCTGGCACCTCCTAATGTAGGAGTCCTAGCTGGCCCCCAAATGTCTGAGTGAATGTAATCTAGAGCTCCTTTTGTTGTGTGAGTGGAGCTTGAGAACTTAACCCTTGTTTGTTTGCCATTCAAGCAATGTTCACAAAATTCAAGTTTCTCAAGACTGCCATCACCCAACAAACCTTGTTTATGGAGTTCCTCTAGACCTCTTTCACTCACATGGGTCAGCCTATGGTGCCACAACTTTATAGGAATGAGTTTGGTAACTGACAGAGAAAGAGATGAGTTAGGAGTTGCTTTACCTAAGAGCCTATACATGCCATTCTTTCTTTCTCCTTTCATGATCAGTAGAGATCCTTTGCATACTTTGATTATGTTGTTAGCGCCTTTGAAGCTGCATCCTGTTTCATCTAGCATGCCAAGAGAAATCAGATTCCTCCTTAGGTCTGGTACATGTCTTACCCTTGGGAGTATCCTAGTTGATCCATCTTCAAGCTTAAGATTTACTGATCCAATTCCAGCTACCTTACAAACCTGATCATTCCCCATTAAGACCCTTCCTGTTTCTACTTTTTCATAGGAAACAAACCATTCTAGATTAGGTGTCATATGGAATGAACAGCCAGAATCTAGAATCCATTTCTCTGTGCTATCATGCTGAGTTATGTTCAGAACTTCAGATGCAACATAGGCAACATCTTCAGTTACACACAAAACATCAGAACTTTCATAGCCATCAGCAACCACAGCCAAGTCCTCTCCATCTTTATTACTTTTCTTTTTTCTTTCAGGGCAATTTTTTCTGAAATGACCTTCCTTATTACAATAGTAACAAGCTTTCTTGTTCTTTGACTTTGACCTTTGACTGTTCTTTCCTTGTTTGCTCTTTCCTTCCCTTTTCTCAGGTCTACCTCGAGCATACAGCCCCTCAGTATCTCCTCCTTCATTCCTTTCTTCTGTTATCTTTCTTTTCATTTCTTTTGCATTAAGAGTGGCTTTAACCTCCTCTAGTGACAGTGTTTCCCTTCCAAACAGCATGGTATCAACCAAATTTTCAAAGGAAGGAGGAAGGGAACACAAAAGTAAAAGCGCTTGATCTTCATCTTTGATGATTTCATCAAGAGACTTTAGGTCAAGAATTACCTTTGTAAATGCTGTCACGTGTTCCATCTTGAGTTGATACAACCTTTTCTTCATCAAGAGTTTATTGGTGAGAGACTTTGTCATGTACAAATTCTCCAACTTCTTCCATACTCCTTCTGCAGTGGTTTCCCCAGCAACTTCTCTGATCACATCATTTCCAAGGCAAAGAATGATAGAGCTGTGAGCTTTCTTCAAGATATCTTTCTTTTCCTTGTCAGATAATGTTGCAGGCATTTTGCTCTCCCCTTCAAGAGCATCTTCTAGTCCTTGATGTACAAGAAAGGCTTCCATCTTAATCCTCCAGATTCCAAAATCGTTGTCTCCATTGAACTTCTCCACATCAAACTTTGTTGTACCCATCATTCTTGAATCTTGCACCCTTTCTTACAGGGCTCTAGATACCAATTGTTGTGAAATTAATCACCAATCAGATTGTGTGCACAAGACAGCCACTGATGCAGTGGATGGCGCCTTGAGCACGGGCGCGGAAATTCCTAGTTCAATAGGTGCAGAATCACAGAGATGAAGACTGAGGTGCTATGGAGATGCTATAGCACTTGATACAACTGAAACAGAATTGAATAGAAAGCAAGAACACACAGAATTGGTAACCCAGTTCAGGATCCAACCACTTGATCCCTACCTCTGGGGGTTTTAGCACTTAAGGCTAAAACCAATTATCATTACACAATAGAAAAGTGATTACAAGATTTCTTGGAGAAGAAATGGCTTCCCCACACTCTCAACTCTCCTATCTCTTAGATTGTAATGATCTCTCACTCCCTAATCTGACTTAGGGGTGTATTACACATTATGCTTTCTCAAGCACCTAGCTAAGACTTTATATAGATGACTTAGGGTGTAAGTTAGTTATAACCATGGATTAACTAACTCCTAACAACCTAACAACCTGCCAACTACCACTTAGCTAATAACAAGCTTCTAACTGAAATAACAAACTATAATAATAGGTTCACATATTACAGTAACTTTATATTAAAAGTATCTAAAGAATGCAAAATTGATACGAGAACAAAATCTTAAATTTTGTTTTCTCATAAGGATTGAGATACATGCCATTTTTTTATAAAAAGCTGTCATCATTTATTATAAACAACTATAACCAAGGTTCTAAATAGCGGTCGCGGTCGCGTTAAGGCTTTTGCGGTTTCGGCTGTTTCGGTCGTTGCGGTACGTGTTGCGGCCGTCGCGGTGTGAATTAACCACAATAATGCAAAAAATTAATTAAAATTATTTGTACTATCATATAATATATAATAACTTAAATTAATGTTTTTTTATTATTATAAGAAGTCTAAAGTAAACTAAAAAATAACAATATGAATAAGTTAGTATCTAATAACAGTTTATGATAAATTATCTAATAACAGTCCATCTTAGATCTTAAAACAAAGTTCATGATAAAATAGATCTTCAAACAAAGTTCATGATAAATTGGATACCTCGAGTTCACATTACATCATAAGAAACTACTAATATATTTGAAAAACGATTACTAAAAAGTTGTTAATTGGTCACTAGTCACCACATGGTAGAACGACGTGCAGGATCATAACTTTCACTATCACATTCATTATTGTTATATCCACTTCCTCCAAAAACATAATCAAACAATCCAGAGCTTCTTGGTGGTTCTATTTGTTGGTAACCATATGAAGAAGTTGCTCATGAATCACTATAATTCATAGGAGGTTGGTATTGTGGTAGGTTAGGATTTGGCATATAGGGATAATACTCATGTGGCATGTAAGATGGATGATGGTAATATGATGGATAATTACCTTGACTACCATCAGATTGTGCAGCAATACCAAAATCACCAAATGATTGCGAAACACTAGACGAAGAAGAATCCTCCATTGGGGTCGCTTCATGTCTTCTACTTTTACCGCGTCTAGCTTGACCTCTACGCCCACCACCAGTCATATTCTCACGTGAATCTTCTTCCATTCTAGGAGTCATTAGATTTTCATCACGCCTAACATATGGTTCTTCGTTATAAGAGAAAAAAGGCCCTTCACCTGTTGGGAAACTTTGATCTAGATTACCATCACAATCATTACCACCACTACTGCCACTATTTCCCTGACTAGGTGGACTTAAACCACCATCACCACCTTCACTAGGTACTTGACCTGAATCTGAAGCATCTCCACCAGCTAGTTCTTCAATCTCATCATCAGAATCAACAGATAGCCATTGGGCATTTTGGGTTCCATCCAATAACGGCCCCTCTCTCTCCTCAATCCATGGAGACAAATAATCTTCCTGAAATATATGATCAAGGTTGATAGGATTGAAACCTCTTTCAATGTCTTCCTGACTTCTTCTCATGGTGGTCCTCATTTTTAGCTTCATGTTGTAATATGCAAAGACAAGCTTTTGTAGCCTTTGATACTTTAGCCTATTTCTTGTCTTTGTGTGTATGTAGCTAAAAGTACTCCAATTTCTCTCACAATTTGAAGCTGAAGTTGTTTGGCTAAGAACTTTCACAGCTATATTTTGAAGTTCAGGGGCACAAGATCCATGTATTATCCACCATTCAGCTGAATAAAGAAGATAGTAAGTTACTACATATCCGCGTAACAAAAATAAAAAATTTGCAATATTTTCATTCTAGGAAATCAACAAGCAAAAATAATAAATCATACCGGGTTTCATTTGAGACCATGCTCTTTGAGCTAGTTGAGTTCCAAATGTTTCTTGTTTATCCTTAAAAAGTAACAACTACGAAGACCAATATACCATATAAGTATTTCTTTCAAATTTTAGTATAATATTATATATTATAAATATATAACTTTAACTTCTTTCTCACCTGATTGATAGCTCTTATTTGCCTATCAATATCTGGTTCTAATTTAGTTATTACTTTTGTGGTTCCTTCCATGGTTTCCTTAGCTACATGACTTCCATGAACAAGTCCGAATTGGAATTGTGGATTGAGAAAATAACCTTAAAAATAAATGAATAATTGGTATATTTACTTCAAAGTCAAACACAAGTATGTAAAATAATTGAATATTTAGATACGAACCTGCTGAATGCAAATCAGTATGCATGTAAATCCATCTTTTGTCAATAACTGAATTATAATAGGCATGGTAACGACAATTGTTCTCAATAGCTTGCTTAGCTCTATCAATTTCTTCATAGAGAAATCCCATGGTAGGTTTATCATCACCATCTACCAACTTTAAAACCTTGACAATTGGTTCAAACACCTTTATTATTTCAGTTGCCTTAGTCCAGAATTCTTTGCTCATTACAATCGTTTTGGCTTGATATGCAGCTCCTGATTTATCTTTTCCAAATTTGGAATTCTTGTATTCGTCAGAATCAAACATATTTTTTAAAGCTTGTCTCTCTTTCACAATAGATTCAAGTTGTAGAAACTGTGTAGCAAAACGAGTAATTGCTGGACGAATAATTTCTTTGCCACCAGTATATTTCTTCATCAAATTCACAGTCCAAATATGATTATAGATAAATAAAGTTACCGTTTTTGCATCCTCAAGCAATTTTTTGACATTTGTCTTTTTTCCAATATCTTCCAAACACAAATCCAAACAGTGAGCTGCACATGGGGACCAATAAAGGTGAGTTCTTTTTTCCATCAATTTCAGACCAGCTGCTTTCAATGCTGCCTCATTATCAGTGACTATTTGGACAACATACTCTTCCCCTACCTCTTCCACCGTGTTGTCAAGCAACTTAAAGTAATAATCAGTGTTTCTACTTGCAACATCAGAGGCATCAATAGACTTTAAGAATGCTGTTCCTTGGCTACAATATACTAAAAAATTCATGATATGCATATGATTTATACCATTCGTCCAACCATCACACATTATAGTGACCCCTTTTTCTTTCCAGACTGGTTTTAGGTCATCTATATATGTTTGCATCTCCTGACATTCTTCATTCAAGTAGATCTCTGAAATCTCATAAGGAGAAGGGCATTTGACACCCGGTCCCAACTTTGCAGCTTCAGCTAACAAGCCGTGTAGCCAAGGAGAAGTGCTCAAGTTCATAGGCAGACGCTCGTGTATTATCAATTTGGATAATGCTTTTCCCAACTTCTTTCTCACACTTTTCAACATTCCAACACCAATTTTTGTTTGCTTCATACTCTTACTTCTCTCTAGATCAACATCTACTTGCCTCATTCTTTGTTGAATATTTCTCTCTTGATATTCAGATGAAGCTCCACCTCCACTACTACTGCCAATGCCACTCCTTTGGAATCTTTGTCTATCCTCCCATTGTCTATGTGACATTATGCTTTCTTGTGTAGCATGTCTCATAGATGCATCTTCATCAATAAAACCTTCATCTTCATCATCATCACTCCCTCTTAAACGTGAGACATATTCTTCCTTTCTTTTTCTTTGATCATTTTTCTTTGCTTTACTATCTAATAAAAGCTTCATCATATTTTCTCTAACAAAAGTTCCGACACTAGCACAACGTTTGACTTCTCCTGGCATGTGTGCAAGATGTTCCTTCAATCGAGTTATTCCACCGGTTATTATTCTTCCACAATATTTACATTGTATACTATTTCTTTTTCTACCTTGCACAATTGTTCCAAAGTGCCAACCAATATCATCACTCGGAGCATCATTTGCTCTACCAATTGGAAATTCTTCTGGTGGATCCATTGTTTAACTAAACTGAAAATAAAAATATAATTATAAATTCAAAATTTAAGAAGTTAAGGACAAAACTAAACTAATTAATAGCACCAAGACAAATACATAGACAGAAATAACAAAGAATAAAATAAGAATAGCCATGGAGACATGAATTTATAAAAAATGTAATTATAAATTCAAAATTTAAGAAGTTAACAAAACTAAAAATGTAATTATTCATTTGTTTAGTTTAGTGACTATTAAAAAACTAAACTATTTTTTTATTTGATAGTCACAAAACTAAACTAATTAATAATCACTAAAAATGAGTTAAAAAGGACAAATCACAAACCAAAACAGAGTAAGGAACAAATTTTAACCCAAATCAATCCATTTTATCAATTAATTTTTTTTGACAAAAACCCATTTTATCAATTAAGGAACAAACAGAGTAAGGAACAAATTTTTTTTTTTGACAAAAGCCCATCATCTATGTCACTCAAATAGAGAAAGGCAAAAAAAAATAGAGAAAAGAGGACATATGTGAACCGTGAACCGTGATCCCATATTTGACACTCATCTTCAATTTCAAAGCATCAAATTCATCTCTCTTTCTCCTTATCCGAATCCCCCATCTGTCTCTCTCTCTCAAATCCCTTCCCACACAACACAAATACAAAGAAGAAGAAGAAGCTCATAGCCTCATACAGTACTCAGATCAGATTCATCAGAATTAAAATTCAATACCTGGCTGGAGAGTGCTGGAGATCGAGTGGTGAGTCACTGGTGCGCAAGATCTGAATCCCTTCACCCTTCCCAGTTCTGTTCAGTCATCACTCATCAACGTTCCCTTTTGGTTTTAGAGCAAAAACGAATCTGAATATGACAAGATCTGTTCTGTTTCCTTCTGCTTTTCGTGCAAAAATCGAATCTTTTCTGCTTTTTCTGTTTAACAGAGTTTTGTCGCGGCCGTTGCGGTCGTAACGGCGTTTCGTCGCTTCCGTCGCGGCCGTAACGGCGTTCCGTATCGTTTTTTGCCGTGATTTTCAATCACTCTGTTATACAGGCTCATAACGGTAACGGCAGCAACCGAGACCGTTTTGTCTCGCCCGTTTTTGCTGTCGCGTTCCGTTTTTTCAAACCTTGACTATAACTGTCCACGGGCATTGCATTCTTTGAATACAATTCTGTTGGAGGTGCCATTGTTGGAAAACACTATTGATAGGTGGAAGTGGATTCCACATAAACTCAACTTATTCACCATATGTTCCTGTTATTCATTTATCATGAGTTTATTGTACAATAGTTCTTTGCATTTGCATGGTGATATAGTGGAAGCCTTATCAATCATTTGGAAAACACCCGTTCTTTCCAAAGTTGCTTTGTTTTGCTGGAGGTTATTCTTGGATAGGTTGCTAATTAGAGACAATATTGCTAGAAGGAATGTGGTTATTTGTAATAGTTGTTGTCCTTTATGTGACTGTTTGGATGAAACTGTGAATCATATTTTCTTTCAATGCGCCTTTGTCAAAGTTGTTTGGAAAGAAGTATTAAGTTGGGTGGGTATTGTTGTTGATGAAGACTCCATGGGCTTGAATTTTTTTTGGCAATATTACCACCAGTTCTCGCAATCTATCTAATATAGATTTATACCAATCCACCACAATTGATTTTACCAATATCCTCATTCTATCTATTTGACAACTCAAAATTTTGAGGGTAAAAATGTCATTACACTTTTTTTCCTATTTATTATTATTACAGTCTCTTTCTTACTTTTCACTTTTCTCTTACACTCTCTTTTTTCCTTTTTTCTCTTTCTTTTTACACTCTCTTTCCTCTTTTCACCCTCTTTCTTCCTTTTTTTTTCTTTACTTTACTTTTCCCATAAATAATTATTCTCTTTCTCTTATCACTTCACTTTAGTTCTTTTAACAAAATTTCTAAATTTATACAACCACTACTTTAATTAAAAAATTTGAAGACTACTACTATAAACCTACTATCTAACTTAATGACTATTTAAATTAGTAATTAATATTTAAAACAAACATTTCTTATTGATAATCTAATATTTAACTTTTATTATCTACTATAATCTACTAATCAACTAAAATAATCATTTGACACTACGAGATAACTGCACTGATAAATAAAAAACACTGGACAACTGTAGTGATATTTATAATTTTTTTTTTACAATTTATAATTAAAAAAACACGGGATTAATAATTACCACTGATATTTATAATTTTTTTTGACAAATTATAATTAATATTTACCATTGATAATTATAATTTTGGAAAACTACTATAAACCTACTATCTAAAAAAACACGGGATAACTACAGTTTATAGTAGATTATTGCAGTTATCCCCTGTTTTTTTAGTAGATTATTGCAGTTATTCCGTATTTTTTTAGTAGATTATAGTATATTTGTCATTGATAATTAAATTTTTTGAAGACTACTATAAACCTACTATCTAAAAAATTATAATATTTAATGAATTCTTAAATTACTAATTAATATTTAAAACAATTATTTTTTTATTGACAATCTACTATCTAACAAATTTACTATCTACTATAATCTACTATCAACTAAAATAATCAATTGAAACGACCAGATAACTGCACTGATATATAAAAAACACGAGGATAACTGCAGTCTAAAAAAATACGGGATTAATATTTGCATTGATAATTATAATTTTTGAAAACTACTATCTAAAAAAACAAGAAGGCTTAATGACTATTTAAACTGATTAATATTTAAAACACACGCGACAAATATTTGTCACTAATACCTAAAAAAGGACAAATAATTATTACTGATATATAAAAAAACACGGGATAAATATTTGTTATTGATAATCTACTATCTGTCTTTTACTATCTACAATAATCTACTAATCAATGAGTCAAAAAAATAATCTACTAATCAACTCAAATAATCAATTGAAACAATGAGATAACTGCACTGGTACATAAAAAAACTGGACAACTGAAATGATATATAAAAAAATACGGTGATAACTGCAATGATATATATAGAAACACGGGATAGTTGCACTGATATATAAAAAAACATGGGATAACAACACTGATATATAAAAAAACACTGCACTGATATATAAAAACACACGGGATAAATGCACATATTGTTTCTAAATGATACTTTTATATTTTTAGTTTTAATATTTATCAATTTTTTATTTGAAACTCATTTTTTAACTACTTTAAATTTTTCTTTATTTTCACGGGGTAATGTTCAGACTATTTAAATACTGTCTAAATTCATTCATAAAAAGAACACGACAGCACATGTGCGTATGCAAGTCATTCTCTATATTTTAAAATTGATTTTAGATTAATGACATTTCAAATTAATTTTTCTATTTGAGGTAATCGTGTCACGTAACGAGATCGGCCCGTGCGGAAGCACGAGTATAGTACTAGTTATAAAGAATAACATGTATTCTATTTTTTGGTTAGCAACTACCTGGATTATTTGGGGAGAAAGGAACAATGTTATTTTTTAAGGAGCAGTGAAGGATCCATGTTGTTATTAACAAGATCAAACATATAACTTGGGTTACAAGGGGTGCTTCTATTTCAGATCGGTGGGATTCCCCTTTATCTTGTATTATGGTTGTAAAAACTCCTAGTTGACATTCTTGAATTTGGGTCGAAGTATATCTAATACTCCTCCTTTGTCATTTTGATTTATATAATATATTTTCTTATAAAAAAAACTATGCTGTCCACGGCTGTCATTGCATACGCATCACAAATCTGAAATTCATTTACAATTTTCGGCAGTCCCGCCACCGTCTCCCGCCACCGGAAAAATTTTCCGGCGACCTTTCCAGACGAAACCACCACCATCAGGGTCGCCTTGTCCTGATCTACACAGCGATCAAATTTCCATCCCCATCAGACCACTCAGGCGCTCACACGCGCGTTTTTCACTATTGCGGATTTCTCACCACCGCCGGCATCGCAGCTGCGCGTGGCGGCGCGTCCGCCGTCTTCTGTGGTCGAGTTTCCATCGCCTGGGTCGGATTTTCCTGCTGGTTCTGGATCTGTGGTTTTTTTTGGGGTTCAGTTCACGGTTGTAGGTGTTAAAGTGCAAACAGCCCTTCCTCTCTCTTGTTTGACGTGTTCTCTATCTCCTGTGGCTGACCTATGACGTCCAGTAACACTTCAACGGTTATGGGATTGGTGAATTATTATTAATTAGGAGTTGAATTTTGTTGTGGGTGAGTGCAGTGATTATAGGGTGATTTTGGATGTTATTCCATCTTTTATGTCCGCAAGTGCAGTGGTTTTAAGGTCCACAAGTGTAAGTTTTTGTGTACCGGTACCGTTGGATATATGACTATTGATTTATTATTTATTTATCCAATGGTGGATCTTGAAGAATGGGTTGTTGAGTAGGTTTGAACCAAATTTCTTACAAATTGTTTTAAGCGTCTCGCATTGATTAATAATTACGTAATTACCCAATTGTTGAAAATAATTGTTTTTTAAATTAAATTTAAATTTAATTTTTTTGTTATTAATAAAGGAGAAAAAAAGTGAAAAAAAGAAAAAAAATATAAAATGGAAAAACGTAACGCAGAAGCATAAAAAAACAGTAGTTATTAATATTGTATAATAATTATTTCCAGAAAAATTTGACTTTTAAAAAATATTGTATATCATATGTTAGAACAATATAATTGTGATATGTTGGATCATTGTGATATGTTGGACCTTCCAACCACTGGGGGGAGATTCACCTGCCATAGGACTTGCAGGGGGGAAGATATGTAGCTAAGAAGCTTGATAGGGGCATGGCAAATATGGCTTGGGGACTTCAATCACTACAAGAATTTCGCCTATTTCTGGCGGGCTATTTCCGTTGGATTTTTCGTATTTACCGGCGGCCTGGGTCCCCCGGTAAATTACCGGCGGATTTTACATTGCTTACCGGTGGAATTTAAATTTTAAAAAATTACCGGCGGATGTTGTTGCAATTACTGGCGGAACTTTATTGCAGAAAAAATTTTAAAAAAATGCGCCGGTAATTGCAATTACCGGCGGATAATTTCGTATATTTTAAAATAAAAATTAAAATAAGGCCGTCGGTAATTGCAACGAATCCGTCGGTAATTGCAACTAATCCGCAGGTAAAAGCAAACGAAAAAATCCGCCGGTAAGCTGGATTTCCGGAGGATAAAATTTAAATTTTGAAATTCAAAATTCCGCCGGTAATCACGAAAATCCGCCGGTATTTCACGAAAATCCGCCGGTAATCACACAAATCTGCCGGTAATCACGCACATCCGCCGGTAATCACGAAAATCCGCCGGTATACATTTAACCATTGCAATGTTTGACTGTAATCCGCCGGTAGTTAACGTAATCCGCAGGTACTGGACATTACCGGCGGATTTTTGCGAGATACCCGTTACGGTTTCCCCTTTAAATTCGAACCCCTTCCCTCACTCTTCAATCTCTTCTCCAAAATCTCTCACTCTTCACTCTTTTCTCCAAAATCTCTCACTCTTTTCCTTTCAAATCTCTCAATTCACTCCTTTCGAAGTCTTTTGTGTTCTTTCTGTGAGATTGTTCTTAAGCTTTGTTTAAGGTATGTTAGTTAACTGAGTTTTGATTGTTTTAGTTAATATTTAGTTTTTAAATACATGTTGTTTAATATTTTTTTGTTATTATTTGTTTTGCAATGGGTTGGAGTTGCCAGTTTGGAGTTTTGTTTACCCGAGTCCACCGGAAAGTATCAAGTCAGACACTTCTCTTCACTACCGGTTAGTTAACAAATTTATTTGTTATAAAATGTATTGTTGTTATTATTATAAATTTTTTTCAAAAATAAAATAAATTTTATTTATTGTGTAATAATTAAATTGTGTTTATACTATTTGTATAATAATAATTATCTAAAATTTTTGAGATTTTTAAAATACGAATTATTTTATTTATTAGTTAAAAACCGAAAAATTATTAGTTATTATTTAGTAAAATTAAATCCGAATTATTTCAATATTATTTGATGTTATTAGCTGAAATTTTTCGTGAAAAAAAAATAAATTTCATTTATTGTGTAATAGTTTCTTTTTTAGTAAAAATTATTGATGTTATAGAAATTATTCAAAAACTAAAATAAATTAGATTGTAATAATTGTTTGTTATTTGCATTTATTGTTAAAAAAGTAAATTTATTAGTAAAATAAAATGTTAACAAAAATATATTACCATTTGTATATTTGGTCAAACATAAAAATATCAATACCAATGTGTATTGTTCTAATACACGTGATATATGTTGTATTTATAATTAAGGAACGTAGACAAAAAAATGGACCGTAGTTGGATGTATGATCAAATATATCATGGAAGAATTGGGTTGAAACGACGTTTTGTACAAGGAGTAGAAGAATTTGTTCTTTTTGCTAAGCGTCAAAAAGAATTTGAGCGATAAGGTGGAATTAGATGTCCTTGCTCCAAATGTATGTTTCGATCTATAAAAAAAGAAGGTGATATTCGACTTGATTTGTACAATAATGGGTTTCTGCCAAATTATTGGATATGGACCCGTCAAGGCGAGGTAGCAGCTGGAGTTCCTGCGGTTGATAATGTTCCTATCCAAGTAGATCAAGGTCCCGTGTCAAGTCCAGTCGTAGCTTCCACATCAAGTAGTAATCCAACGACTACGGGATATCAGCCGCCGTTTGATGTTGTTCAAGGGATGATATCTCATGCTGTTGGTGTAAATTTGGATTTTGAAGAACCACAATATGATGCTGAAGAAGTTCCAAACGAGGAAGCTCAGAGGTTTTATATGTTTTTGAGTGAGACAAATAAACCATTATTTGAAGGATCTACAGACTCTAAGTTATCAATGTGTATTCGGTTGTTGGGTCTTAAGTCTCAATTTAACGTTGCGGAATTGTGCATGGAATACATGACTAAAATGATGTTGGATGCAACCCCTGTTAGAGGACTTTTGCCGCAGAGTTATTATGATGCTAAAAGATTGGTATCGAAGCTTGGTTTAAGTTCTATAAGAATTGATTGTTGTGTGTCTGGTTGCATGATCTATTATAACAGTGAGTTTGGCATAAATGATGGAGAGTTGTTGGAATGCAAGTTTTGTCAAGAGCCACGGTATCGTGTCAGCAGGAAAGGGACAAGCGAAGGCAAACCAATTCCAAGGAAAGCAATGTTCTATTTGCCGATTATATCGAGACTGAAGAGGATGTTCACTTCAATGGAAATTGCGGGTAAAATGACGTGGCACTATGAAATTAGAAATAATTCTGGTGAATTACGTCATCCATCTGATGGTGAAGCTTGGAAGCATTTTGATCGTGTTCATCCAGATTTTGCCAATGATCCACGCAATTTTCGGCTTGGTTTATGCTCTGATGGTTTCACGCCATATATTCAAGCGTCAGCAACACCGTATTCTTGTTGGCCAGTTATTGTTACCCCATACAACCTACCTCCTGAAATGTGTATGTCTAAACCCTACATGTTTTTAAATGCTATAATTCCAGGGCCAACTAATCCAACAGTTGGTATTGACATATATTTGCAACCTTTGATTGATGACCTAAAAAGATTGTGGAATGGTGTTTTAACTTATGATGCAGCACGAAGGCAAAATTTCATGATGAGGGCGGCTTTGATGTGGACCATTAATGACTTTCCTGCGTATCGAATGTTGTCTGGATGGGGGACACATGGTAAGATGGCGTGTACAATTTGCATGGTTGACACAAAGGCTTTTACTCTTAAATATGGAGGAAAAACCTCATGGTTTGACTCGCACCGTAGGTTTTTACCTACCGAGCATCCTTTTAGAAAGTCTAAATATGCATTCATCAAGGGGAATGTTGAAACAGCTGAACCTCCTCGTAGGCTGACACCAGAAGAAGTTTGGAACAGTGTCAAGGATATCCCTCCTGTGGAAGTGGTTGCTGGTGTTGTTTCTCGTCCAGATGGTTATGGACGATGGCATAATTGGACGAAAAACGTATTTTTTAGGAACTTCCATATTGGAAAGATAATCTATTGAGACACAATCTCGATGTAATGCATATTGAAAAGAACTTCTTTGATAACATATTTAACACTGTTATGAACGTGAAAGGTAAAACGAAAGACAATGAGAAGGCTAGGAAGGACATGGATCATTACTGCAGGCGAAAGGATTTGTTATTGGTTGAGCAAGCTAACGATAGGACACTAAAACCCAGAGGCAATTATACTTTATCTACGTAGCAAGCAAAAGCAGTTTATCGGTGGATTTCTGAGTTGAAAATGCCAGACGGTTATTCTTCCAATTTAGCAAGATGTTCTGACATGGATAATGGGAGGTTACATGGGATGAAGAGCCATGATTGTCGTGTATTCATGGAGTGCTTACTTCCTATTGCCTTTACTTCGTTGCCAACACACGTCATGAATGCGCTCATTGAAATAAGTCAATACTTTAAGAATTTGTGTTCTGCAACGCTAAAAGCGGATGACCTTACAAAAATGGAACAAGACATCCCACTTATCTTATGCAAGTTGGAGAGAGTATTTCTGCCTGGTTTCTTTGATTCTATGGAGCATCTTCCTGTTCATCTTGCATATGAAGCTAAACTTGGCGGACCTGTCCAATACAGATGGATGTATCCGTTTGAAAGGTCAGTTAATATATATATATATATATATATATATATATATATATATATATATATATATATATATATCATGTAGATTAATTAGATCGATGATTATATTATATTAACATATGATGGATATCATTTTCTAGGTTCATGTGTGATTCAAAAAGATCAGTTAAGAATAAAGCTAGAGTTGAAGGATCGATATGTTCTTCTTACTTACTGGAAACCATATTTTGAACTTGTTCAACTCATGGTTTTGAAAAAGAGCTTTGAAGGCCCATTTGATCGAAAAACCGAAACCCTAGGACGCGTGTGAGTACACCGACTGATGGACTGACTGAATATATATGTTTATATATGTTAAATGAAAATGATTATAATGCCGGAGGTCTAACTTATGAATTCCTCAAAACGGGTTATAGATCGATATGGACATTGTTTATCCAATTATTATGTAATTGATCCATTTGGTGATCGAAAAGATATAAATTATCTAACTCTTGAGAATTTGATGCATATTGTCATATGTATTGCGTTGGGTGACGACCCGACAAGTAGCATACTAGGGAGGGTAGTCATGACCCCTTACCTAGGCCCTGTATACGTCTTGGCATGGTCAATTCGTGGGTTATCGGGATTCGTAGTCGTTGTACAGCCGATTTATGCTAAACTAAAATGGAAACACGATTTGCCGGGATTCGTAGTCGTTGTACAGTCGGCATTTCGATTTATAGCTTATGATTCGGGATTCGTAGTCGTTGTACAGCCGTTTCATGATAAGCTAAGATAAGAACACGATTTGCTTGGCATTTCGATTAATAAATAAGACATTGTTATGTCAGCTTTTAATAGTGGTTTAATGAATTGATCCGAGTGTCAGAGAGGGGGCACAGTAGGACTCACTGAGATAATGTTATCTCACCCTATCCATATTTGTTGTTTTTCAGAGAAGCAGGGAAAAAGGAAGACTATTGTGCACGAGTAGTTGGTATACTCTTGGAGGTGCTGAAGACTTAGTCGTTTGATCCTTTGTTATTTTGTGGCCCTATTGGTTGTATAAACTTGTATTGATTATGAGTTATATGAACCGTTTTATGTTTCTGTTTGGTATTTGGACTTGGATGTTGTAATCCATTCGGTATGGAACCGATAAACTTCTATTTTATGAAGTAATGTTATTCCGATTATGTTTTATTTCGGAAAAAGTTTGTATGTCCAATATTTAACAGGAACTGTGTCCTCTGAATTTCCGCATCTGTACACTTTCGGTATCTATACAGGTTAGAAATACCGGGGTGTTACATTTGGTATCAGAGCGGTTCGACCTAGTCGGACTTAGATGTTAAGAGTCTTTTACGTCTTCTAAGTCTGATTTTTCTTAGTATGCTATTAGACATTGAGCCTGATCAACTTAATACTTTGTGCATACTTCGCAGAATCATGGCTGGAAGAGGTAGGAGAAACCCACCTGTTGATCCTCATCAAGAATGGATGCAGAATGTCATCGAGACTCAGCAGAAGATGATGAATGACATGATGCTAATGCAACAGCAACAGATGGCTCAAATGGCTCAAATGCAGCAGATGCATCAGATCCCTCAACCACAACCAGCTGAGCCAAGTAATGTGCCAACACCTGAGGATCCCAACAGGGTGTATTTCCGGTTTCTGAAGATGAAACCCCCAACCTTCAAAGGAGGATCTGAGGCAATGAAAGCCCATTTCTGGGTAGATGCCATGGAACGGATCTTTGATACCTTGCAATGCAATGAAGGAGAAAAGGTAATTTGTGCTGCTAACGCTCTGGACGAGGATGCTCACACCTGGTGGGTTAACGCTCGTAGAATGCTTCAAAATCAAGGAACTCCTCTTGAGTGGAGTAATTGCAAAGAATTATTTTTGAGTCATTATTTCCCCGACTCCCAAAGACTTGACAAGCAGATGGAATTTCTAAGTTTGAAACAGGGAGAGATGACAGTTGGGGAATACGCTGCAAAATTTGAGAGGTTGTCACAATTCTATGAATTGGGGACCACCGCTCCTGATGATAAGTGGAAAATGGTGATGTTCAGACAAGGTCTTAGAGGCGATGTGAATCAATGTCTCAGTTCTTATTCCATGACCACTTATCCTGCTTTGGTTCAACAGGTTCATTCAGCAGAGAGCGATCTGAAAAGAATGTATGCTGAGAGAAAAGATTTCGGGAAGGATAAAAGAAAGAGTAGTGAGTCAACTACATCAAACCCTAGGTATAAAGGGAATTCGAGCAAAGGGAAACAGACACAGTCAAGCAACACCGTAGGGTTTGGCAAGTGTGATGTGTGCAAAAAGAGTCATCGAGGAAAGTGTCAGGTCGGGCCGAACCAATGCTACCTTTGCAAAGAAGTGGGCCATTATGCTAATAATTTTCCGTCAAGGAAAGCTTTCTTGGAGTCCCCTGATGCTCCGAGGCAGGCTCGAGTCAACACTCTGGATGCTAAGACCATCAAACCAGCTGATAATCTTATAAGGGGTACAGGTTCTATCTTCCATCAAACTGTTAATATTCTGTATGACTCTGGTGCTACTCATTGTTTTATCTCTGAAGCATGTGCTGAACGGCTAGGATTAATAGTATCTCTTATATCCGAGCCAATATCTATCCTTACTGCTGCAAAGGGTCGTGTGCGAACCCAATCATTATGCCTTAACTGTCTGCTCACCATAGGAGGCAGGGACTTTGTTGTTGATTTTATCTGTCTGCCTATGAGAGGAATGGAGATCGTGTTGGGAATGAATTGGATGACTTCCAATCACATTACGATTGACTGTTTCAATCGTGCAATTAATTTTCCTTCTGAAGTAGCTGAACATTCACTACCTGCAGATGATGGTGTTATTTCGTTCACTTCAGCCAGCCAGTCTCTATTCCAAGGTGCGGAAGCTTTTGTTGTTATTTTGTCTGCATCAACTGAAGCTGATTTGGATTTATCATCTACTCAAGTTGTTAATGAGTTCTTAGATGTTTTTCCCGAGGAAGTCTCCTCTTTACCTCCAGAACGAGAGGTAGAATTCTCTATAGATTTGGCGCCTGGTGCAGGGCCAATATCCATAGCACCTTATAGGATGTCTCCTCTCGAACTGAAGGAATTGAAGTCCCAACTTGAGGAATTAATTTCCAAGAAGTTTATTCGACCGAGTGCTTCTCCATGGGGTGCTCCGGTATTGCTAATCAAGAAGAAGGACGGAAGCATGAGATTATGCATAGACTACCGTCAGCTGAATAAAATCACTATCAAGAACAAGTATCCATTACCAAGGATAGATGATCTACTTGACCAACTTCGAGGTGCTAAAGTGTTCTCCAAAATTGATTTAAGGTCAGGGTACCATCAAATCAGGGTAAGAGCCTTAGACATTCCGAAGACTGCTTTTCGTACGAGGTATGGACACTACGAGTTTGTGGTGATGCCCTTCGGATTGACTAACGCTCCAGCCGTATTCATGGACTATATGAATAGAGTATTTCATTCCTACCTAGATCAGTTTGTAGTCGTCTTTATTGATGATATCTTGGTTTACTCAAAGTCAGTTGAGGAGCATGCCCAGCATCTCCGCTTTGTCCTAGGAGTACTCCGAGA